>CM075943.1:40267484-40867484 GCA_038030265.1 Corythucha ciliata | reverse complement strand
TTCAAAAACATATTCACGGATCCGGTTTTTTCTAAAACTAAAATTTCGTCAATTCTAACCGCGAATCATCGCCTTTTCGTGATTATATCCGCGAACTAGCTTTTTTAATCAATTTTGGTCATATTTTTTTCTGGATTTTTGCAGCATTATTTCGCTTTATCTCAATTTGAACCTCGAATCAGCTTTTTTCATTAATTGTAGTCATGAGTTAGCGCTTTTTCTAAACATTTAACTGCGTGTAATTGCCTCATCATTCTTAGCGGCATTTAGAAACTAACGGAATTATTGTATTTTATTTCAGTTACTAAGTTACCTAGAGAAGCCAGGAATAAGTACTTTCCTCAACTTCAGTCATGCAGTAGCGTTGGAAGTTGGAAAATCTTACTTTTATGCATTCCCAAAACTGTCTTGAAAAATGATGAATTGGTGCTTTTTTTCTTAATTTCAGTGTAAAATTAGTTTTTTTCTCAATTTGAGAAGCCGAACAGCGCACACGGACCTCGAGTCGAGTTCCGTTAATTTCACATCGCAATAATAAAATATCATCCAAAATTAACGAAAAGCATAACCACTCAATTTTTAGCGTCGGCAACTCCTTGGAGAGGCATTTCGGTCGGGACGGGAAAAAAGGCCCTAAAAAATCGCCCACTTGAGCCCTCAGCGGTTTTGAAAAAAAATGCCATGGATTTATAATTTGACATTTTGTGTTGACATTTAAGCTTCTCGGGGGTCCGCCCGCGTGCACAATACATACAGTACTCTGGCCCCGATTATGGCATTTGGCGATGGACAATAAACGTCTGCCACTGGTCGAATAATCGGATGAACTACGCACCCAAAATGTTGAGAACCTCTGTCTGGAATACGCTGGTTTAGGTTACGATGACGTTGGGAGGAGGCGTAAATTTTAGCTGCACCCGCAGGGTTCTTGCCCACCTTGTTACGAGCCGCTGTTAATTCTGAAAAAAATAAATGTGAAGAATCACGGCATCCGTGACACAAATTCTCTGAGGGAGATTAAAATTTCACATCGAAATAATAAAGAGCAGAGGGTTGACGCGGTGTGGCTTAATGAGGGGTCGTTCGGACGACCCGAAGATGAGGGTTGAAGATGCAAGAAATTAACGGTCGCCAGCTATTGTTTGCTTTGGGTAACAGGCCCCAATATATTCTCAATATAACATAACTGATTTACATTTTGCGTCGGTAAAAAATTTTTGACGGTTTCCGGTCGTTCCGGTGCGTGGAGCTCGTGACTGGCGGTCTGGTAGCGTCCCTTCACGCTATTCCGAGAACCTCTGGTCGTGGTGTCGCTGATATGGGCAGACTGTCGGGCTAGCGGTCCGTTAGCGTCCCTTGGTGCTGTCCGTAATGATCGGAGTTGACCGGTCCTTTATCGGCTCCGTCGAGTCCGGTGTCGTCTTCTTCATCGGGTTCGGCAAGGACAGGGAAAGGTTAGGACAGGATCGGTTTCGCTCGATGAATTCTGGGGCAGACACAAGTGTCGCTAAGCCCCGTAATATCTATCGAGTTCCACCGAGGCTGAGAAAATGAGAAGAAATTTTGACCGGAGTCGTCTCAACGGTCTGGCACGAATGCCTATCGGTGGTCAGGTACACAATAGGGTTTCCCTTCAACAAGCGTTCAGAGTCTTCTCAACGGAGTCGAGCTTGGAAGGTTCCTGCAAGGTTTCCCGCACCGCTCGTCGAAAAAAGAGACGGGGGGGCAAGTGGCCTCGGTCAGGATCATCCTTATACCAACCAGTCAGGATCGAATCACTGAGTGGCCGGAAAGATTCCCAACAGGCTTTGCCCGTTGCTGCCTTGGTAGGGTGTGACGTCACGAGCGGTCAAGAGTCGTCTCAATTGACCGCTGGACGTTTTCCCGAATGGCGTGATTTTCGGTGAGCGATCCTTCGCTTCGGGAAGGCTGCGTCGTCGCTGTTGTACTTCCGAATCGTCGGGTGTCCTGGAGTTCCCAGTAGTTGAAGCCGCTGGAGCGTCGTGCTGTTTCCCAGTCGAGTAGTCCGTTCGCAGGCTGAAGATCTGGTCCAGGTTGCGGGGATGTTTCCCGTTTGACTTCTTGACTTGAAGTGATTTCTTGGGTCCCGCTGCGCAGCTTATATAGTCGGTGGGTGGTTTCCGCCCACTCCCACCCGCTCGGGTGGCTCAGTGGGTTGACCAGTGGGTGGTTCCCTTTCCGACTTTTCCCCCACTCGGAGGCATCTCGGGACGACTTCCTTTTTTTTCTTGTAGGGATCCCTTGGAATTTTTCCCTGGGGTTGGCGACATTCTGTATTTTTTCTTCGCGGGGTTTTTTGCCCGACGTCACGGTATAGTCTAAACAAAGAACCTCTCACAGCAATTAGGAGCTTTGGAAGCTTTTGTAAACCTCTAAAATTGAGAGTTCTTCGTGTCCATATAGGTCAAAATGACACCACTGCCGCCGAGTGCTTTTGCAGTTCTTTCGTCGCTCTCACTCCTTGTTAACACAACTGAAATACAAATTTAATTCAGGCAAGCTCGGACACTTGAAAATTTAACGTAGATTCCTGTAAAAATTCAGAGCCTTGTAGAAAAAAAATATGGATAATCCCCTATTTTCGTGCGAGTTCTTCAGCAACAGTTTCTAATCCCCATGAACAGGATGGAAAAAACCGAAATACTTCAGGGTTGCTCTGAAAAACAAAAAAATATTATTTTTTTTAGTACTGCCAGCCATTTTCTCCCTCTTTCCCCGTCCGCATTCTAAAAGGGAGTTAAAATGAGCCTCAGTGCAAACGGAGTTTTCTCTCAATTTACTCCCCTCCCTTTATCTTCCACCAGTTTATTTCCTTTCGGATAACACACTTCAACTGAACTCGCGATATGTCATTCACAGATTCATACACGCAGTCAAAAAAAAATTTTTTTTTTTACTTTTACTTTAAAGAAAAACCGACAACTTAATCATTTTTTCCCTTCCACAGGTACATTCTGCGACGTCAAATTGAATAGCAGTGCGACTACCAACGGTAGTATAACGTCGCCGGGGTTTCCCGGTCAGTATCCGCCGCATTCAACTTGCCGTTACGAATTTACGGCAATGGAACGACACGAGAGAGTTCAACTCGTATTCATGGATTTCTCACTCTTTGTGACTTCACCGTACCGAGAGTAAGATTTTATTCTCTATTTAAGACAATTAAAGAGGTATAGTGTGGGTGTTGGGAGAGTGAGGGGGGGGGGTTCCTTTTTTGCACCGAAAATACTTTGACCTCCGACTGAAGCCTGGTAAAGACATAGGGGAGGCAGGAAAACTCTTAGCAGCAAAGCTCGGTTGAAAAGAGGGATTTGGAAAACTGTTCTTTTTTTTCCCGCCTTCCAACCTGTCAACCCCCCCCCCCTTCATCACACCACCCCAACCACCCAACCGTTACGAATTTCCTTCACAACGCCCAACCGTTAGACAGATGTCGGTGTCTGAAATTCACGAGATGAAGTTGACTTAATTACCGGATCTTCCGCACCTTCAATTCTAAAGCCACTGCCATTGCCCAAACGTCAAGTCAAAAGGCAGCTTTTCAGGTGATTGGTTCTGGTAAGCACTTTTCCGGTCCCCCCCCCCCTTTCAAACACTTTTCTCTCTACAACCGCTCCTTTTGCCACTTCATTTTCACGTTTAGTTAACTTCCTTCGAAGATGACGGCAAAAGATGGGCTTCCCAATCAGGAAAAGGGAATTTCTAATGGGTCGTTTCGTTCAGGAAATTTCATTTTGAAAATGGAGTGGGATAAAATTATTTTCTTTTATCACTTCAGGAAAAATTATAACGTCTGGAAGGGAATGAGGTCATTAATAATGGGCGGATATTTTGCTGTTTTAAACATCGTCATTAAATGATGTTATTTTTCTGTGGTAAAATTCAAGCTTCTTTTCGGGTTTTTGTGGCCTAAAAATCATTGAAACATAGACAAAGATGGGAGGAATACGTTTCTATAAAAAATGGGAGGGGCGAGGGGTGTGATGGAGGAGCTGGGGCCCTTATTTCAGGAAAGCATTAAAAGTCCATTCATCAAAGTATCTCAAGAATTCACGATAACGATAAGCAGGGAAACTTCTTCATTGATTTTTAGAGCATGAGAAGGTTTTCCAATGTTCGGCAGAGAGAGAGAAAAAAAAAAAAAAAAAACGGTGGTAGTGTATTCTTTCCATATCAACCCCTCTCCCACTCCTTACCCTATCAAAACCCACTGCTGTTGACAACACGTAATTCTCCCTCTCTCAGACAGCATCACTGTCACTCTCGTTCTCTCTCTAACACGTACACTTTCGCAGATGCGAAGGCAATAACGTCGACTCCGTCGTCATTTTCGTTGGCTTCGACGTGAAAATGGATCAAATCGACCGATACTGCGGTCACAAACTCCCTCGACCCGTCATGTCGAACGGACCGCGCCTTCTCGTCGTATTTAACGCGACCAATTCGTCGCCCCACGCCCGCGGATTCAGGGCGAAATATTCATTTACTAAAAGTAAGTTTTATGGCGCATTGGTACATAAATTTAAGGACTTCGGGATAAAAGGGGGAAAAAATGGTTAAAGAAAGGAAGATGGGGATTTAGGAGAAAACTCTTTTTGGCCTCTGGCTTAATAGCTTCATCCCACTGGGATGAAGTGAGAAGGAAAATTAACTACGAGGGATAAACCTTTCATCAATCATTCTTTCACTTTGTTTAAAGAAAAGTGCCTTAATTGTCGTTAAGAAAATAAATAAGCCAAAATTAGCAGTTAGCTGGTGTGAAGCGGGAACGTGTCGATTCGGTTGACATCGAGAAATATTCCACCCAATAAGGAAAAGAAATGATTTTCAATCTTTCCCTTCGTATACATAATTTATTCAAGCTATTGGCAAGAGAAAAGAGGGATCGGATTGTTAGTACGTGGCGGGGGAGAGAAATGCTACGCTGTAAATCATCGGGGGAGGATTATTATTCATCGAAGGCCCCTCCTCTTTCGTTTTTAAAATTTACGCCGCAACACCATTTCACGATAAATCAAAACACGCTCTTTTCGTAACTGACCATTCGACAGTTTTGTGACATGATTCAGACGGAACGAGGATATATGTACTTTTAATACGGCGAGATGGAGAGAATTTAAAGCCCGTTCGGTTGGGTGATTGGATAAGAGTGGGAGTTTGTGAAGTTCATCAGAGATTTTCAAAGAACTTTGAAGCCCTCGAATTGCACGAAATACTAAGCCCCGAGTTCCACCAGTCGGGAGCATCCACCAGAGTTGCCAGCTGTTCATATATTTATCAGAATTTGACAGTTTTTAGCGGTTCCCGGCGCTTTTGTTAACTTGTTTCAGCACCAATTACACCACCGCACCGCACCAATTACACGGAATTGGAATGGAAATGGTGCGAATCAAGGAAAACTTTGGAGCAAGGGGAGCGGAGGGATCGTAGTGCAGGAGCACCTTCGCTCGGGCCGCTCCCCACACACCCTTACACAATATCCTCTTCTCAATATTTGCTTAGGGAAATGAAAAAATAGGAGGATAATAGGGGGGGTGGGGGTGGAGCCAGCAAATATTTGCAATCCCAATAATGTAAGCTGAATAAAATTGCACTAGAAACCGACAGCTTATGAGCGGGGGGATCAGGGGATAGTTGACAGTAAATTTCTGAAGCGAAATAAAATACTCCAGATCAGTTTCCGGAACTGTATTGCGGCTGGGGCCGGACTTATTGTTAGAAGGATTGCGAATTGCGATTACTGATAGCAAGATTCCCCTTTAATAAATAAATTCAAATAAAGAACCTATACGAATAAAGAATCCACGATAACAAACATTCTTTCTTTGTCCCGTCCAAAATGCAGAACTTGTCTGTAAGAAACCGTCAATTTCACTCAATTCCTGATTCCTGTAATGGGCCTCGCCGGCCTATAAAACTTATTGCTTTTTCGTACAATTTGTAATTTGGTTCCTAAAGGCTCGACTATACACTGAGCTATAGTTTACTCGCAGTTTGTTGGCTTTTTTTGGCAAGTGGGCGAGCCGGCATGCTCCGAATACGCACACACGCTATCCCTTCAAATTAGCTACATGAACGTGAAACTGGACGTTACGCCCCTCTAAAAGCTGAAATCAACGACATTTTCCTCAAGTAAAAGACTTTTCTATCAAAACAGACACCGAGGAAATCGAGGTGAATGACACATTTATATTATGATTTATGCTCATGTGTTAACCGCCTGTCTCGTAGTTGATCGATACCTTCTCGAACTCAGAATACCGACCCAAAGTACCGGACCCGGTCCGTAGGTGCAAGGGGTCGAATTCTTGGATTTCAGGGCCAAAAAATAATCTCCCGAGGAGCGGATGTACTGTACCTATTCTCCAACTGCGTGTCAGTCTCCTAGGATTCGCGTCTATAAAATTGACAATTCATGACTCAAGAAGTGTAACGCTTTGTGGCTAAATAACCAGATTCTTGGGCTAATTCTATCTGTGTTAAATTTTTTGGGCCAAAAATATACCGGATGCCCAGTCCCTGAATAGGGCTGAAATAACAACTGACACGGATTCAGGTGACTAAGTTATTATATACCACTTTTGCAATTCCAAGAAATCAGATTTGACCAACTACCGGTCCTGCATAACGTCCTGAGGTGTTTTCTTCTTTTTGGCCACTGGGCAATGTTGCGGCTATTCATCTACTGAAACTGAAAATTTTGCGGCTGTCGTCATTTCAGAGACTTCGATTGCGCAGCTCTTGGCACTATACTGTACGAAGCCGCCCATCTCGGGTGCCAAGAGCCGCCAGGCAGGCAGGGTGTTCGGCCCGAAGAAAACGCAAACTTACTACGCAGAATATTATAAGCATCAAATGTTTGCCATTTCACGGAATATTAAGCTCCAAGTGTTGCAATTTCGTGGAATATTAATCTCCAAGTGATGCAATTTCACAGCTAATCTTCGGAATCCTTTTTGCGAGTCAACTTTGGGCCTATAAAATTGACAAAAAGCGCCAATGTGATATTGACGCGGCTAAAACTTGGAAAAATCACTATTTGATGGTTCCTCGGTCGGAAACTTGCAATCTCGTGGATGTTTAGCACAAAATGTTGCAATTTCACGCAGTCGCGTAGCCAGGGGGGTGGGGTCCACCGGGTCCGGACCCCCTCCCCCGAAATTTCAGATTTATTTCACATGTCCTGAAGGAGACTTTTTGTTTTCAATTTCTCTGCTCACGCATTGGAATAATAACGCACAGTAATGATAATAGTAATGAATAATAATAATAGTATGTAGTTAAAAACTGAAAAGAGTAGGCAAAGTAGACGGCCCCTACACCGACCCCCACCCCCAGAAATCCTGGCTACGCGCCTGATGTCACGACTATTCGTCAGGTTTTGGGCGCTGTTGGGCCCGTCTAGCCCGCTGTACGCACTCACCAAAAAATAAGGGACGATACTTAAATTTCAAGAATTTTTATCTCTATATAAATTGAAATTTCATGGCTATATATTCTTTGAATCTCGGCCCTATGGCCACCACTTGCAGTTTTGCCACTATTCTACCCAATACTAACAATTTAACACAACGAAAATTGCAATTTCGCGGATAAATTAGCACAAAATGCAGCGATTTCGTTTGCTATCAAGCTCCAACGTTGCAATTCCACGGTTATTTTATCAATGAAATTTGTTTATTTTACTGAAATACATGTTCAAAAGTATTTCGTGGTTTTCACCCTAAAATAGCGATTTTGCCGCTGTAAGACAAGCGGACTTCTATTTAGAGCTTAAATTGCATTTCACGAATATTCAGCCTCAAAAACTCATATTTGCACGGCTATTTGTCCATTAAATCTTGCCTCTTTGGTTAACAATTTCTGCTTTTGCAGCTATTTTGCCCCGAAAATGGCTATTTCATGGATATTCAGCCCTAAATAAGTACAGTTTCGCGACTATTTTACTCCCTGGCTTGTAATTTCGCTGACTCTACGCCGTGTTAATTGACCAATTGTCTGTTTGTTCATTGAATGAACCCAACATAATACAGACGCTATTTAAATAATCATCACTTTAGAGTTCAGAAGATGATGCATTTTTTATTCTAAAGCAATATGTCAATTATTATTCGACAGAGAATAAACCAATTTGAGATCGGGGCGGGGGGGTTGTTCACGAGGGTTAAATTGAGAGATTCTTTGAGAAAACTCTCGTAAAATTTAACCCTGGGGGGGGGGGGAGTTGAAAATCTGACCGTCAGTTATCGATTTAGATTTGATTTTTCTGGATTACAGACAACTGACAGCTATATACAATACAAATCAGGTTTAGGAGGCTCGGCGGGCCTAAGGCTCATATTATGCCAAGTCGTCCCTCGAATCTTCCTCAACCTCAAAGCTCCCTCACAAACTGGAAAAATTATAAAAATAACATGTGATTCTACAGTTTGTGAGAAAGGTTGGAGTGTTGGAGTCAAGGAAATTTCGAGGAACGACTTGGCATACGGACCTAAATGTTTTGGCTTGATGGATTCTCTGTCTTGGCGCAAAATGGGGGCAAAAATGACAGTTTTCTAGCGATTTTCATAGTTTCTTGGCAAATTTATCGTCACAGGGAGTCTGAAAATCGAAACAAATTTTGGATCAGACAAGCTGTTGAAGGGGTTCTTTCCGAGTGATTCTGGCGATTTGGGCCGCTTTGGCTTCGGTTAGTTGCTTAGTTGGAGCCCCACCGAAATATAATCTCTCGCTAGTGACTCACTCGACTAGCGGGAGCATGCCGCGGCGCCTGTCTGGATTGGCCCAGCCCTTTTTGACCCATCCGGGACATGTGGTCTAAAAATTAAAATACGAAATTAGATAGGGATAAACGTCAAAAGGAAAGCACAAAAATAAGGATCAAAGGTCAAAATGGATATAAAATAGGGCCCCAAAGGTCCCTAGAATTTCTAGGCCAGTTCAGACCTCATTCCACCATGGTGTTATCATGCTCGCCACCGGCATATCATATTCTCCTAATCTGTACGGCCCAAACTTGTCAAAAAAATAAAAATCAATGCAAGATTAATGCTGGGCTGGGTCAGATTAAGAAGATTGGGTGGATCGTGAGGGGGGGGGGGGTTGTGAGGAATAAATAGGCGCGAAAGGAGGAAGAAACTCAAATGAGCTATTTGAGCCATAAAACGCTTGCATACGAGTCTGCAACGCATTAGGACATTTTCATGTACAGCCGTTACCATGGCAACCGTTGTCATGGTGACCGTTGCTATGTGAGCCGTTACCATGGCAACCGTTGCTATGGTAACCGTTACCATGGCAACCGTTGCTATGTGAGCAACAGGTGAACGGTTACCATGGCAACCGTTGCTATGTGAGCCGTTGCCATGGCAACCGTGGCTATGGTAACCGTTACCATGGCAACCGTTGCTATGGTAACCGTTACCATGGCAACCGTTGCTATGGTAACCGTTGCTATGTGAGCCGTTATCATGGCAACCGTTGCTATGGTAACCGTTACCATGGCAACCGTTGCTATGTGAGCAACAGGTGAACGATTACCATGGCAACCGTTGCTATGTGAGCCGTTACCATGGAAACCGTGGCTATGGTAACCGTTACCATGGCAACCGTTGCTATGGTAACCGTTACCATGGCAACCGTTGCTATGGTAACCGTTACCATGGCAACCGTTGCTATGGTAACCGTTGCTATGTGAGCCGTTACCATGGCAACTGTTGCTATGGTAACCGTTGCAACGGGACCATTTGGGACAAATTTCGTTAGCAATTTTCGTGAGCAAATTTCGTTAGCAATTTTCGTGAGCAAATTTCGTGACGGTTTTTTTTTATGTGCCATATGAAAGACATGAAAATGTCAAAAGACGATTTTGCCCCCTTTTCCTAGTGTTTCGGTCTATTGCATCAGGAATGCTGGGAGTTGCGGAACTCTCGATACTCCACGCTAAACGCGTGACATTGTTCTCCAACCACAAGTGACCACTCTAGTGCCAACGCCAAGACTGCGAGCTCCCGATGTGTGGTTTGTCGCTTATTTTCCGAAGGTTCATCATTCCTTTGCGCCTAGGCATTCAGAGAGAAAAAACATTTTATTGCGACTAAAGTAGTCTTCTCTTGGAATAACGGTCATCATATACAACAGAAATTACGAAAAACTCACGAGGTGGGATGACTTCTGAACGCATGAGGAACAGCGCGGATATGAGCAGGACGAGCTCGCCTTCACTTGACGACCAAAGCCATGAATGCCATTATCCCCCGCCACTTACCCAGGAATGACGACACTCGCAGCTCGTCTAAAGACGAGATGGCTTTTCGCAGGGAAAGCTGTAAAAATCGGCGTAAATCAACGCGGAGCGTTCAAATCTCAAGTTTTTTTTTTTTTTTTTTTTTTTTTTTTTTTTTGGGGGTGCCGTCCCGGCCAAGCCGAGCCCGGCGACGCCAAGGCCACCAATTGGGCCCCTACGCCATACCCAACGGGTCCCGGACTCGGAGGGGCTAGCACGGCTCCTCAAACCTCCTCACTCTCCCCAGAAAATCCAGTACTCGGACCCCTTGAGTCCTGGAAAATTCTAGGTCGGTCAACCTGTCCCTCCCAAATATTGCAAACCTCGCTGCCGCAAACCCCTCACACTCTCTCACTAAATGACCCGTTGTCTCCTCCTCCACTCCACACCTCTCACATGTGGGATCCCCTATTAGCCCCATCATGTGCAAGTGTCTCTGAACTGCAAAGTGCCCGGTAAATATTCCCACTATCTTTCTAGTTTGCTTTCGCCCTAACCCTACCAGCCACTTTGTCGTGTTGGCATCATACCTTTTAATGCCCTCTTTCGCTTGTCTGCAGTGATCCTCTGCTTCCCATCGTGCCTGGGCTTCAGCTTTCGCCCAACCCCGAATTTCACTGAGTCCTACTTCCCTTGCTATCCCCACCACCGGTTCTGGGCCGACATACTCTGTCATGGCCCCCGTCTTAGCCAGCTTGTCTGCTCTCTCATTCCCCGGGATGCCAGCATGGCCTGGTACCCACCCCAATGTAACCGTGTTACCCTCCGTCAGCAGTGCCGATATACTGGCTCTACAGCCCCCCACCGCCCCCGACTTGACCACCGGCCTGGAAATGGCCCCGAGGGCGGCTCGGCTGTCCGAGTATATCGTTATTCGCTTATCTGTCACACCTTTCCGTCTCAGTTCGATTGCACAAGCCTCTATGGCCGCAACCTCCGCCTGGAACACCGTCGCATATTTCCCCAGCGTCAGGCTCTCTTCCACCCCCATTCCGGGGATGTATATGCCTGACCCCGCCTTCCCTTTCCCGGTTCCAATTTTTGAACCGTCCGTAAAACACTTAATCTCATCTGTATCCCCCCCTTGCCCGGTCTCCCGGGATAGTTTGACCCCGATCGTCTTTCCAAAGTCCCCTTGTTTAACCATTTGATCCGATCTCATGCCCGTGGACGGTGCCACTCTGCGCATGTGTTCTCGTATCCCCCCCTTTCCTACCTCCCCTGACATACAGTCCAATCTGTATACCGTTTCCATAGCCCGTGCCTGCAGTTCAAGGCTTAAGGGTTTTAGTCCTAGCATTACCTCCATCGGTCTTGTTGGTGTCGTTCTGAACGCCCCTAGGGTCGCCAGACAGGCCAGCCTTTGCACTCTGTCCAGTTTAGCTGCGTTTCCCTTTTTATTCGCCGCCCTCCACCAAACCATGGCCCCGTAAAGGATCCTTGGTCGGATAATCCCCGTGTACAACCATAGGGTCATTTTGGGGTTCAGGCCCCATGTTTTCCCCACCACCCTTCTAACCTGACAAAAGGTGCCCATCGCCTTTTGATAAGTTTCCCTTATGTGCTTCTCCCAGCTCAGTCGATGATCTAGCCACACCCCTAAATACTTAACTTCCGTTGTTAACTCCACCTCCTTACCCCTAATCTGTAGAGTCTGAAGCCCCTGCCTGTTCCTCTTGTGGGTGAACAGACACAGCTTCACTTTGCTCGGGTTAATGGTTAACCCTCTTGGCTCGCACCATTCCTCCACTATACCAATCGCCTGCCTCATGAGTTCAAAAAGTGTCGACAATACCTTTCCTCTCACCACGATGGCTCCATCATCCGCAAAAAACTGCATATAGAAGCCATTTTCCTCCATTAATCTAATTAGTTCGTCTACCACTATTATCCATAAGAGGGGCGAGAGGCTAGACCCCTGCGGGGTTCCTCTCTTTGCCCTCCTTTCTACCGTTTCTCCCCCTAACTCCGCCCTAATCCACCTATGCCTCAAAGCATGACTGATCCATCTAACTACCATTGGGTTCACCCGAAAGGTTTTCAGAGCCTCCACTATACACTGAAAAGTGACCTGGTTGAATGCTCCCTCTATGTCCAGGAACAAAACCAATGCGTATTCTTTTTGGGCTATGGTGTCCTCCAGCTTCCCTACCAGCTCTTGCAACGCCGACTCTGTCGATTTCCCCGCTATGTAAGCATGCTGCCTCGGGTGATATGGTCTACTTTTACCTATGCCCTCCCGAATATACCCGTCTAGCGTCTTCTCCATCAACCTCATCATTACCGAACTTAAACTTATGGGCCTAAAGTTTCCGGCCCTATCATGCTTCCCTCCACCTTTAGGTATGAACGTTACTCTCACTCTTTTCCATGGCGTTGGTACTTGCCCCGTCGCCAGAGATGTGACGAAGAGTCTCCTTATCCTTTCCTGCGTTCGTCCTCCAGTCCTCTGCAGCATGCATGGGTATACCCCGTCGATTCCCGGTGCTTTATATTGGCCCATCGACTTTAGGGCCCATCTGAAGCGCTCTCTATTAATAATAGCGTCGCTCTCCTTCATCGCTCCTTCATGTTCCGCTCTATGCTGGCTGGGCACAACCTCCTCCTCCTCACAACCTGGAAAATGCGCGCTTAATAACGACTCCAAAATTTCCCTACTTTCTACCACTACTTCACCTGACGGCTCAATAATTGTGCCTAGAAGTTGCCGGCTATCCTCCTTTACTATGCGGTTAAGTCTCGCCGCCTCCCGCGTGCTCGCCACCTCTTCGCAAAAGCTCCTCCACGACTTCCTCTTCTCTCTCCGAATCGCACTTTTATACTCTTTCCGCGCCCGGTGATACGCCTCCCATTCCTCCTCTCCATCCGTTCTCTTAGCCGCGCTCAACGACGAGTTCATCCTCCGCTTCTTTTCTTTAAGGTGGGCGTTCCACCACACCGCTCCCCTTTCTTTGGCCCTTCTTTCGGGACACGCCGCCTGAAAAGCCAAAGTTATAATTTCTCTTATCTCCTTCTCCTCTTCATCTAAAGTGTTTCTGGATACTTCTCCCGTTGCTTCTCCTACCATCCTCTCGAATTTCTCCCAGTCCGTTCTTCTCGGATTCCTCCCAGGGGGTTTCTTAACTCCTTTGGCTCCTAAACTAAACATAATAGGCCTGTGATCAGAGGTTATTAATCTGTCACAGACCCGCCAATTAGTAATCCATCTATTCGTCGGCCCTAAGCTTAGCGTAACATCCAGGACCTCCGTCCTATTACGCACCACAAAAGTTGGCTCACTCCCGACATTCTCAATCGTTAGTCCTAATCTTACCAGTCCTTCCAGGAGTTCCTCACCAGGCCGATTGTTATTTGAGGAACCCCACACTTCATGGTGGGCGTTTACGTCCGCTCCCACCACCAACAGGCTCCCGGTGTCGCTACAATAATCTCTTAGGCGTTCCAGGCACTCCGGGACCACATCACTGTCCGCCGCCCGGTACCACGAGACCACCACTATTTTCTTTCGTCCTACGCCCGGTATCTCTCCTTGGACGGCAACCGCTACAAAGTCCCTCGTCTCGTACGCCCGCAGTGGCACCGGTTGCAAATCCGCTGCTACGACTACACATGCCCTAGGCACTCCATTAACTCCTGTATAAAAAGACACATAATATTGATTATTCCATCCCCTAATCTTAGACTTGTATACATACGGTTCCTGAAACAGTCCCACGTCGAACTCCTTCTTACCCAGCAATACGGCTACATCAGCTGCCGCCGTTTTACTATGCTGGGTATTCGCCTGTAGGACCCTCACTTACCTCCCCCCCCCTTTTTGGGGGACCGGAGCAGATCTTCCTCCACCTCCTCCAAAGTTCTACCAAACGGTGGGCGCCGGCCTGTTGCAGTTGTTGTTGTTGTGGCGCCCAACCCACTCCCCCCCGGCTGCTGTCTCTGAGCTGCTATCCCCTCCTCTACCTCCATCGCGGTTTCCTCCTCATCGGTTTCATCCCCCAGCCACGGGCTTTTAAGTACCCAGAACTTAACCCGGGTCAGTTCCACCCCCAAGTAGCCTACCCTTTTCACCTCTTCCGCGTCTTCTTTCGGGACCTCGATTGTCACCACCGTTTTCAACCCCACCTGATCGGTCTCAAAACTAACAATACTCCACTTCTCAAATTGAAACGCGAGATCTGGATTCACTACTGCCATACATGGCAGGAGCTCATCCTGTCTCAATCCGAAACCGGTAAGGACTCCCCGGATTCGCTTCGGAATCGGCAGTTCCGAAAGCCGGTAAATCGCCCATCCATGTACCCCCACCCCGTCCCTTAGCGTACTTATCAGCAAGTCCGCATACTCTTTACTCCCACACGTCATAACGTACAATTTGCTCTCCTGTACAAGCCCGGAGTCCACAAATCGGATCTTACTTTGACACGCTATTAGCGCTCTTAGCACGAAATTTCTTACCTTGACCGCCTCTTCATTTGAGAAGGCCCCGCCGTCCACTTTCACCATAACCGCCTTGGCATTCATCGAGGTTTTAGCCCTCTTTCCGTGCTCTTGGCGTGCTTTTTCTTCCGTCTCCTCCTTCTTGGACCTTTTTGACGGTCCTGCTACCCCTTCCCCCGGAGGGGTAGGGTGCGAGGTAGACCGAAATCTCTTTTGGTTTTCGTTCCTTTTCTCCTCCCGTAGTCTATACGCTTGTTCGCGCTCGCGTTCGTATTGTTCGCGTTGTTGTTCGAACCTCCCCTTAAAACCCGTGAGGGGCTGTCTTGCCCTCGCCTCAGCTACCTTACGGGCTCTATTCTCGCGCCTACTTTTCTCCCTGGCTTTCTTACCCTCACGACGGGTCCGAATAAAGCCCTCCGAATCCTCCGCCTCAGAGTTTGACTGGGCCGCTGTTCGCGTCCCTGTCGGCCTCACACTTCCGTCAACCACCGTATTGTTTTCCTGGGTGGGTGTTCCGCCCTGGTTTGCTTGGGCCGACGAGTCGTCCCTTGCTGCTTCAGAGTCGGCAGACCCGCCCCTGGAAATTCTCAGCTTTTCAGCCGAGTCGATCAACTCTTGGTTATCGCCCATAGTGAGCGATAACGCGGCCCTCGTGACCTCCGACCGATAAACCGAAAATTTTCCCACTTCCAACGATCCAATGCACTTGACCCAGCACTCAAAATGTTCGTTGTATCCTTCTTTCTCACCTCCGCACCTCAAAACACGTCTAAAATGCCTTGAAAATACAAAAAAATCGTTAAATCCGAGAGCCCCTGATAGCGAAGATGTTATCAGGTTACCGTAACCTTCCGAGTCCCCAAATCTCAAGTTACTGCGAATCATCGAGAGCCAGGAAAACGCTCGGGAGCTCTACAACGCAACTCAAGTCCAACGATCAGCAATGAAAACGAAGGTAAAACTGTCACTTACCGAAAGAGAATGCGTCGACATAATTTTCCATTACAACTGGCGCGGCGGTCCAACTTCGTTGATAATTTTTTAATTTGAAGTTGTAACGCCCACCAATACTGATGAAATCTGCGAAAACACTCACCTAAGAATCAAGTTTTTCGCCTTAAAAATGAGAAAATCGATGCGATAAATGTTGAATTGCTAGTTCAAGCTGGGTGGGAGGGGGTGCGAAGCCAGGGTCATAAGAAATTTTATTGCCCAAGCAATTACCCGCAGAAATTTGAAGATTTTGCTGTTTTTTTAATGCCTATCAAAATATTTGAAATTTATGTCAGTTGACTCCAGCAATCCGTCTTGTGTCACTCCAATTCTTTCCGCCCTCAGATTTTGGCATCGACAGCGGTGAGCAAAGCTCCGAAGGGTGTCACTTCAACTATCGAGTTGAGACGAGTCTACAGGGTCACTTCTACAGCCCTAATTTTCCCGGCCTCTACCCACGTGACACCGTCTGTCACTACGTGTTTTCGGCACCCGTCATTCGTGGTTCACACTCCTATCGAGTCGCCTTGCATTTTCATTATTTCGACGTCGAAGGCGTGTCTCCGTGAGTGAAATTTTGTTTATACCTACCTAGACAAAAAAAAAAAAAAAAAAAAGGCTTGAATGGGTTCTCACGAGCTAGAAAATGGTCACGGGGTTATGGTAAATGGGAGTCGGCGGAAGGCTTTCCTTTTATTCCTGCGTTAACTTAAATAATGTCCTTATCCTCCCTCCCCATTTTCCACCGCATAAAAGAAGCCCACGGAGAGGAAAGCCGAAATACATAATTCCCTTTTTTCCCTAATCCTCCCTCCTTCAGGATATATACATCGAAACTTCTGCAGTGCAGTAAACGCGTGCACCCCTAGTGCCCCCTAAGTTTCAATATACATATTTTTAAAAAATGCGAGGAATGCTGAGCTCGTAGACAAACGTGGGTCGGGAGACGATTCAAAAATTTGCATTCTAACCACGCGAAAACCACAGAAGGGGGTGAAAGGGTAGAGAATAGCATGGGTGGTTAAACCTTTGCCTGGCCACTTTTCTATTCAGTTTGTCTGATTTTGAATCAGAGTGCTTATAGCTCTGTTCATTTGATGTATTTATATGAAATAAAAGAGGAGAGTGGAGCAACGTACGATTTACGATACATTTTTATGGTTTTCATTTTTTTTTTTTTTCTTCTTCTAACTTCCTCTCTTCTGATTCAGGTGTAACGATGACACTGCAAGCGACTATCTCGAATTTTCCAATTTCCCGGAGGCTCAAGACAGAAAATATCGACGAGTCTGCGGACAATTCCCGTCAGGATTGACGGTCGAGTCGGAAAAAAGTTTTTTCCGAGTCACGTTCCATTCAAACGACCGTCTCGACGGTACAGGTTTCAACGCTACCTATCAATTCGTTAAATTGGGCGGGTCGTTGCCGCCGACGAGTACGATGACGACAGAGGACGAGGGGGAAGAGGACGAGGAGGTGGCGAAGATGACGACGAAGAAAAAGAAAAAGAAAAAGCTGACGACTAGTGGACTCAACGGCGTTGTTGTTACCAGTCTATCTCCACGTAACTACTTGTTATCTCCAACTTGTTCAAGTGAGTGTCATATTGCCTGAAAAGCACCCCATCCCTCAACCAATTCGCGAAGTTTTCCGTCATTCCGCGAGAGAAAAGTGTGGGCTACTATATGTATAGAGTGTTCTCACCCCATCCCCCACTCATTCTGTTTTTCTCTCTCTCTCTCTCTCTCTCTCTCGAATGCGAAATAATGTTTTTTTTTGCATAATCTCACTTCTAGAGCAACCCCCCCCCCTTATAGCATCATATTTCATACATTTTAGAACAAAGAACTTGTTGCTTCCAAGATTTGGATTGCGTTAGTGAAAGGATAGGAAACTTCTCTTTCAAGTTATATTTTCTATTGAGGGGAAGGGTGGATATAAAACTTTAACCTCTCCTCGTCTTTTCCAGGTAGTACATCGTATTAGAAAGCCCTATTGATTGACTCTGAGCTTATGACAGTCTTGATTATGAGTTGGTAAAGGACATTCTGTGGCAATAAGATTCTTATTGTAAATTCCCCCTTCTCCACACTGCATAATCCTTACAGTTTGGGGAGCTTTACGGTCAAATTACTACGATTTGTTTCCCAGATTTTGGTCGCCTTCATTTCACATTCAAAGTGAACTTCCTTCGCGTTACAAAACACGTTTAGGCGTTAAAGGCAAAACAGTGGTTGAACTTTTACTTCCTTAATACCCTCCCGCTTCCACCATCGCCCCCCCCCCAACACAACAACAAAACAGCCGAGGAACAAATGAGTCCCACGTGCCCTGTTTATATACCCACCGCTCTCACCTAAAAAACCCATTCTCTGATGATACGTGAGGAGTCACCTTGGGACAAATAAAAACGAATTAAAAGGTAAAAGTTCCCTGAAGGAGTTCCATTGGCTTACAAGGGTGGGGAAGGGGTCGTCAACGTGAACGCTTTGTGACTGGTTAAATTTGTGAGGGAGAGGGGGGTGGTTGAGATCAAGTTGGAATCTCTCACGAAGGAAACGCAATCCTTAGATTAATGGGGATGTAAAAGAGAAAAGGGACGGGACAATTAGGTTATCCAGGGGTGTATTAGGAGAGGAGGGGATGACAAAAAAGGTCAATTAGTTTCTCCCCCCCACCCCAAATGGAATGGTAGAGAAGAGGGTAAGCGATGTAACTGCTTGAAGTTTTAGGCTATATCGTTTTAAGACCTGAAGGAAATACATAACAGCGGAAAAGTAGAGCAAGAATTGGGAGGGGATTGAAAGCACAGGCGCGGATCACTGTGGCAACGTGTGTCGCCGCTAATCCCAAAAACTCAATTCGGCCTCTAAATTGTCCATTTTTGCTATTCCAGACTATTCATCAAGAATACAGCCTCCAGCTCTGTGAATTTGTATTTCATTATGTATATAGCATTACAGGGGTGGGCAAAATACTTTGAAAATGTATTTTAAATACAAAGCCCAAAATACTTTCAAAAATGTATTTTAAATACTGAAATACAAATACTTTTTGAAATGTATTTTGGAGAAAATACAAATACAATTTTAAATAATTTTCAAAAATTCGATTTCGATGGCAAATAGTGCGAAAAACACGAAAAATAAATAAATCAAAAATATTAGGACCTTCAATAGACAAAATGTAGCTGCGCGAAATGGCCCTGCTGCCGATGCGCAAAAAAAAGTAGACAAGTTATCACCAAGTATTTAGTACCGAAATGGCAAGCACTGGTGGTTCGTGAGCTGCTGGTGAGGCCGACTGTAAAAGGGATGTCGGGGGGAGGGATAGCTCTGGGCCAGTTAGCTGAATTAACTTACAGTTAAATAACCCATGTTTTTCCAATAATTTTCACGCTAACGAGGAATTTTACGCGTTTCGGCTCTCCCTACTTCCCCCGAACTACTCCTCCACCTCCACTTTTTCGAAAAATGAAAACGTTTATCGAAGGATACTATTACTTCATAGTTTCGTTTAAAATACGGTGTCGCTAGGTTTACTTGGTGAATGATGGTGAATTTTTAAATTTGTTTACCCTTATTTTCACCCGCTTCCCTCGACCTGGAATGGCTGGCTAACGAACTTAGGCTAGGGCTCTGTATGATCCATTTTTGTGCAAAGTTTCCATCCGCTAGCATCATTTTTGCGGCAGTTGTGCTAACAAGGAATTCGGAACTTCCACCTCCCACCATGACTATCCTTCCCTCTCCATTTTTTCGAATAATGAAAACGTCAACCAAAGGCTGTTATTACACCGGGTTTTTGTGCCAAATATGGTGTCACTAGGTTAGGTTATACTGGTGAATGGTGGTGAAGAAGAGGAAACTAAAAAAAGTTGAAATTAAAAGTATTTGTACTTGTATTTGTATTTTCGTTGAGTGTGAAATAAAAAATACTTTTGAAAATGTATTTCAAATACAAAGCCCAAAATACTTTCAAAAATGTATTTTAAATACAGAAATACAAATACTTTTCCAAAAGTATTTAAATACAATTACAAAATACGTATTTTGTATTTAAAATACAAAGTATTTTAAATACTCAAGTATTTTGCCCACCTCTGAGCATACCCCGCGAGGCCTCGCGATGGTTAGAAACAGCCCTGGGCAGGACGACGGTCAAACGCGTTGAAAAAAAGAAGAAGAACTGCTTTATTGCACAAGGCTGAAACTGTTCTTACTTTTACTTCGATTCAAAACCAGCTATGAATAAACTTCCGTTCTTTTTGGTCCACTTCACTTCAGTCTACTACACCTGGCCACAGAGATTGAGAATTAACAGTGTCACTGGAACAGGCTTAAGAAAGAGCCATGATTTTAGGCATTCGTTAATAAGCCTCTTTTACACGTGTAAGTTTTTTGTCCAATCTGCTCGCAAACATACAATTTTAGGCTTGGTACTCTGTCAATTTTATTTTAAAATGGTTACTTTGATCAAAAAGCTTAATCGCGTAAAAGGGACTATATGTAGAGCAGTAATCCCCTAAATTTGGTTTTGAAAGTGCCAAATTCAATAAATTTGGTTTTGAAAGAGCAAAATTTCCTAAAATCAGAATTTGAACGAACCGAACCCACAAAATTGGGCTTTTAAAGAGAGTCAATCCGCAAAACTACGGATTGACTCCGCAGTTTGACTCCTGAAAAAAGGAGACTAATTTCGTTATGACAAAATTGGGAGTTGGAACGATCCACTGCCGTGAATTTGCTTTTTGAAAAAGGTGAATTTATTTTTCCAACTAGCAAAATCTGCAAAATTGATTCTACGTAGAAAGAGATAAGGCCATGAAATTTATTTGGTTTTCGAAAGAATCAAAATAAGTGAAATGTGGGTTTTAAGGAGCAAAAACCGCGACATTTGGTTTTGAAAGAGCGAAAATACCTGGAAAAATTCGGGTTCAAAGAGCCAAAAATCATGAAATTTGTTTTGTCGTAGTTTGTCTCTCGACAAATTTGTTTTTAGAATTGGTCAAACCCGTGGAACTGATTTCAGAAAGAGCCTAACCCACGGGTCAGAACCCCTAGGCGGTTGCCTATCCGGCCAACCCCTAAAAACTGCCCTGGTCCTGCCCCCCTCCACACGTAAAGTGAATGATCATCGCTGAACACTCATGTACTCGTAAAGAAACAAACCACCGCACTCATCTTCTTTCCCTAGTGTAGGGACGAAAAAAAAGAAAAAATCATTCGAGCCGACAGTACCGCAGCCCTAGAAGAGATGGTCGACCATACGAGTCCAGGGAAAAGCGTGACGGCTCTGGTTGGGAAAGGAGCCAGGTAAGGTCCCTCCAAAGCACCAACATCAAAAGTTTTGTTCCGACAGCAGCCTGTCGGGAAAAGTGCATTTCATTCATGCGACAATGGACTCAAACCTCATAAGTTAGAAGGATATCAATCAATTATGAATGAAATTTAGGCCGTGGTATAGAAAGTCAAAATCATGAAATCGTGTTTCTTTTTGCCCCAGGCCCCTTTTTTGGCACCAACTGACGGGGGACAAAATGATGAAAATGTGAAACAGAGTCGGTTTGGTTGCCATCAAATCGAACCGACCTCGGATTCTTGTTCTAGGGGTTCTGAAACGTGAAAAAAATGTATCACAACCCATATGTGCGACCATCAGGGCGAGACCAATAGTGCATTTTTTGAATGAAATGCACTAAAAATGAAATTGTCAATTATCCAAAAGGATTTTGACCGTAATTTCACGGTCAAAAAGGGGCTGAAATTCGAGGCTAAAATGAAAAAAATCGCTCATTCACGCTAAAATTAGGACAAAGCACTGATCCAGGGCTGAAACTCTAAAAGTGGAATTGCCAATTCGCAGCTAATATTGTGAAAATCACTCAGTATTTGCAGATAAAATTGAAAAAAAAAAAAACGCGAATTCACAGCTGAAATTGAGAGAAATATCATCAAAATTTGGGGCTACAATATAAACAAGTGGTAATAAATGCAATAATAATTATGAAGGGGCTATTAACAATTCCAACACAAACGTCATACTGAAAATCGAGATTTAGGCCTTTTCGGGGTCCAGGAACACGAATCTGGTGTCAGCTAAATTTTTTTTTTTTTTTTTTGCCATTACCAAACTTCTTTCTCTACATGGAAGTAAAAAATGTGCGATCGAAATGGAATAATTACAATGGAATACCTACTATCAAATAATGCAATGGAATTGAAATACGAACAAAAAAGATGTGCGATCGAAATGGAATAATTAAAATGGAATACTATCAAATAATGCAATGAAATGAAATACGAACGAAATGGAATAATTAAAATGGAATACTATCAAATAATGCAATGGAATTGAAATACGAACAAAAAAATTCTAATACATTCTAATACGCCGGGCTCAAATTTGACTTTAAATATTTAAAAGGTTAGGGTTAGGGTTTCTCAATACTTTTCCCATGCCATAATAAATTACTAAACACACTAACTAAATTAAGTTTGTGTGGAGGACCCCACGATACTTCCATGTTCCCGTTGTTCGCTTACAACATGCCTTACACACGAAACAATTCCGACACGAGTGATTAATCATTAAAACTCACCCATCAAAATTAATTAATTTGCCCTAGCCTGTCCTGAAGTTCTGTTCTCATAAAAATGCCAAAGTTCTAAAATTTGCTGGAAAGAGCTCTATTTCTCTCAATATTCATCCTATGTCAACGATTGATGCGATAATAACACACAAAAAATATGAACACACAAATTCTAACGACGTGAAGAATAAAGAATTTTGTAGCCTAATATAGTTCTCTTTAACGGTAACTATCAATTTGAAATATTCAACACGATCAATGAATTAAATAATGGACACAATTTGATCGATAAGACACTCGCTAAAACTCAAAATAATCGAAAAGAAACGAATCTTCGAATTCATCCTCGTCAATTTGTTTAAAAAATTAATTTAAAAATAACCAATTTGAATTTAGAAAAAATGGCCAGTTCATCGATGGGGAATTTTGTTGCGGTCATTTTAAGCCATCATGAGAGGAAATCAGACTAAAATTCTGATAGGAGATAGGTTTGGGGCAAAAAAAGAGCTGAAACGCATTCCAAATCTTAGCAACTGTACCGCTAAACAAATATTATTCAAATTTTAGCAGCGTCTTCTAGGAACCTAGATGACGATTTTGAACGATCGATCATCAAATTTTATAATATTCTCTTGGAGTTATAAGGTTTCAACCATTTTTACTTCGAACTCATTTGTTATAATATCTTCCAAATCGGTCAACCAATCGTTTTCAAATTGTACGGTGTACGTCTAGAGATGAAGACACAACTTTTGAGCCATCACTCGTCCAGATCTGTCGAGAAAAAAGTGGACGACGGATGACGGACGACGGACGACAGACGCCATACTGAAAATCGAGATTTAGGTCTTTTCGGGGTCCAGGAACACGAATCTGGTGTCATCTAAAATTTTTTTTGTTTTTTGCCATTATCAAACTTCCTTCCCTACGGGAACATGGAAGTAAAATTGGAAGTTTCGGGTCTTATAGCGTTTTCCATTTGCATAAAATTCTGCTCTGGAGAAATTAATTTCCATCCGTTTTCTGCATTAGGACGGGTGGGAATGAATTGCTCCATCGCAGATGTGCAATTAAATTGGGAAACGCTATAAGTGTCCAGGAATCACCTAGTTTCAGGTTTTTTTTTTTTTTTTTTTTTTTTTTTTTTTTTTTTTTTTTTTTTTTTCGTAAGCTTGGGCTAGTCTTACGTTGTGCTCGAATCGAAACTAATAGGACATACCAGTAAGACGCATGAAAACAAGTTAACGACTAATGATTGACCAGTTTAATGCAGAAATCGCTGTTCATTCGACTGGGGAGCAAAGTATTTCCAAATCTTTCATTGTTTCATTGGCTTTCAAAGGCCTTCTGTGGCTTTAAAATGTTTCAGCTGATTTGCTAGAAGGCTCTTCAAGTCTCTCGAATGTGATTACCCTCAAAGTATTTCGAAAGCTTGCTTGAACGCTGACACTCGAGCACTCGACCTCCTGACCCGAAAAAAAACTGAGTCAGGGAAGAGACCCGGCTCACCCAGGGCCGATGCAGAATAGTCTGTGGGCGAAAACGAGGACTAGGGACGTCGTGCTTGTTCAAAGATGAGCGTGAAAAGTGTTGGAGAGTTGGACTCACATGACAATGTAAGTTGAGAATAAGACCGAAAAGTAGAACAAAAAATTGGATAATTTTGGCCTCTCGCCCCGTACTCCTGAAAAATGAGCCCGGACGCTCCTGGTCGCACTAAAATGTTGGACGTCTTGTCACCTACAATGGGGAACTTGCATGAATCTCAGATCGGGGAGAAAAGCATACCAGTGATTTGACCCGTGAACTGAAGGATAACAACGGAAGTTGCAACCCGATTGGTGCGTTTTAAGATTTTTAAAAAAGGTTCAAAGTTCTTCAGAATGGGATGGATGGTGCGAGGGGAAATGACGTAAATACTTACTTGTGAAGCATTTGAGGGAACTCTAAAATTGTTTGTTACAAATAACATGAAAAATTTCTTCCCAGTAAACGCGTCTAACCCCCTCTTCCCCGCATCATCAATTTCAATAAGTAAGTTTTTACGTAATCGAACCCCCACTCAAAACTTTTAAAAATTCACTAAAAAAGCATCCTTGACTGATTTCAAAGTTTAATGTGACCAATAGACTTGTGGAAGAGCCCTCTTTAAGCAACACCAACTTTTGAAAAATGTGCAAGTTCCCCATTCACGATATTGTACGTTTTTCTTATCTTAATTTCGCGAATTTGAAAGTTTTGGGGATTTTTGTTTTTAGTGACCACGGAACCTGAGCTAGCCGGCCAAGACAGATGCCCTGATGCATGTCACTTCAAGTAATTTTTCATGTCACTTTGAGTCATGTCATTTTTTAGGTAAATATCCGCGAAATTGGAATGTTCCTATCTTTTTTTAAGCAGCTGGCTTTCCTGGTTCCTGGCTTTAGTTAAGCAAGTTTCACGGCTTAATTCAAGCGAAATTGCAAAGTTTGAGGCTTTTTTTTTGTCTAGTGAATCCAGACCTTAGGTCAACCGGCCCCGAATGCGTCCATACCAAGTCGAATAGACGTGTAATTGTTACATTCTAAGCGCGAAGCATTGAGTTTGCAAGTTCGGATTCTAAATTGAGCAAACTTTCAAGTTTTCTGGCTGAATATTCGCAAAATTGCAAGTTATGGGCTTATGGGTCTGAATTTCGAAGAAATTACAAATTTCGGAGCCAAATATCCGTGGGATTGGAAGTTTTCAATTGTATTTTGTGAGTGGGTTCGGACCTCGAGCTAGCCAGCCATGACGGACTGCGTAGCGTCGTTCACGAGCAACCCCCCACCCCCTGGAAAATGTTACAACATTTAGCTTCTGAAACAGTGGCGGAACATTCGGGACATTGCGAGTTTCACGTCTTATTTTCAAGGACATTGCGAGTTTCGGCACTTTTTACTTCGCTAAAGAATGGTTGTCTTTGGTGAATCGGCCCCTACTGCGCCATTGCCCTGACGAATACCCGTGCTGTTGCAACATTTCGAGATAATTATTTGTGAGTTTGTAATTTCAGGTCCTTTGATCGAAATTAAAAGTTTCTTGGTTGAATATCCTCGAAATTGTTCCGGGGCCTGAATTCAGGCAATGTTGCAAGTTCGGGCCCTTAGTTAAAAGGAGTGCATCCAGCCCCAAGCGGATTCAAACCCAGGAAATTGGAAGTTCCATCCCTGAATATCTGCGTCAATACGACTTCCGAGCGTTAATTCCTTCGAAAGTACAAATATTGGGTCTTAATTTCAGCAAAATTGCAAGTTTCGGGGGCCAATTTTTTGGGTGAAACACTGGCTAACCAGCCTCATTAAGACATCAGCTCAAAGCCTGGCAAATTCCCTCGAAATCGGGAGTTTCCTGGCTGAATGTACGAGAGATGGGCATTTTCGGATCTTAATATCAGCTGAATTGCCAGTATATATGGTCCAACAAAAAATACAAGCAAAATTGCCTGTTTCTGGGCGTATTTTGTGGTAGCGGAACCCAGGCTAGCCGGAATACCAAAACAGCGCCAAAAGCCTATAATTATTTATTTTTTATTTTTTTTGTCATCCATGTGTTACGCCCGACAAAGTCCTTTTCTTTAAATGGAGATAGAACAAATTACACAAATAATTTCAATGAAAGAACCAGCACGTCTTAGTTAATTTAACAATTTCAAGTACAGCCCTCTACTCAAATCTTACTCTTACTCTTAAGTCCAAGGCCCGGTGCACACAAGCGATAAGTGTCGCGCGGTCGCCGCGAAAATTACCGCCGCGACCGCAGAGAAACATATAATTCAATGGGGCAATGCACACGTGCCGCGGAGACCAGTGGCGCGCGGTCATTGCGACACTTATCACCGCGACCATACAGAAACATATGATTCAAGGGGCAATGCACACGCGTCGCGGCGACAAATTATCGCTGGCGACACTCGAAATGCTGTCGCAAGTTTCTGTGGGTCGCGCGACTTTATTTTCACCACTCAATACTTGAAAACCTAGCTTTTATACCAGGTGAACGCAACACCATTCTGAGGGTACAAATAGGCCCTACCTACTAGGGGATATTATCTGTATTCTCCAAAGGCTTATTGCATCTCTACTACTCTACTAGGGTTCGCAATCTCTCATTGGCATTGCTGGTCCTTGGTGTACCCGTTATGAGGCGAAGCGCTCTATTCTGCTAGGCCTGGTCCCTCTTTATTTGCGTTTTCTATAGCTGAGCCCAATGCAGAACAACAGTACTGGCATATCGGGAGCACTATCGCCCCCTAGTTGAAAAAACTCTCTACAAAATTTTACCAGACAGCATACAAAAGCGCTTCAATTCCTAGTAATTCCACAATGTTGAGGCGGCTCCACACATGCGGTATTCGCCGAACACCGAGCAACTCGGCGAATGGCGAGCTCGTTGATCCACACATTCGAAGTTCGTTCCGCGCATCGCTAGCATTCGTCTCCTTTGAAGTGGGCAAAAAACCGACACTGGCCGGAGCATCGCTGAGCACGAGTATTCGGCATTCGCCAAGTACCGAGCACCCCTCCACACCACTAAGAAATCGACGAGCATCTGCTCGGTGATCGGCGAATACCGCATATGTGGAGCCGCCTTTGGCACCTCTTAATGGCTGATATTTGACAGAGAAATACCTCACGTCGTTCTATGAGTACCTATGCCGCAGGATTTTTGTCAAATCAGCCTTTTTCTGAAAATCCTAGCCTTTTTGTAGAAGAATCTGTTTTTTCTCAATCAGACTGGATTATATAGCCTTATTACAAATAGGCTGCAGTCCTTCAGGCCCATTATCGAAGTAGCCTGCGATTACAAAAAGCCTAACTTGTCTAGGCTCTTTGTAAAGAGGCTTTACTCGTTTCGCCGTATACTTGCGTGCCCAAACAGGTAGGTTAGAAGCTACCTTGACTGAAAGGACAATTTACGCCAAAGTAATGTTTCTTGTTATGAATCGTCAATATAACAGTCTGTACACACTAGAGCAGTGCTTTTCAACCTTTTGCGGCTCGCGACCCACTAAATTCGGTTATAATTTATTCGTGACTCATGCGCATGATATTATATGTATAGTTCTATGAGGGAGGCTTTCCCCAAGCCCAAGTGGGCTTTCAGTGACTATACACGTCACTTCGATAGCCCAAATCCTATATCGAAAGCCCAAACTCAACGGTGACTGCCACATTCACCATAGCAGAGAAAATTATAGCTGTCGAAAGCCCGATAAATTTGGGTTTCACTGGCGGATGTTATTTGTATGTTACTTATCAATAAATACTAATATTAATAAATATCAATAAATATTAATATATTATATCAACAAATATTAATATACTATATCAATAAATATTAATATATTATATCAATAAATATTATCCGAAAGTAATTGAAATGTTTTTCATTGTCTTGTCTGAGGTCCATTAAAGCATGGATTGAAAGCCTCCTTCAAGGATCTTTCAAGGTTGTACGGATGAACCCAGTACTTTCTTTTTTATTCTAATTTCCTAATGAGGTACTAGTAAGCTAAACTTGAAGGTATAACTTTCTTTTTGCGTTGTTCGGGGGTCCATTGCGAACGATAGCTAGCGAAAAACTGTCTGGGTATTGGGTGTATGCGCCGTTGCTACGCAAACATAATTATGAAACTGTCGCGGCGGTAAATATCGCAGGTCACTGCGACACTTATCGCTCGTGTGCATCGAAAAATAAATAGTCGCAGCGATAATTGTCGCGACGACCACGCGACACTTACCGCTCGTGTGCACCGGCCCTAAGGGACACTGAATTTATTCATCCAGAAACTCTTTTAAGCTATGAAATTATTTTTCAATAGCAATTCTTTTCAGTCTTTTTTAAAAGTCCTTTAGCTCAAGAGAAGTTATATCCTGCGGAAGCCTGTTAAACACTTTGACGCTTGCGCACCAAAAGCTCTTCGCTACAAAAGCAGTTTTGTGCCTAGGAAGACGTAGGTCGCTCTTTCCCTTGGTCGTATACGGATGGGATTGCCCGTCTTCAAAAAGGTGCAGATTTGTTTTCACAAAAATAGCGCATTGAGAGATGAAACATGCATGGAAAGTCGGGACGCCCATTCAGCGAAACGTTCCACGGCAGCTGTCCCTGAACCCGAGATTAGCGATTATCCTCAGTGCTCTTTTCTGGAGGCGAATTATCGTAATTGCCTGCGAGGCGTTTCTCCACAACAAAATCCCACACTCCATAACCGAGTGGAACAACGCAAAGTAGCACGTTCACAGTACTTGAAAGTCCACGTCATTTTTCAGCTTTCTTAGCACATAAAGCACCTTAAGGAGTTTTGGCTCGGTCTCCCCAACGTGCGCTGTCCAGTCCAGCCTGCTGTCCAGGTAAATACCCAGGTACTTCGCCGAAAAACCAGGATTTCCTCCCTCGAAAAAAGATATCTTAACTTCTTTCGATGGGTTAGACACTAACTTATTCTCTTCAAACCAGGAGTCCAGCCCTGATGAGCACTCTTTAGCACAGGTGTCCGCTTCAAGTATAGTAATTTTGCTAACCACAAACGCTGTGTCATCCGCGTATTGCAGAATTTCGGTCCCCGCAAGCATTGGTAGATCGTTAACATATATGACGAAAAAAATAGGCCCCAAAATAGATCCTTGCGGGACACCCACACCGTAGTCCAGACGATCCGAAGTCAACCGCCCAATCTGAACCACACCCGATCTACCACGCAAATAGCTTCCGAACAACTCAAGAGACACGCCCCTCTCTCCCAATCTCTCAAGCTTTCCCAGAAAAACGCCATGATCGACCAAGTCAAATGCCTTAGTTAAGTCATAAAAAGTCGCAACAGAACGGTCCCCATGATCGTAGACGCAGATTCGCGACGCAGGCGATTGTAGACCTCCCCCTCCTGAACCCAAACTGATTTGATCGAAGGAGTTCTTGTCCCTCCAGAAACTCCATCAGGCGAGTCTTGATAATTCCCTCGATGACCTTTGAGAAGATATGTATGATGCTGATGGGTCGAAAACTCTCTGATTTCAGCAAGTTGTCTTTTGTTTTAGGCACAGGGACTATCCTACACATCTTAAGCCTATCGGGGTACATTCCCTTAATAAACATCAGGTTAATTATTTTGGCTAACGGAGACGATGTCACTGGGGCTGCGGCTTTTACAATCTTTGAGTTTGAATCGTATACATCAAGCGATGGGCACGCGCTAAGACACATGATGACCCTCTGCACCTGCAACTCACCAGTGGGAGCCATAAAGAAGGAGTTGCGAGCTCGGACAGCGTTTTTCCCAACGATGCCGTTTAGGGAATACTCACGACATTGGGAGTTTCATGGAAAATGCCAGTTTTAGGACATTTCTTTCAGTAGCCACCGACCGGCACTTGACTAATCCAGCCTCCCGAGTGAAGTGCCCTATAAGCTGGATGAAATCTACGATATCTTCATTTTCACTACTAGCGCCCATTCGCGCCTAAAATTGAAAAACAGTGCTCATCCAAGGTTTGAATTAAGAAAACGTACCAATTCGAGGTTTCTCCATGAAAAGCCAATTCCAAAATTAGGACATGACGCTAATTTTCGCGGTTTATTGAGACCTTTTCAACGTCAACAACTTTGAAAAATTGCAGCAGGTTCACGGTAGATTTGCGTCTAAAATGGAGGAAAAATGTTAGTTTGCGAACAAAATTGAGAAATATAGCTCATTAACTGGCACGAGTGTAGCCTTCGTGTGTAAAGGAGGCTGCCCATACACTTGTTTAAAGCGGCTCATTTTAACGTAAAAATATCAATACTATCTCAGAAATGCCGCAAGTGCGGTTGATATGACGGGATAATATTATTTCTTATTCAGCGCTCTTGGATCCCGCTTGCGCTATTTTATCCCGACAAATCAGAATAGGCTCCCTGGGCTAGCAACTAAAAGGAAAAAAAAAAAAAAAAAAAAAAAAAAAAAAAATGAATTGTACCATTTTACTCTACTCGATAAACGAGGCTTAATTATTACTTTGAATTCCTTGTATTCCAAATCCGAGGTGGGAGCTCCAGAAAATACCGAAACAGGGGTCGAAACAGATAATCCGTAACACCCTTGTCAACGGTTACGACTATGATTATAAGCCAAAGGGATGGGGATGGGACACGAGTATATAGGTACGTTGTCTCGATATCTCTCGCTCGCCTTTAAACTGGTTTGGGGCGATTCCTTCGTTTCTGTAATAATTCAACTGTTAGGAGTAATCTTCTACCTTCTGCCCTTAACTCATCCTGTTTGCAAGAAAGGCCCAGGTTTGGCTAAAGGCGATCCATATTTTATTGAAAACAAACCAAAGTATAAAGAATGTGAGGATTATGCAAATATTGTGTCCACATTATAACTTATGCATTCCCTTATTTTTGCCCTAAAACCCACCGCCCAACCCATTATAACGTCTTAAGAGGTTTTACAGTAAATTTAGCTTCGACCGTACTTGAATAATTTAAATAACTCAAGTCGTCTTAAGGGGCGGGGGGCTCAACAATCTCGCAATAAAAACGATTGATACACACTTTCTACAGGGTGCTGACACACACGGAAAGGGCTATAGGATAAGAGTGGGTCTCCCAAGAGTCCTATATTTTTAAGGGCGTGGAGACATTTTTTCCATATCTGACATTTTAACTCCCGTAGCTCACTTTATTCTCTCACCTTGCACTCATAAATGAACTCCTTCGATTCCATCTTGTTTCTATGTGGACAATTATTGAATTAATTCCATTTTGTTTGTTTCTCTTGCAGGTTTTCCATCAACTGTGATTCTGCTTTTATTTGAATTTCACGAGCTTTTTACAAAATTTTAACTAGCTTTAAACCTATTATGTGAAATGAAACTTGTTTAAAAAATACAAATTGTTTTAAATAAAAACGTCTTGATTCGTTAATGAAACGTCAAAACAATCTTTGAAACGATCTAAAGTAGATAAATCAAGTCTATATTTTACAGAGAAGACCGTAGATAACTGCTTATAATGCAACCTGACTCACGAGTGGACCTAGAAAGGTGATGAGATGGTACGGACGGAGGAGAATTTACTGCGCAAATGTGATAAGAGAGAGAGACAACAAAACTTGTTTGTTCTGTATTTTGCATGGGTAGTTCAAGGAAGTTCGAGCGTGAATTTCTCACTCATTCACTAATATCCACAAAATGAATGTTCCAATACTAGTCCAGTCAATTGGGGCTCTGGAGAGCCTGTTTCAGGACAAACGTATAGAAGTTTTTTTCTCAACGGATTTATATGTTTTTGGGGGTGCTGCATCTGAATCTGAACTTTGCCAACAAAAAATCGGTCGGCTTCACATCGAAAATCGCACAAAACCTCGAAATGTTATTATTTTTTGCACTCAATCGCTTATTGTCTCTGAACTATGGACTTTTCGATGATGATGCTCCTCTGCATTCTTGAAGTAGATTACATTTGTGACAAGTTAAGCCTAATTACAGCTCCATACGACAAATAGTACCTGAGATATGAACCCTCAAAAATTGACGAGTGCGAGGGGTCATATCTCAGGAACTATTAGTCGTACGGGGATACATTTGGTCTCAAATTGTCACAAATTTAGTCTATTTCAAAAATGCAAAGGAGCGCTATCATCGAAAAGTACGTAGTTCCAGAGATATAATCAATTGAGTAGAAAAAGGCAGAACTTTTTTTTTTTGCAATTTTCGGCGTGAAACCGACCGATTTTTTGTTGGCAAAACTCAGATTCGGATTCAGCACCCCAAGGAACATAATAATCTTCACTTACCACGCTGTACCCCAGACTATTACGTTCGCAAGGACTTTGGGTTGGTGCATTTGAAGATATCGGTAGTTAAAAAAGCGTTGGCATGGTGGAGCAAGTTGTTAGGGATGGATAAAGATCGCCTACCACGGCTGTGTTTCAAGAGGCTGCAAGAATTGTCGTCTTTTAAGAATGACGTTGAGTATAACTGGGTAAGTCAAATTAAAAATGTGGTTGGTGATCTTCATGGTTTAGAATTATGGAAAACGCAGGACTCACTGACTTTCAGTAAAGCCATCGGAGAAGTTATAAACCGGATACAGGAAGAGACAGTTAATAGTGATATGGTTAAAGTGACTGAATCTCGGTTTAATGGATACTATGGGCTACTTCAAAGTAATACCTTGAAGAGTGCGGAGTACCTCAGCTTTTCAGTGTCCCCTCATGTGAAGCGGCTGTTGGGTCAGGTTAGGCTCGGCGGGGAAGCTAGATCTTTTGTAAGCACTCAAAATTGTAAAGCTCAATTTGACAGGTCGGAGCCCTGCCCGCTTTGCAAGTGGGCGGAGCCGGATACCATTTTCCATCTAGTAGCTCAATGTCCAGTGTTTAAAGGGGAGAGAATGGCCTTACTCGGTGATGATATACTGTCCATGGAGCAGTTTCTGTTGGTTATGTGCGCGGACGGCTGCCAAAAGGTCAGGTTGTTATCGAGCTTTCTTACCAGGGCGCTAAGAATGCGTGCTTTTATAATTAATGAAGGTTTCTTTTAATTTACGTATTTCTCTTGTGTTTTTATCTGACTTTAGATTACTTTATGTTTTTAGGTACGGCCACTGCAAATTAGAACTAGAAATGAATTGTAATTTTCAATAAGGTGTGTAACTGAACTTGTGATGTTTGACGAATTTATAATCTAAAAGTGTAAATAATGAAGGCCAACTCTTGCAATAGCAAATGCTTATGCAAATAATAAAAAAAAATTAAAAAAAAAACAAAATAAAAAATTTAAAAAAAAAACTTAATAATTCGTTGACAAAACTACTTCTGTACGTTTGCCCCGGCCAAATCCCTTATTGACTAGACTAAACAGTTTTGAAAAATAAAAATAAAAACGGTCGGTGGAGGAGAGAAGATTTGGATAATCACCAGGTTCTGCTTTTGTAGGAGGCTCTTGGACTGGGAGGCTGGGGAACGCCGATAATAATTATTATGATTGTGATACATAATATCGAAATTGTGTACGCAAGACCGATGAGTGTTACAGGTTCTTGCAGAACCTCGAGTGAGAAGAAATTAAATTGTGAAGGAAGAAAACATCGTTCCATGAGTACATTTTCATTCAATGCGAAGCTTGCCCTCTGGTAAAAGCTGTGCTCTTTTGATTGGGGGGGTGTGGAGGAAGAAATAATGGCAACGTTTTCCAAGGACGTTTTAATTTATCATTAAAACATTTGTGCCCGAATGCACATCTAGGAGGTGGCGAGATTTCTCTTTTAGTCCAGTCAATAAATGATTCTAGGTGGAAAGTCAAAACGTACAAAAACCGACTGTGCCACGTTGTTTGGGATGCCTAGTTGTATAACATACTAAAAGTCCTTGAACCTAGGGTTGGCGCAAAAGGGGAGGGGGAAGGGACAAAGGTCCTTATGTATGGTTTTTTGCCTATATCTTAGTGGGGGTTGGTCTTTCAAAACATTTATGCGTATACAAAATTAAGGCTCAAAACATTCTCTACTTTTTATTATCCCATGGTTTTTTGGCCATTTCAAACCGTTAGCAAGATAAACGTAGGTATAGAACAGTTAAATTAGGATTTGGCCCAAACACCCAAAAGAACAGGAAAACGTTTGGTGCAGACTGTTTGATATCCTTCCCCTAACACAGCACACAAAATTCCCTACGATTCTGCGTCGGGTTAAGGAGCAGCTGTTGGTAGACGTTTCATTTCGATCGTTCTCACGAAATAATTCTTGAACCAATTGTTTTAACGCAAAAATGTTCCAGACTAAAATTGAAGAGCACAAAATTTTACACAAGAAACTATCATACCACTATATTCCTTCCCTTCGTCTTTTGGTAGAAATAGGAGAAGGAAACTAAAAGCTGACGTAAAATTGGCCGAAGTCTGGAAACTGGAAAAACTGATAAATATTTGGTGCGATCTCCTTCGGACGTCGGGTGTTGCCAGTGCTTGAGTGAAATCATCCAGACAGGTCAGAAAATATTTTTTACCGTTATATATTTTCTGACCTGTCTGGATGATTTCACTCATTTTACACATGTCTATCTGCTTGAATATAAAAGTCAAACATTCGACGCTCTTCAAGAATACGTCGAGCAAGCTGAAGCAAAATGGAACTCAAGAGTCTCAAAAATTCGATGTGACAACGGAGGAGAGTTTTCGTCAACAGAACTTAAAAACTGGTGTAAAACAAAGGGTATAAAATTGGACTATACAATACCGTGTACTCCAGAGTTAAATGGAAGGGCCGAATGACTCAACAGGACGTTACTTGAAAAAACAAGATCTCTTCTGTATGATTCAGGACTAGAAAAAGGCTTCTGGGGAGAAGCACTACTCACAGCAACTTATCTCATGGATAGTCCAACTATCGAAACGCCTGCTGAAAAATGGACAGGGAAAAAACCTAATCTGTCAAACCTAAAAATTTTTGGCTCTGCAGCGTATGCAAAAAAGTTGGGAAAACTAAAGAAACTAGAGCCTCGTTCAAATAAATGCATCTTTGTTGGCTATGCAACAAACGGCTACAGGCTGTGGGACAAAGAAAAACATAAAATAATAGTGTCAAGGGACGTTATATTTGAAAGTAATGAAGGACACAATTACGACGAAAAAAAATTAACTCATGACGTTCACGGTGTTAAGAAATACAGTCTCCTCGAACATGACTCAGCAGATGAATCTCTACACTTAGAAGACGGTTCAACATCCGACGACGATCGAGACGCTCCGTCGACAACCCTTGGAAGAGGAAAACGAATAAAAACAAAACCTCCAAAACTAGATGACTATGTGATGCTTACCTACCAGGAAGCTACCACAGGTGAGGAAGCGTACAAATGGAAGAAAGCAATCGACGAAGAAAAAAAGTCACTGGACAAAAATAAAACTTGGAGTTTTGTTCAAAGAAAAGACGTGAAAACTGGAAAAATACTTACGTCACGATGGATCTTCAAAGTCAAAGATGATGGCAGACATAAAGCACACCTAGTGGTGCGAGGCTGTCAGCAGAGGAAAGGAATCGACTTCGAAGACATTTTCAGTCCTGTAATAAGTGCTGATACCCTAAGAATAATGCTTGCTTATGCGGAAGAACAACAGTTCTACCTAACAAAGTTCGACGTAAAAACCGCCTTCCTGTACGGAGAAGTGAGGGAGGATATTTACATGGAGCTTCCCGAGGGTTTTGAAGAAAAGGAAAAAGTGTGTAAACTGCACAAAGCATTGTATGGTTTACGTCAAGCCCCGGCCTGCTGGAACAAAAAACTCGTGAACATCCTAAGTAAAAGGAATTTCAAACAATTAACAACAGAGCAATGTGTATTCGTTACAGAAAACAGAGACATGTTTCTAGCAATTCATGTGGACGACGGATTATTAGCAGGTAAAGACAACAAAAAAATGAGCAAAATCATGGAAGAACTGGAAAAAGAGTTCGAACTGTCGTTAACAGAAAATCCTGACACCTACTTGGGTATCGAACTAAAAAAGGGCGACAACAACCTGAAGCTGTCTCAAGAAAGATATGCAAAGTCCGTTCTGGAAAAATATGGTATGTCAGAAACGAAAATGGCACCTACACCTTCACAACAGTGCGACGTAGAACAAAATTTAAATACTGAAAACGGCAATTTTCCCTACCGTGAAGCAGTCGGCAGTCTGCTGTATTTATCAACGAGAACGCGACCAGACATAGCATATGCTGTAAATTTCTGTGGCCGGTTCATGGAAAAACATTCATCAACCGACATAAAAAGAATCCTAAGATACCTTGCCGGAACAACATCAACGGGAATTAGCTACTCAACAGAAAAGGAAAATGAGAATACACTAATCGCCTACTGCGACGCTGATTTTGCCGGCGATGTCAACACAAGAAAAAGTACAACTGGTTTCATCATATTCTATGCAAACGGGCCCATAAGCTGGTGCTCGAGAAAACAACCAATAGTTGCAACATCTACGACTGAAGCAGAATACATTGCTGCGGCTGAGTGCTCCAAGACACTCCTGTACCTAAAAGCCTTCATGGAAGAATTGACAAAAAGAAACATAAGAGTCAAACTGCACATTGACAACCAAAGGGCAATAAGTCTACTGCGACATGGAATCTTTAATAAAAGAAGCAAGCACATAGATGTGCGCTACCACTTCATCCGGGAAAAAATTGAAGAAGGACTTATGGAACTCGTCTACTGCCCTACTACAGAACAGCTAGCCGATCCGTTGACGAAATCTCTCAACAACAACACCTTCAACAAAATGATGGAGAAAATAGTGGTGAAGTGAGAAAAGTGAGAAGTGAAAAAGGTGTAACAAATCTCGCGATTGGAGTGATGTGAAAATGCTTATTAGAAAGAAAGACTGTAAATAAGTTTGCGTTTTTTTTTTGCTTCGTTTTTTTAAAAAAATGATATTTCTTTTTTGTCTTTAAAAATGTTTATTTGAAAATAAGAGGAAACGCGTAATAATTAAGGGAGGGTGTTAAAACAAGTAATTATTCGGCATTTCCATACATAAAAAATGTGTAATAAAAACTCCCCACCACCAACTCTCTGATGACATGCGCCATGCCGGATAATCCCATCTGAACTAAGATTTTTTCCTTCCCCTTCCTTATTCGTGTATCTGAACGTCTACCCGCTGGTGTGATTAATAATAATAAAATCAAGTTCTTTTGCGTTTATAGTTTGTCTTCACTTGTCTGCTTAATTCAACATTCTCTTCCCTCCATCCTTTTGGACGATGTTTTTTTTCTCGGAATGAATGTTGTAGCTATACAATCGAACAATTCACAAGTGGGAATTGGAAGTCGCTGGAGCTAATATCCCTATACCATTAAGCTGATTTACCGAAAATAAATCACAAAAAAGAGACGAGTGGGACAGCCAGCATTGGGAATCACTTCTATACGTGGGCTAAAAGCGGATAAGAACCCATCTCCCCCTCCCCACCCATAAATACCGGTGTCTCTTTTTGAGTGTGTGTGTGTTCATTACAGCGTGTTTCTCGGATTCAGTCAAATTTGATTCGAGTAATTTAGCGAAGTTTAATGTTTGTCTTTAATGAACCGAGTACGTGGAGAGAACTGTACAAACAGTAATAATAAGGATTGGTGAAAATGTGCGGGGAACGTTGAAAATCAATTTTGATGGCCAATTGACGGTTTCGAGGATCTTCATGAGCAAAGACTAGTTGAAACAAGGGTAGCTACCTACCTACCCTGGTCCCATCATGGCTACGTCCTTGTGTGTGGCCTCGTCCTAGTGCCCATTTTCATGATCACATCAATGGTGATCAATGAACCACCAATAAATTGGGGGTTAGAACCGTACAGAAACGTTCTAGCAATGTGTAGAAAAAGCGGTGGGAAAAAGTAGATATGCGAGTATGTGAGGGGGGGGGGAGTAGCATTCTAGATTGAAAGATTATTATGTTTGAAGCATTTAGTTCAAGAAACAATTTTCTTTCTTTATTGTGGCAAATCAATGCACGAGTTCCGGTATAAAGCGTCTGCTTCCATCCACGGGCAGGTTGGGTACGCAAGACCGATGAGTGTTGCGGGTTGTTGCAATACCCTCGACTTCAGAAGAAATTAAATCATGAAGGAAGGAAACACCGTTTGAAGGTTCTTGAGTATACTTACGATTTGTTTCAAAGCGAAACCAGCTGTCTGGGACGGAAAAAGAGCATCAACTCAAGGGTCGAGGGGCAGTAGAAATTAGCATCTTATCCTATCGTATCGTGCTGCACATACAGACATTTTTGACGGGCATGAAAAAATTTCGACGCCCAATGCGGGCCGAGGCGCTCTGAGAGCAGTCGTAACCGACAAATATAACAAGCCCCTCGAGTCACTGTTACTGTCTGCATTTCTCTACACAATGGTGGATCATTAGAAGTCGGAGGTTAAAAGAGCCTAACCAGCGAATTTGGATTGTTCAGGGAGCCGAACCCACGAATTTTGGGGTCCTCATCCAGGGGCAGGGAGAAAAACTCCTCAAAATTGTGTTCTTGAAGGTCCGTAAGTTCATATAGTTGGTTTTTGAAAGTGCAAAACCAGTGAAATCGGGTTGTGCAAGAGTTTTACATCCAAAATTGGCGGGATGGATGAATGGATCTCTCCATAAATTCCACAAACCTTGAACATCAAAAACCAACTTCCGAAGGTTTTTCCCATTTAAGGAAAACAATTTTGTGGGTTTGGCGTCTACGAGTATGAATTTCACGGAGTTTTGAATTGTCAGACCCGCAAAGTTGGGGTTTTAGAAGACAAAATCTCGCGAAATTTTTGTTTACTTATTACAATTGAATGGTATGAACCAGCGAAATTAATTTTTAAGGCATCAAACCTTTTTTTTTGTGGCATAAACGTTACGCAAGACTCTATGTTCAACCCTCGGTGAGGGCGTACGATGACATTGATTAATCCTTTGGTGAGGCCGTATTTCTACGCCAATCTAGGATTATGGAATGGATTGTGATTTTAATCACCAGGTAGTTCAATAGGAGCGTTGGATTTTGCTTTTCAAAATAAGGCGACGGAAAAGAGCCCCAAGGTCACAAAGTTCGAATGTGTTTCACATCCTTATTTCTGGACTGCAATTTTAAAAATTGAGATCTAACGCTGCTGTAGAATTTTCTGGAGATTAAATGATTGACTCTGAAATCCGGATTGGCGTAGAAATAAGGCCAAAATTTATGTGCAAAAGTATTGGCGGAACTTGGCTAGAGGGGTGGGGGTCGACGAATCGCTTGTAAAACCCCGCCTTATCAGAGCCGAACCCTTAAAATACATTTTGTAAGGACGAAACCCGTGAAATTGGATTTTTTAAAAGAGCCATTGAGCCAATGCGGTAAAATTTTGGGTTTCAGGCACTGAATCCACGAAATTTTGTCAACGAAAGAGTCAAACCAACAAAAAAAGGCTTATTAAAGCCCGGTTCACACCTACCACGCACGCTTCCGACCCGATACCGATCATGCATTTATGGATAGGTGTGCGGGAACCGTAAGAGGCGTTAATACCGAATAATTCACGGCTATTAAGCTTCTCACCCCTCTCAGATTGTCTTATTGTCTTTCCTACCCCAATATGGTCGAACCGTTACGAGGGATTCCACCTCCGCCGATCCGACATGCAAACTCTGCGTTTTTTGGCAACCGGTAGAAGTTTTGAAGACTTGAAGTTTTTAACAGTTATTTCACCACAGGCGTTAGGTGAAATTATTCACGAAACCTGCCAAGCTATTGTGGATGTATTGCAAAAAGAATTCTTCAAGGTGGGTAAAGTTTGTACAATTCTGAAAAGTGTATTGATATTTTGAAGGTAATAAAATTAATTACATTACAAAGAATTTGGATCGGCGCTATTACAAAAATTAGCCATTGTTGGCGAACGAGGCCAAGATTCATTTGGGATTTGGGATGTAGTTATTGGCTACAATCCACTATATCCCTGGAGTTTCCTTGATTCTTGTTTCAGGGTGCTGGTTCATCAGGCAAACGTGAAAAATGGGTAGGCTGATTCATCGGCCAACCAGGTCGTGGGCCAGGATATGTCGTAAGATGTGTGCCATTGGTTGAATGTTTGAACGTCAATCGATGTGATTTGAGTTAAGTTACCAAATTCAGCATGGAACAGAACCTCCGAGATGAGTTTTTCAGCGATTGCTCGCTGTCTATCATCTTTATGAGATCTCGTAATTTGCCTCCAATGTTGATACCCAAGTTAACAAATCTACCCAAAACAATTGGATTACCCATCTGCTTTTTGATCTGTTCCCCGATTATCTGAAGAATTTCATCATGCGATCCTTCTGCTTCGTTTTCATGCTTCTTTTTTCCTTTCTGATTGATGGTACTGCAAAATCAGATGATGCCTGAGAGTTAATTGATGAATCCTTCAAGTCAGAAGCAACCAACTGAGCGTCACTATATATCACTTATCACCTCTTCACTGCCCGAATCCTGAAACGATATTGGAAAATTATTTGATTTTCTCATTTGAATGTTTTTTAAATTTTAATATTACCTATCTACCTATATTACCTACTTATTAACACATTTTTGTTTACTTCCAGTTTCCCAAAACACAGTCCGATTGGTTGCAAGTCACAAGAACGTTCGAACCATGGAACTTCCCACATTAAGTTGGTGCCATAGACGGAAAGCACGTGAGCATCGTCACTCCACCAAACAGCGGTTCATTCTTCTTCAAATACAAAGGATTTCACCGCTTGGTTCTTTTCGGAGAGTATCGGATGGCGGGGTGATCGAAAATACACAATTCTACGACCAATTAAAGACCAACTCTTTGAACCTGCCAGAACCCAGCCCATTAAATGAGGGTGGAAGAGAACTGTCTTATGTTTTTATTGGTGACGAGGCCTTTGCGCTACGCCCTGATTTAATCAAGCCATTTCCGCAAAGAGAGCTGACTACAGAACGGCGGATTTTCAATTATCGCTTATCCAGAGGCAGAAGAGTAATAGAAAATGTGTTTGGAATATTGGTCGCGCGATTTCAAGTATTCCAAAGGCCTATCGATCTGAAATTGTATTACATTGAAAAAGTAGTAATTGCCTGTTGTGTTCTACACAACTTTCTCCGATTTCGGTCAAGTGTGCTTAAAGCCTGCACGTATATGTATACTTCTGACGATATTGACACAGACAACTTCAACGGTGGCAGCACTCAAGCAGGACTACGAGCTACTCAGAGCAATGATTCTATTGCTGACCAACGAAGGGGTGCATACAGAAGGACTTCAACAGATGCAATTGCTTCCAGGGATGCCTTTCTACACTATTTCAGCAACGAAGGATCAGTCCCGTGGCAAAATGCAATGTGTGGTTTGCAGACCCACTAGAATGAACTTTTGACCTTTTAAGTGTACTTAATTTCATCTACTTACCACCAAAATCAATATTTGTTAAACAAAAACATGAATCTGTAGCTACAGCTATACGTCAATTAATTAAATTTCAAGATTTAAAAAAAAATTACCTGCAACATATTTTTTCCTTCCACATTATTGATTTGGCTAGCCTTGGGGATTCTTGATCTACAATAAACTGCAATGAGTTGTAATACCGAAGACAAGGCTCGTATACATCTTCGGCCCCTGCGCCAGATCTTTTGGAGCTCAAAACTTTCTTGCGCTTACGTCTCCAAGAGGTACGCAATCCATTGATTTTATTGTTAACATCGGAAACAGTGGCGTTGGTTTCGACTTCCTTCAACTTGATGAAGAGAGCGCTGAGTGCAGCATTCTTCTTACCACGGTTACAATATTATTTACTTTTAACTCGCCATAGTTCAGGAAATGTTTTATATAACTCAATAAATTCGGTCAAAAAAGCTTTATTCCCGAACGTACTCATCAGAAAAGGATTCAAGGAAATAGTAGTTTTCCACGACAATCATAGAGATAAAAATGAATGGAGAAAGCTTGGGCTTGAAATTTGTCCGCCGTAGTCATGGTGGGGAGGTCCTCCACAAAGTAACCTCAAGTAAAGCTGTTTTTTATTTACATGTCCACTTTGAATTTCTAGTTTTGTTCTTTTTTCCTCTAGTATGTCTAGAAATTGTCACTGTGAGTTTTTAGATTGTTTCACAGGGCATTAATAAAGTGAATAACCCACAACTATACTCCGGAGAATCTTTATGTTAAACGGTCGACCATGCGCGAGCTGTTGGACTTCTTTTTCCGGATATTTCAACGTGCGCAAGTAGCTCCAATCCACTTCCGGGAATCACGACAGAAGCCACTGGGAAATCCGTCACTCATGTTTTTCGTGGTATACGTCATGTTTCTGAGTTCAAGATAACTTATTAGTGCATTTCATTCTGAAAATGCACTATTGGTCTCGTCGTGATGGTGGCAAACATGGGTCATGTCATGTTTTTTTCATGTTTCAGAACCTCTAGAACATGAATTCAGTGGTCTCCGGAATTCATATATATATATAGTTTACTATTAGTTAACTATATATATATATGGCCGTTTTCTTGTTAGCACGATAACTCTCGTAGAAGTTAATTTAGCTAAGTTAATTTAGACAAAGATAATACGATAACGGCCGACCTCGGAAACGCTTGGAAAACTTCGGATATCACCGACCGTGAAATCGTCTATTGAATGATGAAAGTGAGCTATGCTTTTCTCAACAGAGTGAGCAAAGTAAAATAGATTTTCGCGCTACCTGCTTCGTAAGTTGCCCATTACGATAACAATAACTCCAGTAAGTTGAATTTTTCATAACCTGGTACTTTATAGCTTCAGTTTTTGAAAACTGTACAGTAAAGGCTTAAAACTGACATGAAAAGTTTGAGTAAAACTGACATGAGAACTTTATTCACTAGTGAGTAAAGTTGATTTTTACTGGCCTCAAAAATCACAATGGGTAAATAACAACTTTACTCACTAGTGAGTAAAGTTGATTTTTACTCATTCGTGGCCGAGCAAGAAATTGTTGTTGCTCTTGTTTGACCGGAAGAGCGCAGCGGTGCCTCAACTAGCAATAAGATTCTTACCAGTTACCGTAAGCTTCACACTGACTCGCATTATTGATAGATAGTAGTCTTAATTTCTTTTAAAAAAACATTAACACTTTTCCTTGTCAAACTACTGTTTTTTATGAAGCGAGCTCCGCCGCGAGAAAAATAGCACGCACAACTCGTGAAAAAAGTGAATTTCCCCTGAAGTTGAAGTAAGTTCACATTTTCCTCACTCGTTGTACAATATACTAGTACGTCACTACTAGGAGTGATGTAAAGTACTTTCCGTCACTGTTAGAAGTGACGTGTTTGAAGTGAGTCGTGGTGAAGTGCCTCAACTTTACTATAGGTGCCGCAGATTTCCCCCTGCCCATCGGACGGGAGGGGTGGAAAGTGGAGACTGTCGTCACCAGCAGTCCTTTGCTCCCGATTGCTCACCGTAGAGCAGCAGAGCAAGTTAATTTTGAAATTGAAGTTTATGATTTTTCTCAAAAATCACAACCCAGTAACAATTAATAGCGTACTGGGTCTAGCGCAATGGCGGTTGGGACTGCTCGTGACGTAGGTGAAGGACAGTAATGGCCGTAGATCTGCGGCACCTATAGAAAGTTTAGTCACCTTGGGTGCTCTAATGTTTAACATGTTATGTTATCGACGTAAACCCTGTTATTGCGTATTTTTTGTGTTCAGTTTCTCCGTTTCTATGGCCTTACCCATCTGTTCGGAATTTAGCATATAACAAATTTACAAGCTTTAACATTTTTCATGAATACCCGTAATATTGAAATTCAGAGCATGAATACCCCTATAATTTGTTCAATCACGAACAATTTTTACGAACACGTTAAAGGGAAGCAATTCGAATTTCTTCTTTAAATTAAAAATAACTTAATCCCTTTTATGTACCGAAAATTTCTAAGATGGATAACTTAATTTTAGAATTTTGAATGAATTTATTCGCGTCCTTCTACGGATTTCGGAAAATCCTACCCTAGACCCAATTGCAATGAAGAACTCTTGCAAGAAATCAAGACTAGAGCGAAACACCTGAACCTCAGCCCGGGTACATAAAAAGTTATGGCCCCATCTAAGTTCGTTCAATGGAATGCAAGATCGGCAGTTAGCAATAAAGGCAGTCTGGATAACTTTTTATCTCTTAATCAAATAGACATAGCTATTCTGTCCGAAACCTGGTTTCGACCTAACAAATATATTCATTTTCAAGGATATAACGTTTTGAGAAATGACCGAGATGACGGAAAAGCTGGAGTTGCTATCCTTGTCAATAATAATATTCCTTATAAAGTCGCAGCCTGTACTGCCCCAGAAGGGGTAATGACAGTTCGTTGCGAAATCAGACTTGGAAATAAAAACGTATTTATAGCATCAGTTTACAATAGACCCCAAAACAATATTTCTTCCAGTAACTGGGAGGCGTTCTTCAGATCTTGCCCACGGCCTTGCTTGATCGCCGGCGACTTCAATTGTCATCATCGCTCGTTCGGTTGCTCTGAAACAACTCCTAAAGGTGTCGCACTAATGGACGCATTACACAGTTGCGATTTGATTATACTTAATGACGGTTCGCCAACAGTTGTAAAATACGCAAATCAAAGAAGTATATCTGCTATTGATCTCACCATTACTTCGCCTGATCTAGCACCCATCTTCGATTGGAGAGTGACTAGTGATACTCTAGGCTCTGACCACCTGCCCATCCTCATTGAGGCAAGCCTCGCTCTAAATTGTCTACCTAATCCTTGTCCTAACCGAGTATGGAATCTGAAGAAAGCTAACTGGGAGAAATATAGCGCAGTTATGGAAACCCTAACTACTGATCAATTAGCCTCTAAAAATGCCCTGGATTACAACACTTTCATATGCAACATGAACAAAGCATGTGAAATGTCCATCCCCAAATATAAATTCAGTAAAGCTCGATGGGGATGCAACCCTTGGTGGAACGAGGAGTGCACAAGGGCTATAGAGAAGAGGAAAGAAGCCTTGGCTCGCTACTCCTCTGAACCCAATAGTACCAATTTCACTTATTTCAAACAGGCCTCGGCTAAAGCAAAGCTGGTAATCAGAAATAGCAAGAATAAAGCGTGGCAGCATTTCTGTGAAAACATTGATCACAAAACAGGAGTTGCAAGCATGTGGAGGACTATTAAGGCAATAAAAAACAGAAAAGTATCAAACAAACCCCCCGTCGCAGACACAGAATGGCTTCGCGAGTTTCTAGCCAAACTAACCCCCGCATATGTTCCTAGAGAGGATCCACCATTGCCAGATCAATACAGTTCACTCCAAAATCACATTCTCCTGAAACCATTCTCACAGAGCGAGTTGCATAGGGCGATAAAGACAAATAAAAACACTGCTCCAGGAGTGGATAACATCCACTACCCCATGCTGGCTAACATGCCCCATTCGTCCAAACTTTTACTTCTGGACATTTACAATCATATTTGGTCTCGGGGAACTTTCCCAGATGAATGGAACAATTTTCTCATAATCCCTTGTTTAAAGCCACAGAAACCAAATAATGAATGTGATTCATATAGACCCATCTCTCTTAGCTCCTGCATGCTTAAAACCTTGGAACGTATGGTTAAATTCAGACTAGAATGGTACTTGGAAAATAATAACCTTTTGCCTGCTCATCAATTCGGTTTCAGGAAAGGCAGATCAATCAACGACTGTCATTCCCTCTTACTCTCAGAAATAGATATTGCTTTTACTACTAATAAAACAGTATTGGGGGCATTCTTGGATCTGACAGGTGCGTATGACAATGTCCAGCTTGACATTTTATATGAGAAATTGGTAGGTTTGGGACTACCTCAGAAATTTGCCCACAACATTCTAGCTATGATTAATCATCGAAACATCCATGTTAAATTCAACGATAATATTATTGGTCCCAGAGTAGCGAGGATAGGGCTTCCTCAAGGTGGTATTCTCAGTGGCATTCTCTTTGCAATTTACGTAGCTGATATACAGCAGGCTTGCGTACGTACTTCTATAATTCAGTACGCCGACGACATTTGCTTATATTCCAGTGGTCTTGAGCCGAGGGAGTGCGAAGCAAATTTAAATTTGTCAATATTGAAACTGACAGAGTGGTGCAAAGAACATGGTCTCCATATATCTGGCACAAAATCAACGATCTGCCCATTTAGCCGTAGGAGAACTCTTCCTTGGGCTTCCGAAATAACGCTTGGGGGAATCCTTTTTCCGGTGAATTATAACGTTCGCTTCCTGGGTCTCCTGTTGAATAGAAAGCTTAAATGGACTGATCACATCAATCGCCTAGAAGGTAAAGCGGAAAAATATTTAAACATCCTCCGATATATTTCTGGGCACAATTGGGGTACTAAACAGTCCACTTGCCTAATTTTCTATAGAGCAACAATTAGAGCAGTTCTGGATTTTGGATCAATCTTTTTTGGTAACGCCCCAAAATCAACTCTCACCAAACTGGACAAAATTCAGCTTAAAAGCATTCGCACCTGTTTCGGTTACCTTCGCAGCACTCCGACAAATGTAGTTCTCGCAGAGGCAAACGAACCTCCCTTAGTACATAGAAGACGGATGTTGGCAGATCGTTTTATTACCCGTGCAGTTGCAATTGCCCCCGAAGTCACGACAAAAATTTCCAGACTCACGGAAAAGGTGTTAACGTATGCGTATTGGAAGCGTAGAACGGCACCATTGGTAGTGGACAGTTTCGTTGACTTTTCAAGAACACGTCCTCTTGTGCATCAATCTTGTTCCCCTCCTGTATTTTCAAGCAGCTTTGACCATCTAGTCACTGTTATACCTATATTGCTCATGCCAGATTACAAATCGGAACCTGTCCCTCAGCTTACCAATATCTCATTCAAGAACGATGTATCCAATCTATTGCCGAACACCCACATTATTTATACTGACGGTTCAAAATCAGGGGAATCATGCGGTGCTGCAATTTTTGATCCAGTTTTGGGAATAGAAAAGATGTTCAAGCTTCCGAGTTTGGCCTCTAGTTACACCGCCGAGTTAGTGGCAGTAATCGAGGCGCTAAAACATGCTAAAACGGTATCGGGCAACAAGGTCGCTATTTTTTCGGATTGTAAAAGCCTCATTGATAGTCTTCCAAGTATATCTCTATCATCTAGATCTTCTCATCTACATTTGGAAATTCTAAAATTAACGTCCGAAATCCAGGCTCAAAATAAGCAAATAAAAATAGTATGGGTTAGAGGTCATTCGGCAGTCCCAGGCAATGAAAAGGCGGATAGTCTTGCACGGGCTGCAGCCGATCAAGGAGAATTAGTTAAATATAGTATTCCCTACTCCGATGTTTTCTCTTTAGCCAAGGAACGTCTTTTAGCCAATTGGCAAAACGACTACGACCGAGTCAACACAGGCGTGAAATTTAAACTGTTAGTTCCGAGAGTAGGAGATGAACCCTGGTTTCATCAAATACAGCTGAACCGTAAAAAAGTGCGAATAGTCAGTCGGATTCGTTCGAACCATGGAATTTGTGGCACCTATCTAAGCAGAATAAGGAGGCAGACGACTGGGGAATGCAGTACTTGTGGCTCCCCCGACGATATCGAACATATCATTATGATCTGCACAAAATACTCGATCGCGCGAAAGCTGCTTTTCGATAAACTTTACGGAAAATTAACCGCTCCTTTTAATTTACAGTACATTTTGTTTAAAATTGCCATCACTTTCGAAGCGCTTCTGGATTTTATCATTAGTGAAAACATTCATTTCTAGATTGCAAGTGTACAACCACCAAAATTTAAATTCCTCCTAAATTAAAGTAGATCTTGAAAATACAAGTGGCTGTATGGTGTAACACCAATGCCAAAAAAAAAAAAAAAAAAATAAGACCCTACGGATCACCGAAAAGTTGAAATTTAAAAATTCGTTTTTATAGAACTTCCAAATTTTTATATAAATAATTATCTAATGAAATGAAATGATATTCCTATCACAAGGAAGAAGAAAAAGAAGAAGAATAAAACATGAGAGTTACAATTGGGAGCTACTCTGGTCATTAATGTAATGACTACATGACAATGCATGCTGTGTTTTTTATAGTATGAATAGAGAAACTCTGGAAAAATTCTGGGTAAAGGGTGGGGATGAACATGTCATTTTAATGACGGTACCATGCGCCAACTTTTCTCAAAAAATGTCATCTCGGAAAGCATCTGTTGAGCAGAAATCTGACTTCAAATTATGGGCAACGATGATAAACTTGAACTCAGCGCGTACGAACAAAATTGAATAGAACACGAAGTCTAATGGAGAAAAGTCTGCCCTTTCCAATGGTGTCACTGAATTTGACGTGAGAGCTCTGGTTGCCAAACTGCAAACGATTTTATCCGTGAAAACGAGGCTCATTACAAAAGGAATCGGACTATGGTTAATACGGCTAATTTTGACGCATTTTGGACGTACATTCACAGGGCAAAATATTGATATTCATTTTTTAAACAACCTGTATAGTAAACAAATGTCTCATATTTGGGCACCTTTAAGAATTTTTTACTAGAGATGAGATTTTTACTATTTCAAAGCTCAATTTCACGACTTATCACGCTGATGAAAACCAGGTTTTGTGGTTTTAGGTCTTCCTAAAGTCAGTTTCGCAGCTTTGGCTAATGAGGAAGTAACACATTTTCCAAAATCATGCCATCTTGATAGCTTAGTTACCAAAACTCATGATAACACGATCCGTTCAAATAAAATCAGGCCCTACATTTTTTTATTAATTTTTGAAACTATTGGGATGCGGGGCCCATTTGAAATAGGCTAGACAGACTGATGACGCAATAACAGCCTTCGCATAACCTTCACAATGGCTTCCCACAAATCAAACAATAGGACTTTAGAGAAAGGGACGGACAAGAAGGGGCAACACATGATAACAGCCATGATGCGGAGGGTTGGGAGGGGTCACGACCCCTTAGTTACGTCACGAGTCACAGACCGGCCGTTTAAGGTAACAAAAAAAATTGGCAAGTTTTATTATTTCGCTATAAATCGAAATCAATCATTTACGCACTAATATTAAATTCCTGGTCACATTTAGTCATTTTCTTCAGAAAAAAAATGTCTCCAGCGATTTTCTTTTTTTATATTACTTCCTCATTCAGAAAATTAATTTTGCTGTTTCATAAACCAAATTCCTAGATTCGCTTATTCACAACCCAAATTTCGTGATTTTGGATCATACAAAATAATCGCAAGTTTTGCGGTTTGCCACTTGTTAAAAAATTAATTTCGTGGATTTGGCTCATTCAACCCCCAATTCTTCAGTTGTCAGCTATTTCACATAGGACATATAGTGGGTTTGGGTCTTTCTGAAATCTGTTCAGCTGTTTTGCCCCTTTCGCCAAGAAGCTTGTTCGCATAGTGAATATCCGCATGCTTCTAGAAAGTCACGCGCATTGCACAGAGGATTTTGGAAGGCTCAAATCCCAGCCCCGCCAGTTTGGGACGTTCAAGAACTGCACGGAACAATGGACAAGCCTATGGTTTTGGCGTTTTCAACCCTAGTTTTAACGAGTATTTTCAGCTATTACGAGTATTACAGCTCTTTCCAAAATCAGTTCCGCAGATTTTGCTAGTTTCAAAAACAAACTTGGTCATTTAAAACCACAAATTTCGTCATTTTGGCTCTTTCAAACCCCAGTTTTGTGGATTGCCCCCCCCCCCACTAGAAACGCTACAATGGTCATGCGGGTGCGTTTCCCTTTTTCCTTTCTCGTTCGAATTGCCGTGCTTTTGGTCATGGAGGTGGTCTGCCTGGTGTACTTTCTACCCAAAAGGCTCGGGCCCCCTGTTCGAGAACAATACGATGGTTCTGGTCAAACGAGGTGAGGGAAATTATATTTTTTAGCTGCACCACGGGTGCTCGCTCACTTTGTTACGCCCACCGTCCCACCGAAGCCGTTACATTGCCATCATTGCACGACTCCCTAATCGGGTAAACAACAATTTCAACTACAAACGGATCATGGGGCTAGTTTTTAACTTTTTTTGTAGCCGTCCCACTGCTGTTTCCTCCTCTCCGTCCACCCTTCTTTTTCGTGCCAGGCGTCGTCGGAAACCTCTTTTACATCTGGTCACCTCACTGACCCCCTCCCCTACACACCTGTACCATCGTCGCTGCAGAGTCACGAAATGAATCTAGAATTTGGTGGCAGAAGCCTCAAAATGTTTCAACGATGAATGTTTTTGGAAACTTATGTTGTGATATCCGGGTCACGAAGGGCATCAGGCACACGAAAGAACGAACAAGCATACTGTATAAATATTTTATTGTATAGCCTTCATCTAAAACATAGGATTTCTTATAAATGTTTTTTTCTTTATAAATAGTTTATTCATACCTTCTTTTTTATAGTGTCATTTTATACAAAATTATCCTTTGTAGCAGCCAGCTACGTAAAATGGAGGCAGCTAAATTTCTTTTTGTTAGAAAAAAATTAATTGCCCTCATTTTACATGCAAAAAAACCGAAACGTTAAGGCACGGGGAGGCTTTTTCAAAATATTTTGTATTAATGTCTTTTTTCCAGTATCCAAGTCTTTAATTTATGTACAAAAACCCAAATGCCTAGCTGTTTTGTGTTTCTCGTATAAATAGTGGTTGCGAGAGCGGCGGGTAATCTTAAATAAATGAATTTTTTTTTATTAAAAAAAAAGTGACACTCAAAAAAAAAAGAAAGAAACAGTAGAAAATAGTTTTACACAGCAAGATGAATAAAGTCACGATACAAATATATTTTTTGTCTTTTTTGTGGAACCTGTAAGGCACCAATTTTGTGTGTGATGCTCAACGCAGCGAGCTCTTATGTATTTTTTTGTAAATAAATTGTGCATATCGAGCTTTGACTATGAACAATGATTGATTGCACGTTACTTTTTTCTAGTACAATAGGAACTTATGACAAGGTGGTCTGCTCTGTAAAAATTATTTAAGAAAACAAATTCACAGCAAAAGGATAAAAAAAAACGCGTATACATAAATATTTGAGAAGGGGGAGGGTCAAAAAACTAAGAGAAATTAGCATAAAAAACAGGAAAAAGGCTCTTCAACTAATAAAAAAATATACAGCTTACATTTTGACAATATAAAAATGTAAGAGATAAGCTAAACCCAAACTATACAAATTATACAGAGGATTGTGACTCCTTCTGTTGCATGGCACGTTGCCTTTTAAAAAAAAAATAATTACAATTACAATATTGATATTAATATTTACAGTATCACAAAAGGAGCGAGGCCGTCACGTTCACTCTCTGCTAAAAATTAAAAGATCGCTATCGTTCGAGGAATATTGTACAAAGAGAAAAATATACCTTTTCAAAGGCACTATACACGTTTAAAAATAAAAATTGTCTTTTACCAACTGCAGCCGCCTATTACAGCTTTAAAAAAAATTGAAACATGAAAATATTTTGAGCTAAAAATAACAAATTAATTTTATTCGTGACGATATTTGTGAGCTGTCATTTGACTCAAACCGAGAACGGCGTATTGACAGTGAAGACAGTGATAGTGAGTCTGTTTGCCGTTGTGAACACACGTGTCGGGTGCTGAACACGGTTGCGATGGGGTAAACTTTTCAAATCCAGCGTCGTAAATGGAGGCGAGCTTTTGATGGAGTCGTCTGTGAGCTACCACCTTGTTCGTGTCCGTGCAGACGTAGTCACATTTGACGCAGTGAAAATGCGAGGATTTATTTTGCGAGCCTGCGGAATACAATATTCGTTTTCAAGTTGAGGAAGCCTTTTGGCAAAGGGGAGTGTGAGGGAGGGGGTTGAGAAGAACGGTTTCCGGTTTACCTATCGTTGGTGTGTAGGTGCAGTCAGCATGACCGCAGGACATGTTGGATCTAAACTGTCGGAAATCAGGGCCCATAAGGGTGTCCAATCTAATCGTAAAGGATACATGTTATGAGTACAACTTTATAATGAATAAAAACAAATGCACTCAAACCTTTCATGTCGTGCAGTGTGTTGAACGAAACGGGTTTTATCGCAAAAACTATATCCACAGTCCTGTCGCATGCAATGGAAATGAGTCTGATGTTCTCGATACCCGCAGGTTTGATATCGACAGTCTTCATTAAATCTAAACCTGAGATAACCTTCAGGTACAGGTTCGTCTTTGAGCATGCGCATTGATGATTGAACCCTGGCTTTCTTCGCCTCTTGAGACATATCCCTCTGCGATGATATCGAGCTAAAATATAACAAATTATGTTAAGCTTGTGATTAACCATTTCCGCGGCAAAGCAATTCAACTCACTTCCTCGACAAAAGTGACTCGGGCGTTGTATCACTGCAGAGCATCGATGCTCTGGCTGTCTCTAAAAGCCCGTTGTTGACTAGAGCTGAATGGTGATGAGCAAAACCGGGGGGACCGGTGAACATGAGTCCCGTGGGTGACGTGTAAAGGCCGGGCATAGCGTGAGGCATGAACGGTATCCCCTGGGAGGTGATCATCGCCAACTGTTGATTGGCCACTGCCGCTGCCATGGCGGCGTTGAAATCTCGGCGCCACGGCGGTGGCATCAACGAGGTGGCGTCTTGCTGATCGAGATTAAGTGGTGGCGGTGGTGGAAGAGCATTCGCAAGAATGTTAACTTCTATGAAAGAAGAAGGCATTTTATTTTAAACATAAGATTTCTAGGTGTATTTATTTTTGAAATTGTTACCTTGGCGAGATTGTGAATTTTCCTCATTATTGTTACTCTCTTGTTTAGGCCCAACGGGTGATACTGCAGAAGGGCTGTGTTTTGCCACGTGGGGCTTTAATCTTTCGATATCCGAAAAAGCCTATCGAAAAACAAATACAAAGACACACATCAGAAACTCGTCCTTAGCGTACTTCAACTATTGGCAGCCACCGAACGGAAAACTCTCCCCTCATCACCCATCAATTGCCCCACGAACCCAAATAACACGGTTTCCCGCGTCTTTTGGTACCTGATTGCATGCATTGCAGTGGTAATGCTCTTTCCGCTTAAGCTTGCAAAATGGCCGGCAACACGTTACCTCGACACTGAAGCGCTCGTGTTTGACCACGGACATCCAGTCAGGGAGAGACGATTGAGCGGTTGTCGATCCGTTGCTATCTTGCGGCTGTTGCGCTCCGCTTCCACCCCCAACGGTAGTCGATTCCGATTTAACTTGAACATCTGCGGAAAGGAGGGAAAGCGGCGTAAGTCAATTTGGAGATTTAAAACAAATGAATCTCCCCCCCCCCCATACAGAAAACACTCCCAACAAACCAATGAACACACAAACACAAAAGTGCTTAAACACAACAAATAACCCACCTGAAGGGGGTGTAGGGGAGGAGTTGCTATTTGATAGACCACAGAGAGGGTAGAAAGTACCAGACGCCTTCACCACTTTAAAAAAAATAAAATACAAAAGTTCTCTTTAAAAAGTGTTCCTATAAGAGGGAAAGGTGCGTGCTGTGCATGCCGTGCAAAACTAAGTAACGTCAGACCGTGCAGAAAAAAAAATGTTTAAAAAAATACATACCCGTTGGTCTCGAATTGTTCACGATGGAATCCTCGTATTCGGATTTGATTTGGGGTGATTCCGCTCGGGAGGAACTTTTGTCGCTTGATTCGCCTTAAATGATAAAACAAAGTTAAGGATGTTCATTTCATAAGGACGAAAGGTACAAAAAACAAAAATCTTCCCAGCCCTTCCTTTCACTCGACATCACTCAAAAATCAGTTAGGTAATTGAGGAGTCAAATTATAGTGGTGGGGAAATTGTCCAAGGAACAATAAGTTTTTGGGCTGAGCAATTCAGTTTCCTTCAAGAACGGACAATTTTAGGGGTCACTGTACCATTTCACGCCCAAAAAATGCTTCAGAAGAGCAGGGCGCTTGAATTTTGATGGCTAACCAGCGTGATTACAGAATTTCCAAGGAAGAGGAGGTAAATACTTTGATGGGAGGGGGGGCATTGTTCGTACCACCCCGCCATCTTATTACAGCGTTTTTGGCCGTTTTGGCACTTTTCGCAAGCCCCTCCCCATCAAGCATCCACGAACGTAGGCTGCACATAAGGCCAATGTTAATTTATGGTAAAGACCTCTGACGTTTATTCGCCCTTATTCTTGATTTTGCACAGAGAAGAGCACGTCACCGCCTTTTGTCAGTTTTGACCCGCAAAGCAGTGTTATTAATCGATTTTAGCCTGGAATTGGCCTTTTTTATCGTTTGTAATCGCAAATTAGCGATTTTTCTCAAGTTATCCGGCTAAATAGACCCAAAAAAAGCCTATTAGGAGTTTTTTCTCAATTTAACCCATGAAAGAGCCTCCATAAACCGCGAATTTTGCGCTTCTTTATAATTTTATCCGCGAATAAGCTCTTTTTACCAACGTCAGCAGCGAATTAGAAATGTTACTCTCGATTTTAGCCACGAACCAGCAATTTTTCCAAATTTTATCCGCAAACGAGCTATCTTTCTCATTTATAGCTCCATATCAGCTTTTTTCTCGATTCCAGCCCGCAAAGTAGTGCCATTCATCAATTTTAGCCGCAAATTGGAGTGTTTTCTCGATCGTAACCGCGAATTAGCGCTTTTTCTCACTTTAGCGCTATATTAGCCACAGAGAGGCTGCAGGAAAACGGCACTTTAACGCTTTTTATTCATTTAAGCGAGAAAGAGCCTGCATAAACCACTAATTATCGCTTCTTTCTAATCTTATGCGCAAAATAGGTCTTTTTCTCAACGTCAGTGACAAATTAGAGATTATTATTCTCGATTTTAGGCTCGAATCAGCAAGTTTTCTACATTTTATTTCACGAATGAGCTCTCTTTCTCATTTTTAGCCGCACATCAACTCTTTTAATCGATTTCAGGCGCGAATCATTACCTTTCCTCAATTCCATCTGTAAACAAGCGCCTCGATATAGCGTTTTTACTCGATTGTGACGGGTGATTAGCGATTTTTTTCACGTTAAAAAAAATAAATTGACTTAAAAATAGCGTTTTAGGCATTTTCACTCGATTTAAGCCGTGAAGAGCCTCCAGATATAACCGTGAATTTGCGTTTTTGACAATTTAAGCTGTGAAAGAGCCTCCATGAACCGTGAATTAGCTATTTTTCCCCCGTTCAGCTACTAAAGATTTGGCCCAAAAGCAGCACGATGGTACTTTTCATCAATTTCAGCCGCAAACTAGCGTTTATATTTGATTTTAGCCGCGAACGATCGACAATCGCTTTCTCAATTCTAGGTGAAAGTTTGCGATTTTACTTTTTTTTTTTTTTCCACTTCAGCAACGAATGAGCGTTTTAACTTAGTTTTAGCCGCTGAATTTCACCTAGAACAGCACATTAGCGTTTTTTCTCCGTTTAAACCGCGAATAAGCAATTTTTCTTAATGGTTGCCAAGAAAGAGCGCTTTTGCTCAATCTTAGCCGCAAATGAGCGCATTTTCTGAATTTAAGTTGCGAATGAACGCTTTTTTTAAATTTTAGCCGCAATTGAGCGCTCTTACTCAATTTTTAGCCACGGAATAGACCATAATTGGCCGTCGAAGGACCTAAGGAAACTGGAGATTAGCGTTTTTTAAAATCCATTTTAACCGTTTTTAGTTCTCCGCTTTCCAGAGCATCGATCTTTAGCCCTTTTGTAGCACCTTCTGTACTACGGGTGTTAATTAAACATCCCCTGCCCTCTTCATTTGACCACTTTCGTTGACTCTGAATCGCCCTTCGATAGATCGGGAGGGGGGACGGTGGACTCAACGATGCATAGCTGTCACCCGGAAAGAAAGAAAGAAAGAAATGAAACACTCACTAAGGTCTGTTGGCTGCTGTTGCAAAGAAGTTGAGTTCTGTTGGGCGTTCGATTCATTTTCGTGTTCAGCCTTGTGAATCGCCATCTGCGAGTAGCGGACGAACGAAAATCCGCAACCGGGCTTGATACAGTGGAAGTGTCGATTAAGTTTATTGCTGTTCCAACAAAAATAGAATCGATTATTACCGGTACTTGAGCTAAAGATTCGTTGTGACATACCTGGGACATGACTCGATTCGACAATCGACGGATCGATCAAAAAAAATAAAACCGTCGAGAATGTCGATGTTGTCGTGAAAGTCACGAGCGTGAGCCACCAGGAATTCTTCGTTGTCCGTAGCGAAAAAACAGCGAAGCCTCGAACAGTGATAATGAAGAGGTTTGATGGACAAGGAGCAGAGGGGATCGGGACAGGGACCGTTGTAGGGCTGGAAACCGAGTGACTCCTGCGGGAAACGAATCGAATGAATTTTCGAGCTAACAATCCGGCCTTAAGAAAAATTGACGTAAAAATCTTCCGCCCTCGCCCTTACCAGATTCGCCGAGGGTGTTTTCGGTGGTTCGCTAACGGGCGTAATCGTTACGGGAGGGGATATCGTCAGGGGCGTCGACGAGTTTTCAGTCAGTTGACTTGGCGTCCCAGTTTGACTGCGTTTGGGAAGTTTGAAACTAGTGAATACGGCCAACGGTGAGTCTGAACTGCCACTTGCCTGTCAAAATGGGGGGGGGGGGGTCACGTTATAAAAAGGCTAAATGCAGGGTGTGAGTGTGAGGGAGCTTACGTAGTCATTCCAAACTTCAATCACTCGGTTCTTCGGCGGGCGACCTCGTTTCCGCCTGAAGAGTGACTCAAGGGAGTTGTTGTGCTGGGCAGATATTTCGTGAGATCTAAAATGTTCGAGTCGCTCACTCGGCATCACTACGTCGCTGCAGCCTTCCTGTAATGTGTATAAACAAAGAAAAATTAATGAATAAAATGTTTTATCGTTCTCACGGCTTAAAAATAAGAAAAAGTAAGGCATACCCAAGTACAGTGGTAATGCTTTTCCTTAGGGCAACTGCCCGGACATTGTGGGTTGCCATCTTGGAAAAAATCGCTCACTCTCTCCTGGGCGTCGTGCATTCGAGCGTGGCCCTCGGCAGTTTCCCTACATCTAAGAGGGCGGGGGGCACAAAAATTTGCGTTAGTCCAGACATTTCATTCACGGAAAATAAAACGTAAAGATTTGAAAGCGAATAGGAAACAAAACCTGTTTTTACGAGACTAACCTAAAAGGAAGCTCGCAAGCGATCTCCCTGCAATGATAATGATCTGAATTTGAAAAAGGGCACTGAGGCTGACAGATCTGACTTGCGCCGTAGAAGGCAATGTATCTGGTGAATTCATCGTCCGAGCAGTCTAATGATTGTTGGGACGATGTGGACTGGTCTAAAAAACTCGGTGGAGTTCCTAAAAGAGCGTTAAAACAATAAATAACAAAGTTTATTTATTTCTTTAAATTAAAAGATTGAACAAACTTACCTGGTTCGCTCTTATACTGAAAAGAATTGGATAATTTTGGGCTACCCCTGCCCCCAGATATTTGAGAGGCGTGTAAATTTTCGCTAAGGGCGTTAAGGGCGGCGAGCGAGGAGGCTTGCTGTAGGAGAAGCGATGTTCCAGGTGGGAGGTCGGGGTGGGGCTGCATTTAAAAAAAAAGTTTAAATTTCCTTACGAGCTCTGTATCGCACAATCTTACAGCTTGATCCGAGCTGCTTCCAATATTGACCACAGCCTGTTGAGCCAGTTTGAATTTCCGGTACGCGATCTCGCTGTCCTTCCTCTCGTGTTTACGTTTGTGACTAAGTAACTGTCCACTCGAGTGAAGAACGTAGGAACATCCGTCGCGAACACAGTGAATATGATTGCTCATTGTGGAAAATCGACAATTTGGAAATCCGCAAGGGTCTGGTTTGAGGAATTTTTTAAATCCGTCCCTGGCTAGCTGCTCGTCTTTTATATGGTATGTTTTATGTTTTTCTATGTAGGTGGGAGAAGGGTATGAATTAGCGACTATACCGCAAAAAAACAACTTTAAAACGTAAGAATATTTACCCATATCAGCCTTATTTTTAAAAGTAAACTGACAATGGTCCCGTCGACAGTGGAAATGAGTGGTTCGTTGACCGAAAAAAGCGCAGTACGGTGTTCGACACTCTTCGGTCGCTCTCAGTCTTTGAAATCCCTCTTGAATGATGGCCGAGTCTTTCCTGTGGTAATTGGCGTGCATCTGTACGTCCGACGTACTGATGTAGACCTTGTCGCACGTTCCCTGTATACAGTGGTAGTGCGTTTGCTTGCGATTGTGACCGCAGTGCGGGTAACGCTCGGAACAGTCGTCACTCGGTGAATAGCGCATGAAACCGTGCTGAAGCGACTCATCCCTCTTTTTGTGCCATTTGAAATGACGAATCATCTCTTCTTTTTTGACGAACACCCGGGAATTACAGTCGAGGCAGTGGAAATGCTCTCTACTTTGTTAAAATAAAAATCGATTCCGAACGAAAAAAAAAAAATGGACACAATAAATGCCAAGGCAAATCTTTACGTTCCAACCAAAATATCAACAAATTAAAACACTTACCTGTAATTCAGCTCCTTACAGTACTGATTTCCACATTCGAGCGATCCGGAAAATCGTCGAACATAGCGCGAATAGTCAATAGGAGCAATGGTTTTCCCATCTCGTACAATGGGACTCCCTTGTTCTCGTCCCAAAGCAACTGAAAAATAAGAAAACAAAAATCCCGAGTTATTATCGACTTTTAACAAGCAAAATTAATCGACACATTGGCAGCCATTAATACAACAAAAGTGGCCATTATTTGATAAATAAATTGTATTTGGTTTTTATTGTATGGCATAGGAGAGGCCTGTGGTATAATTTACGACACACCACACTAACCTTCAATAACATCACTGTTACAAGCGGATACTGAAATTCTATCTAATATCCTTACTAACACCATAAAAATCATGAAAACCTTGGAACACGAAGTCACCCCCCCCCTCCCTCATAATCTTATTTAGCGTTTCAAAAGAAAAAAAAAATTGACCGAACGGCCGATCAAAAGTAGAGAAGAAGGGACCAAAACCCTACAATTGTATTTTAACCACGCGGACTGAATTTTAATTGGCACAATGAGGAAGATTCATGGACAGAACTCATTCATAAATCTATTTTTTAAGGTTTATTTATGCTAAAATGGAGCATAAATCGTAATCCGTTCGTAAAATTTCTATAATAAATACGCAATTTTTGAAGTTTTAGGTCAAACACGCCAGCTGGCATTTTTGTGTCATATATGCGCCTTCCGAAAGAAATTCGCCTGTAACGTTGCTGTCGGAGAGCGGTTTGTTGTGTTTCTTTGCCTTATTTTCTACCAAATTCATATGGAAAACCAAGTCCTCAGACTCAAGGAAAAAAATGTTTTTTATTTTGGGTTGAGATTTTTGCTCCCGTTAAGATAAAAAAGGAGAAAACCCGCCAAATACAAAAATTATTATATTTATTTTCGGTTTGAAGCTGTAGCGTGATATCATGTTTTTTTCAACACTCAACTTTTGTATAATTTTTGAATTTAGCGGGTAATCTACTTTCATAGTAGAGCGGCGCAACGTATCGGGAGCAAAAATCCCAATGTTGATCCCAACCCACGAACCGCTTCATTTTTTAACATACAAATAATGCAAAGTTTAATGACTTGGTTTGGATAATGGAGGATAAACAGATGAGCTATTTAGAGGCATGAAAAGGACAGAGAATACAAGGGATATTACGTTGCGGAAAATGTTCGATTTGGCGGGATTTCAAATATGCCAACTTTTGTTAAGAAAGACAAAATATTTCTGAAGGGTCTAAAATTTTTATTCATTTATTTACGTGGAAGGATTGATATGCCTCATCGAAAAAAATATTTTTGGAAAATGTGGAACTTCCTCATTATCAAGACTTTCGTCTCAGCATGAAATAACAATTAAAAGCTAGAAACTTTGACGTACAGTGAGGTCAAGTTACTTGAAATTCGCTGTCCGTTTGTGCTTTCCCACCCCGAACGTTTAGCCATTTGTTTCAGGTTTTCTGCTGACATGGTACATTTTAGTGAATCAATTTAAAATTTGAAATTTCCGTTTATTTCAACCGTGGCTTTTAATTACCGTCGGAATTTCATTTATGCATTCAAATTAAAAACTTTCGTTTTTTGACCTTTCAAAACTACCTGATCTGCGCCCTTTTAAATAAGCAATCGGCGGAATCTTGACCCTGTACAATCCGCCTGTTATCTTTGCTTTTTATAACACCCGCGTGTTTCAGGCTATCAGACCTTTTGGATGGTTTTCGACCTTTATTTCTCTTCACCCGAAGGTTTTAGTGCCCCCCCCCCACCTTGCCACCCCTAAGGGGGCGCTCTAATTCGCCTGTTTCCGATACAACTTCAAGACCCCAATTGAGAAATTCGCAGATTAGCGGTGATATGGATCACGAAGAAAATTCACCAAAAACGCTAATGTGCTGATCTTGGGGCAGGTTCGCGACTAATATGGAAAAAACACAATATATCACGGAAAAAAGTGATTAAAATGAGCCAATTTGCAGCTGAAAACAAGGAAGAAAAACGGTAACATGCAGCTAGAATGGAGAAATAACGCACATTCACGGCTAAAAGTGGGTAAAAAGCGCTAATTTGCGGATTAAATCGCAGATTTAGTGTTTTAGAGGCCAGTTTGAAGTAAAATGTGGTGGAAAAAAATCTTATAAGCGCGGCTTATAGGCCAAGCCCCCTCTCTAAATGAAAAAGCGTTAATTCGTGGGTAAAATTGAAAAAGCACCGCTTTGCTCTTTTCGGAAGCAATTTTGCCAAAAATGTAAGAGAAAAACCCAATTCGAGATTGAAAGGACAAAAAAACGCCAATTCACTGCTAAAATTAAGAAAAACAGTAATTCACGGCCAAAATTAAGAAAATACGCTAATACGTGGCAAACATTGAGAAAACCCGCTGCTAATTCAAGGTTTCTGGGGATAAATTTGGCTAAAAAATGAAGAAAAAAACACTAATCCTCGGCAAAAAAAAACTGCAAATTTGAAGCTGAAATCGAAAAAAAAAACACAAATTCGCGGTTGAAAAAGTGAAAAGCGGTACTATACGCTGTAAACATTTAGATAAATCGCTAGTTCACGGCTAAAATTGAGAAAAACGTTAATTCACGACGAAGTACATTTGAAGAAACGCACATTTGTCTTTTATGGAGGCCCTTGATGGAGGGGAAAGGGGAAAAAATTGATAATTCACTGTTAAAATTGAGGAAAACGGTGATTCTCGGTCGACATTGAGAAAATTCGTAGTTAAAATTGACAAAAAGCGTTGCCAATTGGCGGTTTCTGGGGACAAATTGAGCTAAAATATAGAGAAAACCCCCTAATTCAGAGCTAAAAGTGAATTAGCGGATGATTCACGGCCAAAATTGAGGATAACGCAAATCCATGGGTACCGGAGGCCACTTTGCCCAAATTTCGGCTTGGAGATATTGGTTTGGTGCAAGGAGCTTTTTGTATTTTAGCCACGAATTACCGTTTTTCTCATTTTTGACCGCGAATCAGACTGATTTTCTTTACTCTTCCTCGTAAATTAGCGCTTTTTCAAACTAATAGCCACGTACTATCCCCCAAAAACGGCACGTATAACGCACATCCTCATTATTAACCACCCACGGAATAACAGAAACTGTGGATTAGCAAATTTTCTCTATTGAGCAGTGATAAGTTGCCCTCAGAAGCCACAAATTTTGTACTTTACTCAATTTCAGTATAGTAAACGTAAAAAGTGTAGTAAAGTACATAGTAGAATGGTACATAGCAATTTTTGTCAATTATACCGCAAAGTTGGTTGAGAATGGCACGAATTGGTGTATTTTTTGAAAAAAATTTCAATGAAAAATAATGGGGTTTTCTTAGTTTTTAGCCTCGCAAGGACCTCCTTGTGTCTTGAAATGAATTATAAGATGTCGGGAGTTTGACCCACCCTCAAGCGCCGCGGATCGCAGTCTTCATTTCATCTGTTTTGTCTGTTGGCAGAAGATTTGAGGTCAAAACATGGACATGGGCGTATTTTGGGGCGAAATTCTCAGCACGATTGTAACTTACAATTAAAATTAAAAAAAAAAAAAAAAAAAAAAATGAGGATTCGCGATCACGGAATCATTCCCAGAGATTTTACCTTCATGCATTCACTTTTCTTTTTGTTCACCAAAATCAATTCAGAGAGAGAGAAAGAGAGTGACTGAGAGAGTTTATAAAGGGGAAGAATTTCCCATAAAGCATCTTTTCTTCTGCCTTCCAAGACTTCGCCGTGGGATTCTCTGTTGTTTCAGGTGTGACGTTATTCCTATATATCCCCCTCGCTAATATGACAGCAAGAATAATTCAAAAGGGGTAAAAAGGATCCCATGAAGTTTTTCAGTAAAAAAAAAAGAAGACAGAGGATCCCGGAACCCTTTTTTTAAAAAAAGAAGACAACCCTTTTTTATTGTAAAAAAAAGGGTTTAAAGATAGAGGCTGTGCCAAGCAACGGATTTTTTAATAGAATTCGTGTGTGGTGTGTACCGAAAATAAAATAAAAAATTAGGAACCTTTAAGCCTTTCCTTCATTGTTGGGAACAGAATTCACAAAAAGGGGTGGAGATTTTTGTTTGAATCGAAATGAGAAAGAAGGGCAAAGAGGAAGAGGGGAAGAATAGGCCTTTTATGTGTCCGCATGAGGGGGGTTACAAATACTTGACAAAACTACAAATGCCAACCCTTTCCCCCTTGCTTGTAGTTTTTTTTTTATATATAATCTCTAGTTTTCATCGGAAGAGGGGTTTTTATAGTGAAAAAAAAAAAAAAAAAAAAACGTGGCATCACTACACCTGGTCACCGCCATGACTCCAAAAAACTATTACTTTGATCCCGTTTCCTTAATGGACAGTAAAAAAATATTAAAAAATGTGGCCTGAATAAGACTAGTAATTTCCTAGTCCTTTCTTTTCTTTCGACCTATTATTGCTTTTTAATTGACGGCCCTTCCCCCCCCCCCTCATAGCCAAGCGGCACCCGGACGCCTAATTCGAGCGTTGGACATGGTGATTGTGATGAATAACACGTTGTATGTGAGTGTGTTTTCTAATCAAGCTCGTCCCACCCATCCCTATAACGTCTTACTGCGGGTAGCCATCCAGTTCTTTCTTACATGAGGCCTTTCGACAGTCTTCTGTATTATGGCAAGTTTATGCAACGGTTAACTCGCGGGTGCAGGCATGGGTGGAAAGTAATAAATTCTGTTGACTCCCGCAACCACCATCATCATCACCATCACCATCACACCATCGATGAAAGAACTTTCTGTTGAAAAAAAAAAAAAAAAAATCCTCATCTGCGCGCATTAGTGCGTTATTGCGTGCTCGAGTGAAATTTTAAAATTCCCGTTCATAAAATCGTCACTTAAAATATTCGATATAGCGTCAATAAACTTGGGTTTTCCCTTTTGTTATAAGTTTCGGATGACGTTATTCTTGGAAGATGAATTTAAAAAATAGGTAGGTAGGGTGGGGTGCGGGGATGTGGGAGTGCCCCGTCCAGTGTCTTGTTACGCTACTTCTGACACTATAAAATGTAAACGAGCGGGCGTTTTTTTTTCTTCTTCTTCTCCTTTGTGGGTCACGTTCCTCAAAACCACCGTCTTTTCCGCACGTTTTTGGTTTGTTTGTTTGTTTTTTTTTTACTCAAATAAACGGATAATGATATATCAATTATCGTTGTGCTTCTCGGTCGTGTTTCGGATTACGCGGGCATTTAAACGGTTGGGAAGAATAATTTTTGACAGTGTGAGACATTCGACGGGGTTTTCCTTCAACGTTTAACCGTCGTCTACTTCAGGATTCGGGATTGAATCCTCCTCGGCGCAGGAAATCGTCAAATTCATCCCGAGAAACTGAATTTGGACAAAAATGGTCGTTATCCGTCACAAACTAACATCTCTGCTTAGAACACATATAGTTTTAGCTATCTATTCCTGGTATGCTGTCCAAAAACTGGCAATTCCCCCCCCCCCCCCAGAAAGTGGCACTTTCGGCGCTAAACTTATTGAAAACTATTGGTGTTCTCCATTCAACGCAATACACTAGTGTCGTGTAAGTTTTTCCACCCGCCCACTCTGAATTGAAACATATGTTTATGGAGAGGACGTGGCAGTACACTTGTGTAGTGTAGTGAGTAGTGTGTTGAATGGAAATCACTATTATGTTCCCCTGAGACTCACCTAGGCTCAGTTCCATCATGGGGACTCAGGATCAGGAACTCCCATTCGTATAAACTACCAAATTTTTTTGTTTGTGTACCAAAGCACAGACACCTGTTCATCTTGTAGGAAAGGGCCGAAACTGAGCTCTGAGAAAATCAAATGATGTCTGGGACAGAAAAGTCTGGCATTTCACCCATCATCAGGCCTTTCGAGAGGGAGGGAGGCCCGCGGAAACGGTTCTATAGTGAGTTGAACCAGTTTCAAGGTTTTTTGTGAGTATATTTGGCAAAATTTCGTTTTCAACGATCCGAAACTCGCAAAATTTGGTTTAGCCCCAGAGTCTGACAAAAAAAAACTGTTTGTTTTATCAACATCAGTGAATATTTGGTACTTATAAACAGATTAAACACCCGATTATTTGGTCAAGAAATAAATTTAAAATGCACCCCCCCCCCCATTGCTGTGTTGGAAAATCTGATTTTCCGACGATCCGCAGACCAAATAAATTAAACTTTTTCAGCATGTACGCGTCAGTGTTTTATAAAGATTGCTAGTTTTACTTTTACGTGTTGAAACAGCTGTTAAAATTAGAATACCACATGGTGCGATTACAGCCGGAAGACTAACATTTTCATCGATGAGTGTATGGCGAGAAAGGGATGGTGGCGGGGGCAACTATTATAACACCCGAAAGTAAAGTATTGCAAAGAGAGACGCACACGGCGATTAATTTTTTTTTTGTTTTTTTCTTCAACTATAAAAAGAAAAATATAAATATTTTAACAAAAAGAAATAACAAATGGAAGACGAAGGGGCAAAAGAAACAGGGTCACAAGAGGCGGTGGGGAATGAGAAAGAATGATAGAACAACCATAATAGTGGCAGCCATTTTTTTTTTTTTTTTTTTTTTAAAGGATTGTGTCACCGTCACCAGTATATTTGCATAGTTAAAATATATATGCTCGAATGGTTTACTAATGACAATGATTACTAAGCTCCGCCCAACTAAGAGGAAAGTGTGTTGCCGATTGGCAGACGGAACGTTTCAAACTCTCCGGAGTTTCCCTCCCTCCCCCACTGATACCACCCTTTTTTTCAGTATCCCCCTTTTCTTTAGTTTTTTTTTTTTGCATGATTCACGATCCGAACACACACATAACACACGTCACGCTGTTAAATGCGCCGAAGTGGTGATAGTAAGGGGGTTGTGGAAAAGGGATTTGTAATGGTTTTGAAGTGTAGGCAAAAGTATTGAACTTGCATATTTCCTTAACAGTCAGGGCGAAGGGAAGGGTGACGGAGGGATTTTAACGTTTTCCGTGTAACAACCCAACTGGTGGCGTACAAAAAACGCTTAAAAAAAAAAGAAAAAAGTTCTTGATCTGTCAAGCGTTTTCATTTATATCGCATTCGCGTGGTTTAACTTACTTATAAATTATACGAACCAGCAAATCAAAGCGTCGGAAAACAAAAAAAATCAAGGGCACAAACCTATATCATTTTATGTTTTAGCAATTTTTTATTGGGGGAAAAAAGGACGATCGTAATGTTTGAATAATAAGAAACGACTTTCACAGAGGAACAATATCTCTCTGATCGCGAGTAAACAGTTTGATATTTTTACTACCCCCTTTTGAAAAAAAAAAATGTATTGCAGAAACCACTCCTAGCAAACTTGTATATCAGCTCTAAATCATAAATTTATGGTTTCAGACGCCTTAGCGAACCCCTCCCCTAAACCGACAATCTTTGCGTTGTCTTACAGCCCACTATGTACTGAGGAAACTTTATTTTGCAATAAGGAACCTAGTCTTGCGTAAAATTTATGACCGGTCCGAGAATACCGTTGTGATTAATAATTAATTAATTTACTAATTTAAAATATGTTAAGTAAATTAATTTCTTAATTTCGACTAATTATCACGCTAAATAAAGCTTGGGTCGCGGGGCTCAATATTTTCTCAGGGAGGGCGCGAAAACAAAAAAAAAATCGCGCTTGTTCCTGCGGTTTGCGATACCATTAATTCTAATTGCCTAAAAAAGAAAAAGGTTGCGTGAACTTAACGAGTTAGCGTGATGTGTATGTGTGCATGCTGTGATGGTGAGGGGGGTGGGGTGATGTTTTAAAGATTCTTCAACCGATTTTGTGTGTGAAACATTGTAACATGATTGTGTGAGAAAACTTTTCGGTGACATCTCGTATTACCCTTCTTTTTTTCTTTTTTTTTTATAGTTACAACCCTTTTTCTTCCCCTCTTTCTTATTTCCGCTCATCCGATGAAGGACAAAGAACCTGGCGAGATCCACCTTTTTTCATCTTCACCCCCCTCCGCACGTCCATTCATCATTCCTCCTCATTGCCTAGACGTTTTATTTTTTCTTCGCCCGGGGTAATAGGAGACCCCGGAGGTTCTCTTCAATTCCCTACGAAGGGTAACTCTTTCCGCGGACTCACATACACGCATGAAATAAGACTTTTCTTCCCTTCCAACTCTTTTGTTAATCCACGAAAAAAAAAAAAAAAAATCGCATTTGACCTCCTCCCCTTAATGACACACGGGCTTCTTTTGTATCGTTTTCACCCCTTTTTTGTGTGTGTCAAACCAGGGCGACCTTTTTCCCACATTCCAGGATTTTGTGTAACCCCTGGATATGTTTATCTTTTGTTCCGGACAGTTTTTTTTTTTGTTGAAAACCCCCCCATTTCTTCATTGATTCGTGTGACATAATAAGCTTCCTTAAGGCCCCGTGTGTGTGTGCAAGGTACCACCGCAGGTACATTTTCGTTATTGTTTGGAAACTTTTTTTTTATTTACTGGAAATCTCTGAAAAAACGGGGAGAGGAATCTAAAAATAAAAATAGTAGGAAGAGGTGAATCTATTGAACTCTCCCCTTTAGCCCTTGTTGGGAACCTGTTACTTTTCCCTTTTTTTGTGGAAAAAAGAAGGTTTAACGTAACTAGATATACCTGAGGGTGAATCTCAGGACTTTTTTTGCTCAGGATTTAGTGAAATAAAAGTGTTAAACTGACAAATTCTACAACAATCTGCCCTTAAAATTAACGTTCACATCCGTTGGCGTGTTATTTTCAACTGACGGAAATGTAATCGTTTCGCAAACAGAGCTCTCAGCCATTGGTTCTCGCTTCGACCATTCTGGCCCTGGACCCGAAAACCCGCCATCGATTTCCGTTCAGAATTTATTTCATAAACTCAATTATCAGCCATGTAACTCGATGGAAGTGATTATGGTTTCTGTAGCTTCGGAAGCCAAACAACCACCACGAAATCGGTGGTTTACGCTTTTTCAAAAGAGAATCATAAATCGGCTCGCGGATCAGCCTGCAGGACCTCCAAAACTGATGTCCGGCTAAGAAAACGGGTAATATTTTCCCTAGCAAACCGGTTCAGAGGGTCAGAACCCCTCCCCATCTTGTCATAGAACTCTTCAGCACAGCATGGGAAACCAAATGCTGAAGATGACGAGCAGCCGAAAACGGTCCGTTTTTGACGAACCTCAACGAGGGAAGACAGACGATGAAGGCTCCTACGGCTACAGATTTATGCATGTTTTAACATAAAAAGAATTAAATAAATAATTATACAAAAGTAAGTGAATAAGCATAATTATAGCAACAACAAAACTGATTTGTTTGAAAAAACAAAACAACAACAACAACAACAACAACAACAGCAGCAACAACAAAAACGCCATTGAAACATTTAAACTATTTCGATTCAAGCCGGACAAGGATGTGAGGCGGGACCCACGCGTTTGTAGCGGCTGATGGCTGAAATCACGCGATTCCTGCCAACGTAGGACGGGCCCTTTGAGTCGTTTGGAAAAATGCTTAAATGGCAAATGCAGCTGATCCCAGCCAAAACCTACCGTTTTGCTTCCGAGAAACCATTCGTGCCGCTCAATGTGACTGAAAATGAGCGCTTTGCCTTGTCTTCGTTGTCTTTGTTTTCGGTAAATTTATCAACTCAGGAAAATTATAATTAATTAGGAGGAGTCTCATGTGTGAACTCCAGTATTCGATTGCGTGTAATTCTTGTGGCCCCTGAAAACGGGCCCAAAAAAGCCGGAATTACAAGAGGAACCCCATCAACAGCTCGTATGATCGAAAATACGTTTCAATTTTCGAATTCCCCGTATCGTGAAACCCCACCCCGATACATGGTTCTGTCCTATTTTCCAATTTTACTAATTTTTATAGCGATTTAGAGCCAGATTCGGTTAATATGAGCCCCTTGTGGATTACTCAGTTCATAAATACAACCGGTTGTGGTCAAAACGCACCTAAAGTGGCAGGCTTTGATCGGCAGAGAGATGCCTGCGAGGTGTTATAACGACACCCAAGGAAGTGACTCGACGCAAGCGGACATTTGCAGGGCACAAGTCCACTCTCGAGTCGAGAAAATTGGCCGTAACAAAATGACACGGTGAAACACTCATTCAAACCCCCCCCCCCAACCACCACCACCACCACCACCACCACCATTCATAGGATGCTCAGGACAGCGTGTTGGCCGAGTATTGGCCGCTATCAACCAATTCCCAAACGGCTCATTAACCGCGTACAGCTTTCTTTGCAGTTTCATGACATCACAGAGAACCTATCTGAAAACCGAAACGGATTTTCGATTCGACATCTTGCTTATAAGATAATTTCCATAATGCGGCTGTTGTAGGTCGACTGCCCTGCACGTTTTCAAGGCCAGAATGAAATTTTCAGCCACGAATGCGCCACTTTGTAATAACATCAGTGTTGCGTGTGTGTGTGAGAGTGACCTGGAGCCCGTGCATAATTTCGCGGATTGGGCGCAATCAAATGAATCAATTTTTCGGGTTTGGCTCTTTCAAAACCAGCAAACTTCAGCGGATTTCGCACTTGAACGACTCAATTTAGCGGATTTTTCCAACTTCAAAGTCGCAATTTCACAGTATAGACATGCCTAAAAAGCCAATTTCGCGGGCTTGACTTATTTAAAAACACAATTTCGCAGGTATGAGTTTTTAAAAAAAAGTAATTATTCCGCTAGTTCGAAGGGTTCAAAGGGAGAGAGAACGTTGGAAAACTTGCCCTTAGGAAGCCCTGGTACTGTGTGATGATTCTGGGGCACCCCCATGAACTCCACTATGAAGAAAGGTCCCCTTAAAAACCCCGCACCAAGAAAACTTCTTGGGCACGCTACTGGCTATAATTCAGTAGGCAAACTTGAAATTTAAATTTAATTGCTTGTTTGGTCCCAAAACTCACAATTTAGCCACGATTAGTGATTATATGTACCTAGATTGTGCCTTCTTCCCGCCCTGGCATCAAGCCAGGCACAATCCTGGTACATATAATCACTAATCGTGGCTAAATAGTGAGTTTTGGGACCAAATAAGCAATTAAATTGAGATTTCAAGTGTGTTTGATTATATGAAACCAAAAAAATTGTAAAATTATATTCCAGATATTACTTCAAGCATAAACATGTCAATACCCCCTCCCCCCCGAAACTAAAACCTTCGTCAATATCTGACCATTCGACAATCGACACCACGATGCTAATTGTAAGTCTTATACATTCCCCCCACCACCGGTTTTGCCCCTCCCATGGTGATTTCGTCTCACGAGGTGGGGCTCTATTCCCTTCCTCAACTTTCGCAGAGGGGCACAAGAGGCTGACAAAATCAAGCAAATTACTATTATAGGCCCGCAATGCACGACGAAAGTCCGGCTGATTTCGAAGAAAGATTAGCCACGTCTCCGTGTTTTGCTTATGCGACCAATTCTTGAACTTGGAAGACGCCTCAATGGCCTTGTTTCTCTCGAATTTTATACGGTAATTTCAAGCACAATTCAGTCAGCAATTGAAAAAGAGGAATGGGACCGATTAATAAAACGAGAATATCCAGTTACCATTTACCCCTTCATGAAATTTCTTTTTTAGATTTAAAAGAAAAAATGAATGATGGGGTAGTTGTGAGGTGGAGAGGGAACTTCCTTTGTGCGTGTTTTTTAAACGCAAGACCATCCCTTGTGTTTTCCCCTCCCTTCCTACTTTTTCTCTTAAGACATAGAGCACTTTTCTCTCCCTTATTCCCTCATAATATTCTTTCAAGGCTTCTTTTTCCACTTTTTTGTCTCTTAGTTCTCTCCACAACCCCTTTTTTTCATCCTCCAGGGACCCACTCGAGTTTCACGTTTTCAAATACGACAAAGACCGCCACCACTTCATCCTCTCTAGTCCCCTCTGCATGATTCCCGCATTTTGATTATAAGGACCTTCCTTTTTTTATATTATAGAAAAAGCCGCTTCTTCAGTTAAAAAAAAAAAAAAAGCCAAGAGAGGGTTGAACTTTTTATAAATCCAACGTTTCCTTCTTTTTTTTTTAAATAAAACTTCAAGTTTTAAAATATTAATCCCCCAACCCACCCGTGCCCGACTGACTATAACCACCGTAATAATCCCAGGTTTCATTTTCCCACAACTAAAACCCCTTTCGTGCCCGAAAAAACGACATTTCCCATCCTAATAATGACTGTCATTAAGTTTTCATAATTCGCGACACTTTTCCTCCAGTCACTTTTTTTTTTTTTTTGCTTCGTAGGTAAACCGCGCTATGCGGTCTTATTTAATGTTCGTTCAAACCCCGTCATTCGGACTGCGGGAGAAACTTTTTCTTTTTTTTTCTGAATATTTGTGGGAGAGTAGTCATGATGGTGTGGTGGGGGGGGGGCGGATTATTATACGTAATAAGTATACGTCCTCTTATGGATAACTTAGAGGAACACCGATCTTTTTTTATTTAAAAAAATGTCATAAATTGATTATTTTGAATCCAGAGGGCTTAATAAAAACTTATAAAATTCAGGAGGTAAACAAAATGGAATTCGCTCAAAAATATGAAAATCCGGATTATTCGGTAGGTTTTTTTTCTTTGGTGTGACAGTTTTATGGAGAGTTGCCGGTTTCCTTCATCCGTTAGATTTTTACTTTGTATAGCGATCACAAGAGAGAAAGACAGAGGTATAGTAAAGAGAAAAAAAAACTTGGAACAAGCTTTATGACTAATGGTCTCAGTTTCGTTCAGAAACCTGATGCGCCGTGCAAAGGGGGGAGGGCTAGAGAGAGGTGCAGTTTAAAATAAATGAGAGCTATTTCTAGTAACACCTTTTCAGAGATTTTTTTCCGTCTCCCTCACTCACTCTTTCTCTTTCGTACACACTCCTGTATAATTTTCGCTTGAAAAGAATCGATATTTGTACCAGTTCATAGCACAATTAGATACGACTGGTTTGGGATCGTGTAAAATAGCGTTTGATTTATTCGTTTGTTGACTATATCCCCTCGCGGTATGGGTTTGGTGTGGTACTTCAGCTATACCGCGCGTGACTACGACTAAATCGGTCCCTCATTCCACCCTTACAAACCCTTTTTTTTCTCCAATAAAGCCGCGTAACATTGAAAACGTAATAAATTGCGAATCAATAGAGTACTTGATTGCTGAATTTGTGTAATGGGGGAAACCGTATTGTTACAAAACGGAAGCAACCCTTTTTTTTCTCGCCTCATTGGCCAAAAAATATGTGAATTAGATGATGGTAGGGGAGAATATTTCGATTTTTATGATTTTTTTTTTAATACACGTGAAAAGGAAGCCGGCTCCCGGATGTGTCACCCCACCAATCACCCCATCGCCCTACCACACCCGCCACCACCCTATTTGATATCTCTCACAGGCAGGAAATTGTCCAAACAAATTGAAAAATTACCAATTGGAAAAGATTGAATCTAGGAAAATGTTTCAGTCACCCCACCCTTTCTTTCCCCCTCCCTCCCTTTCATTACCACTCACGAACGTTTTAGAAATCCTCCAGCAATTGGTGTTTATTGCATAAACTCGCTTGAGAAGGGAGAAGTCACCCTCACAGTCTCTCTCTCTCTTCTCACCCATCAACTTTCCGTCCAATCAAGGAGGTTTTTTGGGGATGCCTCTCGTCGCTTCTTCCACGAAAAAAAAAATTCGCCCCCCCCCCACCATCCTTCTGCCACTAATAAATTTAAATTAGTACAAATGGTCGTATTTTTGTGTGTCGTTTTTTATTGAAGAAGAATAAGACAGGGAGCTTAAAAATGTTGAGAGAGATGCCTGTTTGTTGTGAAATAAAAAAAAAAGACATACTCCTTCCCGACATTGAGAATGGCACCAGGGGGAAAGTGAAGTGGTCGCATCTCACGCCAATTCACTTGAAAAAGACGAGGGAGAACAAAATATGGGCAGGAGAGGAACGGGGGAAGAGAGCAAAGAGTCTAATTAATTGTGAAGTGAACGCAATAAGCGAATGACGCGATTCTAAAGTTTAAACAAATGCTTAAAAAATGTCGATCCCCCCTCCCCCCAAAGTAAAAATCTCTCTTCAACGTAGGGATATATATATATACGGCACAGAGCCTCTCAAACACGCTTACGTCAATTATTTTTACTCGCCCATTCACTACATTGGAAAACAAAAATAATGACAATTGCGACAGCATCAATTATAGAGAGAGGGGTAAAAAGGGCGTTCCAAGGTTTTTAATTATACGCTTCGTAGACTTAATATAAATTAATATAGTAGGTCAAAGTGAAATAAAAACCTTGCATTAACCTAGTTTATTCTCACGTTTATTATTATTTTTTTTTTTTCGCAGAATAAAAATGACTGCATTCTCCTTATTATGCACAGTGAAGATGCGACCACGTGAAGAAGAATGATCGTGTGGCTTTAAGTTCACCGATATTTGACAGCAGCAATCAGATGGTTAACATGGGAAGAATTGGTTGGAAGGGTTTTAATGACGGCTCAGCATAACAAACTGGGCAATTTCGCCCTGAAACAATAGTGAAAATAGTGCGTTTTCTATGGAAATTGGAAGCGATCAATTCTTTGTAACAATTGCATCCTCCTAAATCCCATCCCTATCAGAGCTGACTATGCGAAAATTGGCATAATTAGAACGCAAAAAAAAGTAATAATTCTGTTTCGTGAAGCCAATTATATTTAGAGTTCACTTGTAGGATGTACAAAAGGCTTCTGAAGACGCCCTGAAGAAGCCTTTTGGACATCCTTTTTGATTGGATGGTAGGGAACTAGCGATTTGGACCCAGCACGATAGCTTTTTTTTTTTTTTAATCGACTTTTCTCGACGTGGCAACGGCACTGTCAATAACTGAAATCACGTATTTCACTCTTAAAAAACCACAATTTGGCAGATTTCGAACAATAAAAACCCAATTTGAACATTTGGTCCATTTAAAAAACGAAATTTCGTGATTTCGCCTATAATAGTTCAAAAGCCGTGCTTTTGAAAAAATTGGTTCTTGAATTAGTTTACGGCACGAATTGATTGATTTATTATAGAGAGCCACGCCTGAAAATGGGTTTTTAGTGCCCAAAGCCTGTGCTAGGTGCTATAATTGTCTTTTTCTCTTTTGTCCTATGTTTGTCATGCGGCTGCAGATCGCGGGTCCATCCCAGGCGTTGGAGCTCGAAAAATCAGTAAAATTGAGTTTTTAGCGAGCCAAACCCGTGAGCGTGTATTTTCTTTTAGCGGGTGCGACCCGCGAAGGCAGTTTAATTAGTGAGCTAGACTGCGATCGTGGTTTTTCGAGAGAAATCCACGAAATTTGTTGTAAGCCCGACACGCGAAAATGTTTTATGGTGAGAAAATCTGCGTAATTGGTTTTTAAAAAGCTAAATCCAAGAAATTGATGGGTTAGTGAGTCAGAGCTGTGAAAATAGATTGCAAAATAAGCGAAATTTGTTTTCGAATGAAGTAACCCGACAAAATGTGTTTTTTAGCAACGTTCAATTCGTTTTTTAATGAGCGAAGGCCGAGGGATGATTTGTTCAGTGAACCAGACCCACAGAAATGTTGTTTTTCGCGGCGAGAAAAATCCGTAAAATTGGGTTTTGAATTATGCAACCCGGCGAAATTGGGTTTTCAGGAACGAAAAACAGTGAAGTATTGGGTTTACATTAAGCCAGGCCCACGAATTTGGCTTGTTAGAGTAGCGAAATCCGATGAATTGACATGCATGGTGCGTAAAACCCGTGAAATTGGTTTTTAATGACCCTACAGGTCACAGGACTCTCTCCTGTTTTTCCGATGTAATTTGTTGTGTAGGATGCAGCACTAACATTCACACTTGAGCATCATCGATTGGTTTCACGGTTTTTCTATTTTAATGCTTTAGTAGTGGAAAGAGGGCTACTTCATCTCATCATATTTAACTTAAATGTTTCTATCGGAAACTCATAAAACGGTCTTTTTTTTACCTCACTTCCCGCCACCCCACCAAGAAACTGACTGCACAGACTGATTTCTGGGGGTTGCCACTTTCCAATACAAAAGTCCAAGGCTTTGGCCATTTCCAAATTAATTTCGCGGGATTGCTCACTCAAAAAGTCATTCGTTGGTTTGAGGCATAGCGATTATTGTCAAAAAGCTTTCAATTTCACGGATATTTTACCAAGAAAAAATGGTTTTCACATGGAAATTTCGCTTTAGACAACGACTCTTTGGCCTCACTGCACTATGAGGTGCAATAAAGCTGCACAAATTGTCTGAACGCTGCAAAAATTAGTCGTCATCACGCAATACAGTGATTTTTACCGAGCAATCTGACTAATTCGGCCAGAAAACAATAAATTACGGCTGATCAGTGCTCAAAAAGTTGACGATATTAGCCGTGGGAACTGTAGCTCTTCGACTTTTCTCATCCTAAGTAGTCATTATTCCGTTCCCCCTTCATCACCGCACCTCGTGCTGATAGAATCCAGCACATTTTCTATATAGAAACAGTGTTTTTGCAGATTGAAAAAGACTATTCGCCGGCGAACAAACCCTCGCCCTTTTTGTCTGCATGTCTCCGTCAATGTTAATCCTCCCCTCAAACATCTCGGTTTCATGCTTCACTCAAACCTTGTTTGTTTTTTTTTTTTTTTTTTTTTTAATGTACAGGAAGAAAAAAGACTGGAAGGATACCCCCACCCCTCACCCCTGAACCCAGCGGCCTCCGAGCCATACGATGCGATATTCTATATAAAAGCCTCGGTGCCGCGGTTGGTGGGAGGGAGGGAGGGGTCCCGCGAAGTTAGAATGATGCGCTCCAACCCTAAATAGGTGTGAAATTTTTCTTCGACTACCTTTTCCGGCTATGAACGATGAATAACTCATGAAGTTTACTTCACCCTTGCCACCCCTCTTATCCAATGCAACACAAAAACCGCCATCTCTTGTGTCATCACCGCTCTGGTTGTAAGAGAGAGAGAGAATGAGTGAGAGAGTGTCAGAGGGTGAGCCCGCGGCGGTCATTCCCTTTCGAGAGTATTTACGTTTTATAAATTGAAAATTCTTGCACCGATGGAAGGAGCAGTGCTTAATTTTTTTCTTTCTGTTTCCCATAAAATATTTATTTGAAAGTAGAGGACATTAAATTTAAAAGATACGGATCTGTAAGAAATTCATGTCGCGGTGAAGTTCAGAGATTGGTGGAAATGTCAAGCGTATAACTTGCACCACCTTCTTTTAATGCTTTTGTTCATTGAAGGACTTTTTTTATCAGGCGAAAAAAAAACAAAAAGGCAGGAGTGGTACACTGTATTAATCCCCTCACCCAGTACCATACCCTGCGTTAACACCTATATAAAGGGAGATTTTGAGTGAAAATGAGCACACAACGAGTAAGTAATAATCAATAATAAACAATGTTATCATGCCCACATTAATGAACGCATTAGAGATAATTACAAAGATTTACGTTTTTGGAAGACAATACCGGGGCCATTTAATAAAACAAGGACTAATTATAGCTTTTGAAGCTCGCTGAAGAAATAAAAGGAAACAAAAAAAAAATTATAAAGGGGCGAACCACGGGGGGAAAAAAGAGAAAACCTCACTTTTTAAATTGTTTCTTTTGTTTTTTTATTAATAACAAAATTGTCATTCGTCTTCTCCTCCCTGACGTTCTCACAAAGGATCTCTCTCCTTCACAATAAATCTCAAAAAATATACATATTATTTATACTAACGGTAAAGAGGGCGTGTGAGACTTAGGGGGGGGGGGATGAGGAAGGCGTTGGTTTGAAAATGGCATTATTTTCGTATTGATAAAAGTAGGCGGTAGCTCAGCTCCCCCGACAAATGAATGGATGACATTCCTGAGTGCGAGTAGGCCACGAGAGGGTCTAATGAATTATTTAGACGGACTTATGTACGAAGGCCACGCTAATGTTTTCAAACTGAACAGTTTGATCCTACCCTTTTTTCCGTAAAAAAAATAAAACAAAATGCAAAACTTGATTTTATACAATTCTCGGTACCTTTCCCCCATACCCGCAATCGTAATGAAAACGGTCAACTTTTTACTCTGGCCTGTCATGAGACACAAACAGGACTAAAATGAATCGCCTTCGCGATTTTAAAACCACATTTGAATTTTTATCGGGAATCGATAAAGAAAATACAAGCTTCGTTGGCGTTGCCATTTTAAATCGATTAATCTTCATTATAAAAAAAAATAGGGTAAGGTGTTATTGGTAAGGGGGGGGGGGCTAAAGAGGTTGAAGGATATTGTGTGGGCTAATACATACATCTTTATTATTTAAAGTTTTTCAATAGTTTTTTGTCTGAAGAAACAACAAACAAGTGAAAAGCGTGACGCCTTTATGCAGTAATCGCAATGTCCCTTCTTAGAAAAATTTAATTCCAGCTTACTCAAACTTTGTCGCCCCCCCCCCCACCACCAGTCATCATCATTCCAATTCTCATCGTGAGGATCAACCAAAGTAACGTAACGTAACAAAGTAGGAAGAGAGAGAGAAAAAAAACTGTTCCAACTCCTGTTTTTATCCCCTGCAGCTGTCAGCAAGAGCAATATCCGGTCAAGTTGTGACTCACAACCAACCCTTTTCCGCTTGTTTAATTGCAATCAAACAGGAGAGAGAAAGAGAGAAGGTTTTTTTTGAATAATACGGTGCGCCGTAGGGAAGGTCCTTTTTGTGCATGTGAGTATGTGTGTGAAGTTATTAGATTTTGACGTGAACGTCATAGTAGTTGATCGATCGAAGCCGGCTTTTCAAGCGTTATAGTAGGTGTAGTCTGAAAGGGGTTGTATAAAGAAAAGAAAGAATGGGGGTAACATGACAAAAAAAGGACAAGGAAATCCTGGTGGAAAGGATAAAAAGGGTGGAGAGATTAGGATGATAGGGGTAAAAAGTATGCATTTCATGGTGAAGGGGGAGGGAGAGATTCAGCCCCCCCACAGTCAACGTCAAAAAATGCATTACTGTTTATTAATAATTTTCAAATATTTTTTTTTCTTCTCCAAGAGATATTGAATTGGAAAAAAAAATCTCATTACGCTGTACAACGAATCTTAAAAATAACTCGAGCGTACGTAAGGGCTCTTTGATGGAATTGAAGGTTACATTGAAGGGGGAGAAAACTTGCTCGAGCGATTTTACGAAGTAAAAGACTCGCATACATGCAGATGATGAATCATTTCGGATAAAAACTCGTTTTTTTTCGTGCTGTCCAATGATAATTGAAGGGTGTAGACGGAAGGTTCCTTTCATACAAGCGTGTGGCGTTAAAGAGCGCAATAAAAAGCATCAAGTTAGAGTTTAGTTGAAAAGGAACTGGAACGGACTGGGCACCCATCCACAGGTAATGAGCTATCGTATACCCACAAGCAGTTCCATTCCATTCGCGCAGCCTACACGGCAGGATTATAGAAGGAAATGGACAGTTTTTGGATAGGGAGGTCAATTCGGCTTGTCGCCAGCTGGGAGGGCAAAGTAATAAGCTGAAAACCAGGTTTCTGGAATTAAAAGGTAATTTATAGCAGCCAAATAACTGTCAAATAGCATGAGGCGAGGATTTTACCCGCTGAAACACCGCCCCACATTACAAAAAAAAAAAAAAAATAAAAAAATAAAAAAAATGTAAAAAATAAAGGAATTTCGACCCTAGAAATAAGAATTTAGTACATTCGACCAAAGGAATTGTCGCTCGAATGATCAATTTAGTCATTTTATGGGCAGGGCTCACCTTTTTAAGCGTTTTCAGGGGGCGAATCGTCACTTTATCCATTTTTAGAGCCTGCTTAAAGCCAGTTTGGTCATTTTTAGAGAACGCGAGTCGCCAGTTTGGCTATTTATAGCACGTAAATAGTCAGCTTAGCTGTTTTCAAGGCGCGAATCGTCAGTTTTACAAATTTTAAGGCGCGGATAGTCCGACTAGCCGAATTGCGAATGACCAGTTGGTCCATTCTTGGCGCGTGCGAATGTTCGATTGTGCAATTTTCGGGGTAGGAATTATCTGTTTAGGTATTTTTAGGGGGCGAATCGTTAAACAATTTTTAGGGCGCGCAGAGTCATTTTGGATATATACTTCGAGTGACCTTTGCCAGTTTGACTATTATCAGCACCGAAATAATAAATTTAGCCTTTAGCCATTGCCAGGGTTTGATTCAAAGTCTTTTTAGACATTTTCAGGGCTGCGTGAATCGTCAGTTAAGCCATTTTCAGGGGACGGGAAGTCAGTTTGGCTATTTCTAAAGCGGGAATCGCCGTGTTTAACCGTTTTTAAAATGGGAATAGCTAAAGTTTTGCGATTTTCCAAGGCCCAATAAAACAATTTAATAACGGTGTTGAAACTTGCAGAGGAAATTAAGGCTATTAAACTCGCAATGATTAGAATATTCAGATCCGAAAATTTCAATTTTGCGGATCTTAGCCCCGAATGGAGTAATTTCACGGCTATTCTTCGAGATTTGGGCGCTGTCGGGGTCGGCAGAGCTGGGCAGAAAAGCCCAGAAACTGACTACATTTCAATTTAATGAAAGTAAAGCTCAGAAATACGCAATTGCGCTGATATTGAGACCCGAAACTTGTATAATTTGACAGCTTTCTATCTAGCAATTAGCTGATTTTTGGCCGTAAAATTCATTTGTCGAAGGGCTCATGTGCTAAGTGATTCAATGGCACGTATAATCACGTTCAGCAGCAATTAGGGTGTTCAATTTTTACCCTAAAATAGTGATTTCGCTACTGTTTTTGTAATCGGGAACATGCAATTTCCTGACCATTGATTCCCAAACTTGAATTGTACGAATATTTATCCACGAAACTAGTCATTTTATGGCTACTTAGACCCAAATCTTGCCATTTCCTACCTACTAGCCCATAGCCCTCGAATCGCGGCAGTTTCATGACTATTTCATGCCCTATAACAGTAATTTCAATGTTTGTTAACCTCCGAAACTTTTTCATTGACCTTATCGTCTGTTTTGGCCACTGAACGAACACGAGGTTCAGTCACTAAACACATACACTTTAGGAACTGAACAAGAATTGTTTATAAGCCAAAATTATAAGTACCTAACAAACTAATTGGTTGTTTACACTTTACAGGGGCATAATTTTCTCGGTCAAAAAGCCACTCTTGCAACAAGAAATAGCGAAATTTCAAGATTTGGTTGTTTTGTAAGAGCAAAATGTTTAGGTTCAATGCTAATTTAGCCAGTTTGAAGGGGTAAATAAATTATATGATCGATATGATCAAATTTTAAGTTTCATGGTCAAATAGGCTTCAATTTCAGCTAATACCGTAGTGTAACTGAGCTTTTCAGAGGACCATAAGGACAAATTTGGTTCCTATATCGCTAATTTCCCGGGTAAAATGGTAAGTTCTGTGCAGAAAACTCTCTGCCTGAGGCTAAATTATTGTTGAAGGAGCATCTGAAGAAAAAAAATCGTGGTTCAATCACAATAATATAAAAGAAAAAAGTGAAAAAGGGGGGAGTTGAGGGGAAATTATCGTTTCTCCACTGGAAAAGAAAGCTATTTTTTGTTTCTGTTAAAAAAAAAAAAACAAGAGGAAACACCTTTAATAATAATTTAACCGCGGCTCTCTGTACCATTAAGGCCCCAGGATTCCATTTGATAATCTTTCCTTAAATGAACCATGGAAACCTCTAGGCATCATCCTTCAATAACGGTAGAAAACGAAAAAAAAAGCTTCATAACTCCACCCACGCAGTTTTCCAAAATTATAGGAGACCTTTAACAAAAATAATCTCGAATAAAGAAGAATGCACCTCTGGGGATGGGTTGGGATGGTCGGGAGGGGTATAAAAGCATTTTAATTGTTCGGAATCTCTATATATTACAGGATAAGAGTTCTTTGGATATGAGAATGCTGACTGAGGAGGGGGTGGCTGGGTACTCTGATTGAAATCGGGATTAAAAAAAACAAAAAAACAATTGCGCTATATGCAGAATGTAAAACTTGTACACTCTACAGATAAACTAGTTTTTCAATCCTCTTCCCCCCCTCCAGTCACAATCCACCCACCGCGAACACAATTTCCATTCCTTAAGGAACGCGCGCTCTCCCCGCCTAGAAAAACCCGGTGTAATAAATACGAGGGACTGTTAAATAGATAAAACTGTCGTCGCTCCAAACTCGAAGGTTGTAATGTGGATGGTTGGACACGATGGTTTGCGGGGTGGTGTGGGGTGGGGGTGGGGTTGAGAGTCGGAGAAAAATGGACGCTAGCCAGCTTTAACTTCGCCTTTATTTATTCATAATTCGAATTAAAAAAGGGGAGAGGGGAAGTAAAACATGAACTTTAGCGATATTTAAAACTCTTTTCTTTGGAAAGAAAGGGTTATAGAATGAGAGGGGGAGGGTCAAAAATAAAAAAAACGGATTGTCCAAGAGTGGGTTGTTAACATATCCCCTCTCACTACTTTACCTGGAGATATATCTCGAGCTCGAAAGGAACATCAAGACATAAAGTGCCAACTAGTTTTTTTTTCTAACTAAAAACCTAAAGGCTTGTTTGTAGGGCGAACAATTTTCAAAAGAGTTTTTTACAGCCTTCTGTGTGTGACATTACTGGGCGTAGTGGAGCTTTACGGCTTTAACCGTTGCCTATTATTTATTGAACGTGAACCGAACCTTATTTATTTTTTTATTTTTTCTCGTAGTTATAAGGAGACTTCGCGAAAATAAAATAACAATTTCGCGATTGTTACACATTATTGTGGGGGAAATATGAGAAAAAAAGAATGGGAGGGGGACAGTTTGTTACTTTTTTACGATCTTAAACTTAGCCCTCTCCCCTTCCAACACGCTGTATACTTCGACGATAAGTAAAAATAAAAAGTAAAAAAAAAGGTACTCACTCGACGATGACAGATCTTTAGGGTTAGACGTTGAAGGAACTGTGGGTGAACAGGAATTCGAAGATTGCCGGTCTTGAATTGCCGCTAGCGCGAGGATTGTGGCCATATTCTGAGGGAGCACCATCTGTAAAAAAAAAAAAGTCAAGAAAAAAAAAAAAATTGAGACAGTGCAAGGCGGTGAAGGGGTGAAGTGAATAAGTAAACGTATCATATTATGAGAAAGAAATTACGGTTGACCATTTTAGGGATGAAGACTCTTGACAAATTGACACAAAACCTCGTTCTCTCTCGCCTGTGAGAAGGAAACAAGACGTGAGAGGGCCCGCTCCCTTTCTCGTAATGCTGCGTAATACTTTAAATGTTTTTTTAACCGCCTGGTAGCCGGTAGATTCTCGTTTTAACTACGCACTTTGAGAAAATAAGAAATCTTTGATTTTGCTCACTTATTCCTCGAAAAATAAACACGAATTTGACGGCACTATGACTCCCTTATTGGCACAAGAGGTGAAATCGAGTGTTAAAGAACGCGAGATATTTCGCAATCCTTTTATAAAGTAAAAAACTCATGCATTTTCTGCAATAAAGATTCCCAACTAAGGGTTTTATTCTCTTAAAATTTCGTGTTTTGAAAAGGGACTACTTATTTCGTTTAAAGAGACGTTCAAATTGAAAGCTTCGGGGCAAAAACTACTAGGTTTATACAGTGAAAAGGGAGGACACCGTCAAATTAGGCGGAGCCCGCTCCACAACTCGGTTTCACGTAGTTTTTCAAAGGCAACAGTATTAAATAAATAAATGTAAAACGTACTCTGCAGCGTGGAGTTATGCTGTTGTGGAGGGGGGGGGAAGGGTGAGATGAGTGATGGATCCCCAATAACCTCGTTTATGTAGAGGGGGCGAAAAGGTATATCTTCTTAAGGTGTTCTGAAGGTCTAGTAAAAATCTGTATGTCTTTGGACACAAAATGTGTCCAAATGTCCAAATTAGGCATGTAACGCAGTAGCGGACCAACACCAATATGTCGGGGTCCGGGACGGAAATCTCGATTATGCTCTGCATCTCACCAGTCTCCAAATAAACAAGGAATAATTTAATTTTTACACAGCATTAACTTATGACATTTATTCTATTTTAGCCACGAGTTTGTTTTCGGGAACCGCATTGGCTTCTTATCAATTTTAGCTGCGAATGAGCGTTTTTCTCCTTCATTTGGGTCCTGAATTGGCGCTTTTTTACAACTTTAGTCACGAATTAGCGAGTATTCTCTCATTTAGCAATGAAATAGCGCTTTCTATCCATTTTATAGCCACTAAATTTCCTCCAGAAACAACAGGTGTTTTCTCAATTTTTTTGTCCATTTTAACAGGGAACTAACGCTTTTCATAAATTTTAGCCGTGAATTAGCGAGCTTTTCATTTTTATATAGCTGCGAACGAGCGCTTAATCTCAATTTCAGTCGTCGCACTCACCGCAATTTGTTACTTAATTTTTGGCGCGCGCGAATTACCGTTTATTATCCATACTAACCACGAGCCAATTTTTGCCGCAAATGAGCGTTTCCCTAAATTTCAGCGCGAATTGGCGCTTTAAAAATGATTTTCGACCCGACTTAGCACTTTTTCTCAATTTTAGCCTCTAATCAGCGCTGTTTCTCAATTTAAGTCGGGACTTAATGTTTTCTCAATTTTAGCTGCGAATTAATTTTTTTTCTCACTTCAATCCACAAATTAGCAATTCTACGCTATTGTAGCGGCCGACTTGCCCCACATTAGCGTTTCTTTATACATTTCAGCCATAAAAGAGCCTTCACACACCGCCCAATTAGCGATTTATTCTAAATTTTGTGAGTGCAAGTTGCATGCGCCCAAAAATTTCTGAAGCGACTCAGTCTTATCAGGGAATGAGCGATTTTCGCAATTTTTGCCACGAATATTAACGTTATTCCAAAAATTTAGTCCCTGGCTTGCTCAAGAACAGCACTTTAGTGTGCCTTGTCAATTACAGCCGCGCGGTTGAGGATCTATACAGAAACTGACGATCAGCGTATTCTCTCTATTTTTGCCGCTATGTAGCCTGCAGGTACTGTGAATTAAAACTATTCTCAATTTTAGGAATGAACTAGGTCCCAGGATACTCGCTAAGTTGCATCCGGATACCACGAATTAGTGCAGTTTTCTTCATTTTAGCGTCAAATGAGGGCTTTTTGTTAATTTTAACCGCGTTAACCTACAGAATTTATAGGCATTATAGAGTTTTTCTTAATTTCCTTATAATAAGTTATAATAATAAGGCATAATTAAGTTTTTCTTAAGAACAATGTCCTTGGACGTCGATAGGCCGTTATGGAGTACAGAAAAATCGTGCAAAAACAACGACAAGGCAAAATGTTCCATTTTAGGTGCTGACGGCCCCTCATATGTAGATGATTTTTTGCAGGCATCGGAAAAAATGACCCTAAAAGCGGTCCAATTGCTGATCCTTCGGCTCAAAAAATGGCAAAAATTTAAAATTGAACGGAAACCCGTGTCTGTTTGGGATTTCTCAATGCTGGGAATCACAAACAATGAACAAGCTGAGTTCAGACGAGCTGTTCAAGGGGCTCAACTTCCCCGGCCATCCTTCGTCTGACTCTTCATACGGTACGTACAATATGGCTCCCGGAGACGTCCTGGCACCACCCTCGAAAGTAGCACTGGGCACGATATTGATTCCTAGATTGGTTTCTAACGCACGGTATACGGAATCCCCATTTTTCCATCTTTATAAACTTTTCGGGGGGCCCCTCACAGAACGGGCGGGGGCCCGTACCTGGTACCTGTTTATACACGGGACTCTGTTTTAAGTGTGGCAATGGATTGGGGGTTCTCTGATACCTGGGACGCAAAACCTCATAAGAATCATTAACCCCTCCAACGGAACGTCATTTCAACCTCATTCCTCCACAGCACTGATGGCTTGTAATCATAGGCCGATAAACCCCACAAGGTTGAATGCACCGTCCTGTCTTGACTTGTATAACGTTTACTCGTTCTCAGCAGGACGATGCTTGAGGACTTTCACCGCAGAAAATATCTGTCCTGCGCGGTGAAAAAAAGTTTCGACCCTCATAAAACGTCCCTAAGATTTTCCCCTAACGTAGGACAGGTCACAGGACGGAAATCCCGACTCACCAGGATCGTTCTCAGAAGTCAGTGCTGCACCGCCTTCGGTTTTTTTATAGGTCCAAACCGCTAAATTAAGTTTTTAGAGAGCCCAATGCACGAAATTGGGTTTTTGAAGTATAGTCAACTGCCTGAAATTTGATTTTTAAAGAAGACAAACCAGTAAAATTTGGTTATTGAATGTACCAAACGCACGATTTTGGAAGAGTCAACCCTACAAAAACAACTCTTATAACGCAGCGAACCTGCCAAATTCGGTTTTTAAGCAGCCAAATCGGCACATTTTTGTATTTGAATGAGTCGAACGCGCTTAAATGATCTTTGAATGTGTCTTTGTATTCTAATTGGCAAAACGAGCGAAATTGTAATAATTGTAAATGACCCAACCCCACGCAATGACTTGTAATATAAGCGAAATTCACCGAACACGTTTTTGTGGAAGCGAACCAGCGAAACAAGCTGATGACTTTGACAAACACGCGAAATTGGTTTTTGAATTAGCTAAATAAGCAATTTTTGGTTTTGAGGAGGCAAAATCAGCGAAATTTGGGTTTGAAAGAGTAAACCCCGAGTAGTTTTCTAAACGAGTGGAATCTGGAATATGGAATGAACTAACCCCGCATAATGCATATTAAGGAGCAAAATCCGGCCAACTAGCTTTAAAAGGAACACGAAGTCAGCGAAATAGTTTTTCTGTTGGAGCCAAATCCGCGAAACTATTTCTGAAGGAGTGTAAAGTCCGCGCGAAATCTGGTTTTGGAAGCCGACAGTGAGACAATGTGATCATGTTGCTTAAAACTACCAAATTTTTCGGTCATAAAACGGCAATAGTCACCCTCAAAACTTTGGTTGATTATACTATTATCAACTACTACTACTTTGGTTGATTCTACTATTATCAACTACTATTATGTTGGAGAGATAATTGCGTGCAGCGTAACACAAGTGGTGTGCTTCAAGGTTAAGAAACCCAGTTCTGGTCCCCCCCCCCTTCTACCATCACGACTACGTGACGAAGAACAGCAATAGTTCCACTCAAAACCAAATAGGGCTTTTAGACATCGAAATCCCATCACTTTTCTGTTAAAATAAAATGGTCTGGTGAGCGGAAGTGTTTAAGAAGGCCTGGAAATCAGAACAATTAATTGTATCATTCCCTCAGTCACCATACCTCATTTCTCTCCCCCTATCCTACCGTTCTACCCAAACCATCATGACCTCCTCTGTCATATAGGTAGTCTTTCCAGACAGACTCAAACGCTTTTAAACGAGTAAAAGGGGGTGGAGGGAGAGGTTGACATTTCAATTTCCGTCATTCTTGAATACCGGACACCTTCTCTTCTCTCCCCAAAGAGTACAGACGAAGGCGAAGCGTCTAATTTTATCCCCGCGCGCGCATCCGTAACCGCACAACTCACTCGCGTCTTTGAAAAAAACAAACAAACAAACAAAATACAAAAAAATTCCCTTCCATCACAGTTATATTTTAGCAGATGGGCTCCCTGTTAAGAAACGTTTGTTAGCATAGGACATATGCGCGCGTAAAAAAAAAAAAAAAAAAAAAAAAAAGCGTGAGAGAAACGTTTTTCGGGGGTAAAGGTGGTAGAGTTACGAGGACGAGTGAGAGAGTGATGGAGTGAGTGGGGGAGAAAGCATAATTAAAAACAAAATACGAGGTTCTGTTCTGAAAATGATCTCATCTTTGTTTAATAAAAAAAAAGTTCAAGAATGGAAAAAAAATAGTCTACTCCCAGAGGGAATTCATGACAGGAAGGGGGGGGGGGCAAACACCAAGAAAAATGAGGTACTTTACGTAGAGTTTATTATAATCACTATAATTAACCGGTAAGGGCTTCTTTTGCTGCTATCCCTATCGTTCCTTCTGGACATTATAAGACTCGTTATTTTCTTCATAATAACCCGTAGGCCGCGTGGTAAATCAGATTGGGAGAATAAAGTGCGCTTTTCGCGCGGAAAAAATTAATTTACTTACTTCATAATGGAAAAAAAAAAACAAAAAAAAAAAAAACAGGAAATCCTTGCACTACTAATTTTACATTTCATTAAATTTGCGCCACATTTCTCTTGCTGGCGTTAGGAGTGGCTTGGTGGGGAGGGGCATCACGATTTTTATGCACCATTTCCTTAAACCCATCTTTTTATTTCTGTTAGAAAAAATGGAAGTTTTCCCCCACCCCACTCAATATCAAAAGACAGGAGATCCGCCTACTATATGAAACAAACAATCTGTATTGCTCAATCACAATTAGAAATCCATTTGTCATGGAAAATCATTCATGCGCTCCATCAATCATCTAAGTGTAATTTATCTGACTTTTTTTCGTCGAATTTACATAATACAAACGACGTTAATTGGGTTTGAGACTTCTAAACTGTGGGGTGCGGGAGTTAATCCCCTCCCCCCACCTACCAAACACACCCATTGATGGAGTGAAATTGTACAGCGAAATTTGACATTTAGGAATCACTGCACCAAGGTTTGAAAAATACGTCAAGAGTGATTAGTCATTTATAGGCGTTCTTTTTCTACAAAAGCTTGCACACCATTACGAACTTGACTGTAAAAGTCGTAAGTTGTGGAAAAATTACTCTTTTCCCTCTCACTCACTCTCAACCCACCCCCTTCGTCGCCAGCACACCACAGGTCAAATGGAATGGGATATTATTGTGTTGTAAAGACGATGCGGTGGGGCCTTCTTTTTCATCCCATGATGCGCGGTACTGCAAGATCCCAAAGGGTGCGGGTTGGTTGGTGGTGGTGGCTGTGGGGCCCGTGAGGCTTTTGTCCCGGGCGTAGATTATTCTCACATTAAAAACTCTTGCCCGTAATGTTCCTTCTGCTATATAGTGGCCTATTCAAAAACAAATTAACTACAAAAATAATGTGGCCCCGAAGATCCTCCCACTCCCTTTTCCCGCCTTCCACGTTCTTTTTTTCCAGATTCTTCACTCAATTATTACCCTGTTTTTTTTTTTACTTTTTTTTTTTTTGTTGTTCTTCACTCTTCTTCCATCTCTAACACACCAAGACTTTCGTTATTTTTTGTGAGTAGTTCAATCAATTTAACTCGACCACGTTTTTTTCTGTGAAATTGCCTGTAGAAGTTAAAAACCAATGAGGCGAGGGATTGGGGTTTTTTTTTTAATGATCTACACACGTTTAAGTCCCCCACCACACTCTCACATCCTTCAAAAAACCATCTCCCCGCCATCAAACGCTTATAAAAATTAATCTCACACTAATTTTATTATAATTACCTCTTCGAGAATATTAGACCGTCTACTTCTTACACCCCTCCCCCCAACAATCATTACACCATCATCACACCGCCCCACACAATATTTCTACCACACATACACTGTAAACCTTTCAAGAATCCTTGGAAGCCGTGGATTTTTCTGCTCCTCGTTAAAAAATTGTTTGGGTGGGTTCTCTTCTTCTTTTTTTTTTTTTTAAAAAAAGTGTGGAATCAACATTTTCATTGAATTTAAAGCGATTAATTTCCCAGAAACTTAGCCAACAGGAAAAAAATTTGAACAACAAGTTTCGAAATCTTGACATTTTTTTGTGGATTGATCAAAACAGGTGGGATGAGGAGAATGGAGGGGGGGGGCATTCCTTTTTTCTTCAGACTATAGAACATAAAAACACATCAAAAAGGTACCGTGATTTTTTTCTCTCTCTCGGTTCTCAGTGAAGGAGCACCGGGTTATAGGGACGTTCGAAGAAATCACAGTGGAAGAAATAAAGGCATTTTGAGGGGCAAAAAGAGCTTTCGGAAGGTAATGGAATTCAAAGCGATAAAATTCACCCTCCCCTCATCCTTAACCATGCTCTCAAACTCACCCGCCCGTCCCACGTGCTACGAAGAGAAGATCACTTCACGCGCTCAAATCGCTAACAAAACACACAGAAAAAAACCGGTGCACCAGCCTCTAATATGACGGGAGACAAACTTAGTATTTCCGGCATTCATTCATGCGAGAGCCTCCGTTCAACCCCTCCCTACACTCACTTACCCGCAGCCAAGCTAAACATTCTTCAGTTCCTTAAAACTTTCTTTCACATCCTTCCTCACAAAACACCCTAATGGGCCTTGATTGACTGAAATTATTACTGTTGAATGAGTTAAAAATCGTTCACTTTGATCATAATACTATAGTTACGATATTTAAAGCGCCTACATTGACCCCCCACCCCACCCCTTAACCCGGTGGACGGCCTTCCCATCGTTCTTCAGCAAACATATTCGCCTATACATATAACAGATCTTAAGTTAATGATACGAGAACGCCGCCCAATCCTTATTTTCAAGACTTCTTCCCTATCTTCTTCTGCATCGCATTGCAAGTCGTATTCTTGGATTTTTTTTATATTCTTTTAAACAAAACTTCCTTACAATCTCCCTCTCCCACCAACCATTCTCCAAGATGAACCCATTACTTCACTTTATTTATTAGAACGGCAAAAAAGTTAATACCGCTTGGAAACAAGAAATTACAACAATGATAGACGGGCGGGTGGTGGAGGGCTAATTTAAAGATTCATTTTTTACGCTTGGAATGGTTTTTGTACAAAAAAAAAGTGTTGTTATTAATTTAGACCACCCCCATCTCACCGTATATCACAACGGTAACCCCCTCAGGACTTTCATAATTAGATGCTTCTTTTTTTCTGGAAATATAAAGTTTTGTTTTATTCCTTTTTTCAGTAATTGGCTAGAATTTTCGAGTTAAAGAAGTCGAATTTAAAAGAACGAAAAAAGGCACGCAATTGTGAAGTAATTGCTTCTTAATAAACCTTTCCACTAATTATTTTTGGTGTGCAATTTTCCAAGAATAAGTTGTTTTTTTGGCCTTCCAAGTACCTAAAAAAATAATCCTCGGCAGCACTATTAAAAATTTTGTACCGTTAAAACCGGGCCATCTAATAAATGATAGGAATTATTCTAAAAGAAGGAAAATAAGAAGAATGAAACAACTACCATGTTCGCCAGGTTTTAAATGATTAACAGAATTAAAATATTATATGAATAAAAAAAAACAAAAAAAGTCAAGGTGCGCGTTTGTGTTAAAGCACAGATTAGGGGGGGGGGGAGTATGAAAGACAATTCATTCGAAATCCTTTTGTTAAACTAGAAAAAATGAATGGTGGAAATGCCCCTTAAATACATGAATTCTGGGGTTTCTTGATTTATGTCACAGAATAATTTATTATTATGGGCAGGGGTAGATAAAATAAAAAGATAGCAGGGGATAAAAGAGTTTTCAAGTTTGAAAGAAAAAAAAAACTCTCTTTATGAGATTTTGTGAAAAACATTTTTTACTTCAACACTTCCCTGTTTGAGCTCAAGCTCCAGTTGAGGTATAGAGGCCCTTCAAACGGCAGGTACGTCAATACGCCACCTTTGGTCCCTCGATCTTTAGCGCCAGTCATGAAAGTTCCCTGGCTTGGATATTTGTGAAATCAACTTCATGGATTTGGCTATTCCAGATAACAGATTTTGTCGGATGGGCTCCATCATAATCATAATCCAACTTCACGGATTTGCCGCACCGACGAACTTCGTGAACTTGACTTCTTGAGAACCCCCAATTTGGTGGATTTTCCAGCCTCAAAAACACAGTTGCGGGTTTGCCTCCCTCAAAACCTCAATTCCAAAGATTTGGTGGTTTTAAAAACCAAATTTTGTGGACTTGACTCATGGGGTGGGGGACGATTTCCCTGGTTCGGCTATTTATAACATCAAATTCACGGCGGTGGCCATTACGTAATAGGATGATTTTGGGCCATTTGTTCAAAATGTTTTGATATTAATCGGACGAGAATTATGAGTCCTTCGGATAATGCTTAATTGACAAACACAGCCGGTCCAGGCAGTAACCCCCACACCCGCCCCACCAAGGAGCAGTCGCCAGCGCCCCCCCTTTAATTGCCAGAAAATGAACGTTTCGCGTTGTCGTTGCAGGTTTCAACAGTTTTTAGTCCGAAGAGTGCCCGCGAGGTCTAACTGCGTCGAGGAACTGCCTTGCACCATCAGCAAGGGCTGCTGTCCGTCGTTCGAAATTTAGTGCGGCCCGCTGAAACGAGGCGAAGAAATAAAAAACGCCGGAAATGCGGAAAACCACCCGTCTCAATTTTCGGATTCCATTTCTCGTGTAGAAACCCATCTAGAGTTAAGCCGATTTGTCCAATTTTCAATTTTAGCCATTTTCACCAACATCGCGTGCTCATCACACACCGAATTTGTTAGGCGCGGTTTATGGGCACCGGTTTAAGAAGGAAAACCCGCGACATTGTCTCTTTTTTTGCGAGAAAATCCCTGCAAAACTGCTTATTCGGTGAGGAAAACCCGCGAATTCTTATTTTTTAGGGAGAAAATTACTCTCCTGGTGAGCGAAATTGATTTTTTAGCCCGAAATTGCATTTTTAGTGAGAACAGCCACTGAGTTACTTATTCAATGCGGAAACACTAGCGAAATAGCTTTTATCGCGAGCAAAACCCGTGACATTTTTTTTAAGAGAGGAAAATTACTTTTTGTGAGAAAAACCACGAAATTGGTTTTTAGTGAGGAAAACCTGTAAAATTGCTTCTTGAAAACCCAACAAAAATTTATTTTTCAGTGATTGATATCCACGAAATCAGCAGAGTGGTCGAGGTCGATAGAGCGTCGACTCTCATGTCCAGTTATCGTCTGCTGCATGGGTTCGATTCCCACTACAGGCTGGATTATTTAAACAAAACATGATAATCTTACGTTTAAATAAGTAAAGAGTGTGCTTTCGCCCTCGTCCACGACACCTGATGGTAGTTGGACGTAAAGCCCCGTTGGATGTCCACGAAATTTGTTTCGGTGCTATTCGGTCAAGGGTCAGCTGCCCTACATTGCCCTCCACCGGCGACCGCCTGTGATCGCTCTTCTTCAATTCCAACATACGAAGTTGCCTCCAGAAATCACGAATGGGCGTTTTATCAATTTTAGCCACGAATTAGTGCTTTTTCACAATGTTTGCTGCGAATAAGTTTTTTTTTTTAACTTTAGCCGCACTTATGCACTTCATTTTAGCAGTGAATTAGCTCTTTTTCTCAGTGTTAGCTCTGAATTATTTTTCTTAATTTTTGCTGTGAAAGGCTCTTTTCTTAACTTTAGCAGTGCATAAGCATTTTTTTATTTTTTAGCCATGAATCAGCTCTTATTTTCAATTTAAGCCACAAGGTTAGCCGCAAATGTTAGCTTTTCCCTCATTTCAGCTGTTTATTAGCTCTTTTCCTTAATTCTTACTCCGAATAAGCGTTTTTCTTAACATTAACCGCACGTTAGCATCTTTAATGTTTTAGTCATGAATTAGTATAGGTACTTATTTTCAATTTCAGCTACAAAGTTAGCCGCCAATGTTCGATTTTTTTCTCATTTTAGCTGTGAACTAACACTTTTTCTCAGTTTTAGCCACGAGCTTTTTCTCAAATTTGATCCGCTAGGTGGCGCTTTTTCACAATTTTAGCCGTGAGTCAGGGCTTTTCCTTTTTTACTGCTGCGAATAAGCGTTTTTATTCATTTCAGCCACGCATTAGTGTGGAAAAAATGCTAATGTGTGGCTGAAATTAAGAAAAACGCTTATTCGCAGCAATAAACAATAATTAAGGAAAAGCGCTTATTCACGGCTAAAATTGTGAAAAAGCACTAATTAGCGGATCAAAATTAAGGAAAGGCAATAATTCAACACGTTGCTAAAATTGAACATAAGTGCTACAAACACGATTTCGTGAGAAATAGCGCTTATTTTCAATTTTAGCAACGAAGTTGCCCCCGGAAACGCAATTTTTCCAATTTTAACTGCGAATGATGGATTTTTCTTTTAAGGATTTTTTCTTCGAAGTTAGCCATTTAATTCTCAATGTTATGCACGAATGAGATTTTTTGTACATTCTAGTCGCTACTCAGTGCTATTACTCAATTTTAGCTGTGAATTAGGGCTTTTTCGCCGTTTTATTCCCGTTTTTGTATATTTTCCAATTTAAGGTCCACCAAGGGAAGCTTTTTCGTACTTTTAGCCACGAATACTAGCGCTTTTCTAAACGTTTAGCTGTGTGTATGCCCTATGGACAGCACATTAGTGCCCCTTTCCGGGTTTTAGCCGCCTAGGGACATTAAGGAAACTTAGGATTTTCTCTATTTAAGTGGAAAATTTGCCTCCAGATACCGCGAATTGATGTATTTTTCTTGATTTTCGCGTGAAATGAGGGGTTTTTCTTAATTTTAGCAGCGTCAAGTGGCCTAAAAGAAACTTAGGGAAATAGCGCTAGTTCTAGTTTTCAGACGCGGACTTGCCCATAAGCTTTCTCTAAGGACAGCGCACAAGGTCATTGAAAGGCTACTCTGGAGTTGAAAAAAATTGCCCAAAACCAATGACAAGACGAAATCTTCCATTTTGGGCGCTGGTGACTCTTTATATGGGGGTGTTCTGAGAGGGAACCTGGATGAAATGAACCTGAAAATCGTGTTATCTCTAGCATTTTCGACACGGGTCATCAGCATTCAATCGCAACGAGCCGTTGGAAGGGTTTAACATCCGATGCCGCCGTTTCTGGCCAGCCACTTGGATTCTGCGTCATTGACACCCTCAAAAGTAGTCCGGGACATATTGTTCCCACATAGTCTCCTTAGTCACCTGCGCTTGGGATTAACACATAAATCGAGCACAATTCGAATCAGAATCGATCGAATAGTGCAGCCACTCAAACTCCTGAGCACCTGCACCGTTCTATTCACCTGATCGGATGAAATAAAAATCGTCGCAAAGAGACGCGAAAAAGAGGAGTCAAATCGCTATCCAACCAAGCCTCCTTTTCACGTTCCATACAGCCAGGAACATAGAACCTAAAAATCCCTATTTTTCCATCCATGCGAGTGCAGCACTCGTGAAACAAAGGAACGGACCTGAAAACTGGAATTCACGGAGACTGTGGTAGTCTATTTAAGGTACGGACGTCACAAGCCCTTTTTTTTTTTTTTTTTTTTTTTTTTTTTTTTTTTAATGCCGACTCCCCCGTTATTAACAGTTTTCTGGTCTCCATATTAAAATTATGCAAATGAAACGGTCACGAATTTCACGGAAATGACCTGGAATTCATTCTCTCGTTGACGAACGGGGAGTAAGTGCACGTTGGTGGTGAAGGGGGTATAGCGTTATTTAAAAATTAATAATAGAAAAAAGAGGGAGGAAGGGCGAAAATGGACAAATTAATATGCAACCGTCGTTCGTTTTCTTGAACTTTATCGGGAACCCCGCCTTTTTTTTTTTTTTACAAAGCTTTCACTTAAAAACAAAAAGCGAACCCACATTTACACACAATAGAAATTAAAATATGACAAAAAAAAACCGTAATGATACGAAATAAATGGGAAGCGACAAACAAAAAAAAGTGACAAAAGCGGAAGCTATAAAACTCGAGCTCTATGCATTCGCAGCGTCCATATTATTTATTATTATTATCGTATTTATATTATTATCGTCAATATTATTTATAAACCAGTTTGAAACACTTCCCAAGGGATGGAGGGGAAAATGGTTCTATCAGTGTAAGAACAATCTTTCCAAGTCTGGGAAAAAAGAGACCTCTCCTTCAGAGTTGAGATGAGATAAGGATGTAAGGTCTGGGCTTGGGCGATGTTTCTGCCTACTATATGGTCCTTCACCACTCAATATTTTTAAGTTTAACACAAACAGGTTGTAACATAATAAAATTGAAGAGTTTTTCGTAATTGCCGGCTAAGAAAATGAGGGAGAACCTCCCTTCTCATTAGAATCTCCGGGGCGAATGGTTTTATTGTGACTCTCCCAAGTCTGTGCGGTAGTAAAACGATAAAACTAAAGTAAAAGGGCGACCGGAATAGGAGTTCTTTAAATAAAAAAAAAAGTTTCGAATGTTAAAGCCTATCATACACTTAAATCATTAATTAAAATGCAGATTTGTAGTTTAACAATTCTTTACGACTTTCTTTTCAGTCTCGCCCCCCCCCCTCACCGCGGCCCCGATGTTCCCCTCATTTCATAAACAAAAGCTTGGCAGAAGTTTAGAAATTGATTCGAAAGTTGTTGTTCATTGGGAGCAAAATATGATTTTCTTTTGAAAATACATTTTTAAACCTCCCCTTCAGCATGAAAGTGGAACAGACAGTTCACCCCTTGGGGTATAAAAATCCAGCGGGGAGGGTTTTTGGTTGGGAAGGGATGAGGGGGGAAAGAAAAATAAGATGAGTAATAGAATCTCCCTATTTCCCTTCATGCTTGATCTTCTTTTTCTTTTGCTCCCCTCCCCTCACCAGACCATTTGTAGCCTTTTTTATTCTTTGGAGAAATAGCATTGAAGGAAACGAAAACAACGCAAAATAATTATTTTTTGGGGAGAGAGTGAGAGAGAGAGTATAATTTAAAAACTTACCCTCGGAGGGAATTTACTCGATAAGCCGCTTCCATTCGTCGTTCCACCCGCACCTTCTTCCCTGGCCGTCGATGAATGATGATCGTTCGACGTTGTCGTTGTTGTTGACGACGTGATCGTGTTAGTTACAGTCGTCGATCCAGCTGTCGACCAACAGTCTTTGAATAGCTTAAAGGAGATGGGGCTTTGCGGTGGACTTCGCGGTGGCGTCGGTGGTTGTGACGCTGAAGAGGAGTGATGCTGGTGTTCTGTGGGGCTCGATGTTCGTCGCTCGGTGACATGTTTGACGAGGGAGGCGGCAGTGGCGGATATGGACGTTGACGACGATGTCAATGAGTGTTGAGATTGTTGCGGAGGAGGTTGCTGGCCTTGTCGAAGACTTTCGAGTATTTTTCCTTAAAAAAAAAAAGAGAAGAAAAAAAAGCTTTTTTACTACAGTTTTCCATGAAATTAAAAACCAGAAAAGAGAGAAATAAGACATGATTAATGAGTTTTTATACGACGATGGAAAGAAATGGCAAAAATATGTAGATTCCCCATTTATAGGAGGGGAAGTGTCTAATTAAAAGAAACCTAAACCTCATTCATCAAAGTCAAAAAATTTACAAAATTTCTGGTAATTGTTAGTTACGAAGGATGTCCCCCACTCCCTACCACGATTTCAAGTGGGTCATTAACGCCATTTTTCAAAAAAGAAATAATAATCGAAGGAAAAAAAAAAAAAAAAAACGGCAAATTCAGCGACCACATAAAAATTAATTTATCAAGCTAAAAAGGGGGACAACCTCGTCTCATGGGGATATTACGCCCGGCGGCCAACAGTTCTGACATATAAAAACGCCCCAAAATTTTCGTTGAAAATGTCCATACAATAAATAATTGGATTTAGCTTGAAAACGAGAGTAGGTATATGCATAATCGGAGGCCTTCTAGAAAGAAGTGGAGCGAGTGACATGGTAAAATTAGTAAACAAGTTCTTCCAGGGCCATTCATTTGGGAACAGAGTGGTTGCTGTCTAGGCGAATTTTATTTATTTATATCCTCATAGGTAAAAACCGGACCTATTATAGAGTTACATGACGGTACTACGAGCAGGATAAAATGCCGACTATTGAGGAAATTGGGGGGCAAACATATAGGAGGGAAACAGGTGTTGCTGTATAGGTATAATAAGAGCGGAGAAATATCTTTACCCTGATCTTAAAAAGTCAACTCTCCCCTCCCCTCAATAAGGTAATCCAGAAGGCCCCCCCCCTCCACCCAAGCTGGCCATTTGGATTTTGGAAGGTTAAGAGTATGCCTCCAAATCCTCCTTTCACCCCTTCAAACCCAAATTTCTCAAAATTGGCACGTCCGAAAATCAATTTCACCAGTTTAGAAAACAGAATTTTCGCGTATTTGAATCTCACAGGACTCAATTTCGCGTCTCTCAAGAAGCCAACCGGGGCGACAAAACGGCAGATTCCCGAGTCATCTTCCCCTTCTTCAACACCTAGATTTTGTGGACTTGGCACTCACAGAACCCATTTTTTCGGGTTTTACACATTCAAAAATCCGCAGCTATTTGAAAAGCCAATTTTGTGGGATTGACCCGTGGAAATATCCAGTTCCAGGGGGGTTCACAACTTCGCGTGTTTGGAGCATTCCTAAAATGATTCCCGGTGGCAGGGTTCATTCGAAGCTTCAATTTCACAGATTTTGCACTTACGGAACCAAATTTTGCGGATTCACCTTTGGCTGCAGTTTGGCTCTTCTAAAACCCGAACTTTGCGGATCTGGCACGTTTGAAACCAATTTCGTGGGATTGGGCTAGTGATATGGTCTTGCGAGACCAAGACCAAGACCAATGCGGTCTTGGTCTTGCATAGGAAAGAGCGGTCCTGGTCTTGCAGTGAAATCATGGTCTTGGTCTTGGTCTTGAGGTCTTGCAAAAATGTACGCAACGTATGCGTAATGTATGCATCGCGATTAAAATCGAGTGTTGTTAATGCACATAATCGTGAATTGGAGTAGAGAATAATTAACTTTCGGATTTAATGATTTAATGAAGGGTTTAAGTTTTAGTTTATAAGGGGGGGGGGGCTCCTACTGGAACCTCGTTTGTTTTAAAGTGAGAAAAATGCTTGTCGATATTCACGTTAAAAGTAGCCATATTGGCTTTGTACTTTTCTCATGTAGAAAGAAAAATCTCGATAAATGACTAGGTTGGTAGAGGGAAGGGAGGTGTAATGCTGATGCTGTTCGCAATTTTTTCTACAAGAAAAAGGTAATGTCGGAAGGAAACAAGCAAGATTGTTGATAAAATGCGAGAATAACGAAATTATTTCATGATTCAAGGTCAAAGGGACGATTTTTCTTGGGTCTCAATCGGGTGAAACAGATGTTGGTGGTCTCGCAAGACTGGTCTTAGTTTTGCATGCAAGACCAAGACCAGTCTTGCGAGACCGGCCTGGTCTTGCTCATCACTAGATTGGGCTCGTTCGACTTCACGGATTTCACATCCTTAAAACTAAAATTTCTTTTGTGGTTGCTCATTATAAAGAGCCATTTCACGGTTCTGGCTCCTATCGTAAACAAAAATTCACACGCTTGGCCCATTTCGCGGCCCGACTTCGGTCGGTTTGGCCCACACTAAGGCGGCGTTCATGCTATGGCGATACGATATCGTTTCCACATCACTCTCACTCAGTTTCCGTTTTTTTCTATCTGTCCTAGACGCTGTTACGTTGCGTCAGCGACGTTCGACGCGTTGGTTCGACATCGTACCGATGTAGTACGTTTGCCATCTAAGAGCCAATTTGGCCGTTTGAGCTTCTTCAAAAATGACATTACGTGGAACCATGCCGTATACATAACTCGTCGTAAGTGCAATACACCTGCTCTTACTTATTTAGCAGCCTCGGCTTCGCCTCGCCTGCCAAACAAAGTGCTCGCAGGTAAAGTGGCACTTACCAGTCTCGTTATGTTAATTGTAATACATATACTATTTCCGGCCAGTTGAACATGCATCCAAACTTCCTCGTGGCCCATGCATGGTAAATGCGTGTTTACTGTACTGTCAGTAGCCTCCGTTCAATTAATTTGAAACATTTTTCAAACACGTTTCAAGTAATTTGTGTTATTGCAGTATTTTCCCACGTTTATTGAAGAGTTTTAAGAACAGGAACAAGTATTGACCCAATCATCTCTCAGCTTACAAAAAACATTAACTTCCTCCGTCCTGTAAGCCTATAGAGGGGATATAAAAAAAAAAAGCGTCAATTTTCTTTCTAGGTGTGGTGGCAGTGGTCGGGGTATCTATTTAAAGGGGGCGTTAAAAGACTTTTTTTTTATTTAAAGGGATCTCACGATCTCTTTGAAAATTTATTGGATTTTTTCTTTCTCTCTATTCTTTTTCTTCTTCTTTGCTCTTCTATTGCCAGAAGATTTGGCCCATTTAGAAGTCTCACGGAAATGAACAAAACAAAACTAAAATACATTTTTTTTCTCTCGTTTTTCAGGAGAAAAAAAGTTTCTATTATACCCAGCGGGGCGACCCGAAGACATTTTTAATGGGCAAGATAAATTAAAATGTGTGTAGCGTGTATTGTCTTCTTGGGGTTTTGTTAGAGGAGGGGCGCGGTGGTTGATTTATTAAGTCAGTTAGTTAAGGTTTTTGTGTGAGTGTTTTAATTATGACGGGAGAATTGGCCTTAGGCCCTCTCACCCTCCACACACCAATAGACACCCACCCTTCCTTTTTTTATATATAAAAGGGTGACCATCTACATCGCGCACTGCCCGGGAAACAAGAAAAAAATGAACAACATGAAATAAATAATAAATAAATATAAAACACGATGCCATCGCGTCTTGGGTTATTTCGGCTCTATTTTCTCACCCCTTCTGCAACCCGCAGAAACCAGACTCGCCGATTTGTTAAAAGACACATTCTGTTTCACTGTTCTCTTCAAATACTCTGAGCCACTTCTTTTTTTTTATTAGTGCATTTCATTCTGAAAATGCACTATTGGTCTCATCGTGATGGTGACCTACATGGGTCATGTCATGTTTTTTTCACGTTTCAGAACCTCTAGAACACAAATTCAGTGGTCTCCAGGATTCATATATATATTTCTTTATAAGTATATATATTTATTGGTTTATCTATAATATTATGGCCATTTTCTTGTTAGCACAATAACTCTCGAAGAAATTAATTTAGCGGAACGCGCTTTGACACAAAAATCAGAAGTCATAAGACCCCGGTCGGTATTGCATTTGGGCCAAATCGGTCGAGGTGGTGGGGAGGGGGGAAATAGGGGTTGAAATGGTCAAGAAATCACTATAAATCACCAGTTGATTCTATAATCATATTCGGCACGTATACTCCATGTTACAGTAGCCTTTGATTCCCATTTTAATTTTTTGAAAAAGTCGAGGGGGAGGGGTTGTTGCCCCGGGGTGGAAGTAAGTGTGTGGTCTTGTTAGCACGATAACTCTCGAAGAAATCAATTTAGCGGAACGCGCTTTGGCACAAAAATCAGAAGTCATAAGACACCGGTCGGTATTGCATTTGGGTCAAATCGGTCAAGGTGGAGGGGGGGAATAGGGGTTGAAATGGTCAAAAAATCACTACAAATCACCAGTTGATTCTAGATGCATCATATTCAGTACGAATACTCCATGTTACAGTAGCCTTTGATTCCCATTTTAATTTTTCGAAAAAGTCAAGGTGGTGGGGGTGGTCCTTCCGGTGTGGAAGTGTAAAAATAGCGTTGAACTTCACTAGTTCATCTTAGCGCTCTAAAATTCGACTCAATAATTTAATGTAACAGAAGCCCTGGGTTCCATTGAGATTTATCGAAAACTTTGATTGGGGGGGAGGGTGAAATTTCAAAAAAATCGCTTAAATTCACACGTTTATTATACGGCACAAAAATTTAATATAACAAAGCCCTTGGAAAACTACCAAAACTTTGCGACATTTTTGAAGAGATGGTGGTGAAAACAGAGAAAGAAGCTCGACTTAATGAAACAAATTAAATAGTATCAAAATTATTACTTCTGGGACGGCTTAGGGTATCCGTATACGGAATGAAATGCACTCTTTCTGACCGCTAGCTGCCGGAGCGAATTTTTTAAAATTTAAAACGAAATTTGAATTCAAAAACCTTGTTCTACCGTCTTTCATTTTTCACGAATTTTGAAAATGATGCAACCAGGAAGATTGAAACGAGAGTAAGAGAGAAACAAAATTCAAAAACCTGCGACGTCGCATCTAACACTCTCCAACTTTCTTGAAAAAAGAGAGAGCGCGATGAGGCCCAAATAGGCCTCTTTTGTCAACTTTTTTTTTTCGTGCGTCGAAGAAGGCCGTCTTTTTTAATGCGACGCCTCATTCAATTAGTCACGTATTTCCTGGTCTTTGAACAATTTTTGCCTCAATGCTGGAATTTAATTCGGAAGATTAACTTTAAAAAGGGGAAAAAATAAGACTAAATGCCAACGGGTCACCGCGTGGAGGTTATTACGTCGTTAATTTTGATTTACTGGCGGATGAAAAGTATAAGTTCTAATTTTGAATTATAATTTATGCCGCCTTTTTTTTTTTTTCTTCTTCGAGGGAATTTGAAAGAAGGCGACGGGTGAGGCAAACATGTATAAATATATTGGTACAAAACTCTATTAAGTAGTGTGGTTTTAGCGGATGACTTCACTTGTCACTTCGGATTATCTTGTTTCAACCCCCCACCCCACCCCATCATCGTGTCATAGAAAAGCGTATCGATGACTCGCATCCCTTTCACAGCCAAACACCCGTGAAACTTTTTTCTTCGTATTCTTCTTCCTTCTTTCTTCTTCTTCTTTTTTTACAGCCCTCCCCTACAATGGCAATCATCTCATTTGGGCCCGTTTAACCCCTAAAAGTTCGCACACCCCTCTTTTTCACGCAATTTTTCCCAGACTTCTCGAAAAACCTCCCCTTCTTTATTTAATTTTTTTTCCTAGTTTTTTAACCCGGTAGGGGGTATAGCAAAAGTTCAAAAAGTCCCCCCTTTTTTATTTTTTATTTTTTTAAAAAAGGTAGTCGGTGCACTTTTTTGTGTGCATGAGATACTCTCCGACTCTTCACCTCTCCCCCTACCGCGAACCGTTTTTTAACCGGTCCTTCATCCGTCTCTTTATTTGTGGCTGAGATGCGTTCATTGTAGGGAGTTTTTTTTTTCCAGTATTTTCACATATAAGGAAAAAAGAGAGACGAGGGTCTAAATTGATCTGCTCATATCTTTTCAAGGGGTGAAGGGGGAAGGTTAAAAGCCATATAAATGGTATAAGGGTTACCTTTTTCTCCCCCCCCCCCCGTATATTTTCTTGGTCTCGTGTTGTGTGCACTGTCATCGGCAATCTTTCCGTTACGCTTCTTACCCACGGGGGTTGCATCCCCTTAGCCACTTGACAGGCCCCCGGTGGAGTGGTTTTGGATGGTGCAAGGAGGAGAGGGGGTTGCTAGAACGGGGTACTTTAATATTTACTTGGCCGTGAATCAACCGTTGAAACCCAGCGCGAAAAGAATTTTTTTGAACCCAACATTTTGGTTGGGAGGGAGGGGTACCCTCTTTGCCGGATATATAAATTTAGAGACCTCCGAAGTTCCCTGTTTTCTCACGTTTATTAAAAAAAAAAAAAAAAATCTAAAAGGGTTTAGAACTCAAGAATGAAGCAAGATTAGGAGGAAGAGGTTGTTGGTTATAGTAGTGGGGGGGGGGGGGGTGATTTGGAGAGATATGAACCGGAAACAAAAAGCCATCTGCTTTTCATCGGAAGTTTTTCATAATAAAAAGGAAAAAAAAAACACTTTTCAACGAGATCTCGAATATCCCCCCTCCCTTACCAAATGAGGAACACTTTAAAAAACTCCATTTCAACGATCCTAGAGAATCCTGTCAATCCCAGCCTATATAGATATATGTAGTGGGCCGCTTGCACACTAAGCACATCCCGCCCTCCACCCCCGTTTCATAGATGAAAGTTCCGCACCACTATATCTGAAACTATACATATAGACGGCGGCGTTTCGTCATGGCTGTCCGATTTGGGTTTTTCTGCCTCACTCACTCACTCTCTCTCTTCTCTTTTACGAAATAGAACAGACGCTGTAGTCGAACATAGACCCGTCATAAAGCCGAAGATAGACTTTATGACAAGAACCGTGATACTTGTTGTAGAGGGCGGGCTGTGAGTATAGATATAACTTCACCGCCTCTTCCGTTTCTGGGGCTTAGCATTCCGATCAAAATGACTTGGTAAAGATGCCAAAACTGATACATACGATAAAACGGTTCTTGAATCGATATTAATTATCGGACAAAATCCAAACTGCGGAACCATGTAAGACTGATGAGTCCCGGACCCCAGAAGCCGTTATTTAAAGCTGAAGCCTCGTCAAGTCGTTATAAGGAAGCTGATGCTAGTCCATCAATCACATTGATTAGCGGCTATACGAACGCTCATCGCTCATTTCTCGGTGCCAAGCTTCCCTGCAATTATTGCTGTTCCAAATGAAATTGTATACTTTTGGAATTAAAATCCATGGCCCCACAAAGGGACCAATGGGCCCTTGTCTGGCTCCAATTGGCTGAAGGGAATGGAATAAAATTCAGCAGCGAAGGGATAAATTATACCGAAATCCAACCTGGCCGTGGATTCCCAGAAACAAATAGGATTCTTGCTCCCGCCCCCACCACATGGTACAAGCTGAGAGATTTTCCAGCCGATTATTTTGTTTAGGGGAGCGGGGACTGCGTTGAAGGTTTCTGGGGCGGATTGTACGTTATAACATCAATGCTATAAAAGGAGGTTGGAGTAGTTGGGAGAATTTAGTCCATAACAAAAAGTAGGCAGATTACAATTTGTCTCAATTTTATCCGCCAATTATAGAGTTTTTTAACAAAATAAGTCACAAATCTGCGCTATTTCTCAATTTTAACCGCGAATTGCTATTTCTCAATTTTATGCTCAAAATAGCGCTTTTTTCTCAATTTCAGCAAGGATTTCCGCGTTTTCTCAATTTTATTTGCGAATCAATAAATTTTTCTAGATTTTATCCGCGAATAGCCGCTTTTCCTAAAATTAAGCCGCGATTAAGCGCTTTTTTGCTATATTTCCGCGAATTGGAACATTTTTATGTAGTTTGCAATTTAAGTTTACTAGCGTGTTTTTTCAATCCATATATTCTAACGGGTTTCTTATAGCTCTTTTTAAACATCAGCGAATTTAAAATTGTTCTCACTTTTAGCTGAGATTTACACTTGTTCACAATTTTATCCGCGAATGGCCGCTTTTCCCCGTGTGAAACCAAAATTTAGCGTGTTTTCGCGATAATGTCCGCGAATTAGCACTTTTCCTCAGTTTTAGGCGTGAATTGACGCATTTTCCTTCCATGTTCCCTTCGGGGACGGAAGTATGGTGTTCGTGAAAAAAATCGAGTCCGAGCTCATTATACATTCATAATGTATAACATCAGAAAATTTGAAAAAAGTGGTTTATGGCATGCCGTCGGTCTGTCGCTTTTTTTTCGATGAATTGCATGAAAATGAAAACCTGGCTATTTTTTGGTATGAGAAGCACAAATCTGGCCTTTGTTTTGAGAAAAAATTATAAATCGCACGTGTTCTCCCCGTACCGAAATGTCGTTTTTGGATATAACTCCAGAACAAGTGATTCCAGAATCATGGGCGCTCGAGGTTTATTTCGCATTTTTCGACTAACGCGCCCATGTTACCCTTTAACCAGCATGAAATCGGAGGGGTCGGAGCACTGAATAAATTGATACGGCCATGGAAGTTTTCTTGCTTATTATTATTTTTTTTTTTGTATGCATTATTGATGAACGCCAAAAACGGGAACATGGAAGTATCGTGCGTGGTCCTCTACACAATCCCTGAATCATCAATCACGCAGTCTTCATTCCTCAAACACCAAAATTTCCATAACCCTAAATCCAAAAAAACTCTTCGTCGCACATAATCAATAATCAACCCTCTTTCAACTTTAACCTCGAATTGGCACTTTTTTTTTTCAATTTGTGCCTTCTATCACGTTTTTTTCAATCCAACTGCCAATTTAGGGGGTTTCGCAATTTTAGCCATTGTAATTAGCACTTTTTCGCCATTTTAGTTGCTATTTGCTCTTTTCCTCAGTTTTGTCCGTGCATAGCGGCTGTTTATCTTTGTTATCCGCGAATAACTGCTTTTCAACAAAATCAGCTCTAAAACCCGCGTTTTCACAATTTTAGTAATGAATTAGCAGTTTTAATGGCGCGTTCACAAGTTCTGTGCAATGCGTCTATGGAGTCCGTGTAACCTATCAAAATGCTTCATTTTTCGAGGGAATAAATTTGTTTGGTTGCGTAGACTCCACAGAACGTAAACATAGAGCTTGTGAAGGGGCCTTAAACAATTTCAATATTCTGGCTATGGGCATAATTTTAGTCGCAAATTATAGCTATTTTTCATTTTTAGCCACTAAGTAGCGCTGTTTTTAATTTTTTCCTCTAATTTCCACGGTTAATGTTTCCATGTTCAAGCTTTCCTGGGGTCCTCCATGAAGTGTGACCCAGGGTGGTTCGCCCCTCCTCAACAATTCTTTGGTACGCGACTGCGGGCTTTAATCGAGAAACAGTTGGTTCCGGACGGATCAAACGCCTCTGCACCCCCCCCCCCCTACCAAGTGGTAGGGAGGTAATTGAGGATTATCGTCAATGAAAAATCGCTGAAGCAACACAATTCACGCGATTCACTTACGAATCGACTCTCGTTGATCGGTGAACTCGGCTTGAGGTGGAATCATCGCAAACGCAGAAACGGTCGATTTTGGGGTTCTTTTGGGGAATTAACTCCACAAAATTCGACATTTGATGCAGCAAAACCCACGAAATTACTTTTTTATGTGATCTGATCTCACGAAATTGATTTTCATTCAGCCAACCCAGCGATGTTTTGTTGCTCATCAGGTAGCCAACCCACCGCAGAATTGGGTTTGAAGGAGCGAACCCCGTGAAATTTCATTTTTGAAGAACCCTGGTACGCTAATTGGCTGTTGAAGATAGTCAAACCAGGAAAACTGGTTTTTCTGAAGAAATCTCACTAAATTGTTTTTTTTATTGGGTGAGCAAATCCCATGAAATCGGTTTCACCACAATATAGATTTGATATTGTTAGTAAGATCGCTCAAACTACGAGGGTTAGTAGGTAATGCATGCACTAAGCTGTAGCCATAGGAGCCTACATGTCTGCCTTATTCCCTGGTTGAGGTGCGTAAAAAATGAACACTCTCAGTTGTACTTCCATACGCTGAAGATGGCGAGCAGCCGAAACCGGTTAGTTTTTGACGCACCTTAAGAGGGAAGACAGACAATGAAGGCTCCTACGACTACAGTTGTTGGGTGGTTGGTGGTGGGTGGGTTGGGGGGTGGGGTCCGTTTTGAACGGCATTTTGTTCATCAAAGACTGCCGGACCCACGAAATTTGGTCAAATTGGTTTCTGACGAGCAAAAGATCTGCGAAATTTGGTTCTTGAAAGAGTCAAACCGGCGGCACTGCTTTACTTTTAAGAAACCAAAGGCAAAAATCAGTTCTCGAATGAAGGTACCCAGAACCGCGAAAAGACGATCTTCAAGTGTGAAACCCACGAAATTTTGACTTGGAAATAGCTCAACCCACCGATCGCTTTTTTGAAGGGAGTGAACCCGTGAAATTGCCATTTTTCGAATGAGTAGGCTCTTGAAATGGGATTTTTGAATAGATTGACACCATGAAATTGGCTGCGTTTACGAATTAAATCCTGCGAAGTTGGTTTTTTAAGAGAGAAAATCCGACGAAATTATGGTTTCCGAGTATGCTGAAACCGTATAATTTGGCGTTTTGGAAGAGCCAAACTCGCGGTATTGATTTCCTTGAGAGCCCAATAATGGCGAAAATTCAATGGTGGTAGGGGGTGAAATCCACGAATTCCAGCCATCGACGTAATCAACGATGTTTGACGCAGTGCTCACGCCCAAAAGCCAACATTACCAGCCCTGAGTCACGAAATGTCAACATATGAGATTGAATCGCCTAAATGAAGTCCCAAAGAGTCAGTTTTTGAATCGAAACCCGGAGTTTCTGAGCCCAAAAACACGTGGAGTTGGTAGAAATTAACTGAATGTTACATAGTCAGTTCTCTGTCAGGCAGTCTTATGCCACCACCAAGCACTATATACCTTAAGCGATTTCATAGAGCATTGTGTAATGGTAAAACCAAAGTATTTTTGATGGGTTCACGACGCATTATATCACCTGTTGACCCCTTCCCCACAGGCTTCCCGGTTTCGTTTAAAATCACTCACTTAACTAAATAAGGGCGAATAATTCGGAGAATGCATTTTTTAAAATTAATCTATTTTTAACAGCATCGTGTGGTTGAAAGAAACGTCTTAAAAGGAAAAACCAACTCTTTTCACTTTAAGACGCCGTAATTAACCTGCTTTTAATTTTTGCAAGTCTAGCCTTTTTTTTATTATTATTTTTAATTCCCGAGTATTTTTTTTTCCAAGTAAAATATGAACTCCTAGTGTTTTCAATGGGGTTCACCTTCCCTTCCTTTTTATTAAAGCAACAAAAATTAATAGCCACAATAAACACTTTTCCCCCACTCTCATCCGTATAATTCTTCTCATTTTCCAACTAAAAAAAAAAAAAAAAAAAAAAAAAGCGCTTCGCTCCAATTAGAATAATTTCCAGGAAGCTATTGAAATTCACGTCTCGGGAAGCATCTGGAGTTCTAGCAAAAAATTAAGGAGTGAGGGGGAGGGGACTTGTTATCTTTCAATTGTTCAGGATAATTATTTCGCGCTACAAATTATTGCGAATCAATAAAAATTCGTGTCAATGAACGATAAACGGGTTGAGATATTTCGAATAGAACAGGGCGAAAAAAAAAACGAGGGTACGTATTTTTGATTGTGACCACGTTCGAGCATCGGTGTGGCATACACTCGACGTTTCGAGAGAGCATTGTTTCTATAAGAACCGCAAGGTTGCACATATTAATGACTGGATCAAGGATGGGGGGGGGGGTTAGAATGAATGAGATGACGAGTGGGTGGTGAGTGAGGGGGAGCTCTTTGCGATGGCATTTAGTGCGTATCTGATTTTTTTTTTTTTTCTAAAAGAAAGCGGCAGTCTGATCAGTCTTTCAGTTTACGTACGACGATCAAAACACGCGCATACGGAAAATACGATGTGGTAAAATAACTGGCGAAGGGGAAAAGGGAAGGGGACGTGTCTTCCTGCTTTTTGTATCCTGTCGGTGACGTCACATTTGAAAATAATCAAAAATATTAATGACCAGTGGAAAAGGGGTGAAACGGTAGTGCCGCGCATCGCTATAATTATGGGAGGTTGAGAAGCGCGATTTTTTTTTTTTTTTTTTTGGCACAAAACGGGAGGAAAGAATTTCGTTTTAAAAAGGAACAATAACGTTTCTTATTACGATATTTTTAACGTCCAGACCTTATTTTTCTAGACGTCGGGTGATAGTTGATATTTTTGTGTTCTATACCAAATGACCTATGGCAACCAGAATTTCATGTCGGTCACGGATCGCCCGTCACCCGAGGGGTTTTTCTCTTTTTTTCCTCTTTTTTTCTCACTTTTTTTCTTAACCCGTTCCGTTCGTAGTTCGTAATTAATCATTTCACAATTGGTGAATGTGGAGACGTGATATTAAAGTTGGCGCCAACCCGAATGAGATGAAGGTGGAGAGAGAGAAAATAGAAGACGTTCATTGTTACCTTTTTTCTATCCTTTACACACTTTGAAAAAAGAAAAGAAAAAGGAATTGTCTCCTGGCGGGGTCTTTTCACTTCAGAAGAAGAGCAAGAAGATGAACGCTCTTCCCCAGGGGTCCTCTCACACCGCTTTTTCACGGGGATGAGTCGTCGTCGTTCGTTCTCTTCCTCTCCCCGCGTGTTCTCTTCAACCGAGGGAATTTTTCTTTCGAAAAAAAGCTTCAAGTGGGGTCAAAATGAGAAAAAAAGGAAATAAAAGGAAAAAAAAGAGCCACCGGCCACGTGTACTCCTCCCTTCATCATCATCTTAATTTGAGGATCCCCCTTTTTTCAACGCTTCCCCCCTCATTCTAGGCCGGCCCAACTCATTTACCTATTCGAGAACCGTTCAATATCATATGAAAATAAAGACCACCCGTCCCACTTCTTTTTTTTTGGTCATTATTCGGAGAGCGCCCCCCCTTTTTTTAAAAGAATTCAATAGAAAAAAAAATCGTATGAATACTGCCGGGGTTTCGGTAAATAAATATTCCACAATAAGGGGTGGTGGTCTCTATTCAATTTTGATGGGACAAATTTGCCGACAAGTGGGCTTCTTATGGGAATTGGGGGGGAATTGAACCGTGTGAGAAAAATGACGTTTTAAAAGTCACCTCGCACGCTGACTGTGCTTTGAAACCGGCAAATAGCCCTAAATGTTAATGCTGGGGGAGCCTGAATCGATCTGATTGATTCTGATGAGTTATCTAGAAGTCTGGGTGACTGTACGATGGTCAATACTTATTTTTTCACCTCGGAGAAACCCAAGTTGCGTTAATTAATCCGTGATAGACAGAAAACCTTCCAGAAAGAGTTAAAAGTTTCTAGTTTTTTCCTGTGGGGTGGGGGGGGGGCAGAAATCTCCGTCTAGAAACCATTAATCATCCCCTTCTCATCTTCGATGAAACAAATGGAAGACAAAAAAAAAGAGGAAAAAACAGAGGGAGTGAGAAAGAAAATGCGTTTCAGAACCAAATCATTATAAATATGCTTTTTCTTCTTCTTCACCTAGCTCTTATAAAACAAGAAAAGAATGTATCCTTTTGAGTAGACTTGTGAACCCCCCCCCCCCCGTTTATACATCTAAGAGCCCCACACTGCCAAACCCCCAACCGCTGTAAGCTTCTCATCCCTCAGTTTTTTTCATCTTCCCTCCCCGAAAGGGTTACAAACAAAAGAGCTCTTGTCAAATCCGTACCTCCACCTTAACCCCCTCATCATCACAGCTCCGTATACGCTCTCACACAGCAGAGCATCAATTCAGTCTTTTTCTTGAGTTCACTCACACACATATCTCTCGCTTTATAAGAAAAAGAGAAACTTGAAAAAAAGAGACTCCCTCCCTGAGAAAGAATAAAGGCGGGGGGAATTGTAAAGGATTTCATTATATTATTAAATCGAGGCCCTCGAGGGGTTAATTATGAGTCACTCCACGGGGAATGATGGAAGGGTTTTTTTTTGATAGATGAAAAACTACAATTTTTCTTCTTCTTTTTAAAAAGATAAAGAGGGAAAATGGCCACCACCGCATAGCCAAGCTGTAAAACGAAAAAGGAAACCTCCGAATATCGTTTAGATCCAACTCCATTGAGACTGCTCTCTTCGAGAATTATGAGAGCTCTATTTTGCGATTTCTTGAACGCATGAATTGATTTCCTTCAGGATTTTAACAATGAAAGAGGATCAGTTTTTTCAATTCTGGGCAGACATTGACGGTTTGAAAGAAAGGCTGGGGCAAGCGCTAGGCCGAATGGTAAATTTTACGTCCACACTCCATAGTGAGGACTCCGGCGTATCCGGACTCAGGCGTGAATACAGAGTTTTTCTCATGGGAGGGGGTATGTGGGTACAAAGAAGTTACTGCCCAAAAAGAAAGAAGTAAGTGAGTGCTTTTCTTAATTCTACCATTTTACCCGTGAACGAGCCCTAGCCCTCTTACTCAATTCAGCTGTGAAAAGTCCTTAATTAACCACCGCCGTTGCAATAACCTGCCGAATGACGGCAGTGCTTATCAGGAAATGGCATTCTGAGTCGTTTTTCCAAGGAAAACATAGCAACTCTCCGGCTATGGACATTCCATGATTCCACTTATTGGCTTAAGTCGCGCAAATAGCCGGGAAGACATGGCGCGCAAGCGCAGTTATAATATCCCGCCTGGAGGTCACCTTGCGGGATATTTCACCTACGGAGGACACATATAGCGCTCCCCTCATGGGGGTTGCACTCCCTTCCGGATGATTAGAGTTTATTGGGAAAACGCGGGGGTGATTCTGGCGATTTCGGGGATGAACTCTCCTGCAAAAGACTCGAATAGTTCGTTTTCGTGTATTGCCAGTTTTGGAGACTTAAATATGACCTCAATTCGGTGATGTCATCACTGTTCTTTTCAGGGAAAAATAACAGCTCGGTTGCCCCCTTTTTTAATGATAAAAGGTGAGCAATTATTCGACAGGAACTACCACTTTGAACCAAAACTTGATATGCTGCAAGAACGTAATAAAAACTGGCTAAGAGCCCTTTTATCTATAGAAAGTTTAGGGTTTCGATCCAAGAACCTAAAAATTAGCCTCATGATACCGACAATTCAACCATGTTACTCTGGATTATAGTGACAGATTTCGTATGTACCACACGCAGATGTTGACTGTGTGTTTCTGGGGTCATGTCTCATGATCAACTGGTATTATATTAGTTGTGTTCCGCAGCCCTCTTCAGTTTGTTTGACCCAGGATTGTTGTTACATTCCCGTTCACCTCTATGAACTACGATACCACCGGGTTCAAGTGCCCGAGTGTTTAGGAAATAGTTTTCAGAAAATTACGCCATAGTGGCTCAAATTCTGTGACTCGGCATTTCGAATCTGATAATTTCGCCAACGGAATTGATGAGTCGAAGAAGGGGAGAAAGAAACCACAACTACCCCAACCACCCGGCAACAACCCAGATTTCCACAAGTTTTCACGCTTCGCATAAAATAGTTGCCTCCATCCACCCATCATCCATTTAAACGTACAAGTATACGCTAAGTTTACGGCGTTGTATTACAAGAATATCATTCGCGTTTTTCAACTTTTTCTTCGAGTCATTCTCACTGCCTTTTCCTTCCTCTCGCCATTCAACATACAAACGTTCAACTCAACTTCTTTTTTAAATCCAACCTTGACTTATGTCATTTCATGCTAAAGAAAAAAAGACACATCGCAAAAGGAAACAATGGAATAGAAGCATCTTCCCCTTCTCCCCCTGCTAATCCACTCTACCTTTAAAACGTCATCCTTGCGATAGAAATCTCCACGAAGAAGTGTAGTAGAAAAAAAGGTGCATTCCACCCCCGCCGACCCACAAACTCTCAACCTAACACGAGTTCTGTTTGAACAAAGTAGACGCCACCATTGGCCCATTCAACTTCTATTTCTTTATAGGTACGAGACTCGCATTCATTTGCTTATCATAAAGAAGTCTTCCTTCCTTTTTCCCGAGAATTTTTCCCTATTTATGCTTCCATTTTGAGAATACCAAGCGACTAAATTTTTGAAAAAAAGAAATATGGTGAAGGAATCCTAATTGATTTACATGAAATTGTTTAATTAACGTATAAAGGTTTATATCCTTTCATTTTTATCAGTTTCTCTATCGTAATTATAGGTTTTAAAAGAATGGAAAGATCGCCAGGCTCCTTTATAACATCCCGACAGCCTACGGGGATTTCTAGGCACGCGATTAAATGCTAATTATAATAAAATAAAGCTTTACCTGATGAAAAATTAGCGATAGGGACGTTGTTGGTGATGGACTCGGCCACTTCCGCACTATTCAGCCCGTAGATTTCTAATAATTCCTTGACGGTGTTTTGCGCGTACTCACGGAGGTCCGAAGCGTCTGGACCCGCCTGCTGTTGATGATGATGAAGAAAGGCCTGCTGAAGAAGAAACTGACGATGGGAGTCGGTTAAACTCCGCTCGCTACCGTCACCGTCTTCCGAGCTGCCGCACTCGTCGGCGGTGTCCTCCTCCGTGTCCGGTTTATCGGTTGATGTGGGTTTCGAGGAGAGATCGATCGGGGCCGGCACTGCCGCCGCCGAGTCACCGTCGTCATCACCGCTGCAACCACCACCACCACCACCGTCAGTTGAATCGGTTCGCGGCCTCTTCGGCTCAGAACTACTCAAATCCAAAGCGGCGTAATCGTCGTCTGCGGCCGCGGCCGAGGTGGGTGATTCATCGCCATCAACCTGTGACTCTTCGCAGTAGGAGATGTTCCTCGGTTGAAAGTTTTTCCGCTTGTTCCGTTTCGTCTGGTGATGATGATGATGGTGGTGGTGCAGGTGGTGATGGTGATTCTCCGAGTACATGGGCATGAGCATCGGAGCCGCCTCCAGGTCCGAGTCCTCGGACAGCGTGTCCGCCCCGCCATTCATCGTTGAAGACAGCCGCCCGCCGCCAAGGAACATCGACTCCGTCTCTGCCATGTTCACCATGGAAACGCCTGCAACACGAGGCCCACCGCAATTTTTTAATTTAGTTTTTTCTTTCACTAGCACGACACCCAAAAATATAAAATTATGTACAAGTAACACGGAACAATATTTCTGGTCGACTGTTGCAATTCTATAAAAATCCTTAAAAAGAAACCCACCCCTTTGATTCAACCCCATTCCCCCTTTTTTTTATTCAGTTAGAAATCCCCTTTTCATGCAAGGGAGCAATTTCATCCGATTCTATTGGTTGCCCAACTTTTCAAAAGGTGGGGCCAAAAAAATTTCCCCCCTTTTTTTATTTAACGAAAAATAAGGAGGGGAAAACACGACGTTTAAGGACGTGCTGCCCTCCTCATGGAACTATTACTCAACTTTGAACGGTCGAAAAAAAATTAAAAAAAATCAGTGTTTTAACGGAAAGTGGAAGATTCACAACCTAAAAGAAGTGGAGAAACGAATTGAGAGCTGTCCACATGAGCGGTTAAGACGAAGTTTCGCCCTCGTTTTATAAATGAGTTCGAGTTGTATAAGTCGCGCGAAAATTCCCTCTCTTTATCAGAAAAGGAGCGCAATCCAGAGGAATCCTCTTTTTATTTTTTTTATTTTTCATTTTTTTTTACACTCGGAGGCTCTTTATGGAAAACACCAAATTTCTCTCTCTTTTTTTGTTGTTTATTTTAGCTTGTTCGGTATGAGACAGCCCTCCTCCTCCTCCTCCTCCTCCTCATCCTCCACCACCCTATCACCAACGCTCCTTCAATCCTTTTCACGACCGAATTTTTGTTGAAAAAAATTGAATGGGTGGTTTTTAAGGTGTGTGCACCAAGCGAGGGACGAATTAAAAAACAGTGGAATAACTGGAATCGAACAATGAGGCTTTTGCGGGGCGCTTCAAGAGGTCGGGTAAGCGGATCTAGTCGTGGAGTGGTGAGAGGTGAAGAGAAGGAATGGGGGGAAAAAACAAAAGGTTCATTGTTTCTGTATAAAGCTGAAAGTCCTGAATGAGTAATTTTATAACTTTGTCTCCGGAAAAAAGTGAGCAGAGGATATTTACGCAGAAAAAAATTAATATGCAACGTTAAAAAAAAAAAAAAAAAAAAAAAAAAAAAAAAAAATTGTTATGAGGGTGATGAGGGAATAAAGCAATTTTTTAAAAACTTGCATAAAGCCAAAAACTAATTTATTTTCTTAAATTAATATTTACTGCCCTATTTACTTCACTTCCATTTTTTTTCTTGGGTGGTATTAAACGCAGGCCAACATCATTTAAAACCCTCCTAAAGAAGGGTAAAGTAGGGAGTTATTTCCCACACGACTAATATTCCTATGGATTAAACTGCAAACTTTTTAACCGACAATCGTGTTTAAATAAACGGCTACGTCCAATTCCAAGGAAATCATAAAATGCTTCCCGATCCAAAAACTTCATCAAAGAAGGAGTTAAATGGTATCAGAACAAAATATGGGAAGAAAAGGCATTAAACCTTTTTTTTTTTTCAATAATATATTGAATGTTTTAACTCTTCCTCTCCTCATCTGCTCACTGTTCCACACAAACCAATCCATTCCAAAGTGTGTTGGCCGTTTGACAATATTTCAAAATATGCTTGTCGAACCAATTACTCACACTCCCTTCATCAAAATCTCTTTAGAATATATTACCTGACTGGATGGAAGTACGGAGACACGTTTACTAGTGAAGGGGAGGGGGGATAAAACGACAGGTGATGTACACATCGAGTACGAAAGGACTAGTCTAGTATTATTATGGCAGCCAAACAGTTCCATTCCGCACTCGCCCTAATCGCCTCGTACACCATCAGGAAGACTAAGTAAGTCTGAAAAAAAGGTAATTCCGCGTGGGTGTCTCCTTCAAACACCTAATTTCGTGGGTTCGGCTCTGTAAAAAGAATTATTTCGAGAGGTTGGCTAAAAAAAAAATACCACTGGTTTGGCTCTTTCAGAAAACGAATTCAATAATAGCAATTTCAAGGGTTTGACACTTTCAAAAATGATAATTTTGCGTGGCTGTGACTCCTTCAAAACCCAAAATTCACGGGTTTAGGTAGGCAAACAGCTGGAAAAAAGCCATTTCTCTTTTTTGGCTATTTCAGAAAACCAGTTTGGCGGGGTTGTCTTTTGAGTGAAGTCAATTTTTCGATTTTGACTCCCCCAAAAAATTAATTTCACGTGCTGGCTACTTCAAAAACCGAATTTCGCGGGTTGGGCTCGGTAAAAAACAAAATGTCGAGGTAATAAAAAACAACCAATTTCGTGGTTTTGTCTCTTTCAAAAAACTTATTTCGGGGGGTTGACTCTTTATAAAATAAATGTCGCAGTTTTGACTCCTCAGAGAAAAATTAATATCGCGTGGTTAACTCCTTTATAACCCAAATTTCGCGAGCTTGGCTCCGTAAAAAGCGAAATTTCAAAATGTTGGCTAAGAACGAGGCAATTTCGATAGTTCGGCTCTTTCATAAACCAAAATTTGCGAAGTTGTTTAATAAATAACGACAATTTAGGGGGTTTGACTATTTAAAAACGTAATTTTAACGCGGTAGACTCCCCCCCAAACCGAATTTCGCGGGTTTGACTGAGAAAAAAGTCAAATATCGAGAGGTTGGATGCCGCTGGTTGAATAGTGAAAAAAAAAAAAAAGAATCGATATAAATCGCTCATTCACGGTTAAAATCAAGAAACAAGCTATAATTAGCAGCCAAAAATCAGAAAAGTTCTACAGACACGATTTCTAATAATCGCTCATTCGCGGATAAAAATGAAAAATGCGCTAGTTCGTGGATAAAATTGAGAAAAACCGCTTAATCGCAGAGGTAAAATGAGAAATAAGCGATAATACACGGCTATTATTGAGTAACTTAAGCGCAAATTCACACCTGAAATTGAGGGAAAACGCTCATTCGTGACTTTAAGTGAAACATTTGCTGCAAAAATCGAGAAATTGCGCTAATTCGCGACTTGAATAGAAAAAAAATCAAATTTTTGTGGGTAAAATTGAGTAAAACCCGAATATGGGAGACTGAAATTAAGAAAATAGTTTATTGGCAATTCAAATTATGCGCTTACTGTAGGCAACTTTTTCGTGGCTACAATTATGAAAAAAGTTGTTCAAAATTGGGGAAAAACACACTTCATTAGCGGATAAAATTGAGAAATGGGATAATACACGCGGCAAAAATTAGGGAAAGCCGCTAATCCACGCGTTAATATTGAGACAAAGCGCTAATACGTATTTTAATTGTGAAAAAGCTTATTCGCGGATAAATTTGAAAATCGTGGCCAAAATTCAGAAAAAAACACTTAATCCCTTAATGCCTGCAGGAGAAAAAGTCGCCAATCCTCAATGCTAAAATTGACAAAAACGTGAATGTTGCGATTTCGGGCTGAGGAAAAGAGCTCATTCGCTGCTAAAATCGATAGAATGCGCATTTTCTCAATTTTAGCAGCGTTAGTAGTTTATTCTCAGTTTTCCCGTGCATTTTTTATTTTTCTTTTTCAATTCAATCGTGAAAGAGCGCGATTTATCAATATGATTCGCAAATTAGTGGGATTTCTGAATTTTAGCCGAGGATTAACATGTTTATCCAGTTTAAGCCACGAAAGGGCGCTTTCGTGATGCGAATTAGCATTGTGTATCTCAATAATAGCCATGAATTACCGGTTTCTTCTAAATTTAGCAGCGAATAAGCGTTTTTTTAAATTTTAGCCACGAATTAAAGCATTTTATTGTTATACAGCATTTAAATTATTAATAATAGCATTTTTATTATTATTATTTAAGCATTATTTATAGCATTTTTTCAACTCAATTTCAAATTTTATCCGCGTATGAGCGATTTTTCATAATTGTGTCCATGAATTAGAGTTTTTCTAAATTTTGGCTCTTATTAATTACCTTCATTCTTGTATTTCGATTTTTCTAAATTCTGGATGTGAATTAGCGTTTTTTCTATTTTAGCTGCGAATTACTTAGCGATTTTTTCATTTTTATCCACGAATGGGCGCTTTTTCATAACTTTTAGCCGCAAATTAGCGGGATTTCTCAATTTTAGCCGAGAATTAACGTGTTTTTTTATTTGTTTAATTTTTGCCACGAATGAGCGCTTTTTCATAATAGCCGCGGATTAGCACTTTCACTTCTTTTTAGCTACAAATAAGCAACGGGATGGAAGCCCAGAAGAAACTATCTCCTACCAAACTCGACCTATAAGATCTATTGTGGTGTCCCCTCAGGTTGCCCTGCCAAGAAGACGCGAGTTTTCAAGCGTCCTCCACCACCACTCCTTAACGAAGTTGAGGATATTTCCCGTAGCCATCCTGGAGATGTCCTCCGGTTGAAGCACATCATTTCCAAGATGTTGAAAGCGTAACCGCCCCAGAGCCTGGCACTCACACAGTACGTGCTCTGCTGTTTCCACGGCCAGGTCGCAAAATCTGCAAATGTCCGTGTCAGACTTCTCCATTAGTCTGAGTGTATATCGAAGGCACAATGTCCCGTTAGCAGTCCCACCAAGATTCTAAGGTCTCCTCGGCTCAGAGAGATCAGGCCCTTCTCCGATCGTCCCTTTGGACTGACAAAGAGCTTGGCCTGCCTGAGACCTGGTTGTCTAACCCAGTGTTCACGATGCCTCTCGTCCAACTACGCCTGCACCTGCCTCTTCGTGAAGGACTTTGTGACCCCGAGACTTGGCTCCGGGCCCACGTAAGGCATCTCTGATCCTCTCTTCGCGAGTTGATCAGCCATTTCATTCCCCTCAAACCCCTTGTGACCCGGCACCCACATCAAAGTAAGGCTGTTTGCCGTTGCCACAGGCCTGAGGGCTTCAAGACATCCCCAAACTAGCTTCGAATTCACGACACTTGAGCCTAGGGCTTTAAGAGCCGCCTGGCTGTCAGACAGGATAAAGATCTTCGCTTTCCGGAGACCCCTCTCACTAATCTTCCGCGCACAGGCTTCTATAGCATAGATCTCCGCCTGAAAGATGGTGGCGGTCGTCCCAAGGGACTCCCAATGCTGAAGCCTGAGGCCAAAGACCCCAATGCCAGCACCCCCATCCTTCACAGATCCATCAGTATACCATACTTGCGTGCCGGGCTTAAACCTCGGCAAACCCTTATCCCAAAGGTCGCGGTTGCCTATGTCAACCTTAAAGGGTTTTTCAAAATCCATCCTCACATGCATGAGATCCGTAACGACTTCAGCCGCCTCACTACATGCAACTTCCTCCAGAACACGCAAGTGCCCAACCTGGACACCCCGTTTCACGTACTCCGCCCGCAGCAGTCTCACCGCCGCCATATACGCGGTCGCCTGCACATGAAAGTGCAGGGGAGGCATGTCCAGTAACACCTCCATGGCTGCCGTCGGGCACGAATGCATAGCACCCGTTACTCCAAGACAGGCCTGGCGCTGCAACTTACTCAGCAAGGCCTGGACTGTCCCTTGTTTCGTCTTCTGCCACCATAGGAGTGAGCCATAGGTGACGATAGGCCTAACAACGGCTGTATACAGCCACAACACCATTTTTGGCTTTAGACCCCATGTTTTGCCAAACATTTTCCGACCAGCCCACAATGCGAACGTGGCCTTATTCAGCACCCTCTTGATATGCGAGGTCCATTTGAGCCCCTGACTTAATCCCTTAATGCCTGCAGGAGAAAAAATCGCCAATCCTCAATGCTAAATTTGACAAAAACGTGAATGTTGCGATTTCGGGCTGAGGAAAAGAGCTCATTCGCGGCTAAAATCGATAGAATGCGCATTTTCTCAATTTTAACAGCGTTAGTAGTTTATTCTCAGTTTTCCCGTGCATTTTTTATTTTTCTTTTTCAATTCAATCGTGAAAGAGCGCGATTTATCAATATGATTCGCAAATTAGCGGGATTTCTGAATTTTAGCCGAGGATTAACATGTTTATCCAGTTTAAGCCACGAAAGGGCGCTTTCGTGATGCGAATTAGCAATTGTGTATCTCAATAATAGCCATGAATTACCGGTTTCTTCTAAATTTAGCAGCGAATAAGGGTTTTTTTAAATTTTAGCCACGAATTAAAGCATTTTATTGTTATACAGCATTTAAATTATTAATAATAGCATTTTTATTATTATTATTTAAGCATTATTTATAGCATTTTTTCAACTCAATTTCAAATTTTATCCGCGTATGAGCGATTTTTCATAATTGTGTCCATGAATTAGTGTTTTTCTAAATTTTGGCTCTTATTAATTACCTTCATTCTTGTATTTCGATTTTTCTAAATTCTGGATGTGAATTAGCGTTTTTTCTATTTTAGCTGCGAATTACTTAGCGATTTTTTCATTTTTATCCACGAATGGGCGCTTTTTCATAACTTTTAGCCGCAAATTAGCGGGATTTCTCAATTTTAGCCGAGAATTAACGTGTTTTTTTATTTGTTTACTTTTTGCCACGAATGAGCGCTTTTTCATAATAGCCGCGGATTAGCACTTTCACTTCATTTTAGCTACAAATAAGCAGGATTTCTCAATTTTAGCTCTTATACGAACTGGAGCATTTTTAAATTTCAGTATCAATTTCAAAATTAACCCTCGAATGAGCACTTTTTTAAAACTGTGTCCGCGAATTAGTGTATTTCTTTATTTTAACTGCGAATGTTTTCACGTTCATCCACGAATGGACGCCTTTTCGTTACTTTTAGGCACTAAATTGCCTTCAGAAACCGTGAATTAGCCTCTTGACTAAAATTTAACCGCAAATTAGCGATTGCTCTCAATTTTATTCGTAAGTATAAGCTTTCTCTCAGTGTTTGGCTACTTGTCTGGAGGCAAATTCGTGGCGAAAATTGAGTAAAAACCATAATTTAGCGCTATGTAAAAATTATGTCTATGGGGCCCCAAAATGTGCAAGTACGCCACTGCTCGTTAAGTATTTAGAGTTGTTTTGCAGGGTGTCCTCCTTCAAAATATCAAATTTACACTTTTTGATTTTTCAAAAACTAATAATCCTGAGTCAAGCCGAGTTCACTAGTCATAGTCATAGCCGTCTCAAAAAATGAATTTTGCGAGTCTGGCTCACTCTAACACAATTCCGCGGGATACACTCGTTCAAACATCAAATTTCGCTGATTTGGAACTGTATAAAAGGCCGATTTTTAGGAGAAAAAATACATTTCCACATCATTAGAATTGCTCCGGAATGGCACCAGAGGCTCTGAATCCAATTGAAGGGCTCCAGGCAAAAATGGCCTTAAGTCCACTTTTCCTACGAGTGTATCTTGGCCATTTGGCAGCTTGTTCTGTGCACTACAATTTAGTTGATTCGATAAAAGGATAAAATGGCTCGAGTCCTTCAGAAACACGGTAAAAAACAAACCGTAACAGGAAAAAACACGCGCCACACTACAAACACACACCCGAAGCTCAATCATTCCTAGAACGTGAGAGTGCACAGCCAAAAATGCCATTTTCGCGGATATTCCAGGCAGGAATGTGGGTTTTAACCTTTATTAAATCAATATTTTTGGTTCCACAACAACTTTTGGCACCATAAAAGTGAGAATTTCACTTATCACCTCAGAAACTATTAAGCGTTACCCTGCAGCAGCGGCAGCTCCATAAATTTACCCCCCGAAACCGCGAAAATAGGACTATACGGTCGTGTTGGTGGCCTGGAATCAGGATATTCTTCCCATCTAACCGTTAACTACGCCCCGACTAATCAATTTTTATCGAGAGGACTCACCACCGGGAAGGAGCAGGGACAATTTTGTGTTAGTTATGCCGCAAAATCTTAATTTTTATGCTTCGCAACTTTTAATTTTTTCCCGTACGACCAAGACTTTTGGCTTTCCGAATCATAGTTTTCGCTTCTCTTGAAAAGCATCAAAGCTTCTTCATTTGGGGGAGACATAAGAAACCATGCTGGAGTAATCGAGCACACAATCTCAATCGCTTACACCCGCGTGTGTAAACTAAAATAAATGGATCCCCCCTCTTCACCACTTTAACACTGAGCAAGTTTTTTTTTTTTTTTTTTTTTTTTTTCGATTCGGAAGGGTGCATTAAATCGGTGATTTGTAACTTGTTCAAGTACGAAAATGGGCATGATAAGCATGACAGTCAGTTATATGTATACAGAAAGCACGACTGTCAACGACTGTCTAATTTTGGACAACCAGGCTGCATTACATGATTTTTTTTGGCCCAAATATTTTAAAAAGTTGCGCTTTGAGATGTCTCGGATCCCCAATTCCCAAGTTGTCTTTGAGAGCCTTTAAAAAAATTGTCGTCTGCCCATGTTAAACGACCGTCGGTTTGGGCTAGCTCGTGAACGAAGGGGGGGGGGGCGAGAGAGTAGGTAGTGCGAAGGAGATAGACGAGTGGTGATCCGTGAAGCTTCAGCGAGGCGATTGAGAAAACATGACTTCTCCCCCGCCCACCTCTACCTTATAACTCATCGCTCAATTCGCCACACAAGCTTGACCGGTTAAGCTACTTTTCAATAATTTGTCATCGTATCTTTTTTTTTTTTTTTTTTTTTTTTTTTTTTTTTTTTTTTTTTTTTTTTTTAAGGAGCCTTTTCCTCTTACATCTTCAGTAGCCTATTCCAGAATTCAGAATTGTGGCTACTCTCTCTCTGTCTCAGTTTCTCCGCCAGTAATATCGGGTCACCTCGAGATACCGTTGATTTACGACGATGCGCCTTGATTAATGACGGCATTTCCCTCCGTTCTTCGCATTAAAAAAAAAAAAAAAAAAGACGAAAAAAAGTGAAACGGATCGTTCACTTATAAATTTCTGCAATACCAAAAAATTGAAATGCTGCAACGACGACATTGAACCCCCTCTCCACTTAAATCATTCCTGCAGCCACAGATACAATTCAACCATGCAGTCTATCTATACCTGCTAAATTGGTGTGAAAAAACCTCTGATCAGAAAAAATTCAGGTCCATTCGTATTTCGTATTGAGTAAAATCAATGAAGTACCTCCCTCCTTCCATTCTTTCTTTGAAAAGAGGGTCCTCCAGGTATTTTATGCATACAAATTCACGACCACAAACGATGATGGCTCAATTTACGACTCCGAAAACGTTATATACACCGTAATCTCTCGCCTCTATATGCTCACCCCCTCCAGTCCAAACGACCCTCATTCTATATCACACTAACGAATCGCATGTTTGTACGCTTTAATAACAGGTTTGGTTTTCATAAAATGATCTTCCTAACATCCAGAATACCACCTTTTTCTTGTAATAAAGCATTTCGGCAACTTTTCCCTCCCTTTTTTTCAACCGCGGGGGGGGGGGGATAATTCGTTTCTCCTTGGCACAGCTTGATTACTATCTTTTTCGAAATAAATAATCTTAAAAATACGGTTCTGGGAGGTATAAATAATAATTATAATTTTTCCCGATTTATTTTTGTTCATAAATTTAATTTGTCATCTTTTTTTAAAGTCCCTCTATATCCAGTAGGTACATCTTAATGAAAGGTTTCTTTTGAGTGAATGAATTCTCATTCCACTATGTCACCGTCAAATGGGTTTAAACACTTTTCAAGACAGAATTTGCCGTTCCCCCCCCCATTATATTGCTCCTAAAATTAATGACGTAGACGCTTTTGAGTAACTCATTTTAATACCCTTCAATTTTTTTCTCCTCTTCTAAGGACTGTGCCCCCTGTCCCCCGCGAGCCCGGTCATTTAGAATGCGGTCGACTGGGAATGTAAAGTTGTTCTTTTCATTCCTTGGTGATTTTTTTTTTTTTGCCCCTTCATCTCAAGACTTTTCTTTTTACCTCTAAAACTCTTCTTTTTTTTCTGTACCCATAAGGATTCCACCGCTGTGTCAACATAAAGCAGAAAAAAAGGGAAAAATACGGAATTGTAAAGGAAGGTTATCGCTTTATCGTCTGAAAAAATGAAGGTAAAAAGATTTTCCCCCCTCCCTTGAGTTTTAATCCTTCCATTATGAGGGAATTTCATGATGTTCGACGCGGTCATTATAACCAACAGATGCCCAAACTCACTGCTCGGGTAAAACCGATATACCGTATATGTTTCTATGAGTCTCAAGCCGGATACACACATGCGCGGTACTTGCCAAGTAACGAGCAACAGATTTTTGAAATTCTCAGCGAAGGCAATTGCTAGAAATTGATTGACTATTTTGCAAGTTACTTGGCAAGTACCGCATGTGTTTATCCGGCTTAAGAAAAGCAAAACATGAAAAGGCAATTTGTCCTTATTATTAGCGACAATTTCGTTGGATTTTGTTGGTGGGGGGTAGGGCAGCCCTAAAAACAAAGGTATCGGAGGGGTTTCATCAAGTCGTGGGTAAAGTTGGTTATATGGTCCAAAAGGAATGGTGAAGGGGGTGTCATTCATGAATAAAATAATCCTCTTAAGGACGAGGAACGAGGAAGAGGATTACGGGTGCGGTTTATACGAGTGATCAGACGATTCTAGCAGGACTTGTTTTGTTCGTTGATAGTTGTATGGAGGGGGTAATCCAGCTAATAACGATCCAGACATTTATTATTTGGTCGTGTTTCAAAGGTAGGACACACTCACATTTAAACAGGGAAAACAAAACAAAAAATCAAGCATAATTACACGGCCCCCTCCCCATCCTTCCACCGTTACCAGACTATTGTAGTAGAGTCTTCGCCCATAATGGTAAAAAAAACGCTCCCACTCCCCCCCCCCTAGCTTTCTTTGACCACGATGTCCATTAGCATAAGAACATCGTGGACCACGCCGGTTTTTTCTTATATATTATGTACCTACCCTCCCCCGCTTCTTACAGCTTCTTCACCCCGTTGACTTCCTACAGGCTGCGGGAAGCAGCAGCCCTTTACATTGTGGCAAGGGGTGGGGGAAGAGGTACTCCAGCGGTATCTTGTTCGATTGTTCTTCGGTTTGTGACTTAGCGCCATCGTTAGTTTTTTGTTTTTAAATAGGGGCGCCACCCCTTTTGTATAAATAAAAAGACTGGTAAAGAAAAAGCGCGATTGAGAAGAAGGAGAGCGCATTAGACTCGCGACCATGATCTTCCTTTATTAGAAACTTTTTAACGAAGAATACTTTTTTTTCCAAACAGAAGATAATGCCCCCCCCCCCACCAAATTAGAACCCTTAGGGTATAGATAACAGGAATTTCTCATTACTTCGCTATTTATTCTCCTTAAATGGCGTTCGGTTGCTACTCTTCGCCTATAGGAAGACGCTACTTCAATGGTAGGACAGGAAGGAATCGCCATTCTATGATCAAACGTCAATAACCCCCTTCCCCAGCCTCCTATCACCACGGACATCGCGAATGTTTCACTAATTACTATATGTATATCCTCGTCAAAAAACAAAACTGAAAACTTGTAATTTCCTACGAAGGGGGAAATAGTTGTATCGATAGTGATTAAACGATTCGAAAAAAAGAGGGGACCGACATCAACTTGTCAGAGATTCGCCGAATGCCCGGCTAATGCGTCAATTTTCGTTCAATGCGTACAGCGTCCACACTTGGAAAAAAAATAAAAAATACATCACAGCTATTCGCCGCCTTCTTAATTATATGAATACGTCAAAGATTGGTTGAGGAGGGGGTGGGAGAGAAGTGAAAGCGTAAATTTTCAGTGGAGTTGCAGCTGCCAACGATATTAAAGAAGCTTTATAAGGAGCTTGACATTTCGGATGGTCGATATTCTTTTGAGAGGTCAAACGCAAAGGAGCTAACAGCAGAAACAACTCTCAAACAAATCAGAGGAGTGAAGTATATATTTTATATTGGTGGGAATACGAGATACTCATATCATTGAGTGCCCAACAGCCGAGTAAACGTGAGTTACCGGGTTCTTCACCCTGTTTTTGGCATAATTATCCGTGCGAATCCAGATCTCGTACACCTTTTAATGCTCTGCGCATCAGTCGTGACTCGTATCGAATTGAGGTGAATAACAAATTGTTGGGCTAAACGCATAGGCGGATACAGCAGGCCTGAACGCAAGGGGCGAATTCTAAACGTTATTGCCACATTGAGAGGGTGAATTCACTATTCATGTTTTTTAGGTCAATATTGCAACTGCGGTGCCATTAATTAAATGGTTTGCATGTAATTTCAGCTTAATAGCAACCAAACTGGTAACTGTGACAAATTATGTCCGTAGGGCAATCCACGCCCTACAACTGGTTTATTGGACTATTCGTGCCCTGAACATCTTGGCAAACCGGCCATTCACGCTACAAAATTGCCCGAACTAACGACTCACGCCCTGAAAATCGCCATAATGATGATTTGTGGCCTAAATATAGACCTAGATAACTAATATCCATACAGACAATTTATTACCTAAAAATAGTCAAATTGCCTGTTCACGCCCTATAACCGCCAAAATTCACTTTATGCGCATTGCAACGGCTCAACGGGTAATTCAAGCCTAATTGGCAAACTTCCGAGCCTTGAAAACGGCTAAACTGACAATTTGTGCCCTTCAAATAGCCAAACTTTTATACAAGTCACAACCTAAGTATTTTCCAAACTCGTGATTCACCCCTTAAAAATGGCAGACTGGCCATATTGGCACTTTGTGATATAACTTTATGGATTATATCGTAGGACGGATATCGGTTGTGCGGGCCATACATTGGAAAACTGACTATTTCGGTCAAAAAATGGCAAAACTGAAAATACTGACGATGGCTAAGCTAACCGTTCGCACCAAAAATATATACTTAACTGACGGTTTAAAATAATTAAACTGAATATTGACCGAATACTGCCCTAAAACTATTGAATTTGCCTGTTCTGACCTAAAATGACTAAACTGGCGATTCGGACCTTGCAAATATTGCTCAAACTGATGGTTAGTGCCCCAAAATGGTGAAACTGACTTCTGGCCTTCCGCGCCTCGCCCAAATGACTATGTCTGGTCAAACTGATGGCGAATATTTTGTGCCCTTAAAATGATAAACCGGCCATTTGTTCCCTAGCTGAATAGATATTTTACCCCCCCCCCTCCCCATATAACTGGATAAATTATTTGTTTACATATTGAGCTTACATTCAAATTTTCTGAAAATTACGATAAAAACAGGGTGTCTACAGCTTCCCCAGAACAAAATTCCCTGACTATTCCCTGACTCAGCAAATTTTTCATGGTTATTCAAATTGATATTACTCATTCCACCTCCCTCTTCTAGCGATCCCCTCCTCAGCAAATGACTCCTTGCACTGCAAATAACACAACAGTTGCGTCATTCAAGGGATCACTGTTCGTGCCCGAAATGCATACGCCCACAATAAAGAAGACTGCAAATATACGGTTGTATGTAATTAGTTCTTGAATTGGAGGAGAAGAGAATTCAAATTGATATTGTTAGTAAGATCGCTTAAACTACGAGAGTTAGTAGGTAATGCATGCAAAAGTTGTAGCCGTAGTAGCCCCTGAACCTTGTCAGTCTTCCCTCGTTGAGTTGCGTCAAAAACGAGCCGGTTTCGGCTACTCGCCATCTTCAGCGTATGGAAGTACGACTGACGGTGAACTCAGTTTTCAGTAGTTGAGTTTCAGTTTTACTTCTATACGCTGAAGATGGCGAGTAGCCGAAACCGGTTCGTTTTGACGCAGCTCAACGAGGGAAGACTGGCAATGTAGGCTCCTACGACTACAACTGTATGCATGCATTACGTTATCCAAATACATAATTATATGGGGAAAAAGGACAGATTCATAACTCTGCCTCTGCGGATCGTCGAACCCAACACAAGCTCTTCCTTTTTCAGCCGTCCGCATAGAGAAAATTCACCATTTGCCTCAAATGGTCAAACTCATGCTCATGAGGGCAATACTAAGGAATTCAGAGTTTTAGTGCATTTCATTCTGAAAATGCACTATTGGTCTCGTCGTGATGGTGGCAAACATGGGTCATGTCATGTTTTTTTCACGTTTCAGAACCTCTAGAACACGAATTCAGTGGTCTCCAGGATTTATATATATATAGTTCTCTATATATACTTATACAAGCTTATGGCCGTTTTCTTGTTAGCACGATAGCTCTCGAAGAAATTAATTTAGCGGAACGCGCTTTGGCCCAGAAATCAGTAGTCATACGACCTCGGTTGGTATTGCATTTGGGCCAAAACGGTCGACTTGGATGGTGGAGGGGGGGTAATATGGTTTGAACTGGTAAAAAAATCACTACATATCACCAGTTGATTCCAGATGCATTATGTTCGGTACGATGATTTCATTTTGAAGTAGCCTTTGATTCCCATTAAGTTCAGCTTGAACAAACCCGGCAGCAAACAGTACGAGGAAGGGTCAAACATTAACGAAACAAATCATGGTCTCAACATTTTTACTTGTGGGACGGCTTAGGGTATCCGTTTACGAAATGAAATGCACTCTTTCCGACCGCCAGCTGCCGGAGCGAAATTGTTTTAATACTTAACATTTTCTCGTAGAGGAAGCGAGATAAATTAAATTTTGAGTAAAAAGAAAGATAATTTTTAAAGCAGTCAGAAGCGTTTTTATGGCATTTCTATGGTGGCCACGCATTTTTCCGTACGATAGGCTTCCCCCCCGCGCTACTACTACCCCTAACTACTGGGATGCGATGTGACTAATTGGAGAAATCATTTTCGCAAAAAAAAAGAGAGAGAAAAAAAAAAGGTTTTTCGCGAGCTTCCGTCACTGAAGAAACCCAATTTCGTGGAGTTCAGTAATTGGAAAACGCTATAATTTCGCTCATTAGAAAACAATGTTCGAGAGGTATCCTCACTTATAAAACCAATATGCCGGGCTTAGCACTCATAACACCCACTCTCGCGGATTTGACTATAAATAAATAATATCAATTTCACTATGTATGAGTGAAGGGCGGTGTTGTTGGGTTCGTCAAACACGATGAAATAAAACTTGAGCTGAGCTTTTCTTAAGTATAATAAACAAAACATCGTTGGGAGACAACACCGTTTTATTTCATCGTATCAATTTCACTGGTTATTAGCTATTCAAAAATCGTTTTCACGGGTGTAAATCACAGAAAACCAAAATGTCGTGTGGTTTAGTCACTGAAAAAGCCATTTTCGTGTATATGGCTCTTTAAACAACGAAATTCGCGAGGTTGACTTACTAAAAAAAACAATTTCGGGGGGAGGGAGAGGCGTTAGCTCTTGAAAAAGCCATACTTGTCGATTCAACAGTAAAACGTCTGAATAAAAACCAGGTTTAGTAATTTGAAATCCGGATTCAATGTGATTAGCCCGCTTTAAAAGTCAATTTTACGGGTTTTCGATGTCGATATAAATGACATTTGGGGGGGTTTTCTCTCTTTCAAGAAACCAATTTCACAAATTTGGCTCTTCAAAACCCCATGTCCGTGGGTTTGAGTCTTTTCAATCAATTTCACGCGTTTGGCTCAATCAAAAAACAAATACACTGTTTGGTTCTTTAAAAGACCAATTTCGTAGGGGTTAGCGCCTCGGATGTTAGTTGTGTAATAATTATTTCACTGATGTACCTAGTACCTTAATCTTTAGTGCTGTGATGGGCTCGGAGTGCGGTGACCGATGGTGGGGTCCGGTGCGGGGACTTAACTCTGTAATTCTGACGGGTAACAATATTTCCGGGGCAAATTTGCCCCTTTTCCTCATCTTTCCCCGTTCTCGGCCGCCGGGATGCCAAAGAAATACAAAATATTTATTTTTCAGTGGCGAATTAGTGATCCTTTTTAAGTGATAATTCCACATTTGTGGATCTAAAAACCTGATTCGGTATCTAAATTGATATTTCAAGAGTCTACTGTGCTTCTGCGGTGCGAAATTTCAAGTTTCGACGTTACTCTGCCAGTTTTTAGATAATGTTTGAAGACGGATGGATGTATCCACATAATCCTGCGGTTGTCAAAATCAAAAGAGCTGTTGGGCCGTTCCATTTTAGCGCCAAAGAATAACGTCGCTACATGCATGAACCATGTAGTCCATGTAGGACACAAACACCAGCGCCAATTATGTTGCTCCATTTTTTTTATTTTCTCGTGATGCACTGAGCGCAGCGGGCGGGCAGTGCATGGATGGAAAAAATGTTAACACAAGGTTTCACGCTTAATAAAAATGTATGGATTGGTCCTTTCATTCTCACGCCACTCCACTTTTGGTAATTGAGTTTTACTTCCCCAAGGGGGTACAGGACGTGCTGCAGTTCTCTTCCAATTTTAACGAGGAAATGAACGGTTAGGCGAGTTCAAGGGGGGAGGGGGGAGAGTTTATTAAAACAATTAGGCCACCAGATCAGGCAGCGAAAATGTTTGGCAAAAAAAAAAATTGTATCACGAGATGTGTGGGGAGGGATGATATAAGGGTGGCATAATGTGCAATATTCGTCTCGATGAAAAGGGGAGAAGAAAATCGATGCGTTCTTATTAAAAAAAAAAACTGGATCTTTGCATATGAAATATTTTCATGCAGATGTCCTCCCCTCACCACCCGTCCACCATTTTAACACTAAGCGGATATCAGTGAAATGACATTTGGTATAAGGGTGCTCTTCAATCCTCCCATACGTCGTTCGAGTCACGGAGGCTGCTCCACCCCCTCCATCACACTTCTTCCAGAGGATACCCGGGAAATATCATTTGAGATCCCGATTTCAACTCGAGATATTAATTACAAAAAAAAAAGTTTTCAAACTGAAAAGGCTTTGGAAAGAGAGAGAGTGAGTGAGAAAAAAAGGGGCATTCCCTCACGGGTTTATTCACATGCAAAGCAACCCCCTGCCCCCCGACCACCGCATCACACTTATCCTAAAACCCTTTTCACGAATTTCGTATATAATTCTTTGTCTAAAACCCCCATCTTTTTTCCATCTTGAAAAGACTCTCATCCTCTGGTTGCTCGATAAATAAAATTTTAAGTCTTTTAGTGTGAGGGTTGATTTTTGGATATAGGAGCATCTGCTTGAAAAAAATCCATTTTCGTTGCCATCGATTTTTCACTCGTTAATAATTCCCTCCACTCCCCTAGCACTAGCCAGATAAGGAGTTGAAATCATTAATATTCCTCAACAAAAAGCCAATCTTTGTCCTGTCAAACGCTAAATTAGTATCTTCTACCAGTTCGGGAGTTGAACGCTTGGCTGCTCTGCATAACGATATTATATTATTATGTGCATGTTAGAAAAAAAAAGTTTTTTTGTTTCTCCGCCCCTGTTTTTCCTTAATGACTTTTTTTTCGGATCGATTCACATTAGAAGAAAAGAAGAAAGAGAGAGAGGTAGAAATAACTTAATAGTTGTATGCGGAACCGGTACAAATTCGAACGCTTTTTGTGGGCTTCTAATGTTATAATCGTGTAATAACTTATTTAGGATCGCTTCACATCGCTCGTACGCGCGTTTCCCTTGAAGGAAAGAGCAGCTGCTGTGGATCTGGGGGTTCTTCCTTTTTTTAAAAAGAGGATTCGTAATAAATGAATCCTCTTCCCCCCCTCCCCCTTTCTGTAACCCCTTCAAAACATCACAACTATTAGTGTCCTTGTTCGTTACAGCGAGTCTAAAAAAGATAAATGGATTGTTAAAAGAGAGAGAGAAAAAAAGATCGTTAGAAATTCTGTAAAATTTGAGAAGAACGGGTTCTTAAGATGACGAAGAGAGAAATGAATACACTTGTCCCTCTTCCTGCAATGTTTAAAAATATTAAAATTCATGGCTGTTAATGAGTTTTTCGCGTTTTCTGGCGAAAGAAAAAGATACACGGACCTCATAAATCAAAAACCGCCTTTTTTTGACGTTTTCGAGGAACCCCTACAACGCGTTTCACGGACGTTCACAACCATAAAAAAAAAAAAAAAACAAAAAAAAAAAAAAAACGACACTCCTCGTCATAACAAAGAATGCGGAAAACAAATTGACAAAAAATTAGAGCAAAATTTCGGAACGATTACCGTTTTTTCCTTCTGATAAAATCCTTCGAAATATGTAATACCCAAAAGTGAAATGATAAAGGGGTGGGAGTATCTCACCGGAGATCCACTCGGTAATTAAATTCTTTTAACACCGTCGACCCGAGGTGGTTGTCTGTGGATTGGCAAGGGAGCGAGAGGGCGGCTGCAGGCTGTCCCAATGTGAAGAAGACAAATGAAGTGAAGTTTTTTCTTCGACAGACATTAAGCCCGAGTCTGATAAGATTATGTTCTCACGATGCTGAGTTCCCCTCCTCCCCTGGGTCGATCAATTTAACGCGTGTGAATAAATGCGGTGGTATTAAAATCGAGAAAAAACTTATCTTTTATTTTGTATGTCTTGCTCTATAAAACCCGGAGATCATATTATATTATTATAACTCAAGAACTTGTTTAAAAAGTTGAAAAAAAAAACTATTCGAACTCACGTTTCATTTTTTTGTTAGTATTGTTAGGAAGGGGGAGGAGGAATTAATATATTTCGATAAAACACGAACTCCAATCTTTTTCAAGACCCCGCCCTCCTTCCTTGAAGGAGACAATGCCCTAATAATTATGTACGAACAAGCTTTAACTAGAAACAAAAATATCCATGATACTTTATGTGCTACATAGTCGCTATATTTCGGTATATAGAATTCGTGTTATTTTCCGCGTTCGCCACGAGAAATACAAAATTTTTGATAGTAGGAGAAAAATAAAATAAACCATGCATCGTCAAGGCTAAAACTTTGCCAAACCACTTTCCCTTCCACCACCCTCCCAGTCTTCTCACACTGCAGCTTTTAAAGCGAAGAACGCATGAAAAGTAATTAATCATTTCCCATAGTAAAAAAAAAAAACAACACAACAACAAAAAACGCTTCATTCTCATCACGATCTTCCATGACTACCGTAGCGTAAAGAAGAATGCCAGATTCCAATCCATCTAATACCTCCCCCTTCCCGCCGCCGCCAACGACTCCACACCTACAATTGCGGACCCTAACCAAAGATCAAACCTCCTCGCAAAATATTACGTGAGAGTGTTAAAATGGTTTTCAGGGAGCGGTGGTGATGGTTGTGGGAGATGGTCGCAGGTTATACATGCTAACTATTAAAAAAAAATAATTGCTCGAAAGACGTTCGTAAACATAATGCTAATCCATGGGCTTCCGTTTCCTTTAAATAAGATGGAAACACCATTACTAACTGGTGAAATTAAAGAGAAGAGTAAAGTCTCGAAATTGAGGGGAACTAATTGTCCATCCCCGCGCCTGAGCAAAGCACCTGCAGCGGGGCAGCGGTGGGCAGTTGGCCTCCCCTTGACTCACAAGCGAAGCTGTTTAGAGGGTTAGTGGGGAAGTTGCCCGCCCCATAGAAACCATGGAAAAGTACACATTTTACAGGGTCCCTTCATTTTGATTCGTCAAAATTTGGAATAATAATGTCTATAACTTTCTAACTCTTGTACTTCTCGGTATCCAACCTCCAAATTTGTAAAATCTGCCAGTTTTGCCTCAAAGAATGGCGCTTTGGCTAATTAAAATGGGGTAAGTTGGTAAAAAAATCAAAATATTCTGGCCCGTCGAAGTCATCACATTCGGCTGTCCATTGAGTTTTTTGATCCATTCAAAGGGGAAACACCCGAAGTTTTGAGAGCAAACTCCAATTTCGGACCTATTTCAGGCCGGAGTCAGTTTCTTGTGGAAAAAGGGAGGGGGTGAAAGAGTAAATTTTACAGTTTACAGACCGTTTTGAGAATTCCCGCAGGACAAATTTCCGTTTAATGCGGTGCGATTTTCAATCGGTAAAACCGGAAGGGGCTCGCTCCTGATGTGACCTATGGTCTGGCTCATTAAAAAACCTATTTTCACGGATTTTTGATGCTTAAAATCAATTTCGAGTGGTGGGGAGGAGCGGTTCTGGGTTTTCGTGGACCAAAAAAATATTTTCGCAGGTCACGGCTCACTAAGAAACCATAATTTCTCTGATTTCACTCACTAAAACAGCAATGTTGCGGGTTTTCTTGCCATAAAACAATTTTTGTGAGTCTGCCAACTCAAATTTCGCGTTTTTTTTTTTGCTTTAAAATTCCACGGAGTGGCCTAAATCAAACCCCAATTTTGGGGAATTTTCGAGCATCTGGCTCACAAAAAAAAAGTTGTCGGATTTTGCTCACATAAAAACACAATTTCGCGGATTTTTGTCGCTGTCACTTAAAAATCAATTTTGCCGGTTATGGCTTCAAAGCAAACAATTTCGCGAGGTTGCCTCACGCATAACCCGATTTCGCGGATTTTGGGAATAAAATCCATTTTCGGAGTTATTTCTTATTGAAGGCGACTCGCTATAAAAAAAAAAAAAAAAAAAAAAAAAAAAAAATCCGTGAGCCCGGCACGATAAAACGGTCAATTCGCGGGTTTCACTCGCTAAAATCACGTGTTTTTGGGTCTGGTTCGCCAAAAAAAAAGACCACTTTCTAAGGTTTCACTCACTAAAGAACCATTTTCGCTGTCTGCGAGCTCACTGAGGTACTAATTTCGCAGATTTTTCTTGCTGAAAAACCAATATTCCCGGTTTGAACTGGTAAAAAACAATTTTCGTGGGCCGGGTTTTCCGGGATTCACTAGTTAAAAGAGCGTTTTTGCTGCATGGTTCGGCCCGCTGAAATACCAATTTTGTGGATTTGTCTAGCTGAAAAATCAATTTCGAGCGGTCGTCTCATTGAAATGAACCATTTTATTGACTTAAGGCTTCTTAAAAACTCTAATTTTGTGAGTTTTGGCAAAAAAAAAAAAATAAAAAATTCTGACTTGCCCAGGCCCTCGAGAACCGAACACCGATGTCTTGCTGTGTTGGTGGGCCGCCCCTATGATCTCGAGAGAAAAGCTAGCCCTTTTTCAAGATTAGGAGCTGTCCACGCGCTTGTTGTGGACTATAACTTGTCAGTTTACAGGCCTTTGGCGTCCCTGGCGAGTAACTATTCGTCGCTACGATAGAAGGGTCCAGTTTGACGGGCTAAATTACCGCAGTTTACAATCCCAAGGGACATGTTTACTTACAATCTCGCAGGGTTTTTAACAAATTTCGCTGGGTTGGCCCAATCAAGACCAATCTATTTATTGGGACTCTCTGAAAAAACAAAATTTCCTGGAGTTAGCACATTAAAACCCGAATTTCGTTCTGCTGGCCCGTTCACAAGCTCATTTCTGGAAGTTGGCAAGTTAAAAACAAAATTCGCGCGAGTTGACTTACCGAAAAAAAAGCATAAACGTGGGGCTGGCACTTCTAAAATGGGCTTGGGGACAAAACTGAACGCTTTTGACTCATTCAAAAATCATTTTCGTGGGGTATGTGAGTATGTGTCATTCAAATGACCAACTTCGCTATAGGTTGACTCATTCTTAAATGCAATTTCGTAACTGTAGCTCTTCCAAAAAAAAAAAAAAACCAAAAAAAACGAGGGTCTCCATGTCTCCATTATGATTCGCGGATAATATTGTGATTCCCTTCAACGGATTCAATAAATTTTAATTTCGGTCATTTTCTAATTGAAACAGACGCGGTATTTTAGTCCATCGTGGGCTAAACTGTGGAATTTACAGAAATTTATTCTTGTAAATCTCTTGAATTGAAGATGGTGAAGGCCAAAAGGAGGAGGTGTTGGAAAACGCGTATTTAATGGTCAGAGGATCCCCGCACCCCATCTCTTTTGACATCAAAGAAGCCATGTCCACTCTCTGGAAAAGACTGAATGAGGGACCCCATAGAATATAGTATAGAGATGAGGCCGATAGAATATGCGGGGTAAAGGGGGTCGTTCTTCCCATTGTCTGTATTTCCACACAGGTTCTGCCGTGTCCCGGCTCCTGAATTCCCCTAAACCCCCGTTTCATCCTTATACACCCCGGCCTTCAACAACTATAACAATACAACCAATGAACACTCGCCATGCAGTTATCACAATGCGAAATAATACATGCACGCATAATCTATTCAAAAGCTCTTCAGGCGCCAACTTTCAAAAAATTGCGCTTTGACCCCCACCCCTACCCCATCTTAGCCAATCTTTATTTTTAATTATCCAATTAAATAAATTATAAACGCTTTTAACGAGCAGTCTAGGCGTAGACGTAACCTATGTAACCTGCAAAAGGATAAGGAAAGGTATATATATTTTAATGACTCATTGTCTTCAGAAGGATAGGCGCGGTATCATTTTTGCATATAATCGATCCCTAACTCCCAAGAAATATGCTGCATATTAGTGTCTTAATGTTTTTTAAGAAACTGTCCGTAGGTTATTCATCGAGTGCTTAATTCATACGCTGATACGACGACACTCCGCGGAGACGGGGGGGGGGGGTGTAAAAAAAAGAGAGCAATATGATTTGTTCTTAGAACTTGATGAAAGAGGGCTCCCGTCGGGGAAGAAAAAAATTGTCGGGGAATTTCACATAAAAATGTTTCTTTCGCCTGAGACACGACAATAACTGGCTGACTGAAGCTGAGGGGGAGGAGGAGGCTTCTGGAAAGGATTTCAAGTGTTTCCAGTTTTTGTCCGAATCCTTCGGGAGTCTCTTTTTTGTTTGTTGTTCTTTTTTTTGTCCCGGGAGCAATATTCCAGGATGTGATGTGTTTCAAAATCTGAAAGTAATTTAACTCTTAAGTTCCCCCCCCCCCTTTTTACCATCAGAAATCTCGGGAGACTACACGTACCAAAAAAAAAAATTTAAAACGCGGGGGCTTTGTTCTGTCTCACACATAAAAGGGGGTTGGAGGGGCCTCGCAGACAAGCCCAGGAATGCCCTTCTTCGTCCCCTCACCGACCCCACGAGAGGAGAGAATTCAAGTGCTCTGGAGAATGTTACTCAAAATGGGAAAATATCTCTTCGCTATATAGCGAAGAAAGCGAATGCCGGCTTTTCTTATCACCTCTCTTTAAAGGCCTCCGATCCACAATAGTTACGCATTAAGAACAAAAAACAAATCTATATATATACTTTGTAGGGGTGGGGAGGTTAAACAGGCTTAATGCATTATGTACTGCGTGGGGGAGGGAATCCTTTCAAATGAAAGGACATATAATTTACATTTTGTTTTATTGTATTTCATTTAGACGCTTAGGATGAAAGTCTAGCAAAAAAACCTCGTGGCTTGTAATAAGATGAGAATGAGCAAGAAGGGAGAGGAGGTCGAAAAATCAATTTTCCAGAAAGAAATAAAATAAATCACTTGGCAGCTTTTTATTTTCGATGATTTCACAAAAAATTATCACCTTTTTTTATAGTTGTCTTCACTCAAGTTTTAAATTTCATTTAAGACAATAAAATTTTATCGCCCGCATGATTTTTTCTGTGCCTTTTTTTTAATATCATTCTTTTAAATCCATAGCGTTTTTCCACGGACTCGGAGAAAGATCTCCTCATCATTATATTTGCGTTTATATTCTGTTTTACAACAGGTGCGGGGAACAGTAAAAGTATTCTGTTCGGCTGCTCGCCGTATGGCACTTAAGTTAAAAAAAAAAAAAAAAAAAAATGTCAAAAGGCGTAGGAAAGTGAGGAAACAGGAAAATAAACGATTCACGGTTGTAATCCCGCCCGCCCTTCTACGCACTGTCAACCTTTTGCCAAACGAAACGCATGATATTGAACTTTTAAGTTACTATCCCCCTGGTTATAACGAAGCAACAGCCGACACAGCTAAACAAATTCGTAACTTAATTTTTTAAAATGTGTTTTTTTGTCGTATTTTTACCTGTCGTACGAGCAGGTTGTTCCTTTTTTTGTTTTTATTAGATATGGTGCATTTTCTTGGAGGGAAGGCGAGTCTTGCAGCGTGACAAAACTGAAACAAATTGTAAAAAAAAGCGTTAGAACATATTGACAGAAGAAAAACTGATTTTTTGAGCTGATGCCCACTTAAAACCCTAAAAAAAAAAAAAAAAAAAAAAAAAAAAAAAGGAAATGCAGCCCTCTAGTTACAACTGTAAAATCAAAAAAAATGAGTGGCATTTATGACTCCTAAAATGACTTCTGTGAATCCCACATAGCTAAGCAAATCTACAGCTGGAAGAGACAGAAACTCACAAACACCCCACGAATTTCTCTCAAAAATCTGTCCCAAAATAATTATCACTAATGGGACGTTCTGGGAACGTTTGTTCAGAGCTGTTCATGTGCCGATTGTAGCACACTGCTCCTAGATTTGAGTTTCTGCGTTGAATCATTCCACATGAATATCACGCCACTTCGGAGGATGTCTGGTCTGGTGGGATTTGGGGTACTCAAATAGGCTGATATTGGGGAGCCTTTGAAACTGGCATTTTCTCCATAGATAGGCTCATTTTTCTAATAAAACTTATAACTTGGCCAACATAGAGTGCCGATTTTACCAAGAAAAACGATCATTTAGCCAGGAAATTGTCAGTGTAGCACAAGAATTTTGATGGAAGGTCACTAAATGTCCCGAATTTTCTGGGACTACTTGAGCATATTCTCAATCCTATAACTGAGCAGACAAGCTAGTTGGTGTAAACGGTAACTTCTGCATCGCAAAGTCATCAGTGTCTGTCGACAAGGCTGATCTCATTTCCCGCACGCTGAATCCCCTCCCCACTCTCAGCGTGAAATCCAGCAGGCCAAGTAATGAAATTATGAGGCAAAGCTAACTGTTTGGGTGTGGGAGTGGTGGAGACCTTCATGAACTGTACAGAACTGCACTGAGAACTCTAGCCTCGCAGTACTACAAAACGTGAATTAGTGGGCAGGGTCCTAACGAAGGATTTTTCGTGGATGTGCAAGATCCCCCAACTTTATTTCAACCCAGGAAAAGTAACAGAAATAATGACCCATTCAAACAGTAATTTCGCGTCGTTGGCTAATTTAAATAGCAATTTCTGGGGTCTCGTCATCTTCAAAAACAAAATTTTGTGGGTCTGGCTCGACTGCGAAACCTTTCCATGAGGTTGACTCTATCTCCAAACAGGTCAACTTCACGAGCCTTCACCACACCTTTTGGGGTTTGCTTCCAAAGGTGAAATTTCTAGCGTGTAGGATCATGATATAAAGATCAACTTTGCGGGTCTGGTTCCTTTCAAAAATAGAATGTCACAGGGTTCCTAATTCAAAAAGGAATTTGCTTATATATATAACAACAATTTCGCGAGTCTCCATGTCACTGTCGTTTAATTTCGCAGAGTCTGCCCATACAAAACCAGTTTTTCACAGCTCTTACAGACTAAAAAAAAAAAGCAATTTCGCCGGTTTCGATGCATTAAAAACCAAATATTTCGCTGCTGACCCACTCAAAAAGCAATTTCATAGAGTCGACTCATTCAAAACGAATTTCGCGGGGGACAGGCTCTCCGAAAAAAAAATCACGGAGCTGGCTCCCTGAAATACAGATTTTCGTGAAATTGACTCATTGATAACCGCGGTTTCGCCTCAATAAAAGCCAATTTGTAGCTTTCGCCGCTACAAAAACATAATATCTCGCTGCTGACCCATTCAAAAAGCAATTTCACGGGGTTGACTTGTTTTTTAGAGCATTTCAGAGGTCTGGCTCTTTTTAAAAACAAAATTTCATTTGCCCGTTAAAACCCAATTTTGTTAACCTGTTATACCACCGAAATAAATTTCGCGGGTTCCGATGCATTGAAACTAAATATCTTTCAGCTAACCCACTCAAAAATAATTTCGGGGAATCTGTTCATTTAAAGTCAATTTAGTCGGTCTAACTCTCTGAAAAAACAGAATTTCACGAGACTGGCTCCATGAAAAATGTAATTTCGTGAAATTGGCTGACTGATTAAAAATCAGTTTGACTGAACAGTTTCACCATCAGGATTTCTCGCTGTCGACCGACGCAAAAAATAATTTCGCGGTGTTAGCTCATTTTAAAGAGTATAATTTACCTGTTCAGACTTTTTCCAACTTAAACGTTTCGCAGCGTTGGTTTACTCTAATACAATTACCGAGATCAGCTCAGCCAAAAAAGAGAAATCACAATTTCATTGGTTTGGGACACTCGGACAACCAATTGAGTACATTCGCCTCCTTATAAAATTTAGTCTCCCCCAAAATTTAGTCAGCCTGCTCGAAAAAACTAAATTTCCCTTTTTTGACCCATTCAATAAGCAATTTTTCGGTGGTGATGGCAATTTCAAATAATAAATTTCGCGTGTTCGACTCATTCAATAATGCAATTCCGTGCCTTTCGCTCTTCCAAACCACAAATTTCGTGGATCTGCGATATATATTATATATGTATATATATACAGGGTGTTCCAGGAGGAAACGACAATACTTCCACATGTTGTACTACTAAGTAGGGCGAACCAAAATGACTATATGGACATAGGGTCGGAAACGGTCGGAGACGATTTTAATGTGTTATTCGTGATTTTTCCAAAGTTTAATTTTGTGCTCTTTTCAGAAATGAAGTTTATTTTGTTCTATGTTGAACGGTTAGTCCGTTAAGACCGCTTTTTGTGGAAAAGAGGTGATTTGGCTTAAAAAACACTAAATTCCCTGTAACTCTGAAACAAAGCGTTTCCGACCCTATGTCCATATAGTCATTTTGGTTCGCCCTACATAGTAGTACAACATGTGGAAGTATTGTCGTTTCCTCCTGGAACACCCTGTATATATATATATATATATATATATTACGGCAAATTGATGTTCTATTCAGTTTGGAAGGGTGGTGGTGTGGCCCTTAGATGGAGTGGGGGGGATTTGATTTCGGAGCTTACGTTCAGATTTCCAGGCAATATTTTTTCCTGACGGGGGTGCTGCCGTTGAGTGGTCCGCACCGCAAATGATATTGGCACACAATGGTGGTATAAACGCTCAGTTTTTCAACATGAGAGACCCCCCCCCCCCATACCATACTAGTACCTAACACACTGACTGAGACTTCTTTTGTTTTTGTCTGAGTCCCGTTAAAAAACGTCGTACTGCAGTTTAGTGTGGGGGTGGCCCCTATATGTCGTCGTCAGCGACAAAAAAGGTAACAGATAGTTTGTTTATGCGCAGTGGTTGTAGTAACACTTTGACAGTAACACTTCGTTTTACAGGTGGTTGTAATATGAAGCAAAAATAGCGGCGCTTTAAAAAAAAATGTAAAAATTGTAATTATTATGGAGAGATAAAAAGTTATATTAGATGGTAATGCGGCGGGGAAAATTCCGTTGATTTCACCCATGTGTAAGCCCGTTAAATCGTTGGCATAATGAGATGGATAATTAATTTACTCCACACCGACAGCGTTTCCAGTTTAATAAATATTAATTTATTGTGATGTTTATTTCAGCGAATTTCATTTATTTATTTCGTTTTTAACAAAGCAAGGCTGAAATTAACCAAAAGTATTTAAGTAAATTGTGTGGCATGTCAAGGATCGTCGGTGAACGCTTTCGCCTGGGGGATTTTCCCCAGTTCTTCAGAAGTGAACACAAAAATGGGACACACACAAAAAAAACCTGATCACTCCCCTCCACACTATCACATCCTCAATCACTGCGGGCCCACCCTTAGCTCTCGAAAACTAATATTTCTTTCTCCTCAAAAGAGGAATTTCAGCTTTTATATATATATATAATTCCAGAAAGAGGCCTCCATAATTTAGGAAATATCATTTTGTTAGGACTGTAGGGATTTTTCGTACGGGACTTTTAATTTTTTTAAATATCACCGGATTTTCAAGTTTAGTCAAAATTCAAATACGGCGTTACCACCTGCCCCGCCCGTCCGACCACGATTTCACTTATTTCGACGGTCAAAAACAGTCATTTAACAATATTAAAGAAGCAACAACCTCGGTAAAAGGTCACGTTTGTTGACTTCTCACCACACATCAAGGGACTTTTCGGTGTGGGGAGAAGAAAAAAAAAGGTTGGCACCTACCTGAACAACCCCCCCCCCCCCGGCCATCACCACAGACAGCGTCGTTTCTACCAGACCATCAAATTTTTACGGGTAGACTCTTCCTTTTCGACCACAAAAGGGGATTTTCTTCATGAAACGCACAAGACACAAAAATGTCAAGTCATCTAGTACGTGTGATGGAGGGAGAGTGGAAGGTATTTGAGGGATTCATGCGTTGGATTACAGGCATTTCCCAGGATTTTGATATCCGCAAGGGCAAGAGAGTTATGTAAATGTAAATTCCGTAGATTTTATAACCCTCGATGTAGAAAACAGTGTTTTTTTTTGTTTTTTTTTGTTTTTTTTTACACTTCTAGGGTGTTAAGTATTTTGTTCACTATTTTGATCCTCCTTCGTCGTTCCTTTTTTATACGGCTCATCAAGCCCATAAATTAGGCAGACACGGGAGATCTATAAGAAAAGAATAGAAGCCCCTGAAAATGACGTCCTATTTTTAGGAGTTACAAAAAAATATATAATTAAAGTTAATCAAAGGTCATTAATCACATCACTGAGCCGCCTAAAATTAGGAGAAAAAAAAAAAACGATTTTTTTTATGCTTGAAAAAAATAGGTTGTAGATCTAGGAGGGGTCAGTGAACTAGCGGAAAAAAAAGGCAGTTTGCAAAACACAATCCGAAATTCACGCCAAACCGGCATTACGAAGTCAAACGATGGGTCCTCAAAATTGATATTCGCTCCGCCGAATTTATTTAAAATCGTATAATTTGGGGGCAAACGGTTGGAAATTGATTCGTGCCGAATTGAAGATTCGAGTTGAATGAACTTTTGCGGTTATTTTTTTTTGTACAATACACTACATCGGCGGATGTGTTGATTTTGAACGAGGAGAAAAGATGATGGTTTAAAAAAAGAAACATCTGCAGCAGGGAGCAGGACGATATAATGCGTAAAAAGGATATAGAGATGAAGAGAGGCAAAACTTTATAGGGATAAGGGTTTCTCGATTCCGAACCAATAAATAGTTGATGGTGAGGTGTGGTCGGGGGGGGGGGAGCAGGCTCATAATACTTGTAAATAGGATAGTTTAATGGGGGACACGTACAATCTAAACATGTTCATTGTTGTGAAACATGGCACTAGATCGGCTCTTGTACATGGTGCGCATAAACTACCGTCTCTTGAGACGATATCTCACCTTTCTTTCCTCCTTTTTTCTCACCTCGAAAAATAAAAGATCGACTCTCCCCCCGTCCTTCTCCCCGACGATGGCTTGTTCCGCCATCCGGCCACACTCCCCCCCCCCATTTGCACCTTTTCGTCCACACGACTCCTTAGGCCAACCGATCACCTTTCTTGAAGAGCTAAGGGCGTCAAGTTGCAACCCCTCATATCATTACGTTTATGGTGCAGTAAGTGTTTTGCAGTTCTAATATCGAGAATTTGCATTCTTTAGACTCTCCGGCGATAAAAATGTTATTTCTCTCTCTCTCTCTCTTTCTTTCATAGGTAAAAAAGTATAGATCGGGTTTTATGAGAAAAAAAAAACAACAACAAAAACCGAGAACTTCATGCAGCGTGGCGAGTAAAAAAAAAGGAAGAGGTTCCGGACGGTCTTTCTATATGGTAGACGGTGAAAGGGGTTGAAGTAGTGAGGTTGTTGAAGGGACGATTCCATTAAAACTGGTTCAGTAAATCCAGGTAAACTTACAGTGTTGTGATGTGTCGTGAATGGGAGAGGGGGATCGCCCCAACATAAGTCGCGTACACGTATACGCATTAATTGCTTCTATTTCTCCGCATTTTCGCTCCATTTACGGAAATTTCAAGTTTAAGCATGATGGATTTTCACTATTTACCTCTTTTTTCTCTCTGTCTCTTTCTCCCATCGGGATTATTACTAACACTTCTGGTTTTATAGTGGAACTATATACCATCTTTGCTTTTTTTCTGAAAAAAAAAATCAAGGTACACTATTTGCCATTTCTTTTTAAAGGCGACGGAACATTTTTTTAAAAAAGGAAAAAACAAGAGTCATAGAAGGGAGGGAGGGACTAGTGGTTTTTTAGCACTTAGAATTCAGCAAATATAAGGGAATACTGTTATTTTTTTCGCAGGCGAACTCGCATTAACTTTTTTTCGGGGTATCCGCGCGAAAGAGAGGGAACGAATTGAGGTTTTCATAAAATATTCATTTTGAGTCTTATGTCCACGCTGAATAGGGATGTAAATCGTGTATTTATGCCTTTCTATACTGCTTTTTCTTCTCTCGTGAAACGCTTGTTTTATCGCTTAGCTCCAGCACCGTATAAGCTCACGCGCAAACGCTACTCCGTTTACTGCGGATAGCGAACCGCAACTGTCGCGTAATTATTAGGCTAAAATAAATAACTTATTTTGTTGGTGAGTCTTATTTGATTCTAACTCGATCAAAGGACTTGAAATCCTTTTTTTTTGTTTGTTTTTTTTTTTGTTTCGAATTGTTCCATCCACCTGCGACAATGTGTGCGGATTTAATAGAAGTGCATTAAGATCGAAAGCGATCACCAACAAGCTACCCCCCCCCCCCACAACTTCAACTAATGAGGCTAGGAATTCCAGAACGTGTAATGGAGAGGGAGAGAATTTTATCACATTTACTTCAGGTACTACTTCTCAGCCACTCCTTTTCATCTCCACAGCACTTTTGTAATAATATATCTTTGCCGCCTTTGAGCATATTATGGTCATTCTCCGTTCGTCAGCTGTTTTTCACACTAACTCAAAACATCAGTGGCAAAAAATGCCGAGAACAGTAATTTATGTGTACACACCGGGGTATTTGTGTCGTTGTCGTTGTTCCTTGAAACGCAGCCCAGCCGCCTATACCATAGGAAACATTGGGATCAATTTGATGGACCTTTATACGGACCGGAATTGTGATTCTTCGACCCTAACGCACTCACGTCAGATTTGGTTGATTTAAGACAACGATTTTTTAGTCAAAAACCTTAATTCCAGGACTCAGGCCCGGTCCGGTTTATTACTGTCTTCTGAGTATCTTTAGTAACTATAGACCAATAGCTTCATGGTTGAACCTTTTTGTGGTTAAGGCATTTTGTGTTTGGAGCTTTTTGTGGTTGGCGTTTATTGCGTTGGATTTTTTCATGGTTTGAGCTAAGCTTCTTGTGGATGGAGCTTTTTTTTACAGTTTATTGTTGTTGAAGCTTGCCTCGTTGACCAAGGAGACTACATATGGGATCCTAATTATGTCCAGCGCTACTTTTGAGCTCGTCGCCAGCAACAGACTGGTCAAGAGCGGCGGCATTGGAGGTCGAATCCATTCAACGGATCGTTTAGATTGTTGAATATCCTGTGTCGAGAAACCGCAAGAACCGCGGCCCCCCCCCCCAATTTTAAATTCTGACCATTTCAGAAAAAACCGCAAAGGGCTCAAGAGACCAATTTTAAGGTTCATTTTGTCAAATCCTGGCCAAATCGCCTCTAATAAGGGGCCATCAGCGCAAAAATAGAACATTTGCCTTGTCATATGGCCTCGAATCTATAGAGTACAACCTATCAAGCTCCGTGTGCGCTGCTTTTTGCGAAAGGACTCGCGAAAATCCGTGCCTGAAATGGAGAAAAAGTGCTATTGACCAGTTTTTGTTGGTCTTTACGCGGCTAAAATTAAGAAAAAGCCCTCATTTGACGCTAAAATATAGTAAAAACCACCAATTTGTGGTATTCTTGACAGTTAAAATAGAGGAAATACACTGATCCCAAGCTTCTTCCATGCCCTTAGGGAAATGAAACTGAGAAGGCGCGGCAAGTAAGTGGCTAACAGATTCGAAAAAGCGCTGATATTCGTCGCCAAATTTTGCTAAATGGTTTTCTCAATTCTTGCTGCATGCGAATGACCGCTTTTTCTCCATTTTATCCGTGATTTTGCGCTTTTTTTCTTTTGTCGCCAATTGGAGATTTTCTTTATTTCAGCGGTGAACACATGAATCAGCGCTTTTCTAAATTTTAGCCGCTAATTGACGCATTTTTTAAATGTTAACCGCGAATTAGCGCTTTTTCTCAGTCTCTCAACAAAAAACTGAATAACGGTTCTGAGCGAATTCCCTTCGATTTAAAAGGATGGTAGGGCGGGGGAGATGGCGGGCAATTGTGAATGAGCACTTCGCCTCAATTTCAGCCGTGAATTAGAACTTTGTCTCCTTTTTACTCAAGAATTTGTGTTTTTTTCTCAAACCGCGAATTTGAATTTTCTCCATTTTAGCCGTGAATTAGCGATTTTTTTGAATTTTAGCCGTGAATTAGTGCTTTTTTTTCAATTTTATCCTAGAATAAGCGATTTCTCTCAATTTTATCCGTGAAGCGATTTCTCACTATTCAAGTCGTGAATTAGCGTTTTCAACGATTTTGGCGGTAAGTTAAAATAAACTTCACGTATGACAGGGTTTTCCAATTTCAATTGCAACTCAGTAATTTTTTTCCATTTTTGTCACTAATTAGCGATTTTTCTCAATTTATGCTGCGAATGAACGTTTTTTCTCAATTTTATTCGTTACTCATTGCGGCGAATAATTTCATTTTATGCCATACATTAGTTAGTAGCGCCTTAACACAATTTAATTGGCTGGCTTGCCCTATAAGAATTGCCCATTATAGCGTGTACATATTCTGAATTTCTGCCGTAAAAAGGCCACCGTATACACCGCGAATTAGCGATTCATTCTCAATTCGCGAATTAGCATCGAGTTATCGAAAATTAGTGACATTTCACAATCTTATCCGCAATTTTTAAAATTATCACAATTTTAGCCACGAATTTTTGCGTTTTTTCTCAATTTCGAGCCACGCTCTTACTTCAACGACAGCACAATAAAAAAACTGGAGATCTGGTTGTTTTGTCTATTTTATCCGCGAAGTTTCCTCTAAAAACTGCGAATCGGTGCATTTCTCAATTTCAACAGTGAACTACAAGCTTTCTGAATAGCAAATAACGATTTTTCTTAATCTTACTTGTGAAATTGCATCCTCAATTAGCGCTTTATCACGATTTCAGCCGAGAATTTAGATCGCTTATTCTAAACTTTTAGCCGCTAGGAAGGAGAAGACCACTAGCGTCCCGATCGGCCCTGATGAGCTCTCTACTCATCTGCCCTTAGCGTATACGCCTCCCGTGATCTCTGCCTTTTTTTTCATCGTCCTCCATCCAGATGCAGGCTTGAAACTTTTAATGGCGGGGGGGGGAGGGGTATGAATCATTCAACTGGTGGTGCCCCCCGATGAATTTCCAGGAGGAAACAACCGCAGTTTCTGAGGTAAACAAATATATACTAGTCTGCTATGATTTAGCCAGTTCGTGGGAAGCTTGGGTTCCCAAAGTTTTTACAATAATCTTGTCACGTTTCGATGTGCATGAAGGGGATCGAATAAATGTGCAACTTTGGCTCCAAAAAATCGATCGAGGTGGCCAATGGAGCGATTATATTCTCCCTTATCCTTTAAGCCAACGATTATAATTCGAAGGAACAAGGCAATGAAACTGACAAACCAATTCAACAATCGATATTATTAAAAACAAAGCTGTGCTGCCTGGAAACTATGGGCGTTTTCCATTCAATGCAATACACTCGTGTGGTGAAAGTTTTCTGAATTGAAACATATGTTTATGGAGAGGACGCTGCACTACACTTGTATAGTGGGTCGAATGGAAATCGCTATATCATTTTCCAAAGAAATCTCATTAACCAGCGATCTTATTTCAAAAAACTAAACGGAAACATTCACACTATAACACCGAATAAAACGACAAAACTGTTTCTTGACATCAGTCGCGGAATGTTTCACTTAAAAAAAAAAAAAATACTACGGTGTGAACCCGAAAAATGAGGGCTCTGAAAAAACAGCACGCGTGTAGTAAAATACTAATTGGTTGCGGAATAATCCAATTAAAGTTTTTAACGGAACGTGTACTGAAGCGCTTGCATATTATGAATTTGTTCCGTGGGTTTATACAAGCTGCGGGAAGGGGGGTGTGTGTAATTGGTGGAGGAGAGGGACAAGGTCAGAGTATTTTCAGATCTGAAAATAAGAGAAAAGGGTGCACCATCGTAACAGGCCGAGGGGATAACGAACTTAATTTATAAGTGCTGTTCGCGGAGTACGAGGTAGTATAAATCTTTTGGTTTTTTTCTTTTTTCAAGTGAAACAGAAGACAAAAAAAAAAAAAAAAAAGAAAAGATTTTCATCTGGATGCAAATCCTTGTAGTTTACCCAATAAAGTTATCTTTACAGGTCGTTGGGGATCGAAAGGAGGTGTAGTGGGCACCAGGATCACTCTTCAAGAGCCCACAGGGCTTAAAGAAGTATAGGCTTGTGGCTGGAAAAAGTATTTCTGACGTCGTTTGTTGTAAGTATAGGCGTGTTTTTGGAACTTATTTCCGCCTTAGCGAAAGCACTGCAAATAATTTTCAACTTAGAACCCTTGAACATTTTTGAACGCGTTGAAAGTTGGTATTGGGGAGAGGGAGGGGGAGGGGTGAGAAACTTGTGACCAACAATACTCCCGAAGACTGTCTATATTACAACCATTCCCCTCCTTAACAGGTTATGAGATGACTGGCCACATTTATTATATTCCCCGGAATTTATTTGAAAAGCACAATCATGAGAAATTATGCGACGCACGTGCAATAAAAATCGACCCTCCTCTATACACGCAGTTTATATTTAAAACAGCGATTATCTCCGAATTCAATTTCATCTTTTCCTGGCAAAGTTCAGCCGTGTTTATTATGCCGAGCGAGTCCATCCCAAACTGCGGACTACTGTAGCTTGTCAGAAAAATCAGTATATAGTGGTTGAGGCAAGCTCGCGGTGTTCTAGACAAATCTGGACGGTGTACAGATACGTGTGGGTGATGGACCTTGTTTTGCTTTTTTTAATCGCTATTTCCATCTTATTATTTATCTAGTTATTTCGTTTTTATTTCTTCAATTGTTTTTGGGGATTCCTAATTAAAATACCTACAACAATTTGTTTTAGTGAGTTCATAAATGAGCCGTATCCGCAGGAGTGAAATTTGAGCTTCAAGTATTTGATGTGAAGATGTGATGAATAGTTGAGAGGCTGTGAATTGATGTGAGAAATTCTCGAGTATATATGAGTAGAATGTACAGAATAGACTTAAATCAGGGGAAATTCCAAGCACAGAAGGTGATTTCATTTATTTATTTTTGTTGCTCGCTATAGTTGGGAAATTTGAATGAATGAAGTTTCCAGTTCTTGGCAGTACTTTTGAGCTGGTATATACCTTGAGCAAATTTCTTACTCTCCACATGATTAAAGTTGAGAATTTCCCTGACTTTTCCGGGGTTTTCCAGCCCCGTGGCCATTTAGCGTTTAAAAGAAGGCGACTGTGCACTAACAATTAGTTTTCCATTTTCGTAGAAGTGGCTGAAGTATAGTAGATTATAGATTATGACATCAGGCAATTGATGGGGTGGAGGACGGGATAAAAATGCTAAACGTATTCAAGTTTCGGCCGTCTTGCGTGAGCATATGTTTGTTTCATGAGTACTTCGGGGGGGGGGGGGGGTAAAAAGTGTTTGCCATGAATGAGAGGAGAATTGCGTGACAGACCCTGCATCGATAGCCTTTCATCAGTTTGTTGAACGTCGGTGGATGTGAAGCGAGAGAGTAAAGGGAATCCCCCCCCCCCTTCATCATTCATCACACACACCCCCTTACAACCCACAACCTCACTTAAGGCACCCTTGTTGATGGCCAACAAGATTTGCCACCCTTTTTCTCGTCTTTTAAAAATCCTATCACCCCCCCCCTCCTCTTCATCATTCCGTTATAGAGTTTTTCGCGTGCCACCATAAAACCCACACACGCATCCCAGTTGCCAATATCCTTGCTACCGATCCAGTGCAAGTTTTTTTTTCTATCCTTTTTACTTTCTCACTCACTCACTCTCTCTCTCTCTCTTCTCTCTCAATTATCATCCAGATCGAGTTACAAAGTGAAAGCAAACGATTCGATTTATAACTCTTCCTAGTTGGGCACTTCACGTTCAAACGCCCACTCCCTTCAACCCCCTCCTTTTCACAGTTTTAAACACTTTTTTTTTCATAAGTAATAAAAAAATTTAATAAGTATAATACCATCATGCTAGTAAAACCGTTGAATAGCCAGAGTGTCTAAACTGACTAAGATGAACGAGGCTTGAAATATTTCTATAAAATGTATAATAAACCGTTGATCAAAAGTTGTTTTTTTGATAGATTTATTGTCTTATTGAATAGTAGGGTTCGGGCATGAAAGTGGTAGAGAGGGGGGGAAGGTTTAAGAAACTATTCCACTAAATAAAATGAGACTAAGGAAAGTTTATCTTTAAATCCTTTCCCTAAAACAACCGCAACAGTTAGCTCCTTTTTTCCTCTACCTACGAAATAGTTTCCTCTCAAACCTTATAGACCACGGGAGAAATAAATTATAAATAATGGTATGAATTATTACATTGTAAGTTATTTTTTATTTTGAAAGGGTAATCCAGCGGTTATCATCAACTAAAGTTAGAATTTGTTTTTTAAATGATGATATTCCACATTAATACAGTAATATCAATAATTAAATAAACACAAGACAATTACAAAAAAATAATTGCCTGGCAATTTCATGAATTCGGCGGGATTTCCAAAAAAAAGTCTTTGACGTCATCCGAATAATAATATGTAAAATCAGGCCTTCTTTAGCGGGGATAAAAAAAAAAGGAAAATCCTATAACGTCGGGCCCACCCCCATTAGTGTCTTCAATTAAGCCACAGTCGGTAAGGGAAGAAGAACGAGAGAGAGGGAGAAAGAAAGAGTGAAAAAAAGAAGAAATCGAAGTTTTCTATTAGAAAAAAACCCTCTCACCGCGCATTTTATTGATCCTTTAGCGATGATTTTAACGTGGCGGGGAATTTACTACCTCGCCTCACCATCTCATCATTCCCTTTTAGACCACTCAAATACTTGGCAAGGGAGGAGTAGTAAATGAGCTGTTTTCATTCTTTTTTCACAAAACAAAACTTTACGAATAGGATGTGTTGGGGGGGAGGGGTTCTTTTTTTATTTAAAAAAAAAAACGTGTCAAACAAGATACTCCCTTCTTCCGGCAAACCTCTTCGTCTGGGACTCTATAAATGTGCGTGTTCCTTTCGCACTAATAAGCCCGAGATTGTTCTGTTGTTAGACACTCGCCGAATAATTTAATTCTCTCATTTTATTTCTTTGTTAATTTCTAGCTTAATACCGTTACACTATTACTGTTTCACGGTGAATTATTTTGATAAAAACTTAATCTGTTACGAGTGTTATTTTTTTTTTTCGTAAAAACTCCTCCGCGTAATTATTCTGAAAAAAAGTGTTTCAATGAACGCGCTTTCCACTTTTCAGGCCTTTAAATTATTAAAATATGCTCGTGGGACTTTGCTTGATAATTAAAAAAACAAGAAACGTGGAATTCTCCGCACGAAAAACAGTTTTCGTAGTTGTTTTACTCTCGAAAACCATTGAATTTTGAAATCCACGTCGAGTAAAATGCAAATGATAAGGTTTAAACCTCCAAAGCTAATTGTACCGATTTATGTCAAGAAAGAGGCCCCCCTTTTTTTTTTATCTCCTTTGCTCCGGCGGTTTTTGTACCCCCCAGCCACCATACAGACAGACGCTGCACACAATTCCCGCCGGAGTGTGTGTGTGAGAGAGAGAGACAGAGTGAGATAGAGGTTATCTTCAATATATTTTCAGGGAATAAATTAAACTTTAGAAAAGGAGGGCGCCCCCACAATGGGAAAACGAGATCGTTAGTAAGGGAAAGAAGGACCCCGAGAGAACGACGGTACTAAATGAAACTAGTTCCAACTATACATCTGCCTTGCCATTACAGCAATTGTCCGAGTTCGGATTTACTTGCATACGGAATTAGGCTATTAATCATTTGACTATGGGGCTTGAGTGTATTAAACCAAAGGATAGAGAGAGAGAGAGAGAGAGAGAGAGTGAGACTTCGAGTATGCAAATGAGACACTCGCACTGGGTGATTCCTAACCCTTTTGGATTCCCTTGCCTCCCCATGACCCCTCCTCCAACCACTTCACCATCAGTACGCGCTCCCTTTTACATGAGGGATCCTAAACAATGGAGGAAGCTTATATGACTGGGCCACCGTTTCCAGTAAATGGAAGCCGGCTTGTATTACTCGCTTCTTTTGTTCCAAGACAACTCGATTGTGAGATTTCCGTGCCTTTTTTTTCTCCATCAACTCCTACTGTTACCAGTGTTTAAGGCCCACTCCTGGGCACAACCTTCTGACCAGAGACCGTCGTCACATTCGTATTATTGTTTACCTGGAAGAACTACGATGAGGCCTATAGTTTTGGCTATCATTAAGAGATACGTCGGATGAAATCGGCAGTATGGTGGTACAGAGAGGAGGGGGCGAAGTGACGAATTATAAGGTTTCTAGCTAAAATTTTATTGAATGATTAGGCCTATACGGTTTGATCGCCTGAAACATTTCACTATAACATTGAAATTTGCGCTCGTGTCGTTCCGGTCAGCAAGGCCCATGCACTCTATAACTTGAGCAATTTTGATAACGCCAAATAGCGACATCCACGGGGTTCCAAAACCATATAAACCATGGGCACATAATGCAGTACAACTATATTTGTAATTATGTCATAATGAACATAAATGACTTTTATCCTCAGAAATCACCTCGGACATCTCATAGTTCCCAAAATAGAACAAGCACATAATTATGTATTTGACGCTCGGCAGTCGCGCAGCCTCAGAAGCCCATACCGCAGAAATCGGTCAATCTCTTAGCTAATTATTCTCCCCCCCTTCCCACACTTTTTTTTAATATTTCACGGCAGCAAGCCCATGAACCCCCATCTCCCATCACACCATGCATCGTTCTACGATCGATAGCACTCCCATCCCACGTATCATACGTAATAAAAAAAAATTAACAACGTGGCAAACGTGTTTCTAAAACCACTTTATTGCTGGGAATTTGGTGCAGACTAAAGTGAATTTAAAAAAAAATAATAATAAAAACGGTGAAAGAGAAAGAAAAAAACATTCGTGACCCGTCAACTTCTGACGAGAGTTGTGATGGAAGATGGGAGGGGGGTAGGTGGAAAAAAAAGATGATTAAAGCAAAAATCCATTACGAGAACTAACTTTATTCCTTTCGGAATACGTGGAAATTGATTAAATTGGTTTTTTTTTGTTGAATTATTAGCTTTTCAAGCAAAGTATCCAGTGAAACGGCAATGAACTACTTCATTTTTCACTGGAATTTTAAGATATTTTTTGCTTGGACATTCATTTCTTTCCAACTATTGCACCACAAGAATTCTAGAAATCGATGAGAAATAATTATAAAAACAAGCTTTTAATGGGGTTGATTTATGTTTGGAACAGAAATAAGGAAGGGTGAGAGAAAAATGGATTTTTTTTTATTATTTTTTGCAATTTCCGTAAAGTTTTTTTTTTTTTTTTTTTTTTTTTTTTTTTTTTTTTTCGCGGAGGAGCGTGGAAAATTTTGAGGTTCTCGGCGAATAATTTATATTTTTCTTTCCAAGGAAAGGGAAACCCAGGCAATTTGCTATTGTTTCACGTCGGGTTTAGCGGTACATTAATTTACATGATATAGATGAAAACTTTTGAAGGTTATTATATTATACGTACAACTCTTTCATTAACAAGCCTTCATAGTGACCACTGGGGGCCTATTCTCTAACTCCGAAGCAATAGCTTCTTCGAAGTCATATGTTTATTTCATTCATTTTCTTCAAACAAATGAATGAAATAGACACATGGCTGGCGAAAAAAATTTTACTTCTTGTTAGAGAATTGGCCCCCTGAGGTGCTAGTGGACGATTTTCAAACTTAAAGGGTGGCCAAACGCCCGTTCTTACCTCCCCCCCTCCGTGATGCAAACTTCCCTAGTTGCTCGAAGAAAAGGTTGAGCAGATGCCATCCGTTTCGGGTACCTTGGTGAAGCTAACGAGTGCCTTCACTTATTGCTTGACCATGATGTAAGCGACAAAAATCGCCTACATAGTGAGAACACACCATAGTCATGCCCATCCCCCTACTGTATTTTTAGCTATATCTCCTGTTTTTGTAAGTAAAAATTTCTTATTTGTTTGTTCTCTTAATCGATTTGCCATTGCATTTGGGGAGTGGATTTTAGCGCGCATTTGTGTATGTTCGCATTCTGGCACCCATAGTACCATAACGTGTGCAATGTTGATTCTTTGCACACAACGATGGAAAGACTGGGCACGTGCTATTGAGCTCTCAGTGCTTGCTGGACAAGATAATCGGAATACGGTACATGGACGACGCCCGTATCGCACAATATCTCGAGCATCTCACGGACATCTGCGAACTGTGCTTTTAGCAGGCCGCGGAAGGAAGGAAGGGGAAATCCTTGAAAACAAAAACAAAAACAAAAAAACCCAATACATACAAGTAAGGTTTTCTTAAATGGAAAAGTATTTTTGTAATTACGGGAAAACTGCTCCATCCATAGGCCTACTGCCTATCTTCTCCCCACTCACCGAGGTGGCTCGATCCACGTTCATTGGAAGCTCATTCATTCAATTTAAGGCAACTCCCTAAGTTAGAAGATCTCATTTTCACGCCAGCTTCGCTAAATTTAATCTTTTTGACTAGTTTACAATGATTAAAAAACAGAAAGATCGCATGTACGCCGGCAAGAAACGGTAAAAACCATAAAAAGGTGCACACCATTCGAAAGCTTACAAGATGGAGCAGTTTTCCCTGTAATTACAAAAATACTTTTCCATTTAAGAAAATTGGGGAAATCGCGTTGGAAAATGTAGCGAAAACAATGAAAACTGGATTCACTTCGAAATCTACAGCTCCTACTCCTGTCATGAGCTATTTGTATTTGGAACGAATATTACGTCATTTTGAAGGAAATTTTGTGCTCTTTCAGAAGAGCTAGTTACTTTAAGTATTCGATTAATCCACTGGCGAGCAGCTGGCATTTAATGACAAAAAACCGGAAACCGCAAAAAAATCACAAAATATCAAATATTTCGGAAACCATGCGGAATCTTGGAAAAGTGCGAATAGTAACTTTGATCACAAAGCAGGTGCCCTATCACTGGTTTTCGGCTGTGCAGTGAGTTTCTGTACACCCTGTAGAATCAATTTCTGGAATGTCCATCCGCGTTACGCCGTCCGAGCCATATCTTGCCCTAGGATTGCTCTAAAAAACTTGTTCTTTCGCACAACATCGCGCATTTGAGATCTAGTTGGTCTTGACATCTGATCAATTTGATCAACTAACTCCTCGCGGTTTTATGGGCCGAAAGCGGGTCCAAAATGGGGATTTTTAGCACATTAAGGTCGTTCCTAAGGAAAGACCCCTCCCCTCTTACTTGTGTTCGTGGTTTTTTATTTTATTTATTTATTTTTTTTTAATGAGGATTTCCCCTTTCTTCTTCGCCTTCCTTCCACTGCCTGCTATTAAAAGCTTGTCGAAAGTTTTGAGATCAAAGGGTGTGGGGTGTCGAATTTGATGTAATTTCAAGCCGGATCTGGCTTAATTCATGAATAATAAGCCCAGGTGTAAAATTTGCAGCGTTTTTTAGGTTTTATGTTGGTGGATGAAGATACGTGAAAAGGGTATTTGGTGTCCGGTTGGAACGCAATTTGATGGTTCCCTTCAAAGATTTTCAGTGGATGCAACCGTTGCAGGTCATAGAGCACCCCATCACAGGTGATCAGCAACGAGTGTGGCTCTATATATGTATATTTGATTCAGCCCATCAAAGCGCTAATCTGAAGATTTGAGCCCACTGGAGATAACTTCGTGGCTAAAATAGAGAAAATACGTTGATCTCCAACAGTTTCTTTAGACCCTTCAGCGGATAAAATTAAAAAGGCACACTAATGTGCTGCTATTGGGACAAATATGTAGCAAAAAGTCTGCAAGAGGGGCTAATAATTCATATTCGTTGCTAAAACTATGAATAAGCGCTTATTTGCGGTTTTGAATGAAATACGCGGATAGAAGTGAGAAAATGGCCTAAAGAAAAAGCGCCGAATCACGGCTAAAATTGAGAAAAATCACTAATATTTGGCAGGGGAAAAACACTATTTCGCGGCTATAATTGAAAAAAAGGCTGATTCGTGCGAATAAACGTGAGAAAAACACTAATTCGCGGTGGAAATAGAGAAGAACAGCCAATTACCGACTACAAGGAAGAAAAACATAAATTCTTGCGGCTCATATGTAGAAAAATCTCAAATTCACGTATTAAATTAAAATAATAAAGTGCTAATTCGCGAATAATGTGTGGAACAATCGTAAATTCGCGGCTAAAATAGAAGAAAACGCTTATTAACAATTTGCAGACAAATCGCTCATACGCGAATAAAATTGAGTAAAAATGCTTATATGGAGGCAAACTTGAGAAAATACGTGAATCCGTGGCTTTAGTGAATATAACCCCGCTAATTCGATGAATAAATTAAGAAAAAGCTCTAACTCACGGTCATAATTGAGAAAAACGCAATTTCACAGATGAAATTGAGAAGCCGCCAATTGTGGGAAAATGCTAATTCACGGTCTCGCCCAAAAATGAAAAAAAAAAATCACTAATTCGCGGCTGAAACCAATAAAAATGCTCGGTTTCCGAAAGCAACTGAGGTACAAACATTGAGAAAAAGCGCTAATTCATGGCTATTAAGCGTGAAACAATCGCCAATTTACGGCTCTAGTGGCGAAGAAGCGCCAATCTGGCTGTGAGGTGTAGGAAAATAGCTAATTTGGGGCTAATATTGATAAAAACGCTCATTAAGATTGAGAAAGAATGCTAATTATAGGGAGAAATTGAGGAAAAATGTTTATTTGCAAGTAAAACGTAGAAAAAGCGCTAATTCCCGGCTAAAAATGGAAAATACTACCAATTCACGGCTAAAATTGAGAAAAACGCTAATTCGTGGCTAAAATTGAGAAAAGCGCTAATTCGCAGCCAAAATTGAGAACATGCCAGCTCTTGGCTTCTAAAAGCATCTTTGTGGGCCTACATTGAGAAGAAGCGTTGAAACGTGACTAAAATAGAGAAAAGTCTCTAATTGGCCAGATAAAAAACACTATTTCGCGGATAAAATTTGGAAAAAGAGCTGATTACATAAAATCAGGAAGGGTGCTACCTAATGGGGAACTTGCACATTTTTCAAAAGTTGGTGTTTCTTAAAGAGGGCTCTTCCACAAGCCTATTGCTCACAGTAAACTCAAGAACTGAAATCAATCAAGGATGGTTTTTTACGACTTTTTAAACATTTCGAGTGGGGGTTCGATTACGTCAAAACTTATTTATTGAAATGGATATGTGGGGAAGAGGGTGTTAGACCCGTTTACTGGAGGGGAATTTTTCATGTTATTTGTAAACAAAAAATTTTAGAGTTCCCTCAAATGCTTCACAAGTAAGGATTTACGTCATTTCCCCTCGCACCATCCATCCCCTCCTGAAGAATTTTGAACCTTTTTTAAAATCTTAAAACGGACCAATCGGGTTGCAACTTCCGTTGTTATCCTTCAGTTCAAGGGTCAAATGACCGGTATGCTTTTCTTCCCAATCTGATATTCATGCAAGTTCCCCATTTTTGGCTAAAATTAAGAAAAATGTCTAATTCTTGGTTAGAATTATAAATGAATTCAAATAAAGCGCTAATTCGCAGATGAAATGTGAAAAAACGCTAATTCGCGGCTAAAAATGAGAAAAATCCCTAATTCACGGCTATAACTGATAAAAACACTTAGTAGAAGCTAATAGGGAGAAAAACGGAAATACCTGGCTTCTGAAAGCATCTTCGTGGTTAACATTGAGGAAAAGCGCAAATTCATGGCCAGTACGAGAAAAAATCGTTAATTGAGGGCTGAAATTGAGAAAAACTCTAAATTGGCGGCTTGAATTCAGAAAAAGCGCTAGTTCGCGGCTGACGAAATTGTTTTATTCAAGAGACAAAATACATGAAATTTTGTTTTGAAAGAGTCAAATCTTTGTAAAAGCTGAACTTGCATGAAATTGGGCTTTAACCAGAACTGAAAACACGCGAAATTGGACTTTCAAATATTATAAAATCACACGAATTTGGTTTTAGTTTAGAGCGAATCTACTCAAAAATTGGGTTAATGAGAAGCCAAACTCGTAAAAGTTGGGTTTTGTAATAACGATCCCCCCTCCCCCCTCCACGACATTAGCTTTGTGATTCAAACCCGCACGGAATGATCTTAGAGAAGCAATATCTGCCGTTGGATTAGCATACATTTTAGCAAGAGTCAATCCCACGTACCCACGTTTTGGATTTGAATGAGCAAAAGGTTGAAAAAACAAAAATTATGAAATTTGGATTCTGAAAGGAACGAAATTTAAATGACGAAAGCTTGGCCTTTTTTGGTGTAGTGACGCCCGTTTTCCACGTTTTACGTTAATTTATGAATGAGGAAAATCCGTGAAATTGGGTTTTGACTTTTGAATGAGTGAATTTTACGAGATGTGGATTTGAATGATTGATAATCTACTAAATTTTGGCTGAAAAATCAAAAATCACGTCTAAGGAACTATAATATGAGAATTTGGTTTGTGAAGTGCCAGATTAGTTTTCCGAATCTGCCAATCCTGCAAAACTGTTTTTAGAATGAGTCAAACCGAAAAAATTTTTTTATCCTACTCGATGTGAAAACGCGTCCTTTCATGACTCGCAACTGTCATGAAAATACGATTTTCATGTCTAGGCATGAAAATGTTTGCCAAAATTTTTCACCAAGATGCGCTTCGGATAGCTATCGCATTTCGTTTTCTATTCTTGCAGGGGGTTTTCTCGTTGCCACGCAACACACCTCTCCACACTCCTCCACACCGACCGACTTTCCCACTCACTGAAGCGTTGTCGTTTGTTTAGATGCACTTTTATTTTGTATTTTTTCAAGTACAGATGGGCAAACGTTTTCTTTTTATTCCACCTTCCAGTTTTAAACTCAATACTAATTTATTAATTTTTCCCCCTTCTTTCGTAGGATAAAAAATAATGTGTACGCCTCGGCAGAAAGGCGTTTTCTGGGCCTCGAAAAATGGTCAGCTTCGACTGCGTCTCGGCTGGCCACTTTTTTCTCGGCCCGGAAAAGTACGCCTTTCATGCCTAGGTGTACAATATACTATTTGAAAAATCCAAAATCACTAAATTTAGGTTTTGAACGAACCGCTGTTTTTGAAAGAGCCATACTCGTGAACATTGATTTTTAATTGAGCGAAACCCCTTTAAATTGACTTTTAATTGCGAAAGCTAGCTTGTTTGTTGGCTGCAAGAGCAAAACCAACGAAATTTGTTTGGCTGACGACCAATTCCGTGAAATTTTGAATTTGCGATTATGACGCGTGAGCTCCAACGGACTGAGTTCTTGGCGAATGACATCATAATTTGGGGGGCAGGGGTCAGATGAGACAGAATGAGTTGCTCAGAACGACTATTATTCTTCCAACTCACGTATATCTTCAAACTATATTCGAATACATCGTCTCCCTCTCTCCACCCTTTTCCCATGTGCATCTGCACCCCGGTGAATGAAATAGTTCAGTGAAGAAATTGGCTATAAAAAGGTTTATAAGAGATGCCAGAGCTAATATACGAATAATCTCGAATTTTGAGAATTCGATATGATATGAGAAAAAAAATCGGCCACACGTTGTTTCATTTTGTAATAATTTAAATAAACTAAAATTCACATAATTTTCAGGGGATGAAATGAGCCCACATGTAGCGCGCGCTCGTATTTTTAATTAATCGTATGCGTTGTTTTTCCATTAGATGAAAAACTAAAAAAACACAAAAATAATAATTATTTCCTTCTTTTAGTAGAAAACGCTGGTTTTTAATTAATTTAATTGGGCGACACGGAATGTTCTTGAAAAAAACCTCGAATACAAAAAAAAGTGTTAATAAGGTTTAAATGGTGGGAGGGGGGGTGCCAAACTTGTTTTCCTACTCAAGACCCATAAAAAAATAAGAAAAACGTCCTCTTAAAATATTATTGCACTACGACAATGCAATTATAGGGCGAAATAAGGTACTTCGAGAGGCATTTTAACGAGACAGAACGAGCATGCAACAGCTGTTCCCTCTTGGACGATTGCCAAGTGAACAGTAAAACACCTTATTCTTTCTTGTTGTGGGACAAAATGTGAATTTGAGTGCACCCCTCCCCCTTCCACCATCACACTCGTTTTATTTTTCAATATTTTTTTTATTCACAATGTAAAAACGTGAGAGAAAATCTGTTTGAAGGTTTTAGCGCGACCGTAGTAATCCTCCCGAACCCTATCACTGTTGGGTGCGATGACTGTGAGGGGAGGAGTGATGATGATACGTGCTCGTGCAGCTACGTTTTGACTTAAAATTAGGCTCTTCCATTGTCCCAATGTCCGTCAAAGAGTGTGAGGAAGGGCCGGTGGTGATGGAAGAGCGATACTGTGGGTTCGGGATTCAATTATTTTATTTTTTAACTGATAAAAAGCGAACTCTTTTTATTGTTTCCTTTCAAATTTTATTGCTTAAAAAAATATTGTTTCGAAGGAATGCAATTTTTTTTATAGCTACGTCTTTCCTTTCTAGAATACCGTTCTAAAAGATGTTTGATTCAATACTTGGCGAATTTACACATTTATTATGCGCCAGGTAAACTACCCAAAGGTGAAATAAAATAAAAAACGCGGCAATTTTATTTCTGATGCAAACACATCACGGAACCTCAATAAACTTCGCGGTGCAGTGTAAAGAAATTAAAATTTGCACTCTTGGAAGCTTGTAGGTGGACGCTATTAATCCCCTCGCCGCCCCACAACCGGCGCAGACAATTTTTACACACTTGCTATTTTATTTTTTTTAGTGCTCAGAAGTTGTTAAACGATTGTAAAATGACATGAACCATATAGGCGTGATCCAATTCAAGTTAATAAAAAAAAGTATACTCGTCGGTTGGAGGCTCTGCCCACGTTTTATTATACATATTATTTTTTCTGAGATGCAACTGTTATTTTCAGGTCCTCTAATTCAAATGCCGGACAACAACGGGCTTGTCTCTGCGACGTCCCGTGACTCAATGTGCCCAGGGAAATTGGGCTATAACTTGTTTCTATGGATCCTGAGGGCCCAAATTTCCAGATGGTTCTAGGAAGTTAACTGAATTTACCACTTCTTTCGGTCCATAAGACCTACTTGTCGATCTATAAATAAACTTATTTCTAGCCATCCCTTGGAAATTCCCCTTTTTTAACGCGAATAGTGCGGTCGTAAGCCTAAACCACCACTTTTCCAGTAAATGAGTGTTTTAGCGGTTGAATCGCCTATTTAATAAAGAACATGGAGTAAGTAATTATTCGAACGACCGGAGGAAATGTTCTGTCCAGAACTGTCCATAAATTTATTCATATTTAATCAAAATATTCAGGGAAATATGCGCCTGCATGAAATTTATTCGAAGGAAAAAAAACAACAAAAAAACTGCTCTTCAGCAGACAATTTAGATACTTAACTTAGTTGTGGGGCGAGCACGGTAAGGTGCGGGGCGTCGGTAGGGAATTAAAACAATTTATAAATATGTGTTTGGTGAAACCATTATCGTCACGATATGTTTATACCTAAAGCAATGAAAAATAAATGAAATAACAAAATAAACGAAAAAACGCTATTTTGTCAATTAAGCTAGCTCCAACTGGGAAAGACAGTTTTTTTTTTGTCATTTCTCCCCTTTTTTTTATTGATCCGTTAATAAACACGAGAAGTCGCAGTAGCTCCTCGTGACTTTTATAGGCCTCCTTTTTAAATATATTTTCGACCCGTATTCCCTTTAATTTTATACAAAATGGGACAAAAATGCCATTGATGATAGGCTCTTTCGATTGCTGGGGCATAAAAAAAAACTCGATCACTTCCACCGACACCTTCTAAAGATGGGACATAAGGAGCACCCCGAGGCTAAATTTCACCTGTTCCTTTGGCCGAGAGCCGCGCCGGTCTCCATTTTTTTTTCTGTTTTAAATTAATTCGTTGTCTATAACAATTTACTGAAGAGCCTTCAACACACTTAAGACGGTGATGGGATGGTCCATGGTGGGGGGGGGGGTAGGTGTCTTAAAGGACAAGGAGGCGACATTTATAATTAATCGGTTTTGGGAGTAATCCAAAATAATTTTCTTTTTAAACGATTTCAAACTCTGCGGCGATTTAATAATTGAATTTGAACATTTTTTTTTCGCTGTATTTTTCAGGCATTCAACTGATTGAGGCCGTTTGAATAGCGCTAAAATAAAAGTTACGTAAAAAATTGTAATTATCTGCGAAAAAATGAGGTCGTTTTGTGAATTTATTTCCGATAAAACCCCAATTCTTCATAGCCGAAAAAAAATAAAATTAAGAAATTTGTAAAGAGGGACCGAAGATAGTGAAAACAAGCGCGAATAAAAAATGAAATAATCTTTTTCCAACAAAAATTGATTAAAATAAGCACTCTTTAACAGTTTGGAATTTATGTAGAAAAAAAAACTATTTGCAAACCCGCACCGGCGTTATCGCGGATGCGCCGTGTGCCCTGTTTCCTTAGTGACCAACAAACTGAAGGAAAAATAAAATCGGCTCTGTGCGTCTTCTCACTGGTCTCCGAGGACCAAACTTTATTGTTTGCGACAAACGCCATCGAATTTGTCACATTGTCGGTAAAATAAATTGGGAACACGAAATTCGTGAGAGCACGAAATGTGACAACCTTTGGGGACAATTTTGAGAATTTTTTTAAACAAATAAAAACATTATAACATTCCAATTTCTACCTGTTGGTCAAACGTTGAATTGTACAGGACGATAGACTGTATCACATAATCACTTCGAAGTCCACAAAAAAAGTTGAAAACGCGAGTAAACACCTCACAAGAAATTAAAAAGAAAAGAAAACAAACGACAAAAAACAGTACGAAAATTTACAAAAACGCCCGGAAAACACGATTTAAAAAAATCCAAATTCTTGAAAAACCCGGCTTTTTATTTTCTTTTGAAATCGGAAAAACAATACGACACAACTGGTCCCGTGTACAAGACTAAAATCCAAAAAACCGTGTGGTGGGAGCGGGCTATTCGGGAACTCACCCCCTCCCTCGATGAACCTCCTTACCACTACTGACCCCCCACCACCACAGTCAAAACCCGGACTCCGAAAAAAAAAAAAAAAACTATAACAAAACAAAACGTATATAGGCGCTTTTGAAAGTTATTTTTTCAAAAAAAAGGGGGATATTTTTTTTTTGTACTTCTCTTTTTCGACCGACTTCTACCCATTTCAAGGAGGGTACTGGCGCGCATTCCTGCCCCTCTCTTCAAACTAAACTACAACTCATTTGAGTAGAATCGCCCCTCCGCGAGTGGTGGCCTCTCTAGAACCCTCCCACTGGAAAGGAAAGGAATGGAAAGGAAAGAGGAAAGCCCCCCCCCCCTTCCTTACCAGTCGTTCTTTAAAAACTTTGAGCCAGGGATGGAGAGGGTGTGTTGTGGCAGGGGAAGGACCTCCTCGTTTCGTGCTGTTGTAAACGCTATACGAGTGTAGTGTGGTGTTATGAGGGAGGAGGGTGGGGGAAAAAGTAAAGAAGTTATACACTCACCCGCAAAACTACCCCTCTCTTTTTTACATTTGGTAGCACGATTTTTCGGCTTTTTAGAAAAAGGGGGTTGAAAAGAGCGTGGTAGGAGGGTTTAACCCCTCTCTTCTTCTACAGGCCAGTTACCACCACCTCATAGAAACTACGGCACAATAGAAAATATCCACCATTGCCTTTTTTTTTTCCTTCAGATAGTATAGGAAACTAAGTTAAACCCCTTCAAATACAGGATACTTTTTTAAAAACGCCCTTTCAGCCCTGCATGATGACTCATGCATTTTTTTTTCTTCATGAAAATGCCATTATGCCTTTAGTTATACCCGGCCAGTAATTGCGCAAGTAAACTGTTACTGCCTATAAAAAAAATCCCCCTATTTGGTATACGAGGATCCCCGGTTTTTATGGATTTCTCCTAAATTAGAATTTTACAACTCTTAACCGACTAAAAAAAAAAAGGAAACGCACCCTAGTTTGAGAGCGATTACAAAACCTCTAATTAGATGGAGAGGTGAAAAAAATAATTAAAAAAATGCTGATTCCTGCAATGTTTATAGGCTTTGACGCAATTAACTCCCCACTCTGCACAAAATTCGGATGTCTGAAAATGTGCCCTACAGTACATACTATAAAGACCTTACAAGCAACGTTGCTAAATAGACGTATTTCCAGTCAGATCTGAAAGTGGTTGACGGGGAAAAAACCTTCTAATAGACGACTGATTTTTTAAAAGCGGAATTTCTGAATCGCTCAATCATTATTATTTATATTTTCAACACAATTTGAACATGGAATATTTCATAGTCGAAATTCTAGGGTGCTTGAGATCGGAATCAGCCCCCCCCCCTCCTTCACATATTTGAAAGCCGTATCCAAAAACCGCTCATTCAAAACCCAATTTGGTGGATTTTGCTCATTGAAAAAGTCTTTCACGGGATATTCCAGAAATAGAAATTCGTGGATTATTATTGGGGCTTTTTTTTTAAACCTCCACTATCAAAGAGCAGGGGCATGGCACACGCCCCATGCACGGAATCCCAAGTGGATTATTGTTCCGCTTTTGGATCGGTTGATCTAGTCTAGAGTCCCTCTCACCGCATGAGGTTGAGGAGGTCCTCAGCTAGTGTCTCGCTGGCCGGAACATATGAGGCGTGTGAAGCCCGAAAATGCTGATCCTGCGAAGATAGCTCTCTCCTCTTAATAAGGTTAGAGGTCGCTAGCACGCGCCGAGTGCGTTGCACTCGATGAGATAAGCCCCTGCACCGAGGTTTGTTCTTTAGAACGGCCCGCCGAGGGTATGTTTTTTAAAAAACTCCCCCCCCCCCCACAGGCCCACCACAGGTACGTCCCTGGTCCCACCAATGTCGTGTTTGACCTCGGTGGTTTCCATGGACGGAGCAACCGGTGACTGCGACGTTCACGGAAGGTTCTCTGAGCCCCCTCCGAGTTCTTCATATAAACTTCTGGGTGAGCCCTTCAAGGTCCTACCAGAAGCCAGGGTAATATAAGTCCACCGCCGGCAGAGCGGTAAGCGCCGAGGCCTGCGGTAAGCCTATTACACCAGGGGATCGGCCGGTGCCCTGGGGGTCCGTTCAAAGCACACTTTGCCCCCTGTGCCATGCAGACCTTAGGTACGGACCAAACCTTGTCTTGGGGGGGGGGATAGCTGGAGGAGGTAGGAGACGCCACTCTCTTCTGTCCCGGACTCAGGACAGCCCCTAACCCGCTGTTTGCCCACGGGGTCGTATTCGGCCCCCATGTCCAATGGGTGTGTCCGATAACGGACTCCCCTCCGCACACGGTGCGCCTAATCCGACCCAACCCACCATCGCACCGTATCAGGGAGCGGGTCGGCCCAACGGTGGGGTCCCCCATCCGCAACCCAGGGGACGCGCCCGATAGGGGAAACTAACCCCGTGAAAGGTTTCTAGCCATTCACACGGATCAAGACCGTCACGGGATTTTAGGGGCTACTCAGACAAAAAAATAAAATAAATAAATTTGGTGAGATGGGCTCTTTTAGGGAGCCACATTTAGGCGGAGTTAGGCTCCTCCTACGGTCCAACTCTTGTGGACTTGGCCGCCCGTTCAAACCACAAGTTTGAGAATCGATCATTTCATCACGGGATGTCTCTTTCAAAAATGTAAATTTGGTGGGTATAGCCCTTCAAAAAAAAAAAAAAAAAAATCTGGTGATTGTAGGCTTCTACAGCCGACGAGGTTTCTATTAGGCGGATGGAAAAACTCTCGTCAAAATAATGTTCTTTTAATAACAGTATACCCAACGTTTCGTCACTACAGGCCTCTTCGGGGGTGTCTAAAAACCAAGATACAAATAAAATTAGTCTAAAACTCAAATTAAAACTCAAATTAAAACCAAAAAATTGTAGCACACCTTAACAAAACTCATTAAAAACAAAATTCTAGTCGTCAGGACCTTTATCACATCCATTAGGTTAGTAAAAAGAACTAAAGAACAAAATAACGTGAGACAATTGTACAGAAAAAAATAAACTAGGTAAATATCACAGTCTTTTCTGGGGCTTGGACTCACATACTCGCGCCAAAAAATTGAAGAAACCCATGTAATGCGGATCTAGACCGCTGACATCCGAGCGAAAATTTAGGGCCTTGTCACCCTCCTTCTGTATGTGGGCCATCTCTTTAAAAAGCCTTTTTGGTAGCACCGGCTCACGTTCCAATACCACTGTGTCATCCCAGACGGGCTCATGTCGGCAGTCTCGAAGGTGCTGAGCGAGGGCCGTACAGTTCAAACTACTAGGTGTCCTCCGAGCATCACTCTTATGACGTTGCACTCGGTCTTTGAGAAGATTCTTCGTTTGTCCAACATAAACCTTTCCACAGTCCTCCTCTGGCAAGGTCCTCCTGAACACAACGTCAAATTCCATACCTTTGTCTAAGGTCGCCTTTTTATTTCGAAAAATACTTCTGCGTTCGTTTTTGTCGTTCTTGAAAGCCACATTCACGTTCCCAAGCTCTCCTATGTTACTCAGAAAAGCGTGAGAAAAAGACCCCATGTAGGGGACACCAAACCATCGGCCCCTATCATGGCTGGGGAGGGGGGTGATAGAACCTGTAGATCGCTTTGTCGATAATCCTCCGGGGGAATCCATTAGGCTTTAACACTCTTCGGATGAACTTTCGCTTACGCTGGTGGAACTCCACGTCAGACAGAGTCAGGACTCGAGACGCAAAAGAGTTAGCTATGTTCCGTTTTATGCCTTCAAGGGGGAAAGAACTGCAATGAATCAGTCGTCCCGAGTAAGTCGGTTTAGTTTAGTGGTCACCAGGTTATATACCACCAGGTTTCCCCTGCACCAAGAGATCCAAGAATTTGATGTCGAGAAATGAAAGCTCACTCCCATTACAAAAAATTCATTTCGTGACCTCGGTTTCAGCTTAACGCCACGCCATCTTCAAACGAGTCAATGAAAAAACAATAACTCTCCAAGAAGAGATCCAAGAAGGCAATGCGGTACTTAGTCTCTCTCTCTCTATGGTGAACACTAAACTTCCTGCAGCGTAGTCGTTAAACCTGCATAGAAGATTCGTTATGGCGGACTCTTGTATAACAAGAATCGAGTCATCAACATACTTGGCCACAACTGGACATCATCTTCAAACTGCACAAGAACGTCAGAAAAGGCCATGTCCATCACCAAATCCACCAGCACCGACGACGTGGGATGGCCCATCGAAATATGTGTTCTCCAACAGGAACTTTATATAATTCTCTTGAAAGTGAAGAAATCTAACTTTGGGTTTGCCTCTTTGATTTTCTCCCAATAGCGGTCCACCGCTCTCAGCGCCAAGTCATAGGGAATAGTTGTGTACAATGATTCCACGTCCAAAGAAACCAAAACATCGTCCTCCCTAGGAACTACCTGCGACAAACGTTCTTTCAGCTCATAAGAGTTTCGCATCCGAAACCAGGAAGAGGTAGTAACAGGTGTCAATACCTCGCTCGCCCATTTTGCCAACGCCGAAAAGGGCGCCTGGATACAGGAGACAATAGGTCTTAATTTCATTCTGTCATGCTTATGGGTTTTGGGGCGATCCGAGGTGGAACTGAACGATGAGTAGGTAGTGAATTTTCTTTTTTCGGTCACTGTGATCGTGCCATGTTTGAGGAGGCGGTCTACGAGCTGGTTTGCCTCTTTTCGAACTCGAGTGGTCGGTTCTCTCTGCAAACATTCATAAGTCTCGGGGTCGTTCAGCATCTCGTTTAAGAGATCATTACTCACCACGACTGTGGTAGCCCCCTTGTCTGCTCGTGTGACCAACAAATCTTCATACTCTTTTATAGGAATGTAACAGTCTTCTTTAAATTATTCTTGATGTACGCTGCCAATCCGTTTTCATTGTGCCATCCAGTGTTCTTCTTTCCCTCTGTGGCGTTCTATTCAGTTGTCTTTCAACGTATTTTCGCAAATTATACGTCAGTTTCCCCTCGTAGAGCTGTTCTCTCTGTTTCTGATATGTCTAGGGCGGAAAAAATTATTTCAGCATCAGCGCACATCTGCACGTATGGCGCTGTGCGTGCATTCGGTCACCACAAAAGTCAGGCCCAAGCGCCAGGTACTTGTTGTGCATGGTGCGGTAAGGAGACGTCAGTCAAGTTTACTATCCACGGGTTCTCCTTTTCTTTCGTAGGAGAGGGTTGCGATTCTGGGCGCGTTGTTCTTCCTAGTCTGTTCTCTGACGCCCGGTCATTGTGAAGACGCAGACTTTCGTGGGACACTTGTTGGTTGTAATTGTCTGTAGATAGATCGTTGAAGTCCGGGTTATTCTGCGTGAAGTCGTACGCCAAATTACTCACCATCGGTTTCTGTCCTGTTCCTCGTAGGCTGTCATACTTTTTGTTGAACCTTCGCTTATACGTATGACCTGCAAATTTAACGAAGTCGTGCATCCAGCGAAGAATATCCGTTCTAATGGCGGGTGATGCAATTTCCGAGCTGAAAGCGTCGATACTCCTTGAGCCTTCTCTCTCTATCTTGGCGATCTGCCACATTCTGTCCTTAATCTCCAACCTCAAGAATTTCAATTTCTAGTATTCCGCTAGTGAGAAAAAAACAATCTCTCGGCCTTGATTCAATGTCAATGTACATGAAGCTTGTCTCGCCCAAAGGACTCAAATTTGAAGGATTTAAAGAACAAAAAACTCAACAACTGAACATCGAACTATAAAAAAATTAGGGAAACCCAAACGCCGGAATAGTGGAAAAAATAATATTAAACAACTATTTTGACGTGAACTATAATAGCGTTTCCCGTTTCCACAAAATTTGGCATTTGGGCAGTTCATTTCCACTCGTCCTCTCTTAATTGAAAAATATGTTAATTGAGAAGACGGGTTTATGTAAATGATGTACTTTAGCGGCTATTTATCGTGCTTTGGGAGCCCCGAGGCTGGGCTTCAACTCCACGCCCTCATGTAAAGAAAAAGGGCCCCGGAACTTGCAATCTCACAAATATTTGGCTCTAATTGTAGCAATTGCAAGGCATTCGCCAGACCATATAAGAGCTCAGTCTGGACACGCTTGCCTAGGGCCTAGGGCACCAACTGAAGACCCTGAAACTTCCTAGTTCGTAAAGTACCTGGAACTTTCAATTTCACGAATTTTCAACCATCAGAAAACGTCCAATTCCTACACGATATTTAGCTCCAAAATGTGGCAATGTGGCGGCAATTCGTCAGACTTTGGGCGCTGTCGTGGCCGGCTATAGCCCTCGTGGGTTCCACGGCCTTAAAAAAAAACCCTAAACTTGAAATTGTAGGAAAATCTAGACCACGAACTATATGTAAACAAACTGGGTCTAGGAACTTGCCATTTTTCGAAAGTAAAGATCAGAAACCGAAGATTTCGCATTTTTTCCAGTTTTTTTTTTTTTTTTTTTTTCATTTCTGATTGTAGCAATTCCGTGGCGAATTGTCCCCGTTGTTTCAATTAGCGATTTTCGGTTTTTTGAATCACTTAATTGCTAAGTCATTCAAGGGAACGTATACGATATAATCACGTTCAATGGCAAAATTATTGCTTCATACAGTTTCACTGGTCTTCCCTTAAAAACATGCAGTTTCGTGACTATTTATCCCCAAATTTGCGGGGCTAAATGCAGAAGGTTTTACGGATATTTAGACTCGAATGTGTAGAATTCGAATTTCGTGGCTATTTATCCATCGAATCCATTTCCAATCTTGAGCCGGAAACTGGACATTTCAAACCAACTTAGCTCTGAAACTTTGCAGTTTGGTGACTCTTTTACGCCTTGATTACTAGAATTTCAGTGATTCCTAACCTCCGAAACTTGAATATGGACCACATCGCCTGTTTGGCCTCGAACTCACGTTTTATAGCCTCATCAATCAGATTCAGGTTAAATTTGCAGTTTTCTTCTTGAATGGTCAGACCAGACAGGCAAAATTGTCAGTTCCTAAGTTACTGTGCCAGTCTCTTGGCAAAACCTGACGGTTTCTCCAACTTTGCGTGGAAGATCCGTTACCCAGCGAAATTTCAAGATTTTGTTGTTTTATATAAGGGCAAAACGGTGACCTCACCAACGACATGCCTGAACTCCGAGGAAGAACCATGACGCACGCCTAACGCTCATCAAACCAGCACTGTCGTGTTGAAGGTTCCTTTGGCGCGTTTTGGCAGTTACCGACAGCCAGTTAGCAATTGGGCATAGTCCGATTTGGACAAAACTGCGTATCTTCTTGCGGATTCTCAACACGGGGAAACGGAAAATCGAGACAGGATTGCTATCAGACAAACCACTGAATTGGTTCTCAATTCTCATGGTGTTGCCACTGTTTTTGGCCACATGCGCAAACGTTTTGACGGGTCACAGGAATTCTGCGCTTACTTGACAAACGTGAAGTCCGAGGTCGATGCAAATACACTCACTCCCTACCCCATCAAATAGCCCACACTCATCAAAGTCCTCGACCGTAATGAGCATCATACCGCCCTTGGATCGTAATATACTATACACAGGTTTGGGGCCTTCAAAAAAGTAATTCCGCCAGTTCCGCCACATCGCAAAATTTGGAGTCCTAATTTCACCGAGCGGGCGGGGGGTGAAGCTTACTCGTCAATTTTTGGCGGAAATGTTTCCTAAGCAGACACATCCTTCGTAACGTATAAGTCCCTGTGCTCGTCTCAAAACTAAAATTTCTTGGGATAACAACCGAAATCAACTCAAAATTTGATTTTAAACTCCAGACAAATGACTAAATAGGTTGTAGGGGGTGGGAATGAGTCCAGTCACTCACACCATTACCCAATCCGCATAAATATACCTATAGCAGTTACCCGCCCTGCGTATGCACGCCTATAAACCTTCCAGGGACCGAAACTTCGGCCTTTTAAAGCTTGCCCATTAACTTTTTTCCCCCTGTTAAAAAATACTGGAAAGTGCATCTTTAAAAAAAAGGTGGTGGCGGTGGTGATGGAGGGAGGGATGGCTAACAGCATCTTCCGAAGAGACTGATGTTTGGTTGGTGGGGAGGGTGGTAACATTTTTATAATCCCGATCGTAAAGGCGATAAGGGATTTATGAGTTTGAACGAGAGAGAGAGAGTGAGAGAGAGAGAGAGAGAATGAATTAGAGGTTGTGGGAGGGTGAATGCGAGTGAGGGGGCTGTTCAGATCACAATACCTGTACCACAGGGTTTGAGAGTTGTGATGTCTGGATGAGGTCGCGGTCGATCCGGGTGGTTATTGCTTTTGTGGGAAGTACTTTTTCACCCTATGACTTTTACACTTGAAAAAAAAGAAGAAGAAAAAAAAGTAACTCGAGTAGGGCTCATCAAGAAAACAATGGGATTTTCTGCGCGCTGTGGCCTGAAATAATATAGTCTAATTGAAACTAATAGCGAGAAGGAAACTTTTATTATTGCACCGTTAAAAATGAGTATAGGGTAATGGTTCGGGCGGGGGGGGGGCTTATGAGTCGTGCGATTCTCCGTAGGAGAAGAGTGAACGAAGTAAAATAAGGAGGCGGGGGCGTAATGAAGTTAGGGTTCAGATTTACTTGGTTCTAGGATTGCAAATTGATAACGTTAGCGCAGGGAGGAAGCCGAGGTGAGAGTGTGGGTGGTCAGTTCTCAGTAATTGTGACCATGCTAATTAAACCCCAAGAGACATGTGAGTTCGTGCCTATTTATCCATTGGGTGAAATAAAAAGACGAAAAAAAAGAGCAATGTTAAAAAGCTTGGGAGGAAGGAGAGACAGAGCTTTAGCCAATCACATTCCTCATGATCGATCGTAATTGGACAACCTCCCCCCTCCTCACACAACGTTTTCCGTTTTATTTATTCAACAGGTCTTCGTGGAAGCGCTAGTTTGCCTAATTTCTTTTCCTGAAGACCTAAGATCCTATCTGTTCTAATCATTATAATTCACTGAAACAAAATTATTAGATTAATAAAATGATACTTAAAGGGAGTTTACAGGGATCCCATTGTGAAATACCAGCAATGAAAGCCACCCACCGAGAACCGGGCTCTTGTACTATGAAAATTAGTGCCAAGCCGCTCATACAAACGCAGTAACGCCGTGCCGTAAGAGCGAAGGTGCTGAGAATTTATTCGTTTTTCGCGTATAAAGGCTGGAAAGTTTTGTAAAGGAAGTTGTATGCTCTGTGACCGAACAAAATGGAACGAGTGGAGAATACGCGCAGTATTTTTTCTTCCTTTTGTTACGGATTTGGTCTACGTCTTCATACCTTCTGCCAAAGCCCAGACATTCGGTTCCTTCACCGTCAAACCCCATCCTCACCATTTCCACTTACTCGTTTTTTTCAACTGAACATTCTTTTTAATTTCAATTGAACAAGAGCATCTCTGATTTTTCTATCACTTCAGTCTCACTTCTTCTCGCACTTCTGACTTGACTCCCTTGAATCGAACAAAAAAAAAAATTGTGCTAAGCTGTCAGCTCAAAGGCGTAAGATTTTTTCCCCCTCCCTAAGTGGAGCCTTCACCAACAATCACACACACACACACACTAACGTATAAATCACACTCCCTTGTAAAGAAGAAAGGGACTTGCCACTACCCAAGTTTTTATTTGATAAATTATTGAATCATTTTTAAAAGGAAATGAACACGAATGATAGCTATGGTTGGAGGAGTAAGGGAATTGTCGCTGACGCTCTCGGTCTGATGTTTTTTTTTTTCACTCCATCGAGGGAGACAGAGAAAGAAAAATAATAAAGAAACTGCCTTTTTCTACGAGTGCTAGAAAAAAAAGGTGAAGAGGAGAATAACGTCTTTAGAATTTGTGACTGATGTTCGATGTCATTATGAGGTTTTCTAACAAACTTGATTGTGGATCCCTGAGAGTGACTAGGACAATTTATCAATTTTAACCTTCCCATCATTCACTTGAATTTATAACGGCAGTGATGGTAGGGGGGGGGGGCGTTCATGAGAGTGAAGAGCGGAAATCAACATGGGAGACAAGTATGAATCAGGCACGAGCAGACAGTGAAGCAAGTTGGCGGTTAAACAGAATGGCTCTCCCTCCGACCACCAGCACGTATAGCTCCTCATTTTTAATGGGCCAAAATTTTATTCTAATTTAATGAGCTAGTTTCAACTCTTTGTATATTTATGACTAGGAGTAAAAAAATGCCTGTCCTTTCAGTTTCACACCAGTTTTGCTTGTAACCAATCGATTGTGGGGCAAAGCCTCGGGTTTGGAATCAGCCAAACTCATAGAAATATTTTTGATTGGGAGCAGAATCCACCGAATTCGTTTTATATAGAATTCGCCAAACTGAGGAACTGCTTTAGAGGGCCAAATAAACAAAATTCGTAGCTTTAAACAGCAAAAATCCGTGAAATCGGTGGTCGAAGGCTCTGACTGACTCTACACTATCGTGACCGGTGTAGGGAGGGGGGCGGGTAGCATCAAATTATGGCTTTTTCTTATTTTAACCACGAGTTAGTGCTATATCTGCACCTGCCAGTTTATTTTCAAATCATGGTCTTGCTCAATTTTAGCCGCATATTGGCGATTTTCTCAGAGCGCTTTTTGTCAATTTTACCCAAGAACTTACGCTTTTTCTCAATTTTATTTCAGGCTCAAATTTACCACCAGAAGCCACAAAATTGGCGTATTTTCAATTTCAGCCGCAAAATGGAATTTTTCTCAAATTCTGCCACAAATTAGAGCTTTTACTACAATTTATCCGCGCATTAGAAATTGTCCTCGATTTTTGCAGTGAATTAGACCCATTTCTCAAAAATTTTAACAGGGAAGAAGCGTTTTTATCCCGTTTAGTGATGCACCAAGACCGAGAAAAATTCTCGGTCTCGAACGTCAAGACCGAGACGTGACCATCATTTCTGGTGCGAGACCGAGACCAAGTTTTCTGGTCTCGAGCCGAGACCGCTATTTTCGAGACGAGACCGAGACGAGACCGCTATTTTCGAGACGAGGCCGAGACTGGTCTCGGTCTCGGAATTAAAAGAATGAAAAAAAAAAAAAAAAAAAAAAAAAAAAAAAAATGATGGCTCTTTTATGAATACAGAACATTTTAACAATGAAATGACCTTGTTTCATGCCGAGACGGCTATTGTGTTATGGGCCTCCGGGATGTGGCGGATCCAAGGGGTGGACATACCCCCCCCCAACGCACAAAATGGCATAAAATAATGGGGAAAAATTTACTTTTTGTAACATTATCGTTGGAAACACGCATATTTCTTCTTCTTTCACGAATTATACATGATGGTTTTCGCACGATCACGGAGGGAAGTGATACTTCCCCTTCGCCAGGTACCTCAACAGGGAAGTTGACTTTTACTTGAAAAGATGAGCTAGGTGAAAAAATTATTTTTTTTTTCACTCACTAGTGAAGCAAATTAAGGCAGAATGCCGATAATTTCACATTTTCCCTCGCAAGCGAAGGAAACAGGAAGGCTTTCACTCACTAGTGAAGGAAAGTGAAAAAAAGTTCTGTATTCAATTAGCGTACCCTTGCCTCTGAACACTTGCAGGAAAGACAATTAAACCTGTTGGTCGTGCGAAAAATAATGTCCACAACTCGTGAGGAAGAAGCTTTCACTCTGCTAGTTGTTTTTAGTTCACTCGGCCCCGCCTCGTGAGCCAAACACAACTCGCAGGTAAAACTCCACTTCTCTCACTTGTTTTGAAATATACTATTATTTCACTTGTCTCGCGAAAAATATCGTGCATACCTCAATCGTAGTCGCAAGTAAAATGGCACTTGCGTGTCTTGTTATATGTAAGATACTATTTTTTTAAAAAAACAACTGATTATTTTAGAGCGTAGGAGAAAAACTTTCACTTTATCACCGTGACCCAAAAAATCAGCCCATGTTTTAATAAAAAAATACTGTACACACCGCGTCAAAAAAGTGATTTTGGGGATTTGGGGGGCCGCCCGTCCAATTTTTTCTTTCGGCCTCGACAAAATCGCTTTCTTGCCTAGGCGTATAATCTATTATTCCTAAGATCATTCTTAAAGAAGTGTTTGAGCAGACGTTCATCGTGCGTAAAGACCTACTTTACACACGCCGCGCAGTGAGGCAAAGGTGGAAAAAACTATATTTTTGAAAGTGAGAATTTCGTTCGTTCAAAATTCGTTTCCCATAGTATATGGCATGCAGAATCAAGATATGATATTCGTTTTTCAATTAAATGGTAAAATGATGAGTCAATTGGGCTTCAAAGTTGAAAGTCGACAAAATGAACAAAATAGGATTGATTCAAATTATTTTCCGCAGGTTTCCGTTTTTGTTGAAATGGAATTAATTGGTTGTTAATGTGACCGTACGCCTCTTAAGAGTAACATGAGTGCGTCAATCAAGTGAAACAGGCGGGTGAAACTCATGTCCTAAGGCCAAGAACTACTTAGGTGATTATGTCCTCTAGTAGTTCACATACAAAAAAAGCTCCGCCTTCCTCCGGCATGAATGCTAAATTTTTGTTATCTAGATGCATTTGAGGTTGTGCTGTACAATTTTCATCTGCATCCAGCTACAACTCTGGTATCTACAACCACTTTCATGCAAGAATAGCCAAATGTGTGTTTTTTGTTGTTTTTCGTTTAAATAATGAAACGTTAACTATGTACCTTAGAGGTTAACTATCGTAAATGCATTTTCATAAATTTTAAAATTTGAAATTAAAAAATTTAAATTAATACCTAAAATTTCGTCTAACCCTCCATGATTAGCAAACTGTGTGTGTACAAGTATGATGATTGATTGGCAAAAAATTAATCTACTGATGGAGGCAAAAAGAAGAGAAGAGAGAAATACTTTCTATAGAGAATAAAGTCCAAATCATATTCTATAAATATTTATCAATTTTTTTTTTTTTTTTTTTTTTTTTTTTGCAGGGGTGCAGAAATCTTTTATAGACAGAGTGTGGGACTCAAGCTCAGCTCCGGAAAATTCCGGAGACCACCCATACCCACTAAAACTGCCACCCCTGAGGGCATCGGCACGGATGACCCTTAGCCCCTGTCCCGACAGTCCGGATTCGAAATGATTACAATTTAATCGAGCTAAGTTTATAAAATAAAACAAATATTACTATTAATGTTTCACTATCAGTGAACTTAAATCAATATGTTGTGGAATTGGGTAAATTCGTAAATTTTTCCATATATCTCGAGGGAATTTGAAGCTAGTAAGGTAGAATAATTGAACGGCTGGGTAATGATTCCAGCGAATGAACGAAACATTTCTTCCCGCTTAGCCTTGAATTTGACACAATCCATAATTATATGCTGTAGGCTATCCGTAACTCGGCAAGCCCCGCATTCCGCTGATTCAGATCTTATAAGATTTTATAAGAATACTTTGATCAGTGCCAGAAATATTTCCCTTTGTTTTTCCATTCGGGACACGTACTTCCTGTGAAACGTCTGAAAATTACAATGGAAACAGCTAATATTCGATACCGGGACTTGTGTGAAGTGCTCTTGAGTAGGAGGACCATTGAAGAGTACATTTCCAGTATTTTCCCTGATTTGTCCGAGGAAAAAACGAAGATACTTTGCGAACAACTGCGCAAACGTTTTATTCCCCACTTTAACCAAAAGTTTAATGCCGTTAATCGCAATAAAGTTAAGTTCTTAAAGAAATATGAGACTTGGATGGAAGATAACTTCTCGAAAACAAAAATCAATAAGAATCAATTTTAAAATATAAAACCAAATTAATAATTAGGTGAGTTCTCCGCTTATTTTGGTAACACCAACAACGATAGTTCATTCCACCGAGGGGGACGACCAGAAAAAAGTTTTGAAGACTGTGGAAAAAGAAGTCAAAAAAATAAAATTCGTGAGCTACGATCGTTGCACTCACAGGGTTTGATTAATGATGCATCAACGTCAGAACCTCAGTTCACTCGTTTTAGTAAAGATTTCGCGTTGTCACTTTTCACTCAAACCAAATTGACCAAGTACCAATACGAGGTAATCAGGAAGGCAACGAAAAGTTTTGGATGCGACATTTTTCCTAGCTACAAGAAAATCACCGAATCTAAAAAAGAGTGCTACCCTGAAAATCTACAGATCACCGAGACTTCGGCTCAGGTTCCCCTGCTAGACCTTCTAAACCACACAGCCAAACCGGATCCTGATCACAAAAAGCACCTCAGGGCTCAAAAACTGGAACGCACAGACATTGCAGCTTACTCGAAGTGGGGGTTCGACGGAGCCTCTGGGCAGAGTGAATTCTCCCAGAGGTATTCGACTGAAGCAACGAGTTTCGACTCCCACTTATTCATGACTTCCATGGTCCCTTTAAGAATAACTTCAAGCGATCCTCATAACGAAATAATATGGGAAAATCCCCGTCCTTCATCCACGCGATATTGCAGACCAATACGTTTTCGATACGAAAAAGAGACTCTTGAATTGGCTCGTGAGGAGAAAGCATGTGTCGAAGCTGAATACAACGATTTGCGATTGACAGAAGTAGATTTCAGCGGCATAAAAATCTCGGTTCAACACCTCTTAATATTTTCAATGTTGGATGGGAAGGTAGCACAAGCTGTAACTGAGACTTCGTCATCTAGCAATTGCTTCATTTGTGACAGTCGTCCGTCAGAAATGAACGATTAGCCAAAGTTCGACGGAAGCCAACGGATGAAGAAGCACTTAAATTAGGAATATCACCTCTTCACGCCCGAATAAAAACCATGGAATATATTTTGCATCTAGCTTACAATTTGAGTTTCGAAAAATGGCGATCGACAAAGACGACTAATGCAATGAAAGAGGCCGAGAAAAAACCAAATTGACCAAGTACCAATACGAGGTAATCAGGAAGGCAACGAAAAGTTTTGGATGCGACATTTTTCCTAGCTACAAGAAAATCACCGAATCTAAAAAAGAGTGCTACCCTGAAAATCTACAGATCACCGAGACTTCGGCTCAGGTTCCCCTGCTAGACCTTCTAAACCACACAGCCAAACCGGATCCTGATCACAAAAAGCACCTCAGGGCTCAAAAACTGGAACGGACAGACATTGCAGCTTACTTCGAAGTGGGGGTTCGACGGAGCCTCTGGGCAGAGTGAATTCTCCCAGAGGTATTCGACTGAAGCAACGAGTTTCGACTCCCACTTATTCATGACTTCCATGGTCCCTTTAAGAATAACTTCAAGCGATCCTCATAACGAAATAATATGGGAAAATCCCCGTCCTTCATCCACGCGATATTGCAGACCAATACGTTTTCGATACGAAAAAGAGACTCTTGAATTGGCTCGTGAGGAGAAAGCATGTGTCGAAGCTGAATACAACGATTTGCGATTGACAGAAGTAGACTTCAGTGGCATAAAAATCTCGGTTCAACACCTCTTAATATTTTCAATGTTGGATGGGAAGGTAGCACAAGCTGTAACTGAGACTTCGTCATCTAGCAATTGCTTCATTTGTGACAGTCGTCCGTCAGAAATGAACGATTTAGCCAAAGTTCGACGGAAGCCAACGGATGAAGAAGCACTTAAATTAGGAATATCACCTCTTCACGCCCGAATAAAAACCATGGAATATATTTTGCATCTAGCTTACAATTTGAGTTTCGAAAAATGGCGATCGACAAAGACGACTAATGCAATGAAAGAGGCCGAGAAAAAACGCATCCAGGATGAATTCTTGGACAAATTGGGGATTCGAGTGGATTTTGTGAAACAAGGATACGGATCATCTAATACCGGAAATACTGCCCGGAGGTTTTTCGCCAACCCAGATTTAACTTCAGAAGTCACAAAAATCGATAAACACTTGATTGAGCGACTAGGTACCATCTTAAATGTGATCACAGCAACCACGACATTGATGCCGTTAAATTTGGGGTCTACGCGAAAGAAACCGCTGAGATAGCCATTCAACTTTACCCATAGTACTACATGCCCTCAACAGTACACAAATTGCTGGTTCACGGCTCAGAAATTATTACAGCTGCAGCTATTCCCGTGGGAATGCTATCTGAAGAAGCGCAAGAAAGTCGCAACAAAGACTACAAAATCTTCAGATTGAATCACGCGAGGAAGCACTCTCGCACAGTTACAAACGAGGACATTTTTCATAAGATTCTGGAGACCTCAGACCCACTTATTACGAGTTTGAGGCCGGAACCCAAAAAGAAGCACTTGCCAGTGATTGAGGACATACGGGAGTTGTTGCTTTGAAAAAGGTTTTTTTATTTTATTGTGTTTCACTACCCAAATTTCATTTTATTTTGTGCATAATTTTTGCAATAAGAAACTGAATTTTATTTCTTTGGTTTTAAGTTATTTTTATTAGTGAGAAGTTTTTTGTATTCTTTTTGTAGCAAGAAGTTTTAAAGCGTTTTTAGAAAGCATATAACGTGGGGGTTTCACCAATCTTTCTTTTAATTTCGTATTTTTCTATTATTATTGAGTTTAGAGTTTTCGTGAATACGCGTATTCGCTCATGGCTCATTTCACGCTATAGATCGTATGAAATATGTTTGAAAATTTTTTAAACCAAATTTTTTGGTGGGGTTTATCTATAAAACCTTAAATTTTTAACACATAATTATAGACAAATCAATGATCATGTGCGGCAAAGACTGTTATCCAACGTTAAATTTCACGCTGAACAAAAAACTTCATATCAACAAGTGGCCTCAAACGCTTCGTTTCCGACTTATTTAGTTTTTTCCCATTTTTGCAACAATTGCCCCACTGTGCGCCGTGCGTTAAAGAGTTCACGGTAAATGAGTAAACTCTTTACCACACGGCGTGTGTAAAGTAGGTCTTTAAGCACGATGAATGATGGGTGAAGGATGAGTGGAACCGTCAAAATTATAACCCAAAAAGGTCAAAGTCAGTTGATTATGTTGGTGAGTTGGTAGAAGAATTGTGGCAGGGAAGCCCGCTTTCATCTTACGCGCTTCTTTTGTTTCTTCTTTTTTATTTCTCTGGAATGAAGTTGTGTGGCAAATGGGAGACTTTACGGAACCCTTAAATTAAATAATTATGAACCTAATTGGCTTTAAAAGGCTTTGAACGATCGAAGGTAAAAAAAGCGTATGATCCTGAGGCGTATAATCGCACTACAAACTCTACCGATGATGGCACTCGACTTCGTCTCGTGTCACAAACATCGTGCCTCGTTCGTTAAAAGCTCCTTCATGCCTAGGTATCGTGATAAAAAAATGGGTTAGGGTTCCCGGGGGGTCGGTGAAATACAATGCAACCTATGGTTGCCCGCGCACTAGGCAGCAAAGATTTCCAGGCTGGGGCAGCCACTAGGACAAGCCCAACTGCACAGCAGCCAACTGGCTGCCGCGGCCAGGCTGCTTAGTGCAAGGGAACCCTAATTTTGCGTTGGAAACTTCCCTGGGCCACTATCATCAAATTCGACAACGCTTTTTTTTTTTTTTTTTTTTTTTTTTTCGAAGGAGGGTCTGATGTATGAGGGGGTGGGATTGTGCACCTCTGCCTCGTCGTGTCTGGGAGGGAAAGTCTCTTGCTTGAACTAAATGAGTTGGCATGTGCGAGATTTTGAGTTGATCTCGTTGAATTCCCAACTGTTCCCCTTTCACGTTCTCAGTGTGATGATTGTTTTAAAGGCACGATTCTATTTTGGGGCAATTACAAAGCTCTTTGGTCATTAATCAGTAGTGTATCACTTATCTCCCTTCGTGCCACGAGCCACCAAGGAAGGAAAGCAAAGTATAAATTCATCTATCGTCGTCATATGTAATCATTGAGGCGAGAATAGGATCACTCGTCACTAATATCACACATACTTTGAATTCGCGCCTTTAACTTTTCGAGACGAGACCGAGACTTTCGAGACCGAGACCGAGACGAGACCGACTTCTCATGATCGAGACCGAGACGAGACTGACTTTTCATGAGCGAGACCGAGACCACTCAAGTCTCGTCTCGGTCTCGGTCTCGTGCATCACTAGCAAATAGCATCAAGCATCAAAGGGCGAATCGGAGACCTTTTAAAGGGGGGGAGGGATCGAAAACCCTCTCATAGAATAACCCTCTCCCCACACGAGTTTTCAGCGATTTGACAAGACTAGCCTACTAGGGTTAATCCCATTTTCACGCCCATTCTTGGATCGGATGTAAACTTCTTCCCCTCTAAAGTGTAGCATTTTGAATTTAATAGCTCACAAAATGTGAACATATACGGGGTGTTCATAAATTACCTCGACTGAGAAAGTATGGTGATAGTACACCTCATTTGTGATCGAAATTACTATTTGGGGTTTTTGGAATTCCCCTAGGACTAGTACGACATCATCAACAGGTGCTAGACTAAAAGTAAATAGCTTTTGAAAAGAGCACAAAATTTTCTTCATTATTGGTCCTCAACTCAATAAAATTACACGAAGGTCCTAGCCGTTAGGGCATTAGATATCCGAAGGAAACTCGTTATTCGCATTTCTGCCCAATTTTCATAAGCGATTTTTACCATATCGTCAAAGGAAAATGTAGTTTTGCATTCATAGGGAAAACTTCCTTATGATGTTAGCTTTCCAATGACGTACAATAGTTACCAGTTTTCACTATCTAGTGAAGAGGTAGAAGCAATAAACGAGCCCAAAACTGAGAAATAACACGCAATGAGAACCCTTTGAATGAAGTAAAACCAGCTGTGATTACTTGTTTCCAACGGATAAGACATGCGGATTCAAGAGGTCAGCTAAATCTAATTCTAAATTACGTTGGTGAGTTGAAATTGGGTGGTGGTGAAGCTTAAAATATCGTTAGTGGATTGGGCCTCATGGACCAGTAAGGTGGTCACCTGGACCCCTCAATCCGCCATGGATTTTTCTGGGATTATAGGTTTTCTCCTGGTTGTAGAATGCAAAAATACATTAGTGGTAAGAGTAGGGCCCTTTTCCGCCATTGCGCCTCGACGCTAGCGCTGCAAGTGATAATCTGAATCGCCAAATAGCTAATGTCCAGCTAAAATTACGATAAAACTGTCATTCACTGATAAATTCAGTTGAGAGAAAGCGGTAAATTTTTCAGCTAAAAGTGAGGAAATGATCTTATTCATGTCAGAAAGTGGGTAAAAGCGCTAATTCGCAGGCAAAAATTGAGATAACCCCTAATTTCCGGCTAAAATTGGGGCGATGCGCAAATACACTGATGAAAATGGGAAATCGCCAATTTTTGGATACACTTAATAAGGACACTTATTTAGGGATAAAACTGAGGAAAATGCTAAGCTATACAGTTAGGATTTAGATAAGGCGTTAATTCATGGGTAAAAGTGGAAAAAGTGCTAGTACTCGGTAAAAGGTGAAAAAATCGCCAATTCGGGGCCAAATTTAAAGAAATTAAAAAACTGACATTCTATGCTGAAATTAAGAAAAAGTGACCGAAATTGGGAGAAATCGTTAATTGGCGGCTTAAATTAAGGATGATTGCTGATTTGCGACTAAAGTAACAGAAAAGCTTGACTAATATGCTGCTAAAATTGAGAGAAAGGGCTAATTCGCATCCAAAATTGAGAAAAAAGGCCTTTGGCAGCTAACTTTGAGAGATCACCAAATAATGGTTTTCGGGGGCAATCAACGTCTTGAGAAAAAGCAATAATTTAACGCTTTGTAATAATTATGTACGTTCTTTGTTATTTTATATATGAATACTGAACGCTGGTTTACACGATGCCAGTAAGTGTGCCAGTTGACTGTTCCCATGTAAACATCCGTAGCGCCTGTCCCGTGCGGCATGCCACTCCAGTTATAAAATTCTTGATTCAGTGAGCATTCCAGTGTCACTCCCACAACCAAAATAAACTGGTGCCATCTGCTGGTAGATTCATTTCGTGTGAACGAAATTTACATGTTCCAGTTCAGTATTCACTTATCATAATTATCAGTCAGTTAACGATCGTTATCTGATATTCGTCGTTTTGAACTCAGCTGACTGGCTCCAGCGACTCGAATCGTCTGTAAATCTAAACGGTACTGGGGGCAAGTTACTGGCGCCAATCGACAGGCTCCAATAATTGGTGCAAGTCCATTGGCTCGCTTACTAGCATCGTGGAAACCAGCCTTATTCAAGTTTTTGTCACGGGCCTCGATTTGTATAGGTCCCCACCCTTGATGACCACTGAGCTGGGTCTGATAGCATGCTCTTTTCGGCTTCATTCAACAGTTTTATGTACAAGTTGTCGGCTCCCCTCCCCCGTGTGTATTAAGTTTTCGTAGCTGATCAATTATCAGTTTCAGAGGTGAAATTCACAGATCTCGTCAGCTGATTTACTTGTATTGATAAATTGTTGATTTGGTGGTTAATAGTTGACTTCAATAAGCTCGATATGGGTATATGGGTTTATGGTTAAAACATTATGATTTGGTGCTTTTTTTCATGTAAAAGGGTTTTTTTTCTAGTAATAATTTATAGTTAAAACGTCCAGTTTCTATGGATTTTTGTGACATCTATCATAACTTATTGTGATCTATCATACAGCAGCGCTCTTGCCGAGCTAAGATGAACTAACGATCTGGGGTAACATCTGACCGGTGTCCATCCGGTGTCACTTGCTTTGTGTTGATTAATGTGATGGCGTGAATCAGAATTAGAAAGAGAATTATTGAAGTAAACCTCAATTGAAAATTGAAGGCTACCCCAAATGGTCGTTTCACCAAGTCGCCACGTGAGCGCTGGTGCATTTATGAAAGTTATACGAATAATTATTATTCGCATAGGGCACACATTTTTGTCGACCGGTTCGTCCATATTATACAAAAATTTTGAATTCGTCCTATCGACTTTGCACGCGTTCGTTATGTTCGTAATGACCTGTCTTGTTAAGGCTTACGACAGAGTAACCAATGTCTCCCCGCCTCCCTTCACTAACCCTTATGCACGTTTCATTAATTTCTGCTCCGTGTCATACCACCAAGTCGTGACCTTAAATGTAGCCCTGAGAATATTTCTCCTTTAATTACCCTAAAAGTCACTATTCCTTCAAGTAAGGATTTTTTTCTTTTAGTTTAAGGATAAGGAATCTCAATAAATCCTAATTCCTTTCAGACAGCGCAGAAAGAGATCAAGTTTAGTAAATTAATGAAAGCAAGACTGTTAGGAGTGGCCCTTCCCATTTCCAGACGACCTTTTGCATGTAATTCCTCATTCCCCACCTTCGTTTTATAATTTCAATATTTAATTCGAATCGCTCAGGCATTTCTTGTATGACTCGGATCGGTCTGTTTTAATAGTTCTACACGTTTTTATTTGATAAGAATTGTCTTAATAGTTAATTTTACACGCCTTGGTGTTTGTTTCAAGTTTCAATGAGACGCTCTCATAAAGGAAAGGAAAAACACAAGAAACGACTCGCGTAATATGTATAATTAGTTGAAGTAGGTAGTTTAAGCCATTGTCCCTTAACAAGGAAATACTAGCGCTATATATCACCCTTCTACACTACATATGCCGCGTGACCACAACGTTTTTCCATTAGAGATCAAACACGCTCTTGTTCTCTTTTTCTAGACAAGTATCTTTCATTTTTATGCTTATCTTTTCCACGTTATTTTTCATATTCTGAATCCTATCCCAAGCGCCCTAAAAAATTGAAATTTTAAAAATTATTGGCAATCAACCGTTCGATTCGTGTGAATTATGATTAATTGGTTCAATAATCACTTTTTCCACTCTCCCTAGAAGAAAAAAGTAAACAAAAAACAAACTCAGCCAATTTTCAATGAATAATTTATGCGTTTCCCTTCAACGGGGGCAATACTTTATCTTCGTTTGAAAAACGTTTCGAAGTCATTTAATACCGGTCCAAAGGCGTGACGAAGAGCAGTGGCGACGTGGGGAGGGGACTATCTAGCATTAAACTATTACTCTTATGGTTCTGAAACCCCACCCCCCACCACACCATTCATATGCGTGGTATAAATTATTTCGCGGATAGTTTTTTTTTCTTTAGAAGGGTTCGCTTACATTAAAAACTTATTTTCAGAAAGTTTCCTCTCTTGTTTTCGTAATTAATGAATAGATCGAGGGTATGAAAACATGAAACTATAAACTCGTGCGGTGAGAGTTCACGGCGGGGTTGGGATTGGGGGCAACTTACGTATTCCCTAAATAATGATATAATGTCCTCTTAAAAATAGGTTGTATATACGAATCGGATAATGTTCAAAAGGTGTAGTGGCAAGACGGGGGTTGACGTTTACCCAAGTATTTTTTGAATAATTTCTCAACCTGCGAAACATACTTTTTCTTGTTTTTCCTTTTTCTCCGTACGTTTCAAATGATTCATGGACTTGAAAAGACAGAAAAAACAAGCACCGTCAACAGAACGGTTGCCTATAGATTTAGAAAGTTGAATAATTCACTTTTTTCGATAGTTAGGGATGCAAAAGTTCTATTTTCTCCTTCCCCCTCTCCTTTCTACATTTTCTAGTTTCAGACTTGTTTAATACTTTATGAAGGCAATAGTTTTCTTAGTCACGCATACAGTTGGATGCCAAATTATGAAGCGATGAGCCCTTTGAATATGACGGAAAACCCCTTCAAATTTCAAATGTTGTTGTCTCCTAACGAATTTTATTTAAAGTTTATATTGAAAAAACAAAAGCTTTTCGCCTACTTTGAGGCATCATCAGTGTTTTTTGTTTATAAAAATAAAATTTAGACAAAGTAGGTCAGTTTCATTGTTTTGCTAGTGCTAAACTAGTGTAGAAAACCATGTGATTTCATTGACTTATTCTGAAAAAGTGAATGAAACTCTATCGGCTAGCGTAAGACGGTACAATAAGAAAATTTCTGTTCGTGGAACAAGCACAACTGATGATCTGATCAGGTGATCAGGTGGAAAGATAATCGGCTACGACTTTGCCTTTCCCTCTGATAAGGCGAGTGTCAGTCGTAAACGAGCGTCGAAAATTTTGAAGTGGGCTGCGAGTATGTATGGCGACTGATTTTCGATTTTTGACACGGAATGCAATGTCGGGACCACTCTTTGGCGTCTCGCTTGATCTCGGGCCAAACAATACGATCGAGGATTAATTTCGAAGTTCTCCTGGAAGGCGGATGAGACGAGTTATGAACGAGAGAAAAAGCTTGATGACGAAGAGGAGTGGGGATGAAAACGCGTCGTTGTCGTCACAGTAAAGTGAGTAGTCGCGGCCAGGAAATGTTGTGAGATGAAGATTGAGGGACGAATCGTGAGATGAAAGGAGTTCGCAGTCGTATTTTTGAAGTTTAGCGACTTCGGCGAAATCAAAGAGAGAAACCGATTCGAGTCTGAAAAGCTAATCGGCTACGACGTTGTCTTTTCCTCTGATGAGGCGAATGTCAGTCGTAAACTACGCTATAAAGTCCAGATGACGATACTGGCGGAGCGAAGCTTTGTCAGGGTTATTTTTCGAGAAAAGAAGGCCAGCGGCTGAGCGGTACTGTCAATACATTGATTCAACACTGAGCCGATTGCAATGTCTGAAGCATCGACTTGAAGAATGTGGGGAGAGTCTGGCTTCGGGTGGACGAGAAGAGTAGCGTTAGCAAGCCCTGTGATGCATTCATTGTAGGCTGCGATGAGTTCGTCGGTCCAAACAATAAGAAAATTATCGGTTTTTCGAGCTTTGACAGCGTCTTGAAGAGCAACTTGAGATGAAGCTGCGTGAGGCATAAAGCATCGATAGAAATTAAGAGTTCCGAGGAACCGGCGAAGAGCTCGAAAGGTGGATGGTCATTCGGCCTGTGTTAGACCGTGGACGCGATGAGGGAGAGGTGAGGTACCGGACGGTGTTATACGGAAGCCGAGAAAATCTATTTCTTCGACGCCGAAAACACATTCATTCGTGTTTAGACAAACACCGTAGCTCCGAAAGCGTTGAAAGTCAAGCGATAGGTGTTCTATTTGTTCTTCGTGGGATCGAGAGGCTAGTAGAACGTCGTCGAGGTAGCTGAAAGCAAAGGGTAGGTCTCGAAGGACTTCATTCATGAATCTCTGGAAAGTTTGGCCGGCGTTCGGAAGGCCGAATATCATCATGGGAAATTCGAAAAGGCCGAATGGAGTGATGATGGCGGTCTTTTCGATGTCAGGGGGCGCGATAGGGATTTGATTGTACTCTCGTAGTGCTCAGTCGAGCTTCGAGAAAATTTTGGCACCTCTGAAGTTACCTGCGAAATCGTTGATATGGGGTAAGGGGTAGCGGTTGGGTTTCGTAACGGCGTTTAAACGTCTGAAGTCACCGCAAGGGCACTTCTTAGGAAACCATGTGAAGGGGGCTAGACCAGCTTGACTTTGAAGGTCAACATATGCCGAGATCAAGCATGATTTGAAACTCTGCTTTGGCTGCATTGAGTTTTTCGGGAGGAAGACGGTGAAAGGGGGAGCGAATAGGGGCTCCATATGTATCGATCACATGTTGGGTGGTGGGAAAGGGTGAAGGACGAGTTATATCGGTATACTGCTAAAGAAGTTTGGCGAATTTATTATCTCAGTTTGCGATTGATCGAAGTGCGACGGGCCAAGAAGCTGATATTGGAGCATTGATGGCGAGAGTGGAAAGACGGGTGTTATACTGTCGATTAGCCGGTTGTTGCTGAGATCGACGATTAGGTTGAAATATTTCAAGAAGTCGGCGCCGATAATGGGATGTGTGACTTCGGCGATGACGAAGGGCCAGCGAAACTGACACCGGAGGTCTAGTTCGAGGTGGAGAAGACGTTCACCGTACGTTTTGATAGGTGCACCGTTGACGGTGAAAAGTGTGAACTTCTTAGGCGAATTATTTTTTTCGCGCCGAGTGAGTAGTAGTGGTAAAACGCTAACTTCCGCGCCCGAGTCTATTAAAAAACGAGTTTTGCTCAACTTCGAGTATGCAACTATTCGACTGCACTGAGTATTCGAGTGCAAGCACGGTGGGCGACATTTTTGGCTTGGTTACCGAATCTTGAGTGATAATAGCAAAACTCTGGGGTAAAAGTCGTCGGGCTCGGGTAGTTTTGTCGGCGAGGTGATGACGATCACGTGAATTGGAACGATGATGTTCGAGACGGCTGAGACGAGTGCTGAGGTCAGTGACGGCTTCGAGAATTTGGGAAAGTAGCGGGTTGGAGCGTGAGTCGTTTGTGGGGCGAGACATCGAAGAAAGAGTGAATGTGGCGCCGGTCCGTGCTTTCTAAAATTTTATTCGCGATTTTCACCAGATTTATAAGGGGTTCAGAAGAGACTGCCAGGATGGACAGCACTGTCGTCGGTAATCGTTGAAGCCACAGTATTTTTAGCGCTTCGTCAGCGATCTGATTTTTGGCCACTTCTTTCATTTTTGCCCAAAGATGTGATGGCTTGCCATCGGCAAGAACGATTTCGTTGAGCAGCTGTGTCAACTAGCGTTGTGGGGAATCCGAGGAGGCCGAAATAAGCTTTTCCTTAAGAGTGTGGTATTTGTTAAGAGTTGGCGGGGCTGATATTATGTCGCTCACGTGTTCCAAAATGTCGGATTCAAGCTAGGCGATGATGTGGTTGAATTTTGTAGCGTCGCGGGTGATTCGATTGAGTTCGAATTGAGACTCGATTTGGACGAACCACAAGTCATGACGCCGGCACCAAAAGGGGGGAATGCGAATAGTTACGGTGTCTACGACATGCTGTAGTGTTGCGGCGACTTGTTCCTCCGATGCGTTATTGGTCATGGTACGATGAAACTTCGAGACGGTTGCCAAGAATCACGTCGGGGTCACCAGATTGTACGGGCTAGCGTAAGACGGTACAATAAGAAAATTTCTGTTCATGGAACAAGCACAACAGGGGCCTATTCTGTAACTCCGAAGAAATAGCTTTTTCGCAGTCATATGTTTATTTCATTAATTTTCTTAAAACAAATGAATGAAATAGACACATGGCTGGCGAAAAGAATATTGCTTGTTGTTAGAGAATAAACCCCCTGATGATTTTATTTTTGTTTTTGTTTTATCCAATTCAATAATTAATGGAATTAATTATGGCGTCGCTACAAAACCAGATGACTTTCTTCAAAAGTGTAGCACTCGCGAAACAATGGAACATACCTAGTGTGAAACCGCAAACATTGACCCCGTTGTAAAACTCAAAAAATTGCTAAGCACTTGGTCAGCACTCGATGAGGTTTTGTTTTCAACGCATGTAAAGTAAGAGGTAAGGATTAATCGCAATTAATCGTGTTATAGTTTTACAACGGACCAAATGCACCTGACCAGTCTAGTCTGACTAAAATTTTATGTTTGTAAACAAAAAACACTGATGATGCCTCAAAGTAGGCGAAAAGCTTTTGTTTTTTAAAATAAACATCACTATTCGTTGGAAGACAACAACATTTAAAATTTGTCATCGACAAAGCCAACAACATCGCCCTTCATAACATCTTACGATGGAAAACCCCTTCACTCTTGATTTTACTTAAAATTCATATCCATCGCTTAACGTCATATCAGAATTGGGGCGATAGGAATGTTGGGTCGAAAGAAGGGGGTGGTGAAGAATAATCAAAGAGAAGCTCACAGTCACTGCGTTTAATTACACAGAACTTTTTTTCCTATAAAATATTTTATTGGAAGAGGATTCTGGTTCTCACAAAAGGGGTTTCAAAGGTGTAAACGTCTGTATCATTCTATGAAGTAGGATCATTATATCGAATGATTCTTTGTAGCATTTCCTTGCCTTTCCTTTTTTATGCTCTTTCCTATTACTTTGAAAATATCTCTAAAAAAAATCCGGTAACACCCCTGAGATTTTTTTAAGTAAAAGAAACTTTTTTCTATAAAAAAAAAAGTTGAAAACTTTTCGACGTTTCTAATGGTTCTACGGTTCACGGGAGTGACACTATTAACGCTCAAACAAATCATTAATCACACGAGAGTAAGGGAGAATTATAAGAAAGGAGGAAGGAGCCCTTAGGACCTGTTTCACAGTTTTTAAAAAGATTTAACCCCTACTCTTAAAAAAAAAACAGTGTTAACCCCTACTCTTAAAAAAAAAACACCGTGCGACCACTTCTATAGAGGGGACCAAAGGGGAAAGAATAAACGGAAAACAGAAATATGCGACACCCGAAATGCGAGTTTCGGGTGACACAACTTCTGTGAAAGTTGGAACCAGGCAGCCAAGAAGTCAGGATCTAACAGACGCTGAGGAAAAAAAAAAAAAAAAAAAAAAATCGTACCATATTGGCTCTTTAAGTGGCGCGGGTTTATAGCTCTTTCCAAAAAACCTCATTCGTGGATTTGGCGGTTCCATAAAGGCCAATTTCAGGGATTTTTGCGCTTCCAAACTTCAACTTTCCCTCCTTGCATCTTTCGAAATCGTTTCGCCGGTATTCTCACTCTACGGTGAGGGCCAGTGCAAGTGGGCGTTGCCAATTTGACGGATTTCCCGTCAGGTCAGACAGATTTAGAAAGTGACTGACGGGGAAAAAATTATAGGGTGGTGGATTTTTGTAGCGGAATTTCGGAATCGCTCAATGGTTTTCATCATTAAGTACACTTAACTTCTATAATATTTTAATAACTTTAGAGAGGGAAAAGTGTACAATGTGCTGTACACTTTTTGTACAATTTTATCAATTTTAACCGTATTTTAACTGCAAGACTAAAGCTTTTCAAAAATGTCGGTCATGGAATTAAGTCGAGAAACCATGAATTAGCGCCTTTGGACTATTTTAGCAACGAGCTGAAGTTTTTAAAACTTTTAGCTTCGAATGAGCGCCTTTTCTTTATTTTCTCCGAGAGAATCAGCGCTTTATCTCCAATTTCACCGCAAAGCGTCTCTTTAAATTTTCACCGTGGGCTAGCGCTTCATCTCAATTTTAAGCGAAAATTAACGTTTTTTTCCAACTGACTGGAGTTGGAATTGATTAAAATTAATGAAATAAATTTCCCGCTAACATGGGACCAACCATTCCACTTGCTTGTGCTGCGTAACAATTCATGACACCTTTTTTTAAAATCAATTTTAGCAGTGAATTGACGCCTTTTCTTTATATCCTAATAGTCCATGTGCGCATTGGGTGACCAGGTGTAAAAGTAGTTTCCAAGGACACCCAGCTCGAAAAAGAATAGGACAAAAGTAGGACGCTCAAACAAAATCAGTTTAATGTTTATACTGTGTTGTTTACTCGGTTTGAATTAGCAAAATCCGCGAAATTCAGATTTGAAACAGCAAAAATCAGCAAAACAAGGTCAAAAAATCGCGAAGTTTAGTTTTGAAAAGAGTGAAAATCCCCGAAATTGGGGTAGAAAAAAACAAAAAAACGTGAAATTGAACGCTTATTCGCGGGTTTTAGGTAGGGGTTGAAGGTGGCTGAAAGTGAACAAAATCGCTAATTCACGGCTAAATGAAGAAAATGCGCTGATTCGCGGATAAAATTCAGAAAAGCGTTAATTCGCGGTTAAATTTGAGAAACAAAACTCTCATTGACGTCTCGCTATCAAGAGGCTAAAATTAGGTAAAACGCTATAATTCGTGGCTAAAATTAAGAAAAGAGGAGTTTTAACGCTCTTTATAGGAATTGAAAACCGAAGCAGGATTAAAGCCACTGACTTGAAGTTGCTCATCACTGCTGATAAAGTGGGGAAATCAGAAAGTGGATGAGAGGGATGGGGTTTCAAAATAAGGACCTATAGTTGCCATAACTACACAAAAAGAGAAAGAGAAAGAAAGGTGTGAAATTGGTCACTATATTTTATCAGGGGACGGCGCGAAGCAACCCTCCTCACCCTTCCAGCCCGCTGTGAGCAATCCAGGTTTATATATTATCGTTGTATTATAGAGTTGTGGCTAGGGGGGGGGGGGGTCATTTGATCGTTTCTGGCACCTGCACTTGACGTTTTTTATGGTCTAGGAGATGACACTTCTGAGATGACCAGACATTTTCCGCGGGACAGGGGCGACAGCAGACCTTGCTGTTGACAAACACACCTTTGGGTGCTTTTAAAACGACTGGCGAGAGTAAAAAGTCATTCCCCACGACTAATACGTTACGAAACCAACAACGCTGTCCAATTATATTGTAGATAGAGCAATCAGCGAGCTTTAGAAAATGTGAAATTTCGAAGCTTATATTGCCAGGGCTTTATTCGAAATTGGATAGCGGTGGTGGTTTTCTAGTTTATTGCTGTTGAAGAACCAATTTTTACACTCGCCAGCCGTTTTCAAGCAGCCCAAAGGTGTGTTTGCCAACAGCTAACTCTGCCGTGAGCCTCTGTCCCACGGAAAAATTCCTGGCGATCTCAGAAGTGTCATCTCCTAGACCATAAAAAATGTCCTGCGCAGGTGCCAGACGCGATCAAATGACCCGGATTTTTCATACGGTGGGCTCCCGGACTGTAAGGGTTTAAACGAATTTGTATTCAAGATACTAATTTCTGGTTGGGGTGTAAGCACATAAGCTCAGCTTAGTGTTAAACGGAACTTTAAACCCATGTGGTCGACCCGGGCCCAAATTGAGAACATTTGCTAATTCACAGAAATGGCAAGTCAAGAATTCCAGAGGCAACTTCGTGGCTAAAATAAAAAAGTATAGGGCTAATTCACGTGTAAAAACCGCTCATTAGCGGCTAAGATCAGGAAAAACACAAATTCATTGCCAGAATAATTGCTAATTCGCGGCTGAAATGGTGATAAATTGCTAATGCTAAAATGAAGACAAACCACACGCTAAAACACCGATGAAATTGGGAAGTGATAAAGTGTGGGAAAAAACGCTAATACGCGGCTCCTGATGAAGGCAACTTCACGGAGGAGTTGCGGTGATAGGTTCGCATGGAGGGCGCCAAATGTCTAAGGCCGGCACTGCAGACCTTATAAATTGAGACGGAAAAACAAGAGGACATTTTCGATCTCTCCCTGGGGCACATGCAAAATGAGCCTGGACGCTCTAAAAATTAGGGCATGTCCGGGGGATGTAGGACGTCTCGTCACCCTGTGTGCGTTAAGAACGGGTTTTTTTCTAGCAATCTCAAGTTCGACGGTGGGCTGTAACAATTTTTTCCTGACCGAAAACGTTGGGTTATTATTCAGAATGAATGAAATCCATGTTATCCCATCTTGAAGCTTTTCAGGGGCCTCCTCAGAAGAGAGCCCCAGGTCACTGTCTACCCTCCTCCACCCATAAATAGGCACGCCACTGATAATTACTCATTTGACGGATTTCTCAACGGGATGTAATACATTCTGGACGGATTTATGACGGGATTTCGAGCTTGATTTGACGGGAAAAGCAAAATGTCATTGGACAACGGAGCGCGGATGGGCAATTTTTTCGACTTTTGCGAGAATTATAGCTTTGTTGTCGTAGCGCTATAAAGCGCTGCGAATTAGCGATTTTTTCCTCACATTAGACGCGGTCTTGCGCCAAGAACAGCACAATAGCGTTTTTTCTACATTTTTACCAGTATAAGAGCCTCCATACGCCCTGAAATAGCGATTTTTGCTCAATTTTGTTCTTAAAAACGCATTGAGAGAGCAAAAATTAGTTGTTTTTTCTATTTTAGGCACGAACTAGCGTTGTTTTTCAATTTCGACGGAAGCGGGTTTTCTCAATTATAGTTGGTAATTCGCGCTTTAAAGCAATTTTAGCCGCAATTTCGTTTTTATTTTTATTATAGCCGTGAATTAGAGCTTTATTTTTATACAAAATTTTAGCCGCGCATTTGCTTCATTTCTTAATTGATTCAGTGAATAAACGCATTGTCAATTTTAGCCACGAATTAAGCGTTTTTTTCTCTCAATTTCAACTGCAGCTTGAGAGCTCATATTGGTATTTGTTGCTAAATTCTTTGTCATAAAACCTGAAAATCCATATTATGTCTTATGCATATTTAAGCTTTTCAGGCTCCTTCTCAGAAAAGGGGTTTGGTGCATCTGCCCTGCCCCTCTACCCTTCCAAGCTCTCATTATTACTTATTTGACGAATTCTTGACGGAATTTCGAGGTTGAGTTGACTGGAAAAGCAAAATGTCAGTTGGCAACGGTGCCTGAAAAGCCTGTCCAATACGCCCATTTTCCCCTGTTGGATTGTGGTTAGTCCGTTGGGAGATTGAGCCAATTTTAAGAAAATCATGTGTCATGTCATAGGTGTAAGTTGTGAGATAATAGAGACTTTTTAGCAACACCCCCGCTAACGCTAACACAAACGATAAATCAGTCGTTGCTTGATTACGAAACATCTGATTGGTTGAAATTTGAAAATAAAGTTTCCGGGGGATTTAACGGGAGAGTGCTAAAACTCACTAATAAAATAATTGCGAGCTCGAAAAATATTCTGGCAAAGAAAAGCTAATCATCGGGCTAAACCCCATAACGAAAATCTCTACGGTAATTCATAGAAAAATGTGAAAGAGTGAACAAAAATGCCACAAAACAATTGCGCAATGCACGAAAGGAGACGATCCCTCGTATACGCTCTTGTCGAAAACTCAACTCTCCGACTCCATGCCCGGTCTCTTGATAGCCCCACTCTATACGGATACGTTTGAAAAATATAAAAATACATGGGTCAAATGTTCACGGTAAATGTCAAACAGCGTTTTAATTTTGTCACTTCCCCCTTCTCAACCATCGTACAGCATTGTTTCATCGACCTTCCCCGGGAATTTTAAAAGTATTAATAACAATTTTTTTTTAGAATTTGGGCATTATTTTAGTTGGTGTAACAAACAAAGCTAACGAGAACAGTCTACCCCCATCCACAATCTTTCCGTTACAGATTAACAAGAACTGGAACATCAAGAAGTGCCAAAGACCTTGACGTTATTTTAAATAATATAAGAGCAATTCAAAAGGGACACTAAACAGTTCTCAAGAGCAAATTATGGATTCTTCAAAGCTCTCACCAACTACCATCTAACTACTCCAGGCAATCTTCCAAGATTATTATCTCCCACTTTTTTATTGACATGTCATTCCTACAGTGATCTTATAGTCTTTTTTATCATCTCAGCCACACCAACTCTTATTAGCGGGCTATAGTGTTAAACAATTTATATAGAAATAGGCGAGTATTAACGACATTTAACACACTACAAATTTAATTGGCAGGAAGTTCGCGTTCTTTTTTGGGTGAAACCTCGGAACTTTTTCACTTATTTTTATCTCCAGTCTCGCACATCGATGAAAGTCTCAGTTGCAATATTACATTTTTTTTAAGGTCATATTTCTGGAATAAAGAGTTTATGCGGTCCTTCCAGTTATAACGAAATCGTGCGGTTTTATATTTAGGGGAAAACAACGGCGAAGCCGCATGAGATTTCTTGTTAAAGGTTAAAATTGAATATCTGTGGGAAAAAAGATTACCAGGAAGGAAACCCGAGGGGTGCTTTGAGAGAAAAAAAAAAATTAGTTGCTCGTAATATAGCAGGGCGAAGACTTTGTTAGGATATGTTGGTGATGAGGGGTGGGGCGGGGTGTAACTTAATATCGAATTAATTTTTACTCCCCGCTCGCGAGGTAAAGAAAGGAAATTGCCTTATTCCAGGATCCAGGACCTATGGGTTCGCATATTCGATTTTTTAATTTTTTTTCTCTCTCTTTTTCTCCTGAAGAATGATGCCAAAAAACAACTTGTTTAACCTTGAATATCCCTCTTCTTTAGCACGCCAAGAGATGATTAATTCCATAATTCCCCTTCCCAAAAACATCATCCTTCGCGGAGTACGATTTTTTGCGAGGATGTCTCCCTTTATATCCCTCGTGTAGAAGACTCCAAGCCTCCACAATCTCGGAGGAAGTTATTAATTAAATTTCGTAATAATACGTCTAATTTTTACAGGAATTCCATAAATTTTGCCGGATTTTAATTTGAAAACCAAGTAGGCACAGAAATAATTAATTTTCTATATTACACCGAACCCAACAAGGCAAAAGTACAAACAGTTTTTACGATGCTTTGAGACGCCGCGCCATTGGTTGGGGAGGGGGGCCATTATTTCGAGAGAAATGACTTTAATGTGCCCCTCCCTACCACCCTTAAAAAACTCCCTTAAGATTTTAATAAAGGAGAATTCGTCTAATTATGATTTGTGTCGTCCTTATTTTCTCCGTATACAAACACTCCTTCTACGGGCGCGCCGTTTCCTTAATAATAATGAGAAAAACGACCAGTTTTCATGTTTATAATTAATGATATTTTTAAAAAATGGGAGAGAAAAAAGAAATTGTTCTACAAGACACCAAACAGAATGCCCTTCAGAGTCGATAAATCTTGAATTATGAGGCTGTAAAGGGTCCTCTCTTTTTTCCATGGTGGCACCGAGTCAAAAACACCCCCCCCCACTACCACCACCACCACACTATCCCACACCCATCATATTCAGAACTCACAGTCGCTTCTGGCTGTCATATTAAAACTCTTTATATACGAATGCCTCGAAGAGATGTATCTCCCTCAAAAACATAATTTATCCAAGATTTTTCTCTTTATTCCCATTGTGAGGCATTGAGGAAGGAATAAATGAGTTTCCCCCCTTCCTCGTCATCACTATAGCAATCCAGACAATCAAAATTGCTTATTTTTATTTTTTGGAAGGCTCTATCACGCTTTTGAGGCAATAAAAACTGCACATACTGTTATTTATTTCGCCCTGCATGATGCATTTAGGCGCATAAAAATCTTAAAAGTATATCTCCAAGTCCGCTCCGAGTATAAAATATTTGAAGAACCGGAAAAATATTGTAGGCCATGATAAATGAAAATGTGCACTCAAGCATTCCCCCCTCACTTCCTCAACTTATAAGCCTAGGGCTTTAAAAAGATGGAGAGAGAGAAAAAAAAAAGCACATAGATGTGCAATTGATATGAGGGCTATTTAAAGCTGGTTGCTGTTAATTACATTAAGGAAAACGCGTAAAAATAAACAAAACTCCTCCTAGTAAAAGCATTTAACAAGAGCGGAACTGCGCCAGAGTTGGTTTATCTGCCGTTTTCTTTTGCTACGGATCAAGAAGCTCATTTTAGAGATTATGATGAGGAGGGGGTGGGTGAACACGAGCACGCTTTTGTAAGAGAGAGGGGGGGGGGATTGCCTACCGCAATAATTGCACGTTAATTTGAAGGTAGGTACACACTTTTTAGACCGTAGTACACTATTCCCATCGACACTAACGCAAAACTGTTGTCATGGTGAGGGGAAAGGGGTTCTGGGTAATTGCTGACGAGTGTAGGTGGGTTGGGGTGTGGGGGAGAAACGTTTGAAAGGAAGCATTTATGCTGCGATGGTCAAGAGTGGGTTTGATGATTGAATGAATGGTTAGGGGTGGTGTTGGCGGGTGGGGGGGGTGTTAGTGAGATGTTGAATGAGAGAGAGTGAGTGAGAGGGACGGAGAGTGAGTGAAAGCGAAGGTTAGGTGTAGAAGGAATATGAATGAGATTCCAGGCGAATGACGTCTATCGTGTAGTAAAAACTCCCTCTGAGAGTTGGACGAACACGCACGCGCTACGATGGAACCGTCAACACAGCACGACAACTTTTTTTTTTCACTAAGTCTGTCTCTCTCACTCTTTCTTCATAACCACCCTCCCCCACCCCGAAACCACAACATTCTTCTTCATGACCATCACTCAAGAGATTTTGAGTCCGAGCAAGGTTGTTTCTTTTTAATTATCTTTTATCTGTGTTTTTTCTTCTTTTAGTCAAGCCCAAGTAGTACTCATCAAATGACACCTCTTAAAAGATATCACAAGGTTTTTTTTATTCTTCTCCAAGCATTAAGGAGGAAAAATTACGGATAATTTTTCAAGAGACAATGATTGTTTCTGGGTAATTTTTTCTTTAAACAGCCATATTTATGCTAATTTCGGTCGAGTTTAATAGCCCAGCCACACGCTTTTTATAAGTAATACCTCTTTCTCACACTCACCTCACTCTGTCTTACTCATGCCCTCTGCCACAACACAGGATTCAGTGAAACAAGTTTTTTTTTTGTTTTTTGTTTGAAAATTCCAGCCTCTCACCCCCCATGCAGTCTTCTACTACAATTATGTATAAAAATAAGACAAATCCTATTAAGTTCAGGGGTTTTCTGACAAATCCATTACCTCCGCCCCCTTCATCAGGCTCCACCCAGAACTTTAAAGTTGAAGTAGAATGGAAGGGGGGAAGTAAAAACCGTCTTATTGTGTTTTATAAGAAGAGTTAAGGGTTCCCAGGCGTATGATTGATGATGTGTGACATGGGAATTAACTTTATATTTTATTTCGTGTTTTTTTTTTTTTTTTTTTTTTTTTTTCTTCAACGACCTCTCCCGCGGGGTAGCGATCACAGTTCGTTTAGAATTCATTTTTGCGTGTACTCGGAGATTAGTGGAATGCCACGGGAGCATTTTGACTGGATGAACAATACCGAAAGTAACTAATTCTGCCGGTCATGTCGAGCATGGAAAGTCGATTTTAGTCCATTTTTAGGAGGGACATTTTCTCCTCACAGATCAAGCAATTCGACTAAATCACCGGAACGATGAGAGCAAGGCTCCGCGAGCGGGCTCTGGAGGTCTACAGGTCTGAGACCATCAGAACTGACGATGAGAATGAGACCGGTATATACCCGTCTCGGATTCTTATAACTTGTGAAATACGCTGCAGCCTTGCGAATTGACATATTGTTTTTTTACGTCAAGTCAAGCTCTAAATCCCGCCAGAAAACCGTCAAAATGTATTCGTTCCATTAATTAAATCCGTCAAGAAAATAATAGTATAATAGGAACCGAACAAATTAATACAACAACAGTAATTATAGTGTAGGTACATCTTATACAATGGGGAACTTGCACATTTTTCAAAAGTTGGTGTTTCTTAAAGAGGGCTCTTCCACAAGCCTATTGCTCACATTAAACTTTGAAATCAATCAAGGATGCTTTTTTAGCGAATTTTTAAAATTTTTGAGTGGGGGTTCGATTACGTAAAAACTTACTTATTGAAATTGATCATGCAGGGAAGAGGGGGTTAGACGCGTTCACTAGAGGGAAATCTTTCATGTTATTTGTAATCAAACAATTTTAGAGTTCCCTCAAATGCTTCACAAGTAAGGATTTACGTCATTTCTCCTCGCACCTTCCATCCCCTCCTGAATAACTTTGAACCTTTTTTAAAAATCTTAAAACGCACCAATCGGGTTGCAACTTCCGTTGTTATCCTTCAGTTCATGGGTCAAATCACCGGTATGCTTTTCTTCCCAAACTGAGATTCATGCAAGTTCCCCATTGTACCATATGATGGACGGCGAATACTCTCTCGCTCACTCACACTCTCGGTTCGCTTACGCTGATCCCCAGTTTTGCAGATATTTACGCGGCTAAAATTGAGAAGACGCCCTAATGAGCTTTTCTTGGGGCATGTACGAAACTTAAAGTTCAGACAAAACCCGAATATTTAAGATTGAAATCGCGTAAGAAGCCCTGAGTATATGCTCATATAAATGAGCATGCTGTACGAGTATTATGCTCTGTAATTAGTGTTTTTACAATGCAACGTCAAGACCATATTGAGAAAAAAGTTGCGGATTCGCGGTGAACGAACTATACGATTTACAAAAAACGCTATTGTGTGGCTCTTGGGGTAAACCCGCGGCTAAACCTGAAAAAAATCGCTATAAGCCATGGCTAAAAGTGAAAAAATGGCAAATTCACGTCTAAAAATTGGAAAAATGGTATACGCTGCTGAAATAGAGAAACTGATGATTCTGTTTCTGAAGGCAAAGTCGGCTAAAATCGAGACTAAGCACTAATTCTTGACTAAATGTGAAAACCCCACAAATTTAACGCTGAAATAGAGAAAAAAGAAAATTATTTAGGCCAGTCAATATAAACATCAAACATCGCAAATATGCATGTAATTGTTTTTTCTTTTGCACATTGTTAGGGCCAATGAGAGCAGTTTATACTCAAGTTTGCAACCTTCAAAACCTTGTGCTCAACTCTTGGCACTCGAAAAACCACGAAATACCATCAATTTTTTAGGTTGTTAAACAAAAATACCAGAAGAAAGCGTTTTTCGAGCATGACCACAGTATACATTGTTGAAGCCAACTACTTCACGAAAGCTACTTCAAGAAATCTTTTTCAGCTTATTCCACGTTTATTTGTCTTTCCTCATAGATTAGAATAGGAAAAGTGAATTAAGCTGAAAAAAAAAGTTTTGGGAACGGCTCTTGATCTTCTTGTAGGCACTCAAAATGGGCCTAATTGCCTCATTTTTTGGTATAACAATGGATTTTTTTCAATAAATTGCAAAGGACAGGAGTAAAATAAGCATGAAGTATTAAACTGAGTTACTTCATACAGTTTTAGAGGAACTTGCCAGGTGCTGGGAGCACCATGGCTAATGTAGTCTAGCTTTGAACAGTTGTCAAAAACTGACATTTTTAAAAATATCCTGATATTTTCCCAGTTTACTCAAAGAATCTTTCGCTATCATTAGACAAAATGTCTTTACTCACACAAAAAAAAGCGTGCTCTTTTCAGTGGTGTCGTTGGATTTAACCTAGGACGCTTACTTCCCATGTTACATATATGTTTTTGTTGCGAAAACCCGTGATGTGCTAAAAAAGAACAAATTGATTGTCTGAACTAGGAATGGAAATCTGACCTTAGGTCATAATAAATTATTTGTTGCATTTTTGGTGTAAAACCACCCCTCTCATTTTGTTCACCCAGGTACCAATCACTGTGTATTTGAGTGCTACGGGTCTTGAAAAATTACCCTACCAATAAAATCTAGCTTTTTGGCGAGATTAGGTATTTTGTTGATTGACTGTATTCCCTGAACTAACAGACCCAGGATGCTCGGACATGGCTTAAATTGTAGCAAATTTAGTTGGCTTTAACAATGTATACTGTGGTCGTGCTCGAAAAACTCTTTCTTCTGGTATCTTTGTTTAAAAAACCAGAAAAAGTGATGAAATTTCTTAGTTTTTCGAGTGCCATGAGTTAAGCACAAGGTTTTGAGGGTTGCAAACTTGAGTAATAACTGCTCTCATTGGTCCTAACAACACGTAACAAAAAAATCAATTACATGCATGTTTGCGATTTACCCCGATTTTTGTGTCTATATTGGCTGGTCTAATTAGCTAAAAAAAGAGAGAAGGCTCAACTAAATTAGGCCCCGTCTGTTCATTAGCGCAGTAAGGCACTAATTTGCGGCTGAAAATGGGAAAACGCTTAATCGCGGCTAAAATTGAGAACAATAGCTGATGGAGGATAAATCACAGATTTCGGCCCAGGGCATGGAGGCAAATTTGCGGTAAAATTAAGGAAAAACAAAACAAAACAAAAATACAGTAATGTGCTGCTCATATTATAGGTCAAGTCCCCGCCTAAAAGAGAACAAGCGTTGGACAAACTGAAATAGAAACAACGCCAGCTCGCCGTCACTGTGGAGGCGCAACTTTTCCAAAAATTGAGAAAAATAACTAGTTCATGCTATAAAAAGGGGTTATGCAATAACTCCCTAATAATAAAAATCATTTGGTGATCTCGAAATTCCGTTTAAAAAGTCCATCATCCGATCGATGGGATTTTTTCCTTATCAGCCACTTTGAAAATCCGTCAAATTGGCAACGCTGGAAACACGAACTCCCGCGGGGAAAGTTTCTTTTTTCTTTCGTTCTTTTTTGGTCATTCTTTGATCTCTTTTTTTTCTCAAAAAAGTCACATATCCGTCGTCATAAAAGTAGAGGTACTACTGTTACTTCTTGGACTTGATCTGACTTGTTTTGTCTTGAAACGGTCGATTGAAGCGATGCGTTCGGAGTTCACTCCTTTAATAATTTGAAGCACAAATACAGCGATACAATAGCCAATATAGGAGCTATTACAAATATTTGCTACTTCAAATAGGTGCTCTTTACGTCCTGGAATGAGGGATATCAGTCCCAAATCAGGTGGTTCTTCGAAGAGGCACCTGAAGCTGCTCGAGCTGCGTCCCACCAACCCCTAAAGAATTCCAGAGCACCCGTGAAATGCTATAGGGATCTTGCCGAACAATTAAAACGTATCATTCCAGATTTCAGGCCGAAATTCTTTCCTTTTTCTTTCTTTCTTGTGCGAGCCCAAGCCAGCACGCAATGTCATTCCATTCCGCCCAAGCATACACACATCGAGAATATTAATTTTATGGAAACCTTTTTTCCATTCGTCTCTCATCTTCTTATCTTTCCGCCGCGAGGAGTGGCTTCCTTCGATATGAGGGGCTTTCTAAACCTGTTGGCTCTAGTTGAACATGTGCCCCTTTAAAGTTAAGTGACAGAAATGGTAGTAAATAAATCTCGGACTGATCTCAAGTTATTAATGTGTTTTCTCAGAGGAATAACCATTTTCTACCATTTTATTCTTCTCTTTTACGAGTATATTTCCCGCAATTCTTCTCCCAGTTTTTTTTTTTTTTTTTTTCATTCCCCGGGAATAATGGCACACTCCGTCCGCACGTATTTACGCCAAGGTATATAGGAGTGAGTTGTTTCGCTTTCAACGCCCTAGTTGGGGCCAGTCTTTTTTTTTTCCTTCACCGTGACTAGCAATGGATGGGACGCGGGGGGGGGGGCTCAAGAACTTCACAGAGGATAGAATATATTTATCTAGTATTTGCATCTTTTCCTATCGCCCACAGGCATTCCAAAGTTGAGAGAACGACTTAAAGCGACGTTGGAGACGTTGTCGCCACTTTTTTTTTTGTTTAATACTTTTTTCAGCCACGCGGAATTCCCTTTCTCCTCTTTAAGGCGAAAATAGCACTTTATACAGCGTTTTACACTGGTTTCCTCTATCAGTCGTAATAGACGAGAGGGTTGGGTGAGGCTCTCATCCACCACTGGAGAGGGTACAATGCAAATTCAATCATAGGACTCAAAATAGCTAAATTTATACGAAAGGAATGTGATCGAGGATTTTTTACTCCCAGCCCGATAAATTATTATTATCAAAGATCGCCTCTACCCAACTTTTTTTTTTCATCGTTTTCTCCAAAAGCGTGCCTCTTTCGATGCTATCTTTAGTAATTACATGAATTCTCCTCTCTCACCCCCCCCCCTAATTTTTTTTTTGGTTTCGGCAACCGAAAACATTCTCAGTTTATAAACCACAAAGAGCATCCCCCGCCCGCCATCCATAATTTTCCTATCGCTCTTCCACTATCATTCGAAGAAAATATTCTCGAAATTTAAGGAATTTCAGAAGCTCGCCCACCAGTCCCGGCACATCCATCCAGCGTCTTGCTCAGCGTGATTTCTAAGAAGTTTCTTGGGAAAAATAACATGAGAGGGGGGGTGTAAAGAGTATTTTTAAGTAGAAAAAATAATCTCATGTAGGAGGGGATGGTGGGAAGGTCGTTAAATGTTTGGAATCTCTCGTTAAAAATTTGTAACGACTATACGAAAAGGGATTAACGGAAGAGGGGAGGGGGACAGTGAAATTTTATAAACGAGGACAGTTATATGACTCCAGAAATAAAGGATGGCAAGAGGAAGGGTAGGTGGGAGTGAAAAAGAGCATTAACAATTGAATTTGAAGTTTTTAACAAAGTTTTAAACCGCGGAGAAATTTGTAGCTTGCAAGGGGTTATAATATAACGTGCAAAAATATCCGAGAAAGAAGCATACAGGGTGTAACGGAAAAGTCTGGCATAAATGAAATGGGTGATTCTTGGTCACATTTGGAACCAAAATGACCCTATACACCATGGTCCGATTACTTATGGTTTTGGAGATAATCGGGGTTGTCCTAATTTTTAATGTTGGCTGTTCAACAGCAATTTAAGCACTTAAATATTGATCGATTTAGAGATGAAAATATTCAATCCTACAGAGAATTTAGTGCTCTTTCCAATGGCTTCTTTTAAATTTCAATGAGACCATTTTCTCATCAGATACAGACGATTTAATATTTACGAAAGCCCTATACGAAAGGGTGCATTATAAACATATGATGGCCTGGAGCCAGTTAACTGGCTCCAGGCCCCCCCCAAAAATTGCTAATCTGACGATTCCCGTCTTGAAAATGTCTGAACAGGTGATTCCTGCCCTTAAAACTGCCAACTCGACCATTTGCACGCCAAGAATGGCCAAACTTACCAATCACGCCTTGAAAATGGCTAAACTGACTACTTGCTGTTAATAGCCAAACAGGCAATTCCCGCTTTAAAACTGGTACAGCTATGACTTAATGACCCCTAAAAATGGATAAACTGACGATTCCCTCCCTGAAAACGTTAGAATAGATGATACATGACCTGAAAATGACTAGATCGACCATAGTCTTGCGGTAAAAATCACCAAACTGACCATTCTCGACATGGTTTGACGTACTATTCGTGTCTTATAAATGACAAAGCTCATTGACTATAAATGGGCAAACTGGCTATATCCAAGCCATGAAATCAGCAAATTTGACTTTATGCGCCAGAAAAAATATAGTGTTGATTCGCGCTATGAAAATGTCTAAATAGATAATTAATATCCTAAAAATGACCAAACCAACCATTCCGCGCCCAGAAAATGACAATTTATAGCTTTAAAAATAGCTATATTGGCAATTCCCGCTCCAGAAAACGGCAAAACTGACCGTTCAGACTCTAAAATCGCGAGATTGACGATTTGTGCTCTGAGGACAGGGATCACACCTACTATTCATGCCCTAGAAATGACCATATACTGACAGTTTGTGACGTGGAAATGGCCAAACGGGCTAATTCACGCACTGGCTCTTGGTAAAACTATCTCTATGCAACGTATAAATGGTTAAAATGACGATTCGCGCTTTAAAAAGCCAAAAATCGTCCATTTGCGCGTCAAAAAATGGCCCACAAACTGAACCATCCACGCCTTGAAAATATGTCAACTGACGATTCGTGCCATAAAATAACGAAACTGACTATTTACGCCTTAAAATGGCATAATTATAAGTCACACTGTTGGTATTCACTGTCTAAAAAAAAAGGACAAAACTGATCATTTGTACCCTATACAGAGGCTACAGAAGATTCGCGCCTTCAAAGTGGCTATCAGCGCACAAACGCAAAGACCAAACAAACATGGCTATTCGAGCCCTTTCAAACGATAAACTGACCACTGGCATTTGCGCACCGAGCATGGGCCGTCCTCACCTAACCAACTGATCGAACCCCCCTCCCCACCCATGGAATTGGTTATATACACCCTAAGGACTGGATAAACTGACTACTCTCACGCTATATAGAATTGCTTGATTGGCTAATCGAGCGCTATAAAAATCACTAAACGGCGACCATTTGTGACTGGAAAATGTCGAAACTTACCATTCGTGCTTTAATAGCTGGATAGTGCTATAAAATGACTTGACTGCGGCTATTCCCAGGCCAGTTTATGGCGTGCAATTACAAGTCTTGCGGCTGGATACATTTTCTGGGTGCGATTTCACGATTTCCGCACCTATTCTAGATCTGGAGACAACGTGAGACCCGGAACTCCAACTCTCTGGCTCTCTGGCTCAAGCACCCTGTGCCACTCTCGGGATCCGCGCCTGAGCACATATCTATGGGCGAGCATTTTTTCTAGTGTCTTCTCCATTTTATCCATGTGACGCCAAATTTCACATGTCTCCCAGGCATAACAGATTGTTGGTTTGTTGCTTTGAAACGATGACGTAAAATTTGAACCAACAAATGAAACCGCCCCGGCGGGATGAATAAGAATGCCATAATTGTGATGATTGATGAAGGTATTAGAGTTTCGGAGGAAGGGGGGGGGCATTAGGAATGACCTAGGGACTACTTTCTTGAATTCAGAGTCAGCAGAGTGCACCCATCACGTTACATTCGGTCTCTATTATGTTATCAAATAAATTAAATGAAAATTATATCTTCAGGACGACGAAGGATCCGATCCGATTTTCGAGAAATCATGGACCCCCCTCCCCGGCGAGATTTGAACCCTTAACCTCTGGATTTCTAGTCCAGCGCGCTGCCAATTGCGCTACGGGAACGCCCTTGGCAGTCGTAACTGTGAGGAATGAGCATAGCCGAACCCCAACCAGGGCCATTGTTTCTTGAAACTCTAGGCGTTTCTCCTTATATGTAACAAGGTAAACCAAGCCAATATTATTGTATCGTAGATGTGAAACTCGAATCGTGTTTGGCTACGGCCTTCCTTCGCCGTCCGGAAGACACTTATCTTCTTGTATATCTATCTCTTTCAGCTTCAAATCAACAAACCAGGCCTTCCATGGCATGTACGACTGGTTATTAGGTCTGGTCATGGCTGCGGAGCAGTTTTTTCTCTTCTTTTTTTTTACCACTCCCAGTACGAGTCAGTTATGATATGACGATAGTCATACTGTAAAAGCTAAATCCATGGAAAAGCACTTCTGACACCATGTGGTAGTATAAATGTAGTGAATTATTTAAAATGCGGCTCAAAAATTTTATCAACACATGATGTAACAAGACAGACCGTAAACCTTACGTGTGATAACCCTTTTGAGTTCTTAAGAGGTACATCCTCTTATCGACAAGAGTCAATTGCCCTGTTTTTCTTCATTAAGCTCTTAAGTAACAGTTTCAATTGTGATTAAGCCTTTCCTCGTATCCATTGCCTCGTGTTAGTGCTGTAACCTGATTAAGCGATGAGTACCTACCTACAGTGCTGAATAAAGATTGGAACAATATTCATCACACCCCTCTTGGGCGGACCTACGCAATAATACCCCAACATCCCCATCACTAGGGATGAAGGGTATCTATAACAACTCGTTTTTATGTAAATTACGCGTATGATTTTATAGCCACTGCCCGAAAACCACAGAATTGGGCGATTAAAACATGGAATTACGATCCATTCGCCTCATTATAGAGAGGAATTTTCGACGGACTAAAAGCGGGAGCAATGAGTCCTTGGGTATATACTGCAATTTAATATTTTAAAATGCTCGCTCGGTACGAATCCACGGCCAATAATAAATCAACGTCGTGTGAGTTTTTTTTTTTTTTTCGCCCCCATAATTCAAGTCGAATTGCGTTTTAAAGCCATTTTGCGCTCAGTTTAGCTCTCAATTGGATGTTTTGATGGTGATATTGTGGGAGGGTCGATCTCTCGCCAACTCTTTTATATTCAGAGACATCATTTTAATAGTTCAGAGTACATCTCTGAACTATTAAATCCTTTCGAATAACGAAAGGATGTTTTTAGTTGCATAGTGGGTGGGAAAGATCACATGACGGAGACTCTGTTGTTATTTAAGACAATAAACTAGTGGTTACTGTGAAAATACTTGGCAGACAAATCCCCGGCCCACCCTTCTTTATCATTAATCAAGCACGAGTCCCCCCCCCCCCATTCGACGGCACTAAATGATCTAGTTCTAATATAGTTCTAATCTGAAATAAATTATTGTGATTATTATATATTTTTTCCTTTCAAAAGATCTTTTGACTCGGATTCTTCATTGTATTCCGTAGAAGGAGTATAGCCTGTCCGACAATTAGGAGCCTCTAAGCGCGTTATGTGGCTATTGTTCTGCTCTCCTCCCTGAAGAGTCAAGCAATAGTTTCTAATTTTTTTTTTTTTTTTTTTTTTTTGAGCGCAGATTCTTTTTCCCCCTTTGAGCTCTCTTTATGAAATCTTGCTTCATCATCGTTATCATCATGCTTATAAGAAAAAAGAATCAGTTGTGGGATGGAGGGAGTGGGGGAAAACGAAGAAAAAGATAACTGGTTTCCTTTTTGACACTCATATTTAACAGGTAAGTTCATTAGTTTTTGAAGAAAAATTAAAAAGTATAATTGAAGTGTCAAAAAAGTCGCATTTATTTTCTTTTAGAAGTTTTAAAAAACTTAAGCAAGGGAGCAGCCAGTGAAGATTGTATTCAGGTGGTGTGAAATGGTGATGTTGGGGCGCGGGATGGTCGAGGAAGCTTCCGCTCCTTCCTCGTGAAAGTGAAGTGAAACGTGATAACTGTGAATGAAGCTTGGCGGTGGGGGGAGGGGTGAAAGAAGTGATGAATGAGCGATGTTTAGACTGCCTCGGGTTTGCTAAACAACCACGTCCGGCCTTCCACGATTAAAAAAAAAAATAATGAAAAAAAAAACTCGCACTGCTGCACCCTGCCACTTCGCGTGATCCTCCGCATGAATCTCACACGCTTCACACCCCCTCCGCCCCCTTGCCATCATCACACCTCACTTGAGTAAGTCTTAAACGCTTTTTGTACGTCATTTAGAGCTCAATCACGAGTTTTTCCTTCTTCGCATTTTATTTCATTCTCCTCTATTTTTTTCTACACGGTGCAGCATCCAGCAATATTCAAAATACGATTCCCCTTGGTTATTTTACGATCCCGATTCCTTTTTCAACCCCCAACCCACCCGCATTGCCAGTTCATCGTCTCCTCTATCCCTTGAAGAGCCAATAATAAAGTATAAAAACGAGCTCGAACACGAGCCCGAAGGCCGTCAAAAGTAACCCTCCCCTCCTCACCCCATACAACAGACCATCGAGTGAACTATTAAGAGAACGTTCATCAGAGAAACTCCCTCGCGCGATTCACCCTTCTCCACTCCTCCCTCCAATCTTACCAGGACCCCCAACTATATAGACTTGAACTCGCGGGCGACTGATATAGTAGAATGTAACCTTTGCTTGCGTGCAAGCACACCGAAGTCCCATTAATCGCCCTTTGTATAACACATAATTCTCTGTTTCCATCTTGTGTTAACATTATGACCTTTTTTCTGCCCCTTAACATATTTATTTATTTATTTTTTAAAATAATATCTTCCTCATCATCACCATTGATTTAACCGAATAAAATGTGCAACTATTTTGATGATCTCATAGCCCATGTGTTCCCCATGATTTATTTTCTTTTAATTTTATTCACGTACCGGATGTTTGACTCGATTTAAAGCTTTTTTCTCTCTCTTTTTTCAAGAGCGGTGACAAAAAAAGTTGGCATTCCAAGAAGCACATGTGTATAGATCCCCTTGATGCGATTGTGTGGCATTTGTTTGTATTATGTATAAAGTGAAAATGGTAAAAAAACCTTCAGTTTGAAAGAAGGATACATAAGGGTGAGAGGAGGAGGACGGTGTAATTATTGCACAGGGAAATGATGGCAGAAAGAAACAAAGGAATCGTATACAGAAAAAAAGTCAAATCCTGAGAACCGTTTTCCCTTTCTCATCTTAATTCCCCCATCATTCTTGTCCTTCTATTTGGATAAAAGCAACCCTTTATTTCCTATCATCCCTTTTTTTTCTTTCTGTTTTTTTTTAAAGACTTTCATATCCCTTGTCCCTTGTAAAGGGGTAGGATGAAGATCCCCTGCTGATATTTTCACTTGAATGAAACCGTTACAACACAAAATTTTAAAAAAACACTCGTCCCCAGAATAAAATCCTCCAGGCAGCTGGCGGCGCGAAAGAGAGCTGTTCACTCCAAAGTGACACACCTTGGCGAATACTTAAATATTGGAGAATAAATTTTATACCTAAAATATACCGATAGCTGGATATACAGATATCTGGTTTGAACCTTGTATTTTGATAGTTCGAGATGATTATGTTACCGTCAAAACCCGAAATCAGTCAAAACCCGAATTGCCTAGTCATGCAGAACTAGTTTCATCAAGGCCCCTTATTGAATACTGGTATTCACTAGGCAAAACTAGAATTGTCCAAAGTTGCCAGGCAATTCTAGTTTTTACTAACAATTTTGTAGTTAAAACTAGTTGTAGCCACTTGGGGTCACCGTTAAAACCCGAAATCAGTAAAAACCCGAAATTCCTGACCAAAACAATTTTCCAGGCAAACGGTCTGACAGACCACCAAAACTGAACGAAAAAAAGGAATCCAAGAATTTATGAGTATGAAACCAATAACGGATTAAAAATTAAAAGATTCGTGAAATACAGTTCATTTGTTGTTGCATGGCATACGGTTGTGGCATTTTGAATCCCAAAATTTAGATGGTTGGCACCGGTAACTGTTGGCAGAGCAAAACTTATTGTTTTGACTGAGCTATTCAGTTTCACTAGCTTTAACTAGTAAAAACTAATATAAAATTAAGATGGAACAATTCATCCGTAAATTCTAGTTTTACCTGGTAAATACTTGTTTTATTTAACGGGCCTTGGTAAAACTAGTTATGACTAGGTAATTCGGGTTTTGACGGTAACAATTATACGACAAAAGAAATCAACCGCTAATTTGTAATTTCCCACACGAGGGAAAGGCATTACCTGAAGAAAGTGTTTGAGTGAGCCCAGAACTAACCAAACCCGTCGATTTGATTAGGGACAGCTAAAGCCATTACTTCAGGTTTTTTATAACGCGTAAATCCCAAATATTTGGTTTTTAAGGTGCCAAATCCAAGAAATCGGGCTTTAAAGAGTGAATGTCCATGGAATTCGGTTATTGAAAGAGCAAAATTTTAAAAAAATGAAGTTCGAAGGAGTCAATTTTGCAAAATTTACCTTTAAAGAGCAAACATTCGTGAAACTGGCATTTATTCGAGAGCCGAAACGGCGAAATTTTGTTTTTGAACGAGCTAAACTCGTTAATTTCCTTTTTGAAAGAGCCAATATTTGTTTTTCGAACTAGCGAAATCTGTAAAACTGATTCCAGAAAGAACCAAGTCAACGAAATTGGTTTTTGAAAGAATGAAAATACGCAAAATTAGGATTTGAAATAGCAAAAATCCGTGAAGTTTGATTTTGAAGGAGCAAAATTTGGTTGTGCAAGAGCCAAAATCACTGAATTCGTTTTTTCGTTGTTCGTTTTTCGTCAATTTAGTTTTTCAAATTGGCCGAATCAGAGGAACTGATTTCAGGAAGAGCGAAACTCACGAAAGGTTTTTATACATAGCAAACGTCTGCGAGAAGTGTGAAATTGGTATGAAGAAGGAGCCAAATTCACGTTTTTAAAAAGTGCAAATCCTCGAAACTTGGGGGATTTATACAGGGTGGATCCGTATAAGTGTGACAAAAATTTTTGGGTAAAACTACGTTAAAACTGGAGTAAAATGGTACCTTGGGAAGTATCCTACGTCGATCCGTTCCGGAGTTGTGATTTTTTTTGTGTTTAAAAAGGTAACCAATGCGTGTTTCAAAAAACCCGCAGTTTCTCGGCTTATATCGCACCAAATCCAAAAAGTGATGCCATTTTCAGAAACTACGGAACATTTCCTATAGGTTAGAGGCCATTTTATTGCTTGAAATAATCGTTAACACCCAAAAATCTGGCATTTTTTTCATAAACTTACGTGGCCTCCAAAGTTTGTCCGTTTTACGAAAAGTCGCTGTACCCAAACAGCTTTCTCAACAGATTTTCGATGTATCACAAAAACGTCCCCGTATTCTAAGCTTCCTTTTGGCGTGTTCACATTTCATGTTACCACTGAGGTTTCTCACGAAAACGTCACGAGAATTCACAAAAACCGTGTTTTTACAGAACATGGGCCATTGTCTACGCTATTCAGAGAACAGGATATCTTACCATGGAGAAGATATCGCAGACAAGATACATTCAATTTGACCCCCCCCCCCCTAACCATTTCTGCCGATCTCTGAGCACCCTTCACGAATATTGTTGGCACCTGGCACATAGGCAACTGCCTATATTTTTCTGTCAAAATACTGTTTTAGAAAGGGAGGACAGGATATTTTAGGAAGGAGAAGATTTCGTAGGCGAACGGCATTCAATTATACCCCCCCCCCCCTGGATGGCGACAATTTATAGAATCACTGGTGGGGGAAGGGGTCAAATCGAATGCCTCTTGCCTTCTCCATGGTAAGATATACTGTTCTCGATTACTGCCGATCTCCCTGCACCCTTTACGAATACCGTAGACAATGGCCCATGTTCCGTAAAAACACAATTTTTGTGCTTTCTCGTGACGTTTTCGTGAGAAACCTCAGTGGTAACATGAAATGTGATCACGCCAAAAAGAAGCTTAGAAGACGGGGAAATTTTTGTGATACATCGAAAATCTGTTGAGAAAGCTGTTTGGGTACAGCGACTTTTCGTAAAACGGACAAATTTTGGAGGCCACGTAAATTTATGGAACAAACGCCAGATTTCTGGGTGTTGACGATTATTTGAAGCAATAAAATGGCCTCTATCCTAAAGGAAATGTTCCGTAGTTTCTGAAAATGGCATCACGTTTTGGATTTGGTGCGATATATAAGCCGATAAATTGCGGATTTTTTGAAGCAAGCATTGGTTACTTTTTCAAACACAAAAAAATCGTAACTCCGGAACGGATCAACGTAGGACACTTCCAAAGGTACCATTTTACTCCTCTTTTAACGTAGTTTTGCCCAAAAATGTTTGTCACACTTATACGGATCCACCCGATTTGGGTTTGGAATCAGCCAAATCCGGGAATTTCGTTTTATAAACAGTGAAATAAGTTTTCTAAATTAGACAATCCAGCGAACTTATTTCACTAATCGTAAGAGCAGAAACCGCGTTCTCGTATGGTATTTAATTAGCGAGGAATTCGCGAAATTGGGGTTCGAAATAGCAAGAAACCGCGAAATTGGGGTTTGTAGATGCTGAATCTGAAAAAAACACCCCTCGATCCCGTGGAAACCAAATTGGTTTTTTTTTCTATAAAAATCGATTATCTCGAAAACGCTTGCTCCCAACATCAAAACTAAAAAGACCGTTAGACCGCTTGATCTTCGAGAAACGTATTGCCCAAGAAGTAAAATCTAAAAAAACAACATGTTTTAGGACTATTTCCGATCGTTCCGTTCGACTATGGGAACACACTTTGGTCTTGCACAAGACTCAATCGTAAGGTGTTGTAGAAAGTCTTGGTCTTGCTGCCAAGGCTGGGTCTTGGTATATTGCAGCTGTTGAAGAGTCTTGGTCTCGTGGTTGCTTTTTTTAAGGAGCTAGACAATGAAATTGGTTCTTGAATTAAAAAAAAAAAAATATGAGGTCAGTAAATGCCAAATTCTTGAAATCGTGTTCTGAAGTGACAAATCCATTTAATTTGAACTTCAAAAGAGCCCGATCCACGGAATTGCTTTTTTGAAGGATCCAAACCTGTAAAGTTACTTTTCTGAATGGGTCAACGCAGTAAAATTGGATATTTGAATCGGTTTCCCCCCACACAATTGCGGCTTTTTGGGAGACATTCCTCCTCAGAGACCCCCCCCCCCCCCGCGGTACCTCCTTTTCGGTATTAATTCAGGGGGAGCGGGTTCCTCTGTGCCTTTGCTTCTCCCTGCTGTCCATACTACGGACCAACGATTTAATTTTTTGCTTATTGGTCGAACTGCAGGTCTAGACTTGCAGAGGTCTATTTCCGTTCCGGTCTGCCTCCTTTCGATACCTCGTTTCTTCTCCTTTAGGACCTCGACTACGAATAAGCTGGCGATTTTGTTCCATGTCTCCTGTTTTTCGAGCATTCTTCCCATGACACTAGCGGGGCATAGGGCGCTGACGTGCCTAACTAGCTGGTTCCGAAGGACCTTCCAGTTCATGCATTCAAAATAGGTGTGCCTAGCATCGTCCTCTGCTCCGCAGTAAATGCAGTAGCTTTCTTTCCCCATTCGGTGCAGATAATGCCCGAAATACCCATGCTCTCATAGGAACATGGTCAGGAAGTAGTTCTCGCCATGGTTTTCCTTCTTTACTCATGAGTTCGGGACCTCCGTTCCTCTTTCAGCAACCCGCTTCCGCTCCTTCGGTAGCAGGTTTAACGAGATAACTCCAGCTATGACGAGCGCTACGGGGCCCGAAACCGTGCGGTACCTCCGCTGCACCGCCAGCATATTTGCCGAAACGCAAGGAATCCGCCCAAACTTCCGCGCCATAAAGCATAATATGGCTTCTGCCGTGCCGAGCATCATTTTCCGCTTTTTCAGGGAAGGCCCGCCGACATTTGCCATCAGCCGACTTAAGTTTGCTGTTACTCTAGCAGCCTTGTCGGCCGCCCCGCTAATGTGATTCCAGAAGGAGAGCGTCAATTCCAGCATTATTCCCAGATACTTGTCGGGAAAAGTAAAATGTCAGTTGGCAACGCTACATCTGAGCATAATTACACAGCTAGGCGTGATACTCAGTTAGTTCAGTTCAGACCGCTCAGTTACTTCAGACCGCTCTCCTAGTCTGGATCGGACGAATCCACGGCTTCCACGTCAAGAGAACAATCCTCGTCTTATGAAGGGCGAGTTGTAACCTGTGCTCCTTCATCCACCTGTCCACTTTCCGCATCCCTGGTTCAGCTTCAGCTGCAGGTGATCCAGGTTACGGGCCGTGACGACTGCGGCCCGATCGTCAGATTCCGTTATAGATGGCGTTCCAGAAGTCCGGGCCAAGAATGGCCTCCTGTGCCACACCCGCCGTAACTCGCCTCCTTTTGGGTCCTTCGTCCGTGTCATAGAGCAGCCATCAGTCATGGAGGTAGCTGCGCACAATCCTGCGAAGAGCGAATACCATATACCTTTGGTCCAATCCACGAAATTGTCGTTTAAACGGGTGAAATCTGCTGAGCCCAGCAATCGACGTAATCAAGCTCATGAAGAAGAGATGAGTGACTCGGGAAGTTTCGCCTTCGCGGTAACTGAGTATCACGCCTAGCTGTGTAATTATGCTCGGATGTAGCGTTGCCAACTGACATTTTACTTTTCCTGACAAGTCAAACTAAAAACTCCTTCAGAAATGCGTCAAAAACTTTTCTATCCCGTTGAAAAAGCGTGACTGTGTGGGGCAGACAGTCCCAGGCCACTCTTCTGAGCAGGCCCCTGAAAAGCTTAAAGATGGAATAATGAACATAAATATGGATTTTTCAGGTTTTATGTAAATGAATTTATTAGAAACGAAATTCCGAAAAATGCGTTCACTCGAGGCTAAAATTGAGAAGCATTTGCTCATTTGCTGCCTATGGGGGCTCTTTCACGGCTAAAATTTAGAAAACCAGCTAACACACTTAGGGCGGTCAACGCCGCACCCCAAACACTGTTCATGGGCAAGTCCGCGGCTAAAATGGTGAAAGACTTTGGGCATTTCATGACCAAAAGTGGAAAAATATCGCTCATTCGCAGATAAAATTGGGCCAAAGTTGAGAATAACTCTAAATTTACGGCTCAAATCAGGACACGGTTGGAGGACAGCTGTAGGGTAAATGAAAGAGAGAGTTTTGACGATTTGTCTTGCATTTCATGTTTTATTTTCATTCTATTCTCCTGAGCATTTTCTATAATTTGAATCGCACTGAATTCCTGTACTGCTGTTCAAGAGGATTTGAAATGCCTGCCAAACATGACGTCATGATCAGCAGTGCTTTTTTTTTTCAAACCATTAAATTCAATAAAAAGAAACGACTGACGCCGTGAAAGTTCCAGAATTCGCATGGACGTGACAGTTCTATAAGGATCGCGGCGGGCGAGGAAGGGAGTTATAGCTGAACTTTTAAAACAAAAGATGCACAGAGAAAATTCAAATGGGAGGAACCTTCTTCTTTTAGACTTTCTTGATTCGACGCAAGATTATATTGCGTTGATGCCCTGAGGAGGAATGCTTCGGTAGGTAGAGAATGATAGACTGATGGTGGGGGGGGGGAGGCTAACAGATCGTTTTTCGTATGACCAGATTGTTTTCTTGGAGTTACGTGGGTGTTTTAAAAGTGAAGGAAATGAAAAAATAAAGATGAACTTCCACCTCCTCAAGGATGTAAACGAGAATATAGCATGATGAATGAAAGGAGAAGAATCGTAATATTTTATTTGAGCGGACCAAATTATCGGGGATGGATATCTTTAAGCCGATATGGCCCGAAACAAAAACATGACAAGTGTTCATTTGTTTTCACTCCCTCCAGGCCGGCCTGGATGTTGCCTGGTAATACAGTACTCGATTGCCTGTCTGTAGCCAACTACAAGAAAAATAAGGCACGGAGCCTTGTCACCCCCCCCCCCCGCACACCACACTGGTTTCCCATTTTCCTCGTCTTCAATTTGGCATATTGATTCCAGAAGTTATTGAGGCGTCAAAACGGCGTGGAGTAGCCGCAGTGGCACGACGATAAATCACTCATTTTGACGCATTTCATTATATGTATAGGTATCCTTAGTTCACTTACACTTCAGCCCTTACCCATTAAAAGCCAATATGCCGATCATTTCCCGCGTCGTCGATGGTCCATTCTGCTACGTCCCACACTGCCATGTCATCGTTTTTCCCTTCTCTTTTCGTTATTAATAATTTATTTTACGCGTTTTTTTCGATTTTATTTACTATTATCATCACCATCCCTCATAAGACACACACACGGATGTGTGAGCCAGTGAAATTCATGGGAACAAAAAATTCTCGGAGTTACAGGGGCAAACGTGAAGGTCACCCGAATAAAAAAAGTGTTGGTATATATGCATTATATCCTTACATACGTCTTGTAAGTATTCTTCCAGCTTCCCTCGTCACGTGATTCCCTTGTCCGGTCGCACCACAGCTCCGGCTTCCATTCTTTTCTCTCTTTTTTTTTTTCACCAGATTGATAGATCACGATTTATTCAATACTAATCCCATCACGGCAACTTCTTGTAAGTCATTAAAAATGTTTAAAAAGTGCAGGCCTCACCCCTCCTCTTTACCATACATACACAAAATGTTATTGACGATCTTATCGGTGTCATGTTGCTTTTTTTATTTTTTTTTTTTTTTTATTTTTATTTTTATTTTTTTTCTCTCTTCATTTTTTCCATAATCACAAACCGTGAAAAACTTGTAATTATGTATAAATTTTTGACAGGATTTTCCTCTTCACTTTCGTTTTTTTAAAATGATTTCTTCTGATTCTCCTACTTCATGATTCATCGAAAGTGCCCCACTTTTGACGCTTCTTCTTAATCATTACAGTGGACGTTCATATTTCACAATTTCACGTTTCCCTCTTGCCCCCTCCCTTGCCACAGCCATGGCTTCCATGGCACTGCGCTCCATCCACTGAGCACCTGTTTTAGAATGCCTCGAACATGTTTGGCGAAGCGCGTGCCTCTTGCGTCTTCCCAAAAAAAATAAAAATAATAGAAAAAAACAAGACGCGATATAAATACGGAATATTATACGGGTACAATCGCACCGGATACACGTACACGCTTTTAAGAGTCCATTCTACTCCCTCCCCTTCAACCCGTTCCCAACACTCGACCATTCGTTCTCGCTCTACACGAAATTCGTTTTGATTTAAGCTCCCACTAACTATATCGAACTTTGCTAATCGTATAACATGCGGGTGCTTTATTCATTGTCATTCAGAACTCAAGAGCCCTCCCTTCCTTCTACCATCATCATGACTTTTTTTCTATATATGTAGGGGACACGTTTTAAGGACTTCGTCTTGCGTTACCATTTGGAATAATAATTTTTCTTTTTTTATAAAAAAAAAGTAGAGGAAATAAATTTAAAAAAGAAACGAGTTTTGGACTTCGAACAAACCCTTTTTGATGAGCTTTCATTGAAGGAAAGAGAACAACTTTTGAGTGTGCCAAATAAAAGTGAGGAATCACTTCCTGCCAATATTTCCAAGTTGGCTGAACTTTAGGCTCATGGTAGATGAATGAATATTCTGATGAAAAATGCAAAACTGTAATCAACCTCTTTTCCTCCAAGTTGTTGTTTGAGAGTGGCGAGGGTACGGAGTGGATGGCGGGTAACTGCGATTACGAGTCCAACCAAACCACTTAATCTTGTCTAGTCTAAACGAATTATATTGCGTGAAAAAGAGTCAAGGCCGTTTTGAATGAAATATAATATTCAAGTCGAAAATAAAAACAAAAAAATATATATAAAATCGAAAAATTTCAGACTATTTACGATCACGAGAATCAAGGAAACCCATTTAGATTTATTACGATCTGAGACGCCCCCTTCCTCCCATAACTTAGCTCACTCACCTTTCCACACACTTCGGGCTTTGTATTTGTTGTACCAACACATTGTTCCAAAATCCCCTCATATTTTGTATAAATTAGCCATAAACTTATCGGATACTTTATTGTTTGTATATGCTCCCGCGGAGAAACGATAACTAAAATTAATGAAGCCAAGGGCACAACAAAGTTTATGAAATAAGGATATCGCTCCAAATATATATGTATTTCACATTGTCAGTGCCGAAAATGGAACGTCTTGCCCTGCCGTTGGTTTTGGACGATTTTCCTCGACTACACTGAGTAAGCCTATGGACTTCTAAGAGAAAGCTTACAGGCAAGTCGAAGTTCCCGTTTAAATTGAGAAAAAATGCTAACGCTCGCCAATCTTCAGTAGGCCCTTAAGTGGCTATATTTGAGAAAAAGCCCTTATTGAACGCTAATATTTAAAAAAAATCTAATTCGTGCTTATAATCATAATCCCCTGCAGGAGCTTAGGGATTATGCTATCCGGTCCAGGAGCTTTGAAGGGGGAAAACGAGCCAATGGCCCACTTTACCCTTTCCATTGTGACCACCTCCCTATCCCCATGTCAGTCCACTTTTATCGCCCTCCTATGCGAGGGCTCCAAGGGCGGAATGGACGATATCACCCCCTTGGCCCCCGGAAAATGCACCCCCATCAGGGTCGCCAACGTTTCCGACGCCGTCGTAGTATAACTACCGTCCACTTTCATCAGTGCGTCAACGGGATTCAGTGGGTCCTTGGAGAGAAGACGCTTAAGGCGATCGCCACCGAGGAGGTATTTCAGCCTCCTCACAGAATCCCCTCCAGGACGCCCTCTTCGAGCTCCTCAGCCCCCGCCGATACTCCGCCAGCTTGACTCTGTAGGCCTCCCATTGCCCGTCACGGACTGCTCGATTAAATAGCCTCCTTGATGCTTTTCTCAACCCCTCGAGCTCCTTATTCCACCAGGGAACACTCCTGGTCGATGAGCGCGAGCTCAAGGGAGTATTTGCTTGATACGAGGTTACCACGACCTCCTGCAACGCCTGTGCTGCCCTCTCAATATCATCGCCATCTCGTAGGTCCAGCCCTCTCCCGAAACCTAGCCTATCATTTACTTCCTTTGCGAAACCTCCCTAATCTGTCTTACGAGGGTTGTAGTATGTCTCGCGTATCCTCTTCCACCCACGGATCTTCACGGTGACATAACCTGTGGTCCGAGAACGATGGAGCCTCGGACACACACCAGTTCCTGACCCTACCGCCCAGTAAGGAAGTAGAAAGGGTGAGGTCGAGGACCTCCGTCCTACTTGATGTTACAAAGGTGGGCTTATCGCCCCTGTTCAACACGGATAAATCACTAGTTGCCATGTATTCAAATAAGGACTCACCCCTGGAGTTTGTGTTGGTGCTGCCTCATGGCAAGTGATGGACGTTGGAAATCCACACCGATAAACAGTTGTTCGCCATGGCGCTTGCAGGCGTCGACCAGGTTGATCACACCTCCCTCGGTGGCGGACCCTGATCGCTATATCCCCAGGGAAGTACACCGAGGCTGCAACAAGCTGCTCCCTCGTGGCCCCCTCCTGGTAGCCTGACAGCTACTACGGTCCTGAAACAGAACTCGTTAACCTTCAGTGCTCTCAATCCGCTTCACCGGCGTCTTCCCTTTGGGGTCCGCAGCTCTCGAGATCAATTGCCATCCCTCTGTCGAGAGCCCTTTATTGTGGGCCTCGAAAAAGGGGATGAGTTTCCTGGGGTCAGACTCCCCAACGAGGTCTGTGGGCACCCACACGACCGCCTTGATCCACTTACCGGGCAGGTCCAACTCTCAGGTTAGCCCCATCCCAGGGTTTCATTTCCCTGACGTAGGCTTTCGCCTCATCATCAGCGCACGTCACAATATACCACCCCACAGCTGGCGTAGGTATTCGAGAACTTGGGACCCTCCCCCTTAGGGCATTCAAAAACGCCCTTCAGGACCTCCCCAAGCACCTCCCTGCCCTCCTCTTCCGACAGCCTGAACCTATGGTACTCCCCAGTGATGATGGCCATCTTGGTTGACGTAAAAGCCTCTTTAAAGTATTTTTTCTCACCAGCCGCGGGTGCCTTAGGTCGGGTTCCTTGCCCTTCCTTGGGCCTCTTTAGGACCCTTTTCTGACCACCCGTCGAGGGCATAGATTGTCTCAACAGAGGAAGCTCCGCCCGAGGGGTTTGTCCCCAGGGACTGCCCATTTCAACGTCCCTGACGGTCGTATCCACGGACAGCGCAGCCATACCCCCCCCCCCTGGAAACTTCCGCGCCCTTGGGGGTTCCGTCTGAGGAAAGGTTCTCCCGCCCCCCGGCCCACAGTATTTATTTATTTTTTTTCTGTAAACAAGGGTCCATAAACGATCCCACGAGCAGCTAGGGAACGTGTAGTCCACCGCCGGCAGAGCCCCACATGCCGGGGTAAGCCTAGATACACGGACGGGGGACGGGGGGGGGGGACGGCCGGTACCCTGGGAGTCCGTTCAAGATGCACTTTACCCTCTGCGGCACGCAGGTCTTAAGCACGGACCGCACACCGTAGCCTTGAGAGATGAAAGGGAGGGAGGAAAGATTAATACGAGCGATGTAAGGACTGGGGACGCTAGAACAGCTGGATAGCCACACCATCTTTCGTCCCGGTCTCAGGACGCCTCTTTACCCTTGATTGGTCCACGGGTCCGTATTTTATTCCAGACCATCCCTCAGTCTGTGCGGCTCGCGCCGTCCACGCTGAGGGATCCCTCATCCACCACCCGATAAGGGATCAAGACCCCGTGAGGAACCCGATGCCTTACCCGGAATAATTCCGACACGGGAATGGTTGCCATGGTAACGTCTCACATAGCATCAGTTGTCATGGTAACCTTTACCATAGCAAACGTTGCTATGATATGGCGTTACCATGGGTTACCATAGCAACGGTTGCCATGGTAACGGTTACCTTAGCATCACTTGCCATGATAACCTTACCATGTCTACCATTGCTATGGTAACTGTTACTACGGTCACGTGGTAAAGCGTGACAATTCACGTGACGAAAAAACGAACAGGGTTTCCTAAAGAGTTTTTGAGGAAATGCGCTAATTTGCGGCTAAAATTCATATAAGCACTCATTCACGCCTAATAAATCAATAAAAACGCTAATTATCGGTTGAAATTTTGAGAAAAAGACTAATTCCCTAGAGGAAAAGTCATTGGTGGTGAGGAAGGGAGGGTGAAAGGTGAAGGGCGAGGGAAGGTGGTGAATAGTTAGACCGTCCCCGATCCTCTCCTCCCCCTGATCCTCCCAGGGGATGCACATTAGCCCCTGCCAATAGACGAGATGTACATAATAACCTTCTCCCACCACAACTGGACACGAAATAAATTTGCAGCAAATAATTATTAATGAATGAATAGAAACACTAAAGAGGTTTGAAAGAGCGAAAATCACGAAATTTCTCTGTTTGAGTGAGCCAACTCATGCTTGATTGGATATATGAATGAGCCTTGCCGTGGCCCACAAAATTGCTTTTCGGGTAGGTCAATAGCAACATTTGATGAGCTGTTTTGTGCTGTTGAGCTCAAAATGAGAACGATGTTCTTGTCTCAGCACCGTGCATGGTGAGGGACCGCGCAACGGTGTTGGAGGCGTCATGTGCATAGCTATACTGTCTTCATCTTTGGAGACTGGTTATTACAGCAAAATATTGATAATATATTTTGAAAATAATAAATAAATAAAAATCGTGCTTCATTCGAAATTCCGTTACACTTAATGAAGTGCTGACACCCCAACTCCGTTGCTCGATACGCATCATTTTCTCACATTTCTTAATTCTTTCTCTCTAATTAAAATGGACATCTGTAAATAAAAGAGGGCACACATTTGCTTAATAATAAACCTGTCCAGCATTGGTGAATGGAGGGAGGTGGTAATAATTATTGGGTCCGGGTGAATGTGCGTGTTTTCTTCCGCGCGAATCACCCTCATGAGAAGTTATAATGCGTATAACTTTGCCTCCTCATCTGGAATTATCATCAAAAAGATGGACGGGGAGGGGATGGGGAATCTGTTGCGGTGGGGCCGTCCAAATTAAAACCTCAACCCCTTCCTCTTCATTACCGCTCATTAACACACGAAACTGATTAATTATAATTAAAGGCATTATAATATAGCATAAAAGACGCCGGCCGGGATGCATCCAACTAGGAAACAACATTTCACTGAGGGCCTTAAAAAAAAGAAGGGTTATAAATAGCATTTGGCATTGTCCTCGGCAATCCGCGAGTGTCGAGTAGGGACATTTCCACACCCAAAATGCCAATCCTTTTTTTAAATCGGAGACTTTTACCAATTTAATCGGAAGGATGAGGTGGTGTGGCGGAGGAAGGAGGCAAGAATATTGCATTTTAACCTCTGACTTTTTTTTTTAAATTTCACTCTTTTATTTTTAAAAATTAGCAATGCAGAGTATGAGTCCAAGGCAATAAAGATGGGCTATCTTACACCCAATGCTCTCAAAGGTATCCCCCAAAGGGAGGTCCTTCCCTCGGGGCGATGCTGTACCTCCCTTCGCCATCAGGTTAAATTGGATTTTTTTTACCCTTTTCCACTTCTATAACGTGGGCGTAGCACTAGGCATTTAGAAAGGTTTTTTTTGCCTCCTTTTTGTTGCTATTGTTTTCTGACGGGTGGAAGGAGAGGGCTTGGCAGGAACCTCTCGCGTAAGGTCGCCTACGCGCTAATTCAGTTCATCATAGCCGTGAAATTGCAAAAAAACAAGTAAGTAATGATACGTTTTCGTTGTTTAATGTATTTTTTTTCAAAAAAGAAATCTTGAGGCACGTCTTGGAAACAAAAGCCGGTGACTTGATAAAAAAATAATGGGAACTCTGTGCTTGGAATTCCTCGAATAAATTAATTTTTGCGATTCTTTTTGAAAATCATATTCATATTCAAAAATATGGTTGATTGCTCACCTTCCCATCCGTTCTTGTCCACACAATTAAAATGTTAAGGTCAGCGCTACGGCCGAACTCAACACCCAGTCATTAAAACGAACCACCTTGTTGTCAGCGGCTGAGCATGGAAGCCTTCTTGCTCCTCACACCTTGATCTGAGAAGACCCCTCTCTATTCACCCTCCGAACACCCTTCTTCGTGTCTATTATAACCCCGTCAAGTAAACACTTCGGTCTCAGGGGTCTTGTCACGACTTTAAAGAATAATTCTAACCCCTACTCGCCCTTCTTGCACCATTACACAATCACCGACCACGACTTGGAACGTGCGTAAATACATTCTTCCAAGGTTTCGTCTATTCTGGAAACCTTTTCTTCTTTTATGAAAACAACAAAAAATTTTGAGTTATGACTGTTACGGAGAGCAACGACATTGGCAGTGGAATTTAAAAAAAGATAATCAAGCGGTCAGTATACACACAATGACGAATCCAGTAAAAAAAAGGACTGCGCTCATCAGAAAAGGAGTATTCGTTTTGTTTACAACTCATCCTAGTCACCATTCATGTCAGCCTTGAACTGCGGGGCACTGGGTGCACCATTGACATTTTTCACTCTCACACTTCCCGATTTCGTGGTTTTGGCTATCAATAACCAAATTCCACCTCTGGCGCCTCATAAAAAGATATTCACTGGTTTGGCTATTATTTTCAAAAACCAATTCGTTTGGACCTGGCTCATCAGGAAATAATTTCGTAGGGTTAAGGATTGACTCGATGAAGAAGGCAACCCCCTGGCATTTCTCAATTCGTGGATCTGAGCCCATTAATAGCCATTTTTGTAAAGCTCTCCTGCTCATAAAATCAATTTCGTGGTTTTGCATCGTTAAAAACCAAATATCGCGCTGCTGACCCGTTCAAAAAGCAATTTTGTGGAGTCAGCTCATTCAAAACCTACTTCGAGGTGGTGGCTCCTTGGAAAAACCAAATTTTACGGGGCCGGCTTCCTGAAAAAACAAAATTTCTCGCTGCTGACCCATTCAGAAGGCAATTTTGTGGAGTTGGCTAATTAAGAATAAGAATCCCCCACCCTCCTACCCTGCCCACCCTAAAAAAGCAAAATTTTGCCATAAAATATCCAAGACGAATATTTGCGCTTTCGACTCCAGCCAAAAAGCGATTTTCTGGGGCATGGCTCATTCAAATAACCGATTTGGGTGGGTCAACTCTTCGAAAAAAGTGATATCACGAATTGATTTTACTGTTAATTTTGGGTGGTTCTGGTGGGATACGGGGGGGGGGGGTGATTTTTAGCTTGGGAGGGACGGACAGCCCTGACCTCATGATACTGAGGTGCAGCATTTAAATAGTGATGGCTATTGAGCCACAGGAGCTCACCTCCATCGAGCACAGAGATCATAATTGGCAATAAAGACTATCGGAAATGGCTTGGAATGAGTTAAAGATGAGGACGGTTGCAAAGTTGACGGGGTGGGCTGTAAATCGCTTTTTTGGGCTACCTCTTGATGCCATCATCCAAGAATCACACCTAGGGAACATTTTTGGAGTCCTGGAGGAAATTTTCGCTAAAACGTGATATTGGAGCTATGCAGGGGGAGGACCATGCTTCATGTTAAATGCGGAAACTCCGTCAAATAGTAAGTTTTTTGACGTAATAATCAGTCCTCCAGTGGTTGATTGCAAATTTCTATTTCTGGGCGCGGTGTGTTCCTTGAGCGAAAATCAGTAGTTTTTCTAGCACACCTGTCGTCCCTGTGGGTATAATTCGCGGAATAAATAGAGGACAATTTCCAAAATACGAGATGATCCGGCGAGAGCGCGTACTTTAAATTTAAAGCCCCGCTATTTGGTTATAGCTCCGACCGATTTTAATCGGTAGTCTGAACCGTAAAACCAGGCAATTCATAGCTGTCTGGGGGTGCTGTTGTGGTGGCCACTCAGCTGAATTTTGGGAAAGTCCCAAATCTGTTTGGTCTCAAATCTCAAAAAGATAGTCTCGACCTAGCTGGTCCCCTCGTCTCCTCACCAACCAACACCACCACTCAGCTACCAGTTCGTGATGAGGCCAATCGGAAAAACCATTCTTGTGAATTCGGCTCTGAAAACCCCAATTTCATGGGTTTGGCTTCTGCAAAAACCTTGTTTTCGGGTTTCAATCACTGAAAAAATCATTCAATTTTGCTGGTTTTGCTCTTCAGATAACAAAATTCACAGAACAACCCACTTGAAAATCAATTTCACGGGTTTAGCTCGTCAAAACACATAATTCTGCGAGGATAGCACTCACAGCAGAACAATTTCACTGGTTTGGCTCTCTGCAGAAATCAATTTTGTAGGTTTGGCTCATTCAAATCCCATGTTGACGGGCTTGGCTCTTCAAAAATCGAATTTCACAGCGGGTTCAGTCGCTGAAAACCCCATTATCATGGAGCAGTGAACCAATAAAATCGAGTCTCTCCACGCTCGTTGCCTTTATTCGCTAAGTGCTTTTTCAACGCCCCTGCGTCATCATCAGAACACTAAAAATCATCTAAAACATATAGGTAAACGTCAGAAAATATTCCATTTACTTTCCTAGGGCATTGTCTATTTAAAACTACCTTCGGTACTACTTTGTACCGCAAATCCAACGATAGAGGACCTTAAAATAGAGAATTGCCATTATCACGGATTCGTCTTTAAATAAAACCAATTTCACGGTTTGCCTCTTTTCATGGAACGAAATTCATGAGATTGGCTTGCTCAAAACAATTTCGCAGGGGTTTAGCTGTTGAAAACCCCGTTATCGTGTATTTGACCATGAATAAACACAGTTTCATAGATCTGTTTGGTTCGATGAGTTCATATAATGTAACTGAAAAACGGATTTCTCCAGGCTTGTATCCTATGTGGGATTTGGCTTAGCTGATCCCTCGCAGTACGACTACTAGTGTAGGAGGTTGGGGGTTCAAATACCGTCGGGGAGCTTTTTTTTTTTATATACCGAAACTCGAATTGTGTAATAAAAGGTAGTATAGTAGGTACACGTAAGTTCCTGGATGTTGAGTGATATCACCGCGGAAATATCGCTGAATATCGGGATTCGGGATGAAAAGTGTCACTTCACTTTGAAGGGTTGACTAAGTTAATTTCCCAAGCGAAAAAAGAATTATTATGTTGCTTTTCACAAGTCACTCACCTCCTTCCGCATCACTTCTTTTTTTTTTTTTTTTTTTTTCGTGAAATTCCGTGAGAGATGAAACTCCGGCCCAATAACACCGTCAAACTCATCAATTCCGATCCATCACCATTCTTCAAGGACTCACCAAAGCGTCAATTATTTGGTCTGACGTTCTTAAGCGCTCCCCATGCGCGCTCATTAGGGTTTACACATACATACAAAATATACTTGTATATCTACCGTGTCGTTGAGGGAAATAACGGCCTCATCGACACTAACCTCTTTGCTTTCGCAAAGCTTTTATATAGCTATATTTATATTTTATATAGTCTGAATAATTTAATATATTTTAAAAAGACGCTGCAAATCATAATTCTGTTGTATTTTTTTTTTTTTTTTAATAAGAATTCTCTCGCTTTTTTTTTGAAGTGCCTCCTTCATCATCGCCCCCACCCACCCCTCCTCCAAACTCCTCAGTTCCTTCTCACCCCCAAACCAACCAAACCGTATTGAAATAAGCCGAATATCTAATGAGATGAGTCGTGTCGTGGGCGTGAAGCATTCCGCGCAGTCATGGCACATGATTGCCTTCCCATCCCGAAAACTTTTTTTTTTTTTTTGGAATTGTATACGAATGTGGCTGAAAGGAGTGGAGCGGGGGAAGGCGATAAATGGTAAATTCTTTGTATTATTTTGGGTTGCTCATCCAAGGACGTTGACTTAATAGAATCCTGACGAGAAAGAGAGAGAGTGTGAGTGAGTGAGTGAGAAAGAGAGAAAAAACATTGTTTAGACAAATTAGAAGATCATCACTAAACGCAGACTAAAGGATACAGCACCCCCCCCCCCCATTTGTCATTCATTTACTTTAACTAGTGCATTAAAGCTTTAATCTCTCAAGTCGTTTAAAACAAATCGTTTAAATTAGACAAAATGCCTTGTTATACGCTTTTTCGAAAAAGAACTTTTTAACGAGATGAATTATGAAACGTAATTTTTCAGTTTAAACCCTCAGACTTGTCTCACCACCGCTAATCCATCCCGCTAATTGGATCAACGTGTTTCAAAAAGTAAACCTCGCGAGGCAATTGAAATCTTTAACTCCTTTACTTTTAATTTTCAATGATTGAAGGAAAACTAGTGAAGGCGGAGGCTGGAATAAACTGCATAATTGTGGGACGAATGGTTCGGATGGGGGGGTCATGTATCATAGCAAAGATGATTAATGGTCTCCGCCGCTCAAAAACTGAGAGGGCTTATTAATTATTATTCGCGTCAAAGAAATGCGTGAATTACAATCGCTTTTTAAAAACTCAAATAAACGCCCAAGCACTTTTTGTAAAAATAACGAACTCAAAATAACGATCTCGCGGTGAATTATCACCGTGGTGCAATTGTTTTTTATTATTATTATTTATTATCAAATTCTTTTTCACACACACACACACACTCCGAGATGAAAGAAAGGGCCTTGTACATTAGAGAGAAGTATAAAAAAAAGGCGTGGACAGGATTGCTGGTAGTATAAGACGCGGATATCACTCATCTCACACGGGCGGTGAAGGAGGCTCGTGGTCAAGATCATGACACACGAAATAGCTACCTTGATGATGTTAAATCATTTTGACTCCCTGAATTCTTTCATAACCGGAAGTTTTGTCTGTGTGTTGGGTACAGGGATGAGGGGGTATTAGTGTCACGGGTATATTATTTAAGAAATGTTGACAAATTGAGAAAAATAACGGCGATGTTGGCGGAGTTGGTAGAGATGGAATTTAATAAAAAATTAAAAAAGAATGTGGCCCCCTCACTCCTCGCTGAATAAAAAAAATTGTCCCGCCTGTCTTTTGTGGTGAATAGATGATATAGTTTTTTTAATTTTTTTTTTCTGAATCGAGCTGGTTTTTCTCCTCTTCCATGAGAAATATTTCCCCCAGCCGAGTAGTTGTGATTATAATCCTGCGGAACTCGGCTTCCCGCACCACAGCCACATTTTTTATCTCTCTCTCTCTCTCTCTCTCTCTCTTTCTCTTGCGTCTACCGGATAATTTTCTTGTTTTTTTTTGTAGTGAAATATTTTCTCTATTTTAGGCAGACCGCTCCGTGTATTGGAACGACCCTATGTCTGAGCATATTACAGAAATATATCGCCCCCGGGGCGTCACTTCTTGAAACGAAAAAAAAAAAAAAAAAAAACCTGTCAAATATCGAATTGTGAAACCACTTTTTCTTTTAAAATGAAGGTGCTATGAAGGCGAGCACGAAAATATCCCACGTAGAAAAGAAACGGGCCGATCAAACATGTGTCTAAGTTGTCAGAAATATCTTGGAAGCTCCGCTGTGAGAAAAGATTGAGTGGTTAGGGAGGTGAAAAAAAATGTGAGCGTTTTAAAAAAAAAAAAAAAAAAGGTATCCTACGGAAGGTGCCAAAATAACACGAATGGAATGGTCGAGTTTCCCACAGACAATGGGAGTCATTAGAAGATGGAAAAAATGAGGGAGAAAAGATATGGACCACCTGTATGCTTCTGTCACAACTTAGAGCCTAAGATGTATTTATGCTTGTACACTTCTTCCTTGACTCTCTCCGCCTTCAAATCGTATGGATCTCTCCACGATGAAACTTGTTTATTTATGAAATTTTTGAAATACTTTCTAATAATAAAATGACTCTAGAATTTCTAAAACAGACGAAAAAACTGTCCATTTTTCAACGTTTTTCTTCACAAGTTGATTTTATTTTTATAAACAAACGAACATCTGTCGCCAATTTTAATAGTTCGTTTACCTATCGTGTTCCAATCCTCGAGAACTTTTGCCAAAAGTTAAATGTCATTAGGTGTGAGAAGATAAAAATCTTTTATTCATTGGATTAATTTATAGATGTTGTTGTTATTCGTTTGATTCAGATATAAAACATGAATGTTGAGCTATTTATTTCGGTCATTTATTGCAACAAACCGCCCCACTATAGTGGAATATCATCCAAAAACATGAGAAACCCTCTTAAATTCTTTATCAACGAATTTAATGAAGTCGTACATTCGGGACGCCCCGCCCCCCTCATAGACTGAAAAGCACAACACTCAATCAATTTGCCGCATAACATAATATAGATCCACGTTTCCATAGTATAGATCCAAATTTGGTTTGAACGAGCGAATTCGGTGAGAATTCATTTTTTCAAGGGGTTGATCGCGTCAAATAAGTTTTGCCATTGGACCCAAACCCGCGCGAAATGTGTTTTTGTTTTTTGAGTTAGCTCGCATCGCCGTTGGTTTTAATGGGCCAGCCAAGCGCAATTTTGTTTTGGAAAGCATTCAGACCCGTGAAATTGGTGAATGAGCCAACACAGCGTTGCCGATTTGACGGATTTCTTGTCAGATCTAACGGATTTTGAAAGTGGCTGACGAGGGAAAATGCCGTCTAACTCATTACGGATTTTTAATAAAAACGTAATTTCGGAATCGCTTAAACATTTTTATTATTATTGTTTCATTCTAGTGCTAACACCAGAGCTTTGTCCTTATTTTTTAGCCGAATCGTAGCAGCGCTTTTTCTCGATTTGAACTACGAATTAGCGCGTTATCTCAATTTTGGATACAAATTACCGTTTTTGCATATTTTTAGCTCTGAATTCGAAATTTTTCCATCATTTGTAGGCAAAATTGCCTCCAGCAAAGGAGACTTTGCATTTTTTTCAATTTTAGCATGAATTAACATTTCTCTCCATTTTAGCCGCGAATTAGTTGTTCGTCTAAAAGTTTGCCGCGTGTTAAAGCTTTTCTCTTTTCACCCACCAATTTGAGTTTTTTCTCGATTCCTGCTTGTAATTAGCCGATTTTTGTTTCGAAATGCTAAATAAACGAAAATTTTGGCTAAACAAACGGTTTTAAAACTAGAAATGGCGCTATTAAAGAAACGATGTCGTCTATGGGACGCGTTACGTAAACTTGGCCAAAGCTTTTCGGTAAACCTGGCCAAAGCTTTTCGGGGGTCTCATCTGAACGGGTACCAGTGGCTGTCCGCCTTTCTCGCCCCTAATTCGGTACTCTCCTGGGATAACGCCTGGAATACTGCGGGTCTTCCGGATTACTCGATGAAAATTCTAGGACCGCCTATTTCTATTTATTTGTTGGTCAAACTACGCAATAAAATTACTGCTGTTGTACTTGTTCGCTACCATTATTTATTTGACGGATTTTTTTTTTTTTTTTTTTTTTTGGATGGATTTCTGACGGGATTTCGAGCTTGATATGACGGGAAATGCAAAATGTTAGTTGGCAACGCTGAATTTTTACGAGTTTGGCGTCTCAAAAACCTAATTTCGTGGGGTTTCGCTGATGAAAAAAACATACTTGTGAAACTGACTCCAATTTACGAGTTAACCCAATTTTGCGGGGTTGGCTATTTCAAAGACCCGTTTCGCGGGGATCTCAGAAAACCTTAATTTCGTGATGTTAAGTCACTGAAAACTCCATATCCGTAGATTTGACGCCTCAATAAACGAAACTTTCTGGGTTGGGTCAGTTTAAAACCAATTTCGCCGAAGTTTAGTTCTTGAAAAATTTATTCTCGTGGATTTTGCAATGAATGAAACCAATTTCACAGCTTTGGCACATCTAAACGCCCATTTTAGGAATGAGTCAATGAAAAAACAATTTCGCGGGATTAAGTAACCTGGAAAATCTGAATCTCCCGTGCTCAGCTCTTTAAAAACCAAAAGTCAATTCTGTGGATTTGGGTCGATATTAATCAATTTTATGGGGTTTCCACCTTTAACAACTTTCGCACGCCTGACACTTGAAAAAAAAAAAAAAAAAGAAATCGTGTGTTCAAAAATCAAGTTGGCAGATTTGGTTCCTAAAACCCCAATTTCACGAGTTTGGCTCTTTCAGAAAATCAATTTCTTGAATTTGCCTCACTCAAAGTCAAAACCCCAATTTCGCTGATAAGACTGTCCAAACAACTGTTTCCTCTGTTTTTGGTTTCTTCAAAAGATCGATGTAAAGAGGTTAGCGGTACGGATGTCAACTCCGTCAAAATTGTCCAGCGTTCTCACGAGGCATGGCCGGCCTTAGAATCCTGGGAGCCGCGTGCTGAAATTTCTTTGTTGACCCTGTATGTAACGAAGATCCCCTAACAGCACCCCAGCGGCAGCAGCAGCAACAACAACAACAACATCAACAGCCGCAACAGCAATAATAACAACAACAAACCACTACAATGTAGAGCCAATGTTATCAAAATCGCTGAAGGCAGAAGTGGGCGATTTTGAGGGTGATTTTTTTTCGGTCCCGACCAAAACGCCACCAGGGATCGTCAGATCCGATAATGGCACGTTGTCGTTGACGTTGTCAGCATAGGAATTCCACCTTTAGTCGGTGGGTTAAAATGAGGTTGGGTGGGGTTCAGCTTTGAGGGAGGAGGAGTCCGTCGGACAGTCAATGCTAAACTGAGAGATGCAGCCGGTTTTATCCCAAATCGCAACCAGAGTGGCCGTAAAGTGCCCTATCCTTTGTAGTGTCCAAAAATGAGTATTTTACATGGTCGCTGCCGGATTTTCTCGACACCTAAGCCGTTATAAGTGAGTTCTGAACTTGCATACGGACATACTTCAGAGCTGTCGACTGTGCGTCAGCCGTCTGCGGGAAAATTTGTGCCGCCTTTTAAAACGTGCTTAAGTATAGGCAAAAATGGGAGGTACCACAGTGAGACTTCAACAACGCAACTCACCTGAATCAAACATCCATGCCGAATGTCAGATTCACCGTGTCCGGAAACCCTAAGACACGCATTCTCGGTCAATGTTGGCCATTTCTTCAATGTTTTTCAATTCGTGTCGGTCATGAAATTCTCAAGATTAAACTTTAAGATCATTAAAGTTCATAATTTTCTACTTTTGCAAAAGTTGTTCTCATTTTTGGGGGGTTTGTCAACGTCTACGCTTCTTCAGAAACCTATTTTTTGTGTGACATCAATCACCTTGACACACACACACATTCGTGGACAAAGGTAAGAAAAACAACACAATCAATCTCTTTAGAATCGAGGAAGTCGAAGGCAGAAAAAAATCCTAAGAACATTATTGGATTAAGCGTTCAGAAGCCTTCCGTGCTCCTTTAAAAAAAATAAGAATGAGTTAACAGGAAAGCCAGTGTTCAAATATTCGTTTTTTAAAAGGCCTTTCCAATCCCTCCCTTCAACTTTCCTAGACTTCCACCCTCACAAAAGAAGAAAAATCCGACTTCACACGTATAAAAACGTCCTTTTTTCTGCTTCGCAGTCTTCTTTTTTCCTTAAACGGGATTACAAGTGATCAGAATGGTTTCTGAGTTTAGATGAGAATAAGGAAAATGAAATGAGAGGGTGCGGTATAAAGAGAGAAAGAATGAGAAGAAAGGAGGAGACTAGAGGGGGGGGGGAGAAAAAAACGATGAAATTCAGTGGAATATAAAAGATGTTCCGGGATATTGACTCAATTATTTCTTTCCCTCTGTGTCACCTGTGCTTTCAGGTAGTGCCCCGCTCAGAGGGGGTTGGATTCTGACAATGAACGCTTCCCTCCGTCTTTTCCTTCAAAATGTTAGGTGTGTACCCCTTTTTTCTTCTGAAAAAAAGTCTCCTGACACAGCTGGCTGCCAGTTTTAATGCCTTCTCAACCCTCCTCCTCAATCTTTTTATTCTGAAGAGAGAAAAAAAACAGCCAAAGTTCCGTGCTTTGGAAAACATATTGTACACCGAAGAAGAGAAGGGATGCTCTGTTCCATACCCCTTCACCCAACTGAACCTACAAACTTCAAGTTCAAGATAATCCGTTCGATATGAAGGATTCTCCCTCCGGGGCTGAGAAGGGCGCTGTGTTTCAAAAGATTCAATCTATTCAAATCTATCGATAAACTCACTCCGTCTATAACAATAATTTTTATTGGGATCGAAGTGTGTGGTAGAGTTTACCCAATTGCAGCGCCCCAAGCGCCGTATTTCTTTTCAGTTTTGTTTATTACATTTTTTTTTTTTTTTTTTTTCCGAACGTATCAAAAGCATGGTGTGATGGTGGCTTCATTGTTTCCACCTTATTGCGATAAGCCACCAGGGGCCTTGAGCCGAGCGACACAATGACGGCTCTCCAAGGACCCCGGCATCGAGGAATTAATGAGAGATAAAAGTAATGGGTTGTGGAATAGACGGGAGGGAGGTTTGTGCGACCCATTTTTTCTCCTTTCTGATTATCGAAATTACAATAGTCCTTCTCATTAGGCCTTTGTTAAAAATAAAAAATAAAAAGGAGAAGCGGAGCGATGGCGATTGATGAACCAGCTGAGTGAAAGAGAGGGAAGGAGTAAGGGAATATGAAAACAAGAAAACAATGAAGTCTGAAGTATTGTAAAGGGTGGATTCTCCCTTTTTACGGCATCAAAATTCATTTCCCAAGAGTTTTAACAGAAGATTCTTATCGTTAATTATACCCGAAAATTATTACGACCAAGGGCTGCACGTAGTTTTATAACGTCTGGGATTTTTATTTATTTGTGTCTAGTGTGGTCCTCACCGTATTTTCGGATTCTTGAAGACAACGAATTTTCTGACCTGAGCTATAAGACCCCTGAATATTTTGAGATAAAAAAAAACACAAAACAAAAAAACATCAATTTTTTCCTCATTCTTCCCGGTTTTAGAAGGATTTTTATATACATTTTTTGTGTGTCAGTCGCGTCTCAAGTAAAGTGTGTTGTATGAGGAACGGTCTGTCTGGGGTCCAGCTTCCTCCCCCCCCCCCTATTTGACGTGGCTAGCCCCACAAACCGTCATAACAGACCCTCCCACGTTCTACCTGGTTAGGTAAAAACAGTGCATCAGACCGGGAAATCTCTTCCAAAAAAAACCAAAGGAAAAATTCCTTCTAGCTGTTTTCAAACGGCATACGGAACGCGTAACTATCGCCCTATCAGTCCATATCCGGCGATCCGGCTAATCTATTCCTGAAACGTACCTAATTATTCCAACCTATTTTATTGCATGGATTTCAATTATAAATAAATCAAGGTATATAATGACTGGTATACGTATATATTTGTATTTCTCAGTACAGCGCCCTAGTAACCAAATGTCGAAGAATCAAGGATCCTCCCTTTCTGCTCCTGATAACCATCCAGCTGTTTAATGTGTACATCTGTATCCCCTTAGTGAAGGGTTCTATTTATGAAAATGGATAATTCGTATTCCTTTTTTTGTTTCTAAATTGTACACTGGTGATGGATAATTGTTTTTGCGTTATTATATTTTTTTTAACGCTTCCTCGACTTTCAGAAAACAGCCAGACTGACAAAGATTGACCTAGTACGTCCCCCTATTTTTTCAATTACGCCTTCCTAGTGATTATGGAGTACAAAGTTATTTCAAAAACTGCTATATTATAGAGGCGTAGTCACTGGTATGAGTGAAAGATCTTTATATACGTTAGAAAGGGATAACCCGAACCAGTTTTCTTCTATTCTCACAATCTTATTTCATGGAAGTCCAAAAAAGCAGTAAATTGCCCTCTTCCCACCAAAATACCCTAGGAATCATTGGGTGAACTTCTTCGTCGCAGCAAGCTGCTTTGGGGGTCCAGTACGACGATTAGCCACCAGACTTTCTCCATCAACACACACAATCATGAATAAAACAACGGGGATCTGGTCGTGAAATCCAAAGCATTCGACCGAAAGACCAGACATTTTTGCTCATTATCTGCTTAATCTTGAGTGTTTGGCTCTTTCAGAAACCAAATTTCGTGGTTATGGCTATTTCTAAACAAAAATTTAGCGCATTCAAAACCAAATTGTGCGAATTATCGTTTAAGTTCCAATTTAGGGATTTACACTCTTTCTAAAAGAGTGAATTTCTCGAGTTTTCTCTCCATTTTATCCGTGGATGAGCACTTCTTCTCAATTTTATCCTCAAGTTAACCCATTTCTTCACTTTTAGCCACGAATTAGAGCTCTTTTAAAACTTTGTAGCCGCATATTTTCCCCGAAAATGGCACTTTAGCGCGCCTTCTCATTTTTAGCCGCCCTATTCAGAAACTGAGGATTAGCGTAATCGCTCTATTTCGCAGTTATGAAGTTACCAAATATAATCACGATTTGGTTTTCTTTTCTTAACTTCAAGTAAAATGAGGGTTTTCTCAAGTTTTTGACGGGGACCAGTTTAGGCAAGTTCATTACAGAATTAGTCAGATCTGAGTGCGCAGTTCGCGTGGCAACCGCAATTTTTTGTGGCATTCAGTAAATTTCCGAGACTTTATTGCCCTCTTGGAACCTATACATATAACAACCCGTTCTGATGAGGAATCTTCATGCAGTTATGGGATGCCAAAATCCACTTTTCCTGTTAAAATACCCACGAAACAGTGGCGGATTTACGGGGTGGGTTATGGGGGTTTATCCCCCAAAACCCTAAGAAAATGGAGTCTCAACTATGAAAACGTCAGACAATGATAAGGAGGGGAGAAGTCATCCAAGCTTGAGGTGCTCCCGATTGTGACCGAACCGGTCCAGTGCCGATTGTCATCATCAATCACAAAAACGAGGTGCCAAAACTTGCAATTTCTCCGAAATTACGGCCCGAAACTTCGAATCACGCGGATATTCAGCTAGAAAACTTCCAATTTCTGAAGTATTCGTCATCTTTTTGGCGCTCTTTGGTACCGACTAGCCTGGGTTCCGCCGCCACAAAATAAGCCCTCAAACGGGCAATTTCGCTTAAATCAAGACCCGAAATTGTCCATCTCGTTAATATTCAGCCAGGAAACTTACAATTTTATGCTAAATGGTCAGGCTTTGCGATGATGAGCCCGGCTGCAGCCAGACTTTCGCCACCACAAAAAAGGCACCGAAACTTGCAATTTTGTTTAAATTAAAAATTATGACCCTAGACACATTTTTGAAGTAATAAATACCCGAATGTCGCATTGCCGTGGATATTCGGTCATAGAACTTTCAATTTCCTGGGAATTTGTCAGGCTCTGGGCTCAGTTGGAGCCGGCTGGCCTGTTGAATCCGTCACCACGAAAAAAAAAAAAACAAAACTTACATTTGCTTAAATGTAAGGCCCTAACTTGTAATTTCACTTAAATAAAGGCCCGAATAATTTAATTTCGTGGAAATTCCACAAGGAAACTTGTAATTTCGCTCAAAGGGCCCGAAATTACAAGCGCACAAATATTTATCCATCAATGTTTCATTCTATTCGTCAGGGTATTACGGTGCAGTCGAGAGCGGCTAGCCCAGGGTCCGCACCCACTAAAAAAACACCATTATTCTTTTCCCAAGGGAACATGAGATGAAACTTACAATTTCACCGAAATTAAGACGTGAAACACGCAATGACGTGAATTTTCCGCAACTGTTAGAGTCAAATGTTTCAATTTTAGGTGGAGGGGGGAGCATTGTCAGCCCATGACGCCATGCCAACCCGTGGCCGGCTGGCCTGAGGTCTGAGCCCACATAAAACAATTGCCGTCTTACAATTTTACGGATATTTTGCCCCGAAACTGTCAATTTCTACGAAAGTAAAACCCGAAACTTGCATTTGCCTGAGAATTCAGACGCGAATCTTGCATTTTCGCAAGATATAAAACACAGAACTTGCAATTTTTTATTCAGCCGGAAAACTTGTAATTTTGCTCAAAATTAAGACCCCGAACTTGCAATCACAATGCTTGACCCTCAATGTTGCTATTCGTGGGGCTATGGTCGCTGTCGGGGTCCGCAACCAGCCAGATTGAACTATAATCCGTGAAACCTGTTTAAATAAAGCCAGGAAAGACTTGCTGCTCAAAAAACCAGGAAATTTCCAATTTCGGAGATAGTATTTATTTCAAAAATGTTGTGACACTGTGGCTTTTCCTCAGGGCGCTAGATCGGGTTCTTAGCAAAATTAAGACGTGAACGTGCAATATATTGATTTTCGGACAGAAAGCTCCAAATTTAGTTGATATTTTCCTCTAAAGTGTTGACATTTCACGGGTTTTGTCAGGGTCAAAGTCATATGGAAAACCAAGTCATTAAGCTTTGTATTATTTGTATGTTAAAAAAATGAAGCGGTTCGTGGGTTGGGATTTTTGCAGATGGTGAATGCTTTTGCAACTATTTTTCTTAATTTCAGCTGTGAATTGGCGATTTCTCTCTTTTAGCAGCCTTGGATTGGCGCTTTTTCTCAATATTATAGTTCGTGGAATGCTTATATAAGCGCTTTTGTGGGGACCGGTCATTATGGTCCTTCGGGGGCTCAATTAACTGCGTTTTCAGGTTACGGAGTACGGCTGTGGACCATGTGAGAAGCTCGATTATTCCGCCATACTGAACTGGAGGCTTAGGCATTCGATATGCCAATGTTCTCTCACGAAGCCTGGTAGTTTGCACTAAAAAACTCACTTTTTGAGCTAAAAACTGGAAAGTCTTTATACAAGCAAAGAATCTGGCTGTATTCATCTTCAGCACCCCATCCCCAACCACCACCATGACTAAATAGCTACACTTAAAAGTGTAGCAGGGAGAGGGCAACATATTAGTGCATTTCATTCTGAAAATGCACTATTGGTCTCGTCGTGATGGTGGCAAACATGGGTCATGTCATGTTTTTTTCATGTTTCAGAACCTCTAGAACACGAATTCAGTGGTCTCAGGAATTCATATACAGGGTGTTTGGGAAGGAATGATCCGGATTGAAATATGATGTAGTACTCGGCAGGGCGCATCAAAAAAGCCATATAATCGTTTTCTTGTTAGCACGATAACTCTCGTAGAAGTTAATTTATCGGAACGCGGTTTGGCACTAAAATCAGTAGTCATAAGACCCCAGTCGGTATTGCATTTGAGCCCAATCGATCGTGGTGGAGGGGGGGGGGGAAGAGGGCTTGAAATGGTAAAAAAATCACTGCAAATCACCAGTTGATTCCAGAAGCATTATATTCGGAACGATGATTTCATTTTGAAGTAGCCTTTGATTCCCATTTAAGTTCAGCTTAAACAAACCCGGCAGCAAACAGTACGAGGTAGGGTCAAACAAATCATGGTCTCAACATTACTATACTTCTGGGACGGCTTAGGATATCCATAAACAAAATGAAATGCACTCTTTCCGACCGCCAGCTGCCGGAGCGAATTTTTTATTTATTTTGTGACGCTCATAATATGGTAAAATTCAATATCCTCTTCCTCCACTTGTAACAAAAAAAAAAATTGTCAAAATAACAATTACCGCTAACCAAGCTTAATTAGACACTTCTTTATGGTCCAGCCTCTCCGTACCCCCCTTCACAACGCAGTGTCACAAGGCCGACTATTCATTTAATTCACAAAAACAGGCGGATACCATTCGCTCAGATCAAAAAAAGTGTGTTGACAGCTCTGTGAGAGGGCAAAAGCAATTAGCCATACGAAGGTTTTCACCCGCATTTAACGAAAGTAGGACAGACTTTTTAATGTTTTCCCCTCTCTTCATTTCATTTTAATTCAATAGCAATGATCTTTTGTTATGGAAGTCGTCAATTTGAATCAATAAAATTACTCCTAATGCGTAAAAAGAATAAATAATAATAATGGCTCGGAATTCGTGGGTCGTATAGAGGCCATTAACCCTTTTTTACCCCGTATTGGAGTACATATAGTTCCTCAAGATTTATCACGTAATTTTCTTTTGTTTTTTTGAGAAGTATTTGTTTGTATTTTATTTTGTCTTGGATATCCCCCTCCCGTCTCCAAGAGGGACCCCTGTCCACTCTATTTCGGTTTTTCGTAGCCCTTCACTTGAAATAAATTGTGATCTCGTCCGGTGTCGAAAGTATAAAAAGTTACCCCTCTGATAATACCGAACCCATCTAAGTCCTTCAGGAAAAGTTTTTTTTTTTTTTTTTTTTTTTCGCCGGAATAACCATTTTTATCCTTCTCATCCTTCTCCTCCCTTCCTGCTTCGTTGCCGCTACTGTGGAACCACATAATACTGTAATGTCCCCCAAGTTATTTTCTTTCGAGATTAATGACGCCGTAACCAGTTTTAAGAATTCCCGTGAGCTCTGCCGCCGTATTGAGGAATGACAGTGAAAGAGAGGAGACTTCATGCTTTTTGCTCGGTTTTTACAGTGACGGGAAATTCGAGAGGATGACAATATTTTCATTTATGGAGGGAATCACAGCTAAAAATGTGAGCGACTAGGTGAAAAAAAAAAATCATCTTTTCCTCGATAAATAGGCGCCGGTGAGTTCAGAATTGCCAATCATTGAGTAGAAGGGAGAATGATTTTTTTTTTGGCTTCCAGGCATTGTTCCGTTGAATAGAAGTGGACACATTGTATGTGTTAGAAGGCGCCTAGCTTGTTATTAGCTTCTTGCGCCTCTAACCCTTCCCTCTTTAAAACCGACAGATACAACATAACCCAGCGTCCTCCCTTTTGGAATGGGGAGATCCATCCTATCACCTCGGAACGCGTCCTTTCTTTAACAGTCTTCTTTGATTCAATGAAGTCTCCCCCATTCAGCTATACAATTGACAGAAGGATGCAAGAAGAGTTGATGATGTTGGCAGCGTACACTGGTGAGGCGGTATAGGGGCTCGGTTTTTGTAGCCTTTCTTCCTGGAGCTTCTAATAAAAATCAGTTTAAAATTTATCTTATAAATTCTTCCAAAGCTTCATGATCTTTTCCTTTTTTTTTCAAGAATAATGATCGCGTCGAAGAAAAGCTACCTCCTCTTCAGATGCATGATTGATGACTGGGCCAATAACCAAGAAGGTTATTCCCTTTTTTTTTCTTCATCTTCTTCTTAGTCCCAACGCTTCAACATGGCGTAGTAGTTAATTAACTGCGCTATGCGTTCGCTGTACAAGATCCCCCATAGAAAGAGTATGAGCGAGCAAGACGGTAAATATTACATGGAATAAAAGCCCCGTACATTTTTTTAAAAGTGCCTTCTATTAGCCAGCAATAATTAAGTTGCGCCCGTAATAGGCCAGATTTTATTATTTTCAAAGGCCAAATAGTGAACCAACTTTTTTATTGGTGATATTAAAATTGCGATGATGGGTTGTGGCGTTAAGGCAAAGGTGGAGAGGAGCCTCCAGCGCAGGGTTAATTGCTCTATTGACAATTACAAGAGTGCTTTTGTTTTATCTTCGAACGACTAGCTCCTTCGGAAGAAAAAAAAATGAAGAAATAATGAAAATAAAACTTGGTAATAGTTCTTTTAAAGATAACGTATCAATTATATGGCGCATTATAAATGGAGACCACGTACGCACTGGAAACTTGGGCCCCGTCCCGTCAATTTTTTCGGGCTCCGCTCCTTATAATTCGTTGGTTGTATAAATAAATCACTCTCCCCCCCCCCTTCCCACGACTCATTCTTGAATTTTTATCATTTTCAAATAAAAAAAAATGTATGTGGCGAAACTATAGAAGTGAGTAATTCCTCAATAATTGTTATAATTGCTTTTGAACGCCTCTGGAATATTAAAACGCGTCGCACGGTGGTTTGTTTGGGAACACCGTGTTTCTGTAAAACACGACGGCAGTTAAAAGAAGTTTCCCCGCCGCGGCCAATCTCAAACCGACATAACAGACTCTCGATATCGAGGTCTGTATATAGTAATTTAATTATTGCTACGTGAAAAGCTACCAGAATGGGTCGTTTAATACCGAGGAATTCAAAGAAATAAAGAGAGGAGAAGGTGAGTGAACGAAAGGGAAAGAGATAAAAAATGGAAAACACGCTTCGTGTATTTTTTTTTTTTTTTTGGTGATCGTCAGCAACAACATGAACATAAAAATGTTAAGTTATTAATTCGTTACAAAACGGGAAGATTATTTGGCATCGGCAAGAAATCCTCTCAGAGCTTACCCAACTGTGAAATACTTTATGTATCTAAAATCTCGTTTTTTTCTTTCTCTCTCCCGCACCCACAGTTCTTCTTTAAACGTCGTCACGAACTTTCAGTTTGGAATGGTGAGCATGAGGTCGGAGAGAGATTTGTGCTCTATTTTCATTTTTCAACTCAAAAAATGACTCCTGAGCGTCAAATTTCATTGTGACCGAGCTTGAAAAACTATTGAATGTCGGCAATTGTTATTTTTCAGCTTGCAACCGAACAAAATTCTTACGAAGTATTGTAGTGGGAAGGAGGGGGGGGGCTCTCTCAAAAAGTGAATATTTTTGACACCCAAAATGTGGAGAAACAGCGTTGCCAAGTTGACGGATTTCCCGTCAGATTTGACGGATTTAGAAAGTGGCTGACGGGAAACAATTATGTCTGTCAAATGACGGATTTTCGTAACGGAATTTCGGAATCGCTCAACGATTCTTATTATTATGAATTATATTTTATTTTGATAACTTTCTGTTGAAAGTTATACATCGATTGTGTTCAATCGAAGCCTCATCAAATCAAAATTGAAAGCTAAAAAGTGTGCATGCATTTCTCCGCAAAGGGGGGTTTTTAATTTTAGCCATGAACCAATATATGTATAGCGCTTTCTCCAAATTTGAACCACAAATGAACTTTTTTTTATTTTTCAAATTTAGTGAATTCACGCGTTATCTCATACTTCTAGTTATGAACGATATACAAACCTGGATTGCTCACAGCGGATGGGAGGGGACTGGAGGGGACAGGTCGTTCCCTGGTAAACAATCGCACTGTCCCTCTCCTTGTGTAGTTATGGCGACACGGTACTTATTTTGAAACTCTACCCCTCTCATCCACTTGGGAACTTAACTGATGGCTATTCTTTATCAGTAGAGATGAGCAATCCGGTTCTGTTATATATCGTTGGTTATGAATTGCAGCTTTTTTTCATCTTTACAGCCATACGAAGTTGCCTCCAGAAACCGCGAATTGGCAATGTCTCTACATTTTACTCCAGCAAATAAGCTGCTAATTAGAGAATTTTTCTTCATTTTAGCAGTGGGCTTGCCCCAAGAACTGCACATTATCATTTTTCTAAATTTTTGCCCTAAAAGAGACCCCATACACCCTGAATTAGCGATTTTTTCTCAATTTTTTCACTTGAAAGTGCATGGAGAAGCCACTTTTTTTGTTCAATTCTAGACTCAAACTGGCCTTTTAACGTGAATACGTTTTACGGGAGTACAGGGACCAATTCGGCAGAAGTGGCAAAATTGGTCACTCAGCGCGTGCGTCGCACTAGTGCGGTCGGTGCTTGGTGGTGGGTATGGGGATGGGAATGGGAATGAGGGTTATCATTATTACCAAGATCGCAAATCTAAACTCAAGCTCAACTTCCACTTAGTAGCCAAAAAACGTATTCACGCTAAACTCCGGGTCCGTGGACGTAACTATTTTTTTTTAAATTTCAGCTTATGTGGTTTTATCAATTTTAGCCGAAAACTTCACTTCAATCATAACAATAAATCTTGGCGCTTTTATTTATTAATTATTGCGTATTTTTATTATTAATTAGCGCTTTATTTATCTCAGTTATGCTTTATTTGTCTCAATTTAGTTTAGTGAATTAGCTTAATTGTATAGCAGCGAATTAACGCATTGTCAATTTTAGCCATGGATTAGCGTTTATTCTCAATTTTAGTTGCAAATGAGACCTTTTTCATAATTTTAGCCGAGATTTATCGCTTTTTCTGGGTTATTGCAGCGAATTAGTGGTTTCTTCTTTTATAGTCGTGAATTATCACGTTATAATCAATTGTGTATTATGGACATAAAGTGACCTCCAGAAAGTGAATTGGCGTTTTCTCGATTTGTGCGGTGAATAGTGAGCTTTATCGCAAGTTTAGCCATGTATTAGCGCTTTACACTAGTTGTAGCAGCGATTCATTTAATTCCGTCCCTGAATTAGTCGTCTTTATGGGCAGGGTGTGCTGCCTCCAGAAACTTCGAGTTGGCGTTTTCTCAATTTTTTTTTTCTGTTGAATTTTAGAAGCAAATGAGCAACATTTTTCACATTTGGTCCTAAATAACAGCATTTTATCGATTTTATCTGCAAACATTCCCCGTTAGGAGAGGGTTATTGATTTTTCTCTAATTAACCATAATAGGGCCACTATAAACCGCGAATTTGCAATTTTTGTTTCAAGTTTAGCTCCAAATGAGCGCTTTTTAAGGAATTTTGTTTCTAAATTCATAAACATAAAGGATGCTTAGATTTTGGAGAATCGCGAGCATCTACGTCAATGGCATTTGTGCACAGAATTCACACCATAGTCTGTTTTTAAGCTATAAATTTCTCAGATTTAAGAGTTTCTCAACCAAAAATCGTGGTCCTGAGTTTGAATGTTCAGTACGACCACTTCACTTATCCATTGCGGCCGATTTAATAAATTGTAAACATTTAATTTCATTTTACTTCCATGTCCCCGCCCATGGTAATGGAAACTATGGTATGTAATCTTGAAATAAAATTGAATCCGAGCCACAAGGTACAGCATACTCCAGACCAGACACAACAAACACTCTCATAATGGTACACAAGTTGGTTTTTTGAATTAGCCAAACCAGTGAAACTGATTTCGGAATGAGCCAAACACACGAGATTTTTGTAAGAGTGAAAATCTGCGTAAATGACGTTATGAAGGACCAAAGGCTTTGTGTTTTGTTTTGAAAGAGTTAACATCCACAAAATTAGGAATCGAATGGGCCAAAATCAGGAAAATTGGATTTTAAAAAACCCCGGGATTGGGTTCTGAAGGAGGTGAGTCTATGATAATGATTTTAAATGAGCAATGTCCGTCCGTTGAATCGGTTTTTCAAACTAGCTAATCCAACGAAAATCGATTGCTAGAAAGTCATCCCCCACTGAATTCAGTTTTTGAAAGAGTTAAAATCGGCGAAATTCGGGGTTTTAAATAGCTAGAATCGCACAATTTGCATTCCAAAAGAGCGGAATTTGGTTTCCTGAACGAGCAAACTCAGCAAAATTTGGTAAGAATGAGCCAGAACAGCGAAATATACGTTCTTAATGAGCGAAGCTCTGCTCAATTTAGGGTGAAAGAGTTAAAATCCCGAAATTGTATTCTTTGAGGGAGCCAAGCCTCGTGAATATAGCTTCAACCGATTGGCAGGCACCATAGCATCTTTTTGGCTCGTATACACTGATCCAGCTTGGACTATGTACCGTGAAAACTACTCGAAACTTGAAACTTTGCTTGAATTTAGCCCCTGAAATTGCAATTTCGCTGAAACTGATGGCCGAAACAGTTGATTTGATGGATACGCAGTTATCCAAAAGAAAGAAATCTTGCCCAAATCGATGCCATATTTCCCATAATTGATGCCAAATCTTGTTATTTAACTCCGCTAAGCCTTGGCGAGACGCAGTTACAACCTACATGGGTCAAGAAACGAGCGTGCTGAAATTGAGCGTGTCGTGGGTGCCGAATAGTCAATTGTGCGTCGAAAAATGGGCTAGCTGCACTCGTGCCTTAAAATGGCAGAACAGACGATTCATGCCTTTAAAATGGCAAACAGACGATTCGCGCTCTATAAATGGCTAAACTTACACGTTCGCACTCTAAACATGACAAAACTGACGATTTGTCCCCTGAAAATAGTCGAAGTGACCATGCATGCCCTAAAAATGATCTCAGTGGCAATATGCGACCTTATAATTGCCTGACTGGCTATTCACGCTCGAAAAATATAAATAATGACTCTACGCCATACAGTTGCTACACTGACGATTCACGCCTAAAAAATTCGTTGACTCAACTGACGAGAAGAATGGTTAACGGTTATGTAAATAGCCAATAAACTGTGGCTACTCAGGACCTAAAATGAAAAAAAAAAAAGGATTCTGTGGGCCGTTTAAGCTACTTGGAAATTTTCAAACTGACCATCAGTTTCCAAAAAATAGCAAACCCGACCACTCGTGATCAAAAAAACAGCCAAAAACTAATCATTCATGCTTTTAAAATGAACAAACCGACTAGACGTGTCTAGAAAATGCCAAAACCGTCCATTCACGAATCAAAAATGGCCAAACGGACCATTCGCACCCTAAAATGGCAAAACTATAATTATTTGCGCCGTTAAATAGCCAATCTGGCTATTCACGCCATAAAAATTAAAAAATTAAAATTGTAGACTTATGGCGTTTTCAATTTTCATAAAATTTAACTCTGGATCGGAACATTTTCACATGATATAATCCCGAGAAGACGGGTGGATATGCTCGGCTCCAGAGCTGAATTTTATGCAAATGGAAAAGGCTATTAAATTTGTGTTGTGAAAAAAACAGTAACCAAAAATTTGGAATTTTCTGAAAAAAAAACGCCGTATGTTCATTAAAATGTCTTAACAAGCATGACCATTCGCGCCTGATGGGATATATAATCAAAACTTCAAACTGACCGCCCGTGCCCTAAAAATTGGCAAGGCCGACCGTTCACGAAGCATAAAAAAGCCATGCTGGTTATTCGCACGCCCAACGAGTGTCAATCTGGGAATCCACACTCTAAAACTGGTCAAACACTGACCATTTGTGCACCACGGATGGCGTAGCTTAAGATATCGCCAAAGGAACATGGAGAAACTGGACTATCTGCGTCCAGACGATTGTCAAAAAATGGCTATTTGTACCCTTATAGCATTTTCCATTTTTAATGCAATACACTCGTGGGGTGTAAGGTTTTCCACGCGTCCTCTCTGAATTGAAACTTATAGCGATTTCCATTGAACACACTTCACAACTATAGTGCTGCGTCCTATCCATAAACATATGTTTCAATTCAGAGTGAACACTAGTGTATTGCATTGATTGGAAAACGCCAATAATGTTTCTTGAGAGGACGGGGCACTACACTCTTGTGTGATGTGTTGAATGGAAAACGCTATCAAAATGATCTAATTGATTAGTTTTGGTGTATTATTCATTGATTTAACATTATTATTATTCATTCGGAATAATACACCTTATGTTTTCGGTCAGGAAACAATTTTTACAACCCACCCTCAAATGTTTTCTGCGTACGTTTTAACATGTCTAGATTCCATTTCTGGAATGTCCGTCCGCCGTCCGGGCCATATCTTGCCCTAGGATTGCTCGAAAAAACTCGTTCTTTCGCACATAAACTCCGTTTGGGATCTAGTTGGTCCTAACATAACATCTGATCAGTTTGATCAACTAACTGCCTGGGGTTTTATGGGCCGAAAGCGGGTCCAAAATGGGGATTTTCAAAGGTTTTGAGATGATAAGGGTGTGGCGTGTCGATTTTCATGTAATTTCAAGCCGGATTTGGCTACATTCATGAATAATAAACCCATGTGTAAAATTTGCAGCGTTTTTTTTAATAAGATTGTATCAGCGCTTACTAAAGTACCTTCCTTGGAGGACAATACCATTTTCCCAAGTTTGCAAAACAGCAAAGCAGGCGTGGAAGGTAGAGCTTTTGCCTCGACTAGTAACTATCCTCGGCACACTAAGCGTTTTGAAAAACGCTGCGAATTATCGAACAATGCCTTATTATTTCGACTGTGGGTTTTATTATTCATGGATGTAGTCAAATCCGGCTTGAAATTACATGAGAATTGACACCCCACACCCCTATGACCCCAAATCCTTTGAAAAACCCCATTTTGGACCCGCTTTTGGCCCATAAAACCCAAGGAGGTTATTTGATCAAACTGATCAGATGTTAGGACCAACTAGACCCCAAATGGAGTCTATGTGCGAAAGAACGAGTTTTTTCGAGCAATCCTAGGGCAAGATATGGCCCGGACGGCGGACGGACATTTTTTTTTTATTGCAGATTTGGATTCTACGCACTTTGAAACGTAAAACTACAAATTTTGAGGGGGGGTCAAAAACTTTTTTTGCGATACGATTACAAAGACTTATTATTGAGAAATAATAAGCCAAAATAATTTCCCTCAGGTCGAAAGCCAGAATGTTACATGTCTAAAAATGTTCAAGGGGAATTGATCAATAATAATAGTGCACAGGTTAATCAAGAAGACAAAGAACAAAGGGGGAGCAATAGCAATCCCGAAATAGAAGAAGTTATGGACATGATGTATTATGTGATTGTACAGGATTTAAGGCAGATGAACGATCTGAACTTAACAGACGCGAACGTTAAAACACTGATCAAAGACAAAATACATTAAGCTCTTTTACCGACTAAATCTTGAAAATGAATAGTAATTTTAATATCCTGCAATGGAACTCTCGGTCAGTCGTTGATAAGAAAAGCGACTTGGAACAATTCATTAGCAGCCAAAATATTGGCTTAGTGGCTCTCTCGGAAACGTGGTACAGAATACGTGGTAAAGAATATACATACAAAGGCTTCAACATTTTTAGAAAAGATAGATCGGATGGACGCGCAGGAGTAGCTATACTTCTAAAAGAAAACATTGCTTATGAAGAACTGCCTACCTCAGTTCATATTCCCCATCTAATGCATATAAGCGTCTCTATTAAAGGCGGAGGTAGCACTTCCCGTAAAATCACTGTCGTCTCACTTTATAACAGCCCTACAAACAATGTCTCAACGCAAGACTGGAATAATTTCTTCAGTAGCTTTCCCAGACCACTTTTACTGCTCGGTGATTTCAACTGTCACCACACGGCTTTCGGCTTCCCGTGGACAGACGCGAAGGGTAGGAGTCTAATGAGCGCGTTACAAAATTCTAATTTGATTTTCTTAAACGACGGCTCCCCTACGTACATTGGATCAGGGAATCGACAGTCAATGTCTATTGTGTTGTGTTGTGTCAATGTCATATGTCTATATCAATGTGGCGGGTAACATCGGATCCAATGGGCTCCGATCATCTTCCTATCTTAATAACGGGTAACAACACATTGCCTTCCTCACCTAATTATACAACAAACTTCCTCAGATGGAATACAAAGAACGCTGACTGGACGAAGTTTCATAAATTCTGGATATCTTAAATGGATGATATTCAGGACCCTAACATGACTTACGACGACTTTCACAAACTTTTGATTGAAAGCTGTGACTCTACATTTCCAACTTTTAAGAGCACAGAACGAAACGGAATAATGAATGTCAAAAGGCAAAAGAAGAAAGAAAAGTAGCGTTCAATAGGTACAAGAAAGTATCCAATCGAGAAAATTTTGACGACTACCGTATCAAAGCAGCGAAAGCCAAAAAGATAATGAAAGAAGCAAGAAAGAAATCGTGGGAAGAATATTGCAATACATTAAGTAAAAACACTCCTATCAAAGACATTTGGAATCAAATTAAAAAAATTAAAAATCGTAAAACTTGCAACTCACGACCTGTCCAAGTTGGCCTTTAGGTAGAAGAATTTTTAGCGAAATTGGCTCCTGATTTTGTCCCTCCAAATCTAGGCGCGAATATCGAGAAAGCACCCGAAGAAAACTTTTTAACTTCCTCGTTTACCCTTGACGAATTTCAGAAAGCATTGCCAAACAAGGTAAACTCAGCCCCTGGAATGGACCAAATTACCTACCCTGTTCTAAATAACCTCCCTGTCGAAGTCAAACGCAGATTACTTAGCATCCTTAATGATATTTAGGGAACAGGTAATTATCCCTCGTCCTGGAAAAACTTTATAGTAGTCCCAATACTCAAGCCCAACAAAACACCCAACATTAGCGATTCCTACAGACCTGTCGCGCTATCGTCCTGTGTGCTGAAGACATTTGAACGACTGATTAAAAATCGCTTAGAATCGTGGCTAGAAAGGTATGAAAAATTACCAATCACACAGTTCGGATTCAGAAAAGGGAAATCCACGTATCACAGTCTATCATCCCTGATCTCAGATATTGAAATAGGGTTTACCAACGGGAATTCTACTCTGGGTCTCTTTTTGGACATCCAAGGAGCGTACGATAATGTCGTTATTTCGGTATTACGCGAGAAAATGTTAAAATTAGGACTTCCAGCTTCCTTTACATATAAATGCATCCCGCTCATCTCCGATAGACATATTTTCCTTAGAGTACTGAATCAGTACATTGGGCCTAGATGTGCCAGGCAAGGACTTCCTCAGGGTGGTATACTGAGCCCCTTACTGTATGCTATTTATGTCGCAGACATTGAAACTATTCTTTCGCCTAACGTGCGAATCCTTCAGTACGCGGATGATGTGTGCCTTTATTCCTCCTGTAAGAATGATCAACGATGTGTGGATAGCCTTGACGGGACTATACGTGCCCTGAGATTATGGTGTAGGGAAAATGGTCTTACCATTTCTTCAGCAAAATCGGAATCCTGTCTGTTCACGCGAAAACGTAATCAGAATCTTGGTACGAGTGTGACTCTTGGAGGGTTGACATTTAAGGTCGAAAAAGCTGTCCAGTTTCTCGGGCTCAAAATCGAAAAAAGCCTACGTTGGAATTCCCACATCAATTATAGCAAGGATCGTACAGAAAAATAGGATTTGGAAAGAGCACACTTTTTTCTGTCAAGATTAGCGATTTTCGATAAAATTCAACTATTTTCTGTGGGCTTGAGAGATGCTCAAAGTTTTGCAAATCGTGGATCTCTAATTTTTCAAATAATTCAACCCCCACTTCTCTACACTAAATCTGAGCGTATCTACATCCCATAGGTCGGAAAAACTTCTTCAATTTGTCCTTTTTAAAATTACTCCTGAACGTTTTTTTTAGTTCTTCAGCGAGTTTTCGGCAGAAAAGCCATTTCTTGGAAAAAATAATAATTTTTCTCTTAAAAATCGCTTGTTTTGAACAACCTAATTTGAACGAGCTTTGTGATTCTTAACATGCTAAAACTAATTAAAGCCTTATCCAAAGTTTTCCTTCGAACCGAATAGAATGCGCACTCTTACCAAAATATCAAAAACTGTCGCTCCGGCAGCTGGCTGTCGGCAAGGATGAATTTCACTACTGCGAATTTCGGCGTGTTTAGCTGTTATTGGACGAAATTAGTGCACTTAATGACTCTAATTGTTGATATCAATTTCCGATTCGAATACGAATTCGAAATTGGCAGTAGAGAAATGCTCTCTAACGGACAGCTAGCTGCGGGAGCGGTATTTTTTGGACTTTGACAGGCGTACACAGTCCGTCCCGTTCAAGGGAAAACTTGAGATGATGATTTAACGACGTCAATCATGCTAAAAATCACAAAGCTCGTTCAAATGTTGTAGGTCGAAACAAGCGATTTTGAAGAGAAAAACCATTCTTTTTTCTAAGAAATGGCCATTTCTGCCTAAAAATCACTGATTAACTAAAAATACGTTCATGAGAAATTTTAAAAAGTACACATTGGGGATGTTTTTCGGACCCATGGGATGTCGGTGCGCTAAAATTTCGAGTAAAAAAGTGGGGGTTGACTTTTTTGAAAAATTGTAAATCCTGGATTTGCAAAACTTTGAGCAGCTCACGAGCCCCCAGAAAATGGTTGAATTTTATCGAATATTCTAAGAATGACGACGAACAACCATTGGGGTGCGGATCCCAATGTTGCTTTGTTGTTTTACAGAGCATGTGTCCTCTCCATACTTGATTACGGCTGCGTGTTCTACGGCAACGCCGCTCCGTCAAAGTTGAAAACATTAGAAACAGTACAAAACAAATGTATAAGAATGATCCTCGGCCTCTTAAGTTCTACCCCTGTCGATTGCCTCCTAGCGGAAGCTGGGATTTTTCCTCTGTCCATAAGGAGAAAAGTCCTGTCGGACAGATTCACTATAAAACTAGTAGCTCATCACCCTGGAGTAATATCAAGAGTGCACTCCATGACCGTTCTAGATCTTACATCCCCATATCGAAGGAAGAAAAGTACTCCCCTAGTGTCCCAAAGTTTCTTGGACTACTCAAAATGGTATCCTAAGATGCGTTGTACTCCAAAATTAGAGTATTTCTGTCAAGATTTCATCCTTGATTATAACGTCAAAACCGTCGTGTTAACCGCCCAGTCTGTAACAGAATCAATAATGACAGGTTTTCCTCAGTGGAACGATTAAATAAACTCGTCCCGGGGGCTATACCCATACAGGTCTTTGCCTCCCAATATCCCAACACCATAGGGGCTGGGTTCTACGACCTGGCACACGGATTTCGGAGTTTGTTCAGATTAGACCCCAAGTGCTCTTTATGCACTTCGGAACTATTTACGGTATCGGAGGCGTTGAATTATGCCGAGCAGCTAGCTTGCCCTAGCGTTGTGATTCTTGCGAGTAAGAGTATTATCAGAACCATTGACAACTTCCATGCGCCAGCGAGTGAAAATTACCTGGTGGTTACTATGTTGTCGACTTGCAAACAGTTAGAGCGAAAGGGAACTATGGTTCGCTTCTTAACTATTAACGAAAAGTTAGGCGACGAGCTTCAAGGAATAGCAAACTGTTTTTGCAAGCTGGCGGCGGCACAAGGCAACGTTCGTACGATAGATATTCCCTATTGGGATATCTTAAACTCAGTTCATTCGAGAGCAAAGATTAGTTGGCAGTCGAAATATCACTCCTCGGACAAGGGCCTTTTCTACAAAACCCTTTTTCCCGAAATTAGATCTGAAGCGTGGTTCAATAAGTGCTTAAAAGGGAAGCGCTTTATTAGAGTAATCTCCCGATTAAGGACTAATCATGGCGTGTGTAACGCATACCTACAAAAGATCGGAAGATCTGAATCAGCGGAATGCGGGGCTTGCCGAGTTACGGATAGCCTACAACATATAATTATGGATTGTGTCAAATTCAAGGCCAAGCGGGAAGAAATGTTTCGTTCATTCGTTGGAATCATTACCCAGCCGTTCAAATATTCTACCTTACTAGCTTCAAATTCCCTCGAGATATATGGAAAAATTTACGAATTTACCCAATTCCACAACATATTGATTTAAGTACACTGATAGTGTTACATTAATAGTAATTATTGTTTTATTTTATAAACTTAGCTCGATTAAATTGTAATCATTTCGAATCCGGACTATCGGGGCAGGGGCTAAGGGTCATCCGCGCCGATGCCCTCAGGGGTGGCAGTTTTAGTGGCTATGGGTGATCTCCGGAATTTTCCGGAGCTGAGCTTGAGTCCCACACTCTGTCTATAAAAGATTTCTGCACCCCTGCAAAAAAATAAAAAAAAATAAAAATAAATAAATAATAAGAAATGGAGTAAAATAAGTAAATGAGTAAAATAGCGATTGTATTAGAAAATCATCTTATTTCGTTCATCATTTCGAAATTTACCAATGAAATCGTGTGCTTTTTCACACAACAAAACAGACAAATCGACTACCTGAACCTTTGGTTCTCAGAGCCGTGTGGGTTCCACCGCCACTGCCCCGCAGTTCCACAATTTTCCTAATGCTGGAAATTTTTCCTCCAAGTGGGAACGCTCCGTCTTTCGGGATTGAAACTTGTTGCTGTCAACCGGCTGGCTGTGCGTTACCTTCTTTCTTGCATTCTGACGACCCATTTATATTCCAAGTACGAGCTCTGGTCCTTTGGAGGAATACAACGAAGAAAAACTTGTTCTTCTCGAGTCTTGAAATGGCAATTTTCCCGTGATTCTTCCCTCCTTATTTACCACGTTTTGTTTTTAATTTATTACGAGAAACGAGATGTCAGAGTGTAAAGTAGTAAAGTGGGTGAGAGGGGGGGGGGGGTCGTTGGATGTGCATGAGAAAAGCCGCGTGAAGGGTGACGAGGGAGCCACCAGCACCTTATCACTGTGGGGAAGCTCTGTTGGAGTGTTGCTCAGCGTCTTTTTTTTTTTTTTTACGCTCCCTGCACGCCTTTTAGCTATCCCCGCCTAGTGTCTGTCACTCTTTAAATGAGTCATCAGATGACCATAAAAGTTCTTCGAGAGAAAAAGAAAAACGCGAAGGAACTAAATAAAGCGATAAAAATTAATAATGCGGTCAATGAACTAGGGAAAAGCCAATTACTTGTGCTTTTAAGCGCTCATCACTGTACTCGTACGAAACCAAAAACGTTATCCTTTAGCACCTCCTAACCCCCTCTCCCGCTCTAAATCTATTTTTGAAACCCTCGGGAATAGTCATTACTCTTGAAGAAAGAAAAACTATATTTTGAAAGCTCTACCCATAGTGTTCAGCCTCACAGTGGTAGACGAAGAAGAAGATTAAACACGAAATAAAAAGACGAGTTTGCCCTCTTGGAGTGATCGAGGCACTGGATTTGAAAAGACTTTTGACTCTGGACAAGGGGGGGGGGAGACACAACCGAGCATTCCGCCGAGGTTAAGAGTTTCTATTTCCCACATAGACATCCACCGGTGTGGCGAGGGAGGTGATGAAGAAGAATGAGGAGGGGGAAGGGAGGATCATCAATAACTTGAAAAAGAGTGACTCGACTCCTGTGTCAATCAAAATAGGCCGTTCGATGGGTTCATGGGGGGAGCTCCTCAGTCTTTCTTCCCCAAATGCAATTAACCTCGAGTTCGACCCCCTCCTCCCACCACACTTCACGCTATCGTATTTCTCGCTCTTCTTGCGTCCTCTCTTTTTTACCATTAATACTTCCAAGAGAGATACCCTATTATCATATTCACCGCATCTTCCAACCCATTTGCACCTTCTCAGCTTCTTAAGTTGCAATCTAGAGCGTGAATGGTGAAGTGAAGGGGAAATGGGGAGGCTTTCAAGTTCAGGCCCTTTCCTTGTTCAAAAAGTTCTGCAGGCTATTAAAAACGTTTTTTTTTTTTTTTTTTTTTTTTTTTTTGTTAAAATAAGAACCAATAAGGAAATTCTATTTCCTGGGCGAGCGAGAAAACAAAATAAAAACGAGGTATTTTATTCATTAAAAATACTGAGGAAGAGGAATAAAATTATATTACGAAAAAAGGGTGAAGCCATTAAAAACCTTCGAGAGGCGGTGAGTGTAAATGAGGGATGTGCAGGTAATTGACTCTTCTTCTTCCTCTACTTCTTCTTCAGCTTTCCATGCCGAGGGGATGGAATGTGATGACTATGGCCGGTGTGCGCTGTTAACAGTCCCTTTATTGACGGAGGTAATTAAGAAAGGACTCGTCGCCACCACCCACCTTTCCCCTCCCACTGTTTATAGGAACAGCAACAATCCCAGCAAAAACTCTTCTTTCAAAAAAAGGGTGGGCAAACAAAAAAAAAATTTATTTTTTATTCCTGCATATACCCCGTATCTGGAACGGCATTCAATCGAGAAATTTACGCAACTTTCGCTCACCCCACCCAACCATTCTTATTCTACTTCACGTACGAATTAATTGACGTTAATTACTTCAAAACAAATTATTACCCTGCCCCGAAATATTTTGTTTTCTCGTTTTAACCAAAATCGTCTCTGTAATTTTAATACTTCTTTCCCTTTACCCACTTGTGCATCAGAGAAGTGAATAACAAAGCCTTTTTAAAGACTGTCAGGATTTCTTCCTTCAAAGCATCAAATTTCATTAGCGATCCTTTCGAATTAAAAGAACTTTAAAATGAATCAGCAATCAATCCTATTTTAAAAAGTCAGTAAAGAAAAATAGAATTTAAAGGAAAACTAATTAATGGGTTTCTCTGTTCGACAGTTAACACTTCTTATGTGGTTTGAAGGCTTAAAGCTACAATGTAAGGAACTTTTTTTTCTTTTTTTTTCTCACTTCTTTATAAAACCACAATGAACGTTACATTTTGAAATGTGAAAGGGCAGGTATAGAACAGTGCTCGAAAAAATCAAAATGAGAGAGTTGAATTTCCACCTAAGAAGACGTCAAGCAGGTCCATTGTATCTATGTAAATCCTCTTTAAGGTTCTTATTCAAGTTCGAAGGCCGAACCGTGACTCGTAGAACTTCGCTGCTTTTATAAATATTAGCTGTAGGGATCTGGTAGTCTTCACCATTAAAAAGAAGGAGTGAGTGAGAAGAAAAAAAAAAAAAAAAAGAAAAAGAAAAGAGGAGCGAAGCAGGAAAAGGGTTGAGGGGGAAAAATGCTCAAATAATAAATATCAGAGGCTGGATAATTGAAGCCTGGAAACTCTTTTAGATTTGAATGTTCCGAATCCGAAATAAATTAAATAAAATTCTATCTCGGAAGATGGAAATCAAAATATACGCCCCGTAATTAGCGAAAAGCGAGGATTTTTTTTTTTTTTTTTTTTTTAATTTTCTGCCCACACAATCGACGTGAGAGTGATTTATTCGAAAGTGAATAATCCGCCAATATCAGTGCAACTTTTGCTTTTTTTAAAATTTTTGTACGAAACCAGTTTGTAAATGAAACTGTCGGAGAGGCTCATCACGCTGCTGGATAAAATCGATTAACTCCGCAGCTATAGGGTTCATATTATAATTATTTTGAAATAGAGTCGTTGGTTTTGGACAATTTTTTTAATTACTCCGGGGTATCGATCTCTGTGTAAACTGTTCGTAGAGGCAGCCTACAAACAAATCTGCGCCTGAAATTGAGAAAAATTCCTAATTCGTGGTCTATGGTGCCCCTTACAGACACTTATTCGCGGTCTCTGAAAAAAATTTCATGGCTACAATAGGATAGAGAAAAAGCACGAAATTCTTGTCTAAAGCTGCGTGTACACGTAGCTTTACACTTGAGACTTTTGTCACGAGATCATTTTTCTCTCACGTGTACACGCAGCTTAATAGGGGAAAAAATCGCAAACAATTGAGAAAAGACGATGATTTAAGGCTAAAATAGTGAAAAACGCCTATTCTTGACTGGGATTGAGAAAAAACGCAGGTTTCGCGGTTGAAATTGAGATACAGCGCTAATTCAACAGCACTCGTTCACAACCGGAGCGTAGCAGGTAGCTCTACTCAGAAGGGGATTTTAGGCGTCAGGGTCAGACTTTGGGCGCTGCCATGACCGGCTAGCCGAGAGTCTCCGTCCATTAAATAAATAAAAACAAAAACCAAAAAAAACACGGAAGTATGAGCCAAGAAATTGAGCCAAACACTCTCCGCCCACCCCTTCGATTTACCGCTGTAACTCGCTGTAGGACGCAGCACTAACATTCATATTTGAGCACTGTGATTTTTGGTTGAGTGCGAGGAGGCGGGCAACTTCATCGAAGATATGTCCAAAATTGGCTTCACGCCCGCGCCGCACCGTGTCAAACGAAAAGTTTCCTTATTTAGAAACTCACAAAGCGGTCTGAAAGTTTTACACACCTAGAGACTGAAAAAATTGCACCGAAATTGCGGTCCAGTCTCCGTTTCGACCTCAGATTTTCAGCCACCCGAGCTACTCGGTCCTAGTCTCATCAGCCTGGCAATTGAGCCGAGTACGGAGCCGGTGGACCACCCCTTGCGCCGGGAGCGGAGGTGCGATCCCCGGCCCCAGGCGCTCAACCCGACCTGGCAAAACGAAGTCAGAGAGCACTTGGCTCAACAGGACTGATGAGAACCGTGGTGGCGAAGCGGAGACTGGGTGTAAAGCCCTTACAAATGACGGTATATTTGATGAGAGGAGCTCGATCCGGGGTAATTCACCGCTCGGTGAGTGAACCTGGGAAATGGCCCGGCGTAGCGTCAACAAATCCTTGAAGGTTTCAAAAACGTGTCCCCAGGGTTTTAGTATAAAACCCCGGGGTTTTATACTAAACGGGGTCACCGGGGTTAGGGGAGTAGCGATTGAGTCGGGGACACCGGGACGCACATCCATCCGTGCAGAGGGGGCCGAAGCTTCACGACCAGCCCAGCGCCAGCTCGTGTACACGCTTCCGCAAGCCGTCGGGCCTGGGGAAAGGTGAGTCGGATATCGCATGAATAACATGTATATCATGGGGTAAAAGAACCTCTTTGGGAACTCTCCCTTTGGTCCGGTTTGAGCCTCTTTCAACTCCCTGAACCTAGACTTACGGCTTAACATGTCCAAGTTGGGGCTAGGCGCCACGGCCGAGTTCAACAATGAACAATGAAGACGTTGGGAATTGGACCTAACCAAACAATCGTGAAAAAATTGCATCGAAGGTGCGGTCCAGTCTCCGTTTCGATCTCGGTCGGGTTGAGCGCCGGTGACGGGGATCGTGGTGCAGTGGCACCTACTCTTCCGGCGAGGGGCGGTCCCTCGGCTCCGTACTCGGCTCAATTGCCGGGCTGATGAGACAAGGACCGAGTGGCTCAGGTGGCTGAAGGTGGTGGGTCCAACTTCCAACATCTTCATTGTTCATTGTTCACCCAGAGACTGATGGTAGTCAGCCTGAAAGAGGTTCGAACGTTTCCCTCATAAATCGATGCACTGATGACTGCAGAACATATTTGTGTGGGGGCTCAACATATTATGCCAAATTAACCCAATATTAATATTGTAGGAATGCACTGGTGTAGGGCTGGCACAAGTTATTACATCCCTCGATCCAGTAGGGGTTGTCTCTCCTTTCGAGGAGCCTTGCTGTGGTTGGTACGTCTTCATAGTTGAAGCTTATCATCATGGTTCGTTTTGGTAGGGCAATATGCAGCATTGGGGGTTTGAAGCTCTGCCATGATTTGGAGTTTACTGGGGTTAGCTTAGAGCTTCTTTTGGTTGGTACTTAGTTGTTGTTTGGAGCTTTATTGTGGTTTGGAGCCTTGCTGTGGTTTGGAGCTTTTCTGTGGTTTGAGCTTTGCTGTGGTTCGAGCTGTATTGAAGTTTGGATAATTCCTGTGGTTTGGAGCTTTTCTGTGGTTCGGACTGCCATGTGTTTGGGCATTCTTTGTGGTTGGTGTTTTACTTATGTGACTTGGAGCTTTGCTGCGCTACGAGCGAGCTTCGCTGTGGTTGGAGACTTTGCTGTGGTTCCGAGCTTTGTTGTGCTAGTGGTTGGCCTTCTCTGCTGAGGATGGAGTTTTACTGTTGCTTGGAGCTTTGCTGTGCTTAGGAGATTTGCTGTGGTTATGAGCTTTGCTGTGGATTGGAGCTTTGCTGTGGTTCGGTCATTGCTGTGGTTAGAGCTACACAGGTGTTTGGATCATTCGTGTTGTATCTTGTTTGGAGCTCTGCCGTAGTTTGGGCTTAGCTGTGATTGGAGCTACACTGTGGTCGGGATCATTCCTGTGGTTTCCAGCTTTTTTGTTGTTTGGAGCTTCGATGTTGTCAGGCCTTCTTTGTAGTTGGAGTTTTACTATTGCTTATAGCTTACCAGTGATACGAGCTTCGCTGAATTAAGAGGCTTAGCTGTGGTTTGTAGCTTTGGGGTTTGATGCTTTGGTTGGCCTTCATTGCGGTAGAATTTTGCTGTGGTTACGGCTTTTCGTAGTTGGAGCTTTGCTGGGGTTGGACCTATGCTGTGATTTAAACTTAATTTGGGTTGGGTTGCAGTTTTTTGTGGCTTGTGCACGGCTGTGGTACGAGCTTTGCTGTTGTTGGAAGTTTTGCTGTGGTTTATGCTTTGCTGGGGTTGGGAGATTTGCTGTTTTTGGGTGTTTTTTGTAGTGTTAAATATTCGGCACTATAGCGAGAGACTAAAACAGTGTGTCGTTTATGAGTCGGGGGGGGGGGGAGAGGATACGAAGGCCCCCATTGAGTTACATTCTTGGGCCCGAATATTCTCTCCGCTGCCTTGCCTAGTGTCTAGGCTTCTCTTTCGAGCCTAGGGGAGGGTTACTAGTTACTACTCACCCTCCTGTGCTGTCTGGCTACGCCCAAGGCAGTAGGGCTTCAATCTCCGGGCCATTGCTTGACTCAGAGAGGTAGCGGGCTGCAGAGCAAATTCTTACTGAAAGGGAATTCCCAGGATGTATCCCATAGGACGGTCAAGGGTGAACGTGAAGATTGACGCGCTTTGCCAACTACCAAGCCTTTGGTTGGGGTCAGCCGGAGCGTCACAGGAGCTGTGCCAGCGACGGGTATTGCACGAAAACTGGGTATGCGTTAAGGGCATGAACAAGGACCAGTTCGTGCACATCACTGCCATTGTTGTGTGACAAGGGTGGTGGGGGGGGGGGTTGTCTGACCAACCTCAGCTTCTCCGTCCAAGGCTTGCTTTTCTTTTTCTTCAATTCTGAACAAGCCAGATCCCCATCGGTCATTCCGGAGGCCAGAGGTAACTTATTCCTTCTTCATTTTGGGTTCATTTGAATTTTGCCCATTACGTTTACTGCTTCCCATATTTCTTAAGATTAACGGCGCAGAGTACTGAACTGTTTTTTTTCGTAGCATAAAAGGGCGTTTGTTCAAAATGCAAAATTCATTTCTGGAGCTAAATGGCAGGAAAAAAAAACCTTCGGGGTGTCAAGAACATAGAAAGGGAGGGAAAAAACAAAAATAGATTTTTATCTGGAATGGAAAGGCCGTCATTCGTTACAGGTAAACTTTTCGAGAGCAAGAATATCTTCACTGCCCCCCCCCCCATTTTGATTTAAACCTCCCCTTTTTATCAAAAAACATTTCCATAAAATATATTCCCTTTTCTTTCGCGACGCTAGAATGCAAATACTAATTCTTCCGCCGTTTAGCAACACGCAAAGGGAGAGAGCGTTAAAAAATACCGGTGAAATCAAATAGGGGTGAGAGGAGGGTGAGTAATTTTTGTTCGATTTAAAACTGGGGACACCCTGAAACATGGACTTGTGAGAAGGCGGGGGGGGGGAGGTTACTGTGAGTGAAGTGGATTAATACTGGTTTCATACATCAACCCAGGTAATGACACCCCTTCAGCTGCTTTGCATCACAGAGTGTGTCTCTCTCGGTCGTTTTCTAGGGAGCTACCCGAATGGGCACACATGTATAAAAAACTTGGTTCCCATTATAATGTTAATAACAAGTTTCATATTCTTCTCTTATATTTATTTTTCCATTTATTAATTCAAAGTATCGAAGCATGATTGAACTTGAATTGAATTCCACAGCTAAAACGTGTCGTACATTTGAAAAGAGGGCCATAGAAGAGAGTGAGCGAGAGGGGAATGATTTTCTGTTTGTTCACGCATTCCTTTTCCCTTAACTCCATTAATTTTCTCTCTTCTTCAAATTATGACGTAACCACGTGTTCCAGATATTCTCAACGGTTGGTGTCGGAAGGGTTAACAGTATACGAATACACCCTAACAAACTTTTGTCAATCGAAATCCTTCCACCCGTCCCTTCCAATTCGAAATAAAAATTCCATCGGAATGTTATACAACACCGTGGAATGTGTGTGCTGCATGAGAAGTGGCGAGTTCTTTTTTAAAAAGCGCATTCCTTTGACACCTTTTATTCTATTGTTGAAACGAGCCTGTTATTAATTTGATTGAATAACTCGCGTGAAAAGTTTTTCGAATTAACTTTCTAAAAAGAAAAAAAGTGTCAAGCACAATTGGAAGTTATGCCTGCCTTATAGACAGAAATTATAAAATCGGGGCGCGGTTTCGAAAAGCGCGTTCTAATTACAAATGTTCTTTTTTTCAGGGGGTGGAATATGGGGGTGATTGTTTTTACTTATTCGTCAAAGGGGTGCGGCGATGTTTGCGTTAAGCGACGCAATATGACTCTGTACTTTCTCAGTTCACACAATAATCAGATGTTTCCTTCGCATCTGCTGCACGCTGCTGTGCAATGGAAAGAGAGAGCAATAGGTCCTGGTCCTATGGGCGTTCATATAAAGTTGGAGTGTGTGGTAATGCGCTGTACAATCCTTTCCGGCCTTTTTCCTCTCTTTTTCAACCACCTGGATCTTCTTTTGAACACGTTTTTTTGAAATGAACAAAAAAAAAAAAAAAAGGTAATGATAAACTTAACCCGGGGCGCACCTTTTCAAAAAAAAGGAACAGGACGAGCCACCAGAATGACATCATAGTTTACCCTTTTCTAGGAACTTCCCCTCCCCGTTTTATAATTCACTCGCACACAATTTTTGTTTGTTTGATTAAAAAGATTTTTCTAAAAACCATAATTAAGGTTGGTTAAGCCCTTCAAAAGAAACCACTACAATACCACAGCGGCAGTCCCAAAGCCCAGAAATTATCAAGCGTTTCAGTTCTCCCCTCCACTAATCCCTTCGTATAAAGCCAGCTTCTTTTAAATATAAGACGACCAAATTAGTTCCACGACGAAAGGCCGCTGAGATAGGATGTTATTGTTGTTGTTATACTTATACTTCCAAAGCTCACGGAGAAGAAGAGTAATTAAATGCTAATTTAAGCCTTCCAACTCACCCCCCTGCCTGGTGGCTCCGCGTGAAAATGATGAGTCCGACAAAAAAAAAGAGGCATAAATTTGAATTCGACGCACTCTTTATAATCTTGAAAAGAAATCTTAGAGATATTTTTCTCGTTTTTTTTTTTTTTTTTTTTTTTCTATCTGTAACTGTAGGTAAAGGGATGGTGAAGCGAGGGGGGAAGGTGGAATTGGTTGAATTCGAATGGAAAGCTTTTTGATTAATGTGCGATCCGAGGCATTGATAACGAAGCGCAGAAAAATAGTGTTAAAAAAGTGTTCATCTGAATGCCAAATGTGAGGGCTTTTTGCCCGTCGGCATAAGAAGAAAAAAAATGGCAAACCAAATTTGTGAATACTGCCAAGTCAAACCTGAATTTGATAGCAGTCACTAGAAAAAAATGGAATCAAAAGTAAAAAAAAAGAAAGATAAAAAAAAAGTGGCCTGATTTTTACCACACGTGCAGAATATGGAAATGGCAGGAATGGGTAGAGGGTAATAGCGATGTGTGGACGTCATAACGTGTGATTATAACAAAAAGGAAAACGGATGCATATTTAGTGCTAATCTATTTAGCTTGAAAAAACGCGAGACTCAACTGAAAATGGGGCAATGCCAATAGAATTGTCAAAAAGGTTCGTCCTCCAGAAAAGTTGGCCCGGTCATGATGAAAGATCATGTCGTTTTCGGCGCCATTGGCCGCCGCAGATTGAACAGGTTGGGGTAGCTGGTGTAGGCGAGGGCAGCGAGGATTTTTTTGTTACGCGAACGCTTTCAGAGCAGCAAGTGTAAATTCATAACAGTCGTGATATTTTCTCACTTCTGGCATGTTAGATAAGAGTTATCAATTTATAACAAAAAATTGGAGTAACTTCGGGCAGCACGGAGTAGCTCTGAACTCATCGCGAAAGCCCTACACTCGCTACACTAACTACACTCGTCTGCTCGCGAACGCTTTTCGGGCGCCCGAGTGTACCCTCGGGCAACCAAGGTGAAGCTTCGCGAACAGACCTAGCATTATCTCGCCATAGTAACCACCTCACGTGAGTTTTTCCCGACAACTAAAGGCCCAGAAGGGAAAAACATTTATTTTCGCAGTAATTAAGACCCGAAAGTCGCATTACCGCAAATATTCGGCCATGAAACTATGAATAGGTATCCTAGATAATTTCGTCAGGCTCGGCAGTCTCTGTTAGGGCCGGCTATCCCGTTGGATCCGCCGCCCACTAAAAAGGCCCTAAAAATTGCAATTTTGTTTAAACGAAAGCCCTGAACTTGCCATATCGCTTAATCAACACTCGATATTTTCTATGTCATGAATATTCAGCCTGGAAACTTGTAGTTTTGCTCAAGTTACAGGACCAGAATTGGCAAACCCACAAATCATGCATCTCTTTGTTACATTTACATTGCTAATCGCCAGGGTATGGGTGCAAACAGGGCAGGCCAGCCCAGGTTCCACGACTTCTATAAAGAATTGACTTCAAACTTGTAATTTCGCTAAAATTAGGGCCTGAATCTTAAAATTTCGCGAAAATTGTGCCTGGAAACGTCTAATTCCGCAGATACTTGCCACCAAAATGTTGAAAATTTTGTTGTGAGTATGGCTTATGGGGCTCTTCAACCTACGAAGCGATTCGTGTGGCTAGACAAAAAAAAATTCCAAACGTCACGGATATTTAGCACCGAAACTTGGAATTCCATCGAAGACACACAACTTGAAATTTTTCTTAAATTAAGACACTATAAACTTATATTTTGTGCCAGAATTAAGACCGATTGGCAAAAATAAGATCAGAAACTTCTAATTTCGTAGCTGTAGTCGTCAGACTATGATGTCCTGATTTGAGGCCGGCTACAGCCTGTGTTCCACAGCTGAAAAAATGGTTTTAAAACTGCAATTTTGTTAAAATTGAGACCCAAAAACTGTCAATCTTGCGTACATATTCAGCCAGAAACCTTTCAATCTTCCAGAAACCTTCAAATTTCACTGACGTTAACCTAAAAATGTTGCAACTTTCATGCCATTCGTCAAAATTTGAGCGTTGTCGTGGCCGACAAGACCTGGTTTGGGTACAATTTGAAAAAAGATGCAGAAAAACAAAATGAAACTTGCAATCAAGTTGCCTCAACTTGCGAAAATTAACTCTTTCGCTCAGAAACAAAGCAATTTAGAGTCAGAGATTGGATACTCATACACCAACTTGCAATTTTGCTGGAATTATGACTTGCAATATCGTGAATATTCAGGCATTAAACATCGAATTTCGCGGAAGTTTTCCTTCAAAATGTTGCTATTTTCCTGGATTTGTGAGCAAAATTGGTTTTTAAAGAGCCAGCTCCACGAAAGATAAAAAGAAAAGTATCGCAACAGTGAGCAAAAGCAAAAGAATGTTAAGTCAGCTCGGACTCGATTGTTTTCACGAACACCATGCTTCCGTTCTCGTAGGGAACATGGAAGTAAAATGAACCAAGTAAACCCTCAGAATGTATTCTCCTCTGGATTTGAATACAAATTATTATATCTGACCCTTGAATAATGCTCAAACCCCCCTTCCCATCCACAACAAAAAACGTTTTCATCCACTGGCATTTTTTTAATATTTACTTTTTCCTGCACTACAGTTCTCCGTCCCTACAATGTTCCAATACACTTTGATCGTGATATTCGTTACTCTTACTCCCCCCCCCCTGTCCACCTTTCAAACTTTTTTTTCTTTTTCCTTCGGAATTAGAAGCACGTTCCGAGATAAAAACGAGGTTATATAAATGAAAAATACGAGATCCGTAGAACAAGGCTTCTTCAAATTAGAGGGTTTCCTTTTTTTTTAAGTTATGAGTAGGAGTGGACTTGGAATCTCAGTTTTTTCTTGTTTTTTTTTTCTTATAAATATAAATCGTCTTGGCTGCGTTTGTGTAATTAGAAGAAACACCCATTTAATTTATTATTATTTTTTTTTTCAATCCTTTCTATTTCAGTAGATGATCGAGCATTTTAAATGAATTTGTATAATGGAAGGCATCGGTTATCCCGGTGGGAGGCAGCTGAAATGAGAACTAGGGCTGACTAGGGATGGTTGCTGACTGCCACGGAGTCATTCTTGCAATATCCTGCCACTTGGACCAAAAAATCCTGTAATTGTCAATAACTTTGTTTAAAAGTCGATTTACAGTAGATCAGCTTCTTCACTTATAAGACTGCACCCAAAGTGCGGTCCAGTCTCCGTTTCGACCTCAGACCTTCAGCCACCAGGGCTACTCAGTCCTGGTCTCATCAGCCCGGCAATTGAGCCGAGTACGGAGCCGATGGACCTCCCCTCGCTGGGAGCGGAGCTGATGAGACCAGGAATGAGTAGCCCTGGTGGCTAAAGCCCTGAGGTCGAAACGAAGACTGGACCGCACTTTGCGTGTAATCTTCGTGAAGTTTGGTGGGTGCATAGCCCCCTACACACAACTGTTATATTCTTCACTTAGAGTCTATTCTATTGTACAGGACGCGTTCCTTGAGAGGAGACATATTGCTGCTGTATTCTTTGACGTGCAGTCTGCCTTTGATCGGGTTTGGTGCAGGGGTGTGTTGGAACAACTACGGGATTGGGGCTTCCAAGGCAACCTCCCGCTGGCAGTGAGTAGCTTTCTGCAGGATAGAAAATTCAGAGTCAGGATTGGAAGCGCGATCTCTAGCGTGAAGCAGCAAGAAAATGGCGTCCCACAAGGGTCCGTGCTCAGTGCAACCATTTTCCTTATTGCAATCAATCCACTTCTATCGCAACTACCGACGGCGGTGGGCAAGTCTTTGTTCGCCGACGACAGGCAGATCAAGCCTGTATCGAAACGCTGCAGGAGTCTATAAATCTCCAAGCGGCGAAGATTGGGCTTACTTTTTCGCCACAGAAGACAAGGGGCTATTCACTTCTGCCGACTGCTTAGAAGTCATGATCCCCCCGCGCTTACTTTGAACAACGAGAACATAGTATACACCGACTCCCATAATTTCCTGGGTCTAACCTTTGACAAGACCCTACGTTGGAAAGACCATATAGACTATGTCTACACCAAGTGTCAACCTACTCATAACGCTGAGCAAACACCAATGAAGTTCACGCACTAACCTCAATTGCTGAGAGTATATTAGACGCAACGATCAGAGCTAAGATAGACTACGTAGCTATTGGGGTCTGCAAGGGAATCCTGGCTAAGGAAACTGGATCGCACTTATCAAGCAGGCCTAAGAATAACGCTGGGAGCTTTCCGTACTACCCCCGAAGAGGCGATTCCTCATCTCGTGTTTGAAAGGAGCACTGATGAGAATAGTACGCTCCCAACACGCACTCACCCATGTTCTATCAAGCTGGGAGGGCTTCTACTAGATATAAACATGCTGTTTGATGGAGGTGAGGACACCCCCAGCGCTGGATCTGAGTCCGTGAGAATTCCCTGTCGTTAGGGTGGATAAGACGGCTTATGAGCTTTTTACGAAAAATGATGTCGATGATCTGGACAAGAACCAGCGAATGGTGCCTACGGAGTGCCCCACGTTGGGCGGGGTAATTCATGATCCATACCCCTAATGTCAATGAATATGTCGAAACAACACAAACTTTCACGCATCTGGGCGTAGAAAAAAATATAGAAATTCGTCTTCAGCTACCAAAGGACAACCTTGAGCTGCATTTAAGTGATAAAGTTACAGAGAATCATAACAGAAAGAACAAAATAACTTTCGTGTGCATTTCAGGGGGGACTGCGGATTCCTATCGCAACGCGATTGATAGCATCAACTCCCATCAGACTGGCTGACAAGAAACGGCGACTTAAAAAAATGATAGAATTCCATTAGCAGGATCAATGGAAAGGATCAGCGTGTTCCCTGAGAGAGATACACAGAACCGAATCGTTGAAAAATAGGACGATGGACACGGAGGCATCTACTAGAAAGGAAGAGGTCTCACTAACCCGCCTTCGGCTGCAGGGGCGTAGCGTGACAGTTTGATGCCCGGAGCGGTGGTAATGGTAGATGCCCCCCCCCCACTATAAAAAATGCGAGTATCCCCGAGTATCGGGCTACTCGCCTCAATCGGAAATCGTCCAGGGCTTAGGGTAGGGGAAACTTTCAGGGTTCTCGGGGAAATTTTCTCCCAAGCATCGTATCCGATTTACCTGGGAAGGACCTATTAAACATACACTCTTTTTTCGGAACAAACAGACCGGCGTGGTGTCAGATTGACAGATTCTTGGCGTGAGAATGTTTGTCGGGACAAAAATCAGCAGTTTCATAGTCCCTGTGAGCTATATTTGCAGTAATTAAGCCAATGTGATGTAGGTACGATCATAGATGGGGGGGGGGGGAGAAGAGTTGGAGAGAACCAACTTCACGAGAATGGGTCTTCAAGAAACCGATTTCGTGGAGTTTAATCGTTGAAAAAACAATCTTGAGGGTTTGGCTCTGTAGAAAAAAAAATCATGAGCTTGGCTTACATGAAAAACACAAACTTTGATGGTCCGGCTTTTCCAAAAACCACATTCACGGGTTTAACTCCTGAAACCCCTTATTTCGAGGATTGACTTCAAGGGCTTTTGTCGTTCAAAAAACCAATCTTGAGGGGAGGGTTAGTATCTTCAAACAACAGAATTCGTGGAACTTGGCATACTCAAAATACCAATTTTACGGATTCGGCTCTCCATAAAAACAATTTTTCCTCCTTTGGTTAATCAAAAGACCTCAATTCCGTGAGGTTGGCCCAGTCAAATTCTTCCAGCATACACTTGGCGTGTGGAGGGACGGAGCGTGTTTGCGTGGAACACTGACCGGTTGTGAGATGCAACCCGCAGCTTCTGGCACCCTCTGTCCAGTTCTTAGACTGTTTTGCCTCGAAAGAAAGCCATGGCATCGCCAAGACTCAGCTTTCGGTCAATTTCATTGTAGTTTTTACGCCCCCTCCCACTAACTGGCAGCCGTTATACTGTTATAGATAGCTCTTGGGGGTGCCCTGGTCTGTAATGGACCATTTTGTGCGGTTTTGGTGCCTCTTGGTAGATCTAAAGCCACAATTTCTTCCACGGAGCACCTGACAACTGTCGGCACTGGGCAGTGGAATTTTTTTTTTTTTTTTTAAGAAACTATCTCCTACCAAACTCGACCTATAAGTTCTTTTGTGGTGTCCCCTTAGGTTGCCCTGCCAAGAAAGACGCTAGTTTTCAAGCGTCCTCCACCACCACTCCTTAACGAAGTTGAGGATATTTCCCGTAGCCATCCTGGTGATGTCCTCCGGTTGAAGCACATTATTTCCAAGATGGTGAAATCGTAACCGCCCCAGAGCCTCGCACTCACACAGTACGTGCTCTGCTGTTTCCACGGCCAAGTCGCAAAATCTGCAAATGTCCGTGTCAGACTTCTCCATTAGTCTGAGTGTATATTATCGAAGGGCACAATGTCCCGTTAACAGTCCCACCAAGATCCTAAGGTTTCCTCGGCTCAGAGAGATCAGGCCCTTCTCCGATTGTCCCTTTGGAGTGACAAAGAGCTTGGCCTGCCTGAGACCTGGTTGTCTAACCCAGTGTTCACGATGCCTCTCGTCCAACCACGCCTGCACCTGCCTCTTCGTGAAGGACTTCGTGACCCCGAGACTTGGCACAGGCTTCTATAGCATAGATCTCCGCCTGAAAGATGGTGGCGGTCGTCCCAAGGGACTCCCAATGCTGAAGCCTGGGGCCAAAGACCCCAATGCCAGCACCCCCATCCTTCACAGATCCATCAGTATACCATACTTGCGTGCCGGGCTTAAACCTCGGCAAATCCTTATCCCAAAGGTCGCGGTTATCTATATCGACCTTAAAGAGGAGGGCAGCCTCCATAGAGTCATAGGCGGTGTTATCAAAAGCACCACCTATGTCCAGGAAGCAGCCCAGCGCAGTTCCTTTCGCCTCCAGAGATTTTTCAACCTTACCCACCAGTTCGTTTAGGGCGGTCTCAGTAGACTTGCCCGCCTGGTAGGCAAGCTGCCTTCTCTGGATTGGTTTAATTTTAAGGCAACCGTCCTTGATATCCAGGCCAATTACATTTTCCATTGTTTTAAGGAGGAATGACGTGAGGCTTATGGGTCGGTTCGCCTTTGCCTGGGCCGAGGAGTTTGCTCCCGACTTAGGAATGAACACAACCCTGACCTCCCTCCATGCCTTCGGTATATGACTCGCCCTAAATATCCTTCTGAGGCGTGACTCCAGGACCTCCAGACCACGCTGTAGCATGACCGAGAATATCCCGTCCGGCCCAGGGGATTTATAGGGCTTAAATGAGACGATGGCCCATTTAATTTTCGCGGGCGTAAACAATATCCCCGATGCGCTCCATATTGCATTATTTGCTCTCTCTCTCTCTCTCTGCGGAACTCCTTAAGAAGTGGCCAGTACCTAGACCTTTTTGCAGGCCTTTACCTGGCCTGTACCCCATCTTTGGCCCGGATACCGCAACAGAGTCGGTCCCATCGCTCAGCTCAACCCGTTAGCCACGGCTGCTGGCCAGCCAGCCGCGCCCGAGAGAGACCACGCGGAGGTGGGTCTTTTGAGCTGAGGATGCTGGCTTCCGGCAGTCAGCCACCACTTCGCCCTGAACATCTGAGGTCCCTGCATCCCTAGAATCAGGGAAATGACTACGCAGGAGGACCTCCAGGGTCTCTTTAGCGCTTTCGGTATACGCCCCATCTGCCTTTTTTATTAGACCAATTTGGCCCGGGCTCTCTTTGGACAGGACCCTCTGCAGTCTGCCCATAACGGACACATTCTCCATCCCCTCACAGAAGGTCCTCCACGTGGCCCGCTTTGCTTTCCTAAGGGCCTTGTTATACTCCGTGAGGGAGTGCCTATAAGCCTCCCACTCCCCGCGTGATCTGGCCCTATTGTAAAGCCTCCTCGTTTCTCTTCTGAGCATCTCCAGCTCATTGTTCCACCAAGGGACTTCCCTGTTCCCCTTCTTCACCATAACAGGACAGCTTTCCTCATATGCACTGAGGACCACTGAATTGATCGCCTCCACCGCCCCATCAAGGTCGGCTTGGCACTGAATGTCAAGGTCCATCTCAGACAATTCCTGTTCAAGATGCCCCTTAAAGACCTCCCAATCCGCGTTTTTGGGATTCCGGTACGCTGTACTTCTAACCCTTAACTCGACCTCAAACGAGATCAGCCTATGGTCAGACATCGATGTTTCTGACATGACTTTACAATCTCTGACATTATTGTCCAAAAACTGGCTGGCCAGAGTAACATCCAGGACCTCACTCCTCGCACTTGTCACGAAAGTAGGGATCGAGCCCTGATTTACCACCACCAGGTCATGCGTCATCAAAAAATTGAAAGAGTGACTCATCCCTGGCGTTGACATCTGTACTTCCCCAGATGGTATGGTGAGCATTCGCATCACAACCCACAATCAGCTGCAGGTTCCTCGCGCTGCAGTACAGAACCAAACGCAGAAGCTCCTCCGGCGGCGTCACCTCAGCGTCCCCCGGGAAGTACGCGGAAGCTACCACACACCTCCGGGTCCGGTCCTCGTCCTTGGCTTCCAGGATGACTGCTGTCAAATCTCTGCACAGAAATTCTGGCATAGTTAAAAATTTCACTGCGGGACTTGGAAGCAGCGCAGTTCGCGGCCGTTCTCATCCCTACAGTAAACCAACTTACCTGCTGTCGCAGAGAGGCCTTTGACCTGCCTCTCCCATGCCCATGGCTCCTGAACCATGGCGACGTCATAGCTTCCCCCTGTGAACACCCTACTCAAGACGGCCGATGCCGCTGCCGCACGATGCAGATTCACCTGGAGGAAACGCAACCCCGTAGCGGTCACTTATTCCCCATATGTAGGTACCCCACTCCCACTCCGCGATTGCTTCTTCAGCATCGCCTTACTCGGAGTAGGGTGGGGGTTCCGTTCTTTCATCCCCCTCTGGTCCGACACTATCACCTCTCTCCCCCGCCCTGCTAGTAGATGGCCTAGCGTATGAGGGAGCTACCTGCGTTGACTGCCCGGATGCCGTGGCCCCAACTGTTGTTCCCACAGATAGCACTTCCTGCAGCGGTGCGGGGGTGGTACCCCGCACTGCAGCGGCTACCTGATCCACCTCCATCGGCTGCTGCTGGGGGCCGGAGGATGATCCTTCCCCCTTCCAAGCCTTAGGCCGGATGGTCCCCTTGCCGAAACTGATGTGGACTACATTATTCCTTTCCAGGATCTTCGCTGACTCTTCATCGATGAGCAGGGTCATCATCAAAGCCGGCGTGCCTTGAGGCACACTCCTGGACAGTACCTTCCACTGTCCCACATTTAACCTCCGATTTTGGCGCACGAGGAACTGAAGGACTTGCTCGTTCCCCAGATCCGCGCACTTCGGGAGAAATGCAACCGCCACCCTGGGCTTGGGCAGGTCACTCCCCTCAACCATCTTCAACCTTGCCCCCTCACAGGGTACAATACTTTCAACGAGCGACTTTATCCAAACAGCCGTCCCGTCGTCCTCGCAGGTGATGGATAGCCATCCCCTCCTTCGCATGATACTATCAAACTGGGGCACTACTTCCCCAGCTTTAGGTTCCAGCGCAACAATGGCAGCTTCAATGCTCCTTTCCAGGGCCTCAAGCTGGTCGTCCAAGAGGAGGGCTGCTGGGTAGTCTCTATGAACCACACCAAGCTTCCTTCCCTTGAGCGCTCCGGTGTACGAAGGACCCATTGCGGTCGTCCTTCGCTTCTTTTTCACGGCTCCCTCCGGAGTTCATTGTAGTTTTTACGCCCCCTCCCGCTAACTGGCAGCCGTTATACTGTTATAGATAGCTCTTGGGGGTGCCCTGGTCTGTAATGGACCATTTTGTGCGGTTTTGGTGCCTCTTGGTAGACCTAAAGCCACAATTTCTTCCACGGAGCACCTGACAACTATGGGCACTGGGCAGTGGAATAGATGTGGAGTGTTTTGAACCGGTGGTGCGCAAAAGGACTCTATATTTATCCGAACTGTGCTCGGTTCTTTAACATTTTCACGTTAAAAATAAATAGAAGCTTTAGCTGACTGATGCCCCATTTCAAGTGATGGCTGAGGCCCCATACACTACGCCACTGTTCGGCTAACCCAAACACGGTTAATCCACAAATATAATATTGGTAGGCAAAGAAGACCTCTCTGTGACAGGACTCTTCGTCTTTATCGCATAATGCCCAGCTTTGGCAGCAACTAGAGATGCATCCGGCCTAGAACAATTCGGCCTCGCCGAGATGCTAGGAAAAAATAGCTAGAATCTGAACCGGGTCCACGGGGTTTTGAGGGAAATCGGAATATATCACGAGATCTGACACTACTACTGTGATCAAACCTAATTATATACTCACTTATGGGTATAGTAGAGCCTGAATCGACGCTAAATCGTAGCTGAACCCTGATTATTTGAAAACAAAAGAAAACCAAGACAATTTCTAAATTGCGAGAAAGAACAGAGGAAAACTTATTTTACTGCCAAACAGAAGAAAGATCGTGACAGAAGATGGAGTAAAGGCTAATGACCATAGCAGTCGAAGTCGAACAGGTTAGGGTTTTAGTGGGTAGTCCCGGTCCTTCGTTAATGAGAGGTCCGGGGTGCCCCACATTGCACGCGTCTATATGTTTATGGCGTGAAGCTGCGTGCGTACGTAAATGCATTTCCCCGTCCTGTGTACCGTTGAAGGATTGGGGTAAGGGTTACAATTTGGGAGTATTCGACTCACGAAAGAATTTTTCCGGATCATCCTATAAGGAAGACCTTTAAGCCACTCGTGATACGTTATAATGTGTCTTTTAGTTTTATTTTGAATTTATCTTGCGTGACATTTCCAAAAAAGCGGAACGGATGTTTCGAATTGAAGAATAAAATTAACGAGGCCTGCAATCGTCGTTGATCTTTGAAAGTAACAAATGTTCACGGAGGAGTCTTCCATACTGTGAACTTTCCTCCCTTTTTTTTGTCGTTTGCTTCTCTCCGATCTTTCCTGTTTTCGCGGGTCTATAAATAGTGTGATGGTGCAAGGGAAACACAAGACAATTAGCACAAGAGAAGGAAGCGAGTCTTCCCAAAAAAAGCGGAGAAAACAAGGCAAAAAAATCAGACTCAACAAAATACAATAAACTACATTGTCCCAGTGGTTTTTTTTGTGTGCCGAGGAGTTTGCTCCCGACTTAGGAATGAACACAACCCTGACCTCCCTCCATGCCTTCGGTATATACGATAATGCATCACTCGCCCTGAATATCCTTCTGAGGCGTGGCTCCAAGACCTCCAGGCCACGCTGTAGCATGACCGGGAATATCCCGTCCGGCCCAGGGGATTTATAGGGCTTAATTGAGCCGATGGCCCATTTAATTTTCGCGGGCGTAAACAATTTCCCGGATGCGCTCCATATTGCATTATTTGCTGGCTGGCAGTCAGCCACCACTTCGCCCTGAACATCTGAGGCCCCTGCATCCCTGGAATCAGGGAAATGACTACGCAGGAGGACCTCCAGGGTCTCTTTAGCGCTCGCGGTATACGCCCCATCTGCCTTTTTTATTATACCAATTTGGCTCGGGCTCTCTTTGGACAGGACCCTCTGCAGTCTGCCCATAACGGACACATTCTCCATCCCCTCACAGAAGGTCCTCCACGTGGCCCGCTTTGCTTTCCTAAGGGCCTTGTTATACTCCGTGAGGGAGTGCCTATAAGCCTCCCACTCCCCACGTGATCTGGCCCTATTGTAAAGCCTCCTCGTTTCTCTTCTGAGCATCTCCAGCTCATTGTTCCACCAAGGGACTTCCCTGTTCCCCTTCTTCACCTTAACAGTACAGCTTTACTCATACGCACTGAGGACCACTGAATTGATCGCCTCCACCGCCCTATCAAGGTCGGCCTGGGACTGAATGTCAAGGTCCATCTCAGACAATTCCGGTTCAAGATGCCCCTTAAAGACCTCCCAATCCGCGTTTTTGGGATTCCGGTACGCTGTACTTCTAACCATAGGAAACTCGACCTCAAACGAGATCAGCCCATGGTCAGACATCGATGTTTCTGACATAAGTTTCCAATCTCTGACACTATTGGCCAAAAACTGGCTGGCCAGAGTAACATCCAGGACCTCACTCCTCGCACTTGTCACGAAAGTAGGGATCGAGCCCTGATTTACCACCACCAGGTAATGCGTCATCAACAAATTGAAAGAGTGACTCACCCCTGGCGTTGACATCACAACGCACAATCAGCTGCAGGTTCCTCGCGCTGCAGTACGGGACCAAACGCTGAAGCTCCTCCGGCGGCGTCACCTCAGCGCCCCCCGGGAAGTACGCGAAAGCTACCACACACCTCCGGGTCCGGTCCTCGTCCTTGGCTTCCAGGATGACTGCTGTCAAATCTCTGCACAGAAATTCTGGCATAGTTAAAAATTTCACTGCGGGACTTAGAAGCAGCGCAGTTCGCGGCTGTTCTCATCCCTACAGTAAACCAACTTACCTGCTGTCGCAGAGAGGCCCTTGACCTGCCTCTCCCATGCCCATGGCTCCTGAATCATGGCGACGTCATAGCTTCCCCCAGTGAACACCCTGCTCAAGACGGCCGATGCCGCTGCCGCACGATGCAGATTCACCTGGAGGAAACGCAACCCTGTAGCGGTCACTTATTCCCCATATGTACCCCACTCCGCGATTGCTTCTTCAGCATCGCCTGACTCGGAGTAGGGTGGGGTTTCCATGCCCGACCAGCCACCTTCGGGGCTCTTTCATCCCCCTCTGGTCCGACACTATCAGCTCTCTCCCCCGCCTTGCTAGTAGATGGCCTAGCGTATGAGGGAGCTACCTGCGTTGACTGCCCGTATGCCGTGGCGCCAACTGTTGTTCCCACAGATAGCACTTCCTGCCGCGGTGCGGGGGTGGTACCCCGCACAGCAGCGGCTACCTGATCCACCTCCATCGGCTGCTGCCGGGGGCCGGAGGATGATCCTTCCCCCTTCCGAACCTTAGGCCGGATGGTCCCCTTGCCGAACCTGATGTGGACTACATTATTCCTTTCCAGGATCTTCGCCGACACTTCATCGATGAGCAGGGTCATCATCAAAGCCGGCGTGCCCTTAGGCACACTCCTGGACAGTACCTTCCACTGTCCCACATTTAACCCCCGATTTTGGCGCACGAGGAACTGAAGGACTTGCTCGTTCCCCAGATCCGCGCACTTCGGGAGAAATGCAACCGCCACCCTGGGCTTGGGCAGGTCACTCCCCTCAACCATCTTCAACCTTGCCCCCTCCCAGGGTACAATACTTTCAACGAGCGACTTCATCCAAACAGCCGTCCCGTCGTCCTCGCAGGTGATGGATAGCCATCCCCTCCTTTGCATGAGACTATCAAACTGGGGCACTACCTCCACAGCTTTAGGTTCCAGCGCAACAATGGCAGCTTCAATGCTCCTTTCCAGGGCCTCAAGCTGGTCGTCCAAGAGGAGGGCTGCTGGGTAGTCTTTATGAACCACACCAAGCTTCCTTCCCTTGAGCGCTCCGGTGTACGAAGGACCCATTGCGGTCGTCCTTCGCTTCTTTTTTACGGGTCCCTCCGGACTTCATTGTAGTTTTTACGCCCCCTCCCGCTAACTGGCAGCCGTTATACTGTTATAGATAGCTCTTGGGGGTGCCCTGGTCTGTAATGGACCATTTTGTGCGGTTTTGGTGCCTCTTGGTAGACCTAAAGCCACAATTTCTTCCACGGAGCACCTGACAACTATGGGCACTGGGCAGTGGAATAGATGTGGAGTGTTTTGAACCGGTGGGCGCAAAAGGACTCTATATTTATCCCAACTGTGCTCGGTTCTTCAACATTTTCACGTTAAACATAAATAGAAGCTTTAGCCGACTGATGCCCCATTTCAAGTGATGGCTGAGGCCCCATACACTACGCCACTGTTCGGCTGAGCCACACACGGTTAATCCACAAATATAATATTGGTAGGCAAAGAAGACCTCTCTGTGACAGGACTCTTCGTCTTTATCGCACAATGTCCAGCTTTGGCAGCAACTAGAGATGCATCCGGCCTAGAACAATTCGGCCTCGCCGAGATGCTGGGAAAAAATAGCTCGAATCTGAACCGGGTCCTCGGGGTTTTGAGGGAAATCGGAATATATCACGAGATCTGACACTACTACTGTGATCAAACCTAATTATATACTCACTTATGGGTATAGTAGATCCTGAATCGACGCTAAATCGTAGCTGAACCCTGATTATTTGAAAACAAAAGAAAACCAAGACAATTTCTAAATTGCGAGAAAGAACAGAGGATAACTTATTTTACTGCCGAACAGAAGAAAGATCGTGACAGAAGATAGAGTAAAGGCTAATGACCATAGCAGTCGAAGTCGAACAGGTTAGGGTTTTAGTGGGTAGTCCCGGTCCTTCGTTAATGAGAGGTCCGGGGTGCCCCACATTGCACGCGTCTATATGTTTATGGCGTGAAGCTGCGTGCGTACCTAAATGCATTTCCCCGTCCTGTGTACCGTTGAAGGATTGGGGTAAGGGTTACAATTTGGGAGTATTCGACTCACGAAAGAATTTTTCCGGATCATCCTACAAGGAAGACCTTTAAGCCACTCGTGATACGTTATAATGTGTCTTTTAGTTTTATTTTGAATTTATCTTGCGTGACATTTCCAAAAAAGCGGAACGGATGTTTCGAATTGAAGAATAAAATTAACGAGGCCTGCAATCGTCGTTGATCTTTGAAAGTAACAAATGTTCACGGAGGAGTCTTCCATACTGTGAACTTTCCTCCCTTTTTTTTGTCGTTTGCTTCTCTCCGATCTTTCCTGTTTTCGCGGGTCTATAAATAGTGTGATGGTGCAAGGGAAACACAAGACAATTAGCACAAGAGAAGGAAGCGAGTCTTCCCAAAAAAAGCGGAGAAAACAAGGCAAAAAAATCAGACTCAACAAAATACAATAAACTACATTGTCCCAGTGGTTTTTTTTGTGTGTGCAAAAGGCATGCATTGGGCGAAAAACATTGCCAATCAGCATCGATCAAACCACCCCAAGAAGAGAAAAGAGAGGTCCCCGACCTAAATACAGCCCCTCTTCCCGTCATCAATACGCCTGCGAGTGGATCGTCAGATATCAACAAGTACCTCGTTCCCGTTTTCACCTGTTTTTTTTTTTTTTTTTTTTCGATCTCCCCGAACTCGAAGAGTTCTTTTTTGTTTAATTAAAGGCTCGTTTGAAAAACGGTTTTCCTTGAAATGCAAGCAAAAACCTCCAGACTTTTATCTCCTGGGGACATTGTGTTGGTGCGGAATGATAGGAAGAGGGAAGGGGGTGGGGTAAAAACGGTCTTTAAAGAAAACGTGTTTATATCCCCCGTATTTTCGGGGGGTCGATTGATGGACCGATTGGGAGAAAGAGAGACAGAAATACAAAAATGCACTCGATGCAGTTCAGGCCTCTCGATATTTTTTTTCTCTCTCTTTTTTTGGCAATTGCACAATTCGGGTTGAGAAAAATTTGGACAAGGGAAACAGATTTGGTACTTTATTGTTATTTTTATAGCCCTTGTCCGATTCGAGTTTTAATTGGACACCGTGGGGTCGCTCAACCGAAAAATGGGTGTTTATTTGAGACGTTTCCGTGCAGTGCATGTGATTTAAAGGGAGAGAGAGAGATAGAAAATGCGTGAGCTTAAATTGGTGTTGAGTGAAGGCACTTGAATTTGAATAGTAATTATACGAAGAACACAGAACGCAGACCATACTAGGTTTTTTAATTTTATCTTTATTTTATTTTAAAAAAGTCACCTGCCCGATTGCAATGTTCTCTTTTGAAATTAATTAAATATTCAAATTTAATTTTCACCTTGAAGAACTCGCTATAAATATTTTGTTGGTATGCGTAAAGGAACGTCGAATTTGGCCGGCCAATAAAAAGTCAAGGCAGTAAAGTTATAGAGAAGGAGAGAGAAAGAAAAAAAAAGAGGATATCGACCAATTCTACTAGTTAAACGAATGATTAGAGTCACGGGGCAAAAAAGGCGTTATTATCGTTCGTGTCGGAGCGTTTAAAATGGACGGGAATTAGGCTATAAAATTGATTGGTAAATAGAGTAGCGGCAAAGGGGGTCCACCCCACCATCAACCCCTCCAACCATTCACCTTCATGCCACCACCGCTCTTCTGGTTCATAAGCCCTGTTGGCAAACATAAAAGTTTCTAATTACAGCCTGTTATTAAAAGAGAGCTCCATGATGGTGTGTTCGAGCGAGTTTGCGATTATAATTATCCCTTCCCACATTATAGCTCCGCTGTGTGACCTAGACAACCTTATGGTCATTTTCACATAATCCTCATTTTATTGAATATTCTCATTTACGGGCATACGAATGTTGTTGGTTGGTGGGGAGTGCCTTCTTCATTCAAGTCGAAGAAGTCTCATTTCCTCCTTGTTATTATTCCCATTCAATAGAGCATCTGCGTACATTAAAAAAAAAAAAAAAAATTCAAAAGATCCTTCTAAAAATAGGAGAGGTGTGCATTTATATAAATGTACGTGAGCGTGATTAATTATTTAAGAACAAAGTGAGTCAGTGGAGCCCCGAAGGAGGCCTTTTTTAAATAATTACGCTTATAATTGATGGACTCTCCACGTACAGTATTAATTATGGTATCCTTAATAACGACAACACAATTTCGGGCATTGCTGATGAACTTTGGAAAACGTTGTAGGTAATTACAGCAGTAGGAACTCTGACCCTGGACTTATTGTTTTCTTGTTTCTTTTGTGAATAAATGATAAAAAAAAAAGTCCCTTAACCCGGAGATGTAATTTTAATGAAGTAAATAACCACCTTTTTTTTCAAGTCATCCTTCGAAGGGTTAAATAGATATTTTTTTTTTTCTAATAAAAAACCGCGTATAACATTGTGACTTCCCCCCTCACAACACAGTCACCGCCTGCGGGGCTTTACAAAACCTTATTATTTTTCTCGTATGGGTCCAGGGCGTTACAAATGAGATGAGATTTCCTCCTAAGAAAAATATATATATCCATGGGTATACAAAAAAGACTTCGCCGTAGCTACAATGCCAATGAATACCACCGCAACAAGTTTGGTTGAGAACAATCTATCACCTCACCTAATATGTATGTAAATATATACCGTTCTTGTTATGAGATTCCAGAACAACACTTCGTCAAACAAAATTTACAATTCAACGAAATATTCCTTTTTTCTTGCATTAAACACATTTTCTTAAGTATATGTGTGTAGGAATGACTCGATATTTTCGAACGCGAAGGAAATGCACGGCGAGGGGCTTTTGACAGCTTCATGTAAGAGAAAATTATTGTATTTCCAGAAACAAATTGTTTCGTTTTTTCATGTAAGAAACAGAAAAAAAATGGCGATAGACTGTCTGAAGAACAATGAACTCAAAATGTTTCAATGAAGAATGAAGAATGATGAAAAAAGCAATAATTTCCTGAAAGTAATGAATGCCCAAGCATTGGTGATCGAGTAGGTTCAATTAGTGCTGAAACCCGATGCCTATTCCATCCTGACCCCAATCGATTTACCATAGACGGTATTTTGAAAAACACTTGAACACTTGAATGCCTCCAAATGGTGGTGTACCTCTTGCCTCCATGTCAGACCGGAACTTTTCATTGGCCAGTGAATGAAACTATTCCGATTCAAATATTTGTCTCATTTATGGCCACTCATGACCGGTAGTCAGGATTAGCCTCTCCTGCAAGCTTATCAAATGAAATTATTTTGGTCAGTGAAGGGGGGCGGGGTAGTTGCACAAAATCACGTATAATATACTTTGCTTGCAATTTACACGAATGATGCCGATTCTGCGAGGATTCCAAAAGCACGGTCATGTAGCACATAAAACTCTATAGTCCACTGCGATTTTAGAGGATCGAAAAGGCACAATTTCCTGGAGTCCCAGAAATCTGGAAGCCTATTTTTGAGTTGTCGAGAAAAAATGCCGCAAGTGGGATCCAAGGACGCCGAATAAGAAATAACATTATCCCGCCTAAATAGCAACCACACGTGCGGCATTTTCTTCGCGACAACTCTGAATATTCCTCCCGGAGTTATTTCACAAAAATAATCAACTGATTCTGAATCGAGACGAAATTTAGTAAAATGTATTTTTATGCGTCTATATGTAATGTGCTGGAAAGTCAGAGAAGTCGGTAAAATCTGGGATTTTCTAATTTTCCTAGACATGCCCTACACTTTACAGCATCCGAGGACATCCAGGCTTATTATTTAGGCTGGGGACAGGCGCGCGGATCCAGGGAGGGGCTCAGACGGCTTGAGTCCCCGCCTTTGGGTCAGCGCTCGATGGGTTCGAGTTGCAGGTCTCATGTTGGCTCCGGAAAAGGCGAGGAAATCGTGAAATTCCACAAAATAATGTATCCAGCCCCCAAAATTTTAAATTTGGGCGATTAGCCGTCTTGCGAACAGACAGTCGAGCAATTTTAAAGCGTGAGGGAGCTAGCACGAGGAGTTGGAGGAATCTTTATGATGGGGGGGGGGGAGTCAACCAGTTGGTACGGTGAAAACGGTCATATTCAGAGGGGGGAACGAAATGCCAGTTCCTCGATTATAGGTCGCTCATAGTCAATTAACCTTTTAAGGGTGAGAATCACCAGTATATGCTGAGTCAGATTATGCATTTCGGCATGAGTTGAGCCATTTTCGAAGCGCGAAGGCTCAGTTTGGCCAGTTTTAAAGCACAAATAAGTTTCGCCGTTTCCCGGGCACGAATCACCCGTTTTGCCATTTTAGAGTGTGATGAGCCAATCAAGCAGTTTTATAGCGCTATAATAGTCGGTTTATCCAGACCCCCATGGTGCATGTAACCATAACCAACAATGAGGGGGGAGGGAGTCGATGAGTTGGTGAAATGAGGGCGACCCATGTTTTGGTGAGCAAACACCAGTGGTCAGTGCGCGAATAGCCGTGTTTGGCCATTTTCTGGGAACAAATAGCCATTTTGAACGCACGAATCGTCTTTTAGCCACTGTGAAGCGCAAACTACTAGTTTTGCTATTTTTAGATCTTGAGTTGATAATACAGTATGCAATTTTTGGGGCGTACCTACATAGCCACTTTTGCAATTTTTTTGGTGCAAATCGTCAGTCCGGACAATTACAGGCAAGAATGCTCAGTTTGGCAATTTTTTTTTATGCTGAAACGAACTGTTTTGCGAAAATAACAAACGTAGGACGCTCGGACTGGGCTTAAATTGTAGAAAATTTAGTTGGCTTCAACAATGTATACTGTGGCCATGCTCGAAAAACACTTTCTTCTGGTATTTTTGTTTAACAACCTAAAAAATTGATGGAATTTCGTGGTTTTTCGAGAGCCACGAGTTGAGCACAAGGTTTTGAAGGTTGCAAACTTGAGTATAAACTACTCTCATTGGCCCTAACAATGTGCAAAAGAAAAAAATTTCGCTCCGGCAGCTGGCGGTCGGAAAGAGTGCATTTCATTTTGTATTCGGATACCCTAAGCCGTCCCAGAAGTAGTAATGTTGAGACCATCATTTGTTTCGTTAATGTTTGACCCTCCCTCATAATGTTTGCTGCCGGGTTTGTTTAAGCTGAACTTAATGGGAATCAAAGGCTATTTCAAAATGGAATCATCATACCGAATATAATGCTTCTGGAATCAACTGGTGATTTGTAGTGATTTTTTTACCATTTCAACCCCTATTTTCCCCCCTCCACCTTGACCGATTTGGCCCAAATGCAATACCGACCGGTGTCTTATGACTACTGATTTTTGTGCCAAAGCGCGTTCCGCTAAATTAACTTCTACGAGAGTTATCGTGCTAACAAGGAAACGGCCATAAAGATATATATATATATATATATAAAGAAATATATAGAGATATATATATGAATTCCGGAGACCACTGAATTCGTGTTCTAGAGGTTCTGAAACGTGAAAAAAACATGACATGACCCATGTTTGCCACCATCACGACGAGACCAATAGTGCATTTTCAGAATGAAATGCACTAAAAACATGCCATGACCCATGTTTGCCACCATCACGACGAGACCAATAGTGCATTTTTCAGAATGAAATGCACTAAAACACTTACATGCGCATATTTGCGATGTTTGATGTTTATATTGACTGGCCTATCTCATATTAGTGGCGAATTAGTGGTGGATTAGTGAGTGGCGATCACTATACATTTTTATTTTAGCTTGGAATGAGCGTTTTTTAAAATTTCAATCGTGAATTAGCGATTTATCCAATTTAGCTGCCAATTAGCTCATTCTTCGTTTTTTTTTTTTTTTTTTTTTTTTTTTTTTTTTTTTTTCTATTGAGTTATAGCTTTTTCTCTATTATAGCCATGAATGTTAGCGCATTCACTGAATTTTTCGCCGCGTACTATGCCCTTAACACTAGCACGTTATCGCTCATTCTCATCATTAGCGCCTTACGGACCTACAGAAACTGGGGATTTGCGCATTTCCCTATTTTAGCCGTACAGTTGCCTCCAGGTAAGCCACGAATAAGTAATTTCTCCATTTCCAGCAGAGCGAACTTGCTATCGGAATTGTAAATAGCGCTTTTTCTCAACCAGATACCCGCATTGACGATCCCTCATTTGGAGGAGTTTCGACCGGGACACAGCACCCACTTGAGCCCTTGGTGATTTTGACTAAAATGACCAATTTTCTAAATTTGAAAGGAACGGAACTGAATGACTGAAGGAATCCGACAGTCGAAACGATCAACCGTTGTTGGAGGTTCCACCTCCGATGACGCCGTTCTTGACCAGCGTTTTTTTGCGTAGGAACATTATTTCCTTTTCAGGAAACATCTTTAAAACACAAAATACCAGTCGTTTTCATCAAGAAAATCGAGGTTTTCTGCATAGAAACGTTATCTCATTCAACCAATCAAACTTTTCTAGTATTTATCACCTCGAAAATCACCCTTTTGAGCGGGAAAATTGTGATTTCTGCAATCGCCACCTTTATCTCGCTCTTTGTGCATACGGGCTGTGCTTTGCGACATCAGTGGCAGTAGGGACTCAACGATGTCAACCGCGCGAGTGGTACTGTAGTTTAGCGATTATCGCCTAGTACTGAACGGCCATTGTTGACCCAGGGTCATTCGATAGATAGGCTATGGTCCATGGTAAAACGGTTCTCGACATGGGATGGTCAGTTTAGTAAATTGCGGTAGGCTTGGGGGCATAACTTGACTCGATTATAGAAAGCGGGGCTGAATCTCAGTTCGCGCTGTTCAAGTTGCTTGGCTGACTTATTATAGTATATTACATGGCTGGGGTGATTTCAGTGCGCTTTGTCATGATGGTGGAAAGACAAACGTTGATGAAGTGTGCGGGGGGATTAATAAGGAAGAAAGTAAAAGAGGAATCTATAGCGAGCGGCCGATTCTTATTTCATTGGCCAACTATAATACCTCTGCTCCTTATACCATTTGAATGTCAGTGAGCTCTTTTCTTATTTTATTTACTAAGCGAAAGGTTAAATTCACTCCAATCCATCAAAAGGACATTAGACGAGGCTATAAACAGTCTATTTTTATGTTCTAAAAAGAGCGCCATTTTTCCCCCTTCATGATTGCAAAGAGACACGACAAAAAGAAGGTGCCAAGGTTGAAAAGGAGTGTTTTTTGAGGACAAAATGCGGTATAATTAAGGTTGTTGTTAGGGCGAGATGTCGCGACACTTGATTACAGGGTATATGTTCGCCTACACAAACTGATCATTTTTTCATTTGAAAGGGGGCTTACAAAAACAAAAAAACCTAGCTTTTCTAATAGTGTCACCCCCTTGCCCATCCCTCACCAATTTCACGTCACACCATTGGGGTTTTTTTTTAAAGGTTTCTACGTTTCAATCCTTTCTTTATCCTTCGGGGTTGGCCACTATTGTCTAAACCTGAAATCATAGAAAAAGAAATAATACATGTGTGTGTGATTCCCTTCTATGTGAAACAATAACACTATCGAATGAATCTGCGGTTTTTACTTGAAACACGTACAAACCAACTGTCTTTTTTTTTGTTTCGAAGCTCACAAAAAATTCAAGAAAATCGTGATTTCCCCCCCCCCTCCTCGTGATACAAAATAATGAAATCAAAACAACAAAATAAACTGATTCAAAAGAGTCTTGCGGGGAAAAAGCGTGAGAACCGAGCCAGATTTTTTTCTCCCTTTTCTTCTCCTCTAGTCTTTTCCATTTTTTTCTAGGAGGGCAATCAAATTCGACTTGAGTGTGTAATCAAAAACAAGTCACTAGAGCTTCTTTATGGCAAATTATATCCCGTAGTATGTCTTACGACTCACCGTTGTGTCCATGGAAAGGCAAAGAGAGAGAGAAGGAGAGGAAACCAGCGGTTTTTACCATTTATATCGTCAAAACTGTGAGCTGTGCCGTTAAAGCTCAAACTTTAGTTAAAGAAAAAGAAATATGTTTTCTTTTTTAAATGGCGTAGTCGTTTCGTGATGCCAGAAGTCTTTTTCTCATTCCTCGACAAAAGACGGACTCACGATCGGGATTAGAAGTATCACTCGAGGGTTTAGCCTCACTGTTTGGAGAGCTGTTCACTTACGATTATCGCGTTTGAAAAATGTACACACTTGAGATAAAAAGTAAGAAGGAGAAAAAAAAAACGTCCAGCCCTGCCTTCCTTGTGTACCTCCACCGAAACCAGCTAGCCCACTGTACAACCCCGCAGTGCCCGTCATTCGAGATCGTGAGAAGTGCTTCAGTCACACAGTCATCCAATCCTGTGATTTTTTACGAGAGAAACGGAGTAAAATAGTTTTAAGGGGGTGGGTGGTGGAAGGGTTGATGTGAGGGCCTTTATGGCATAGAAACGATAAAGCCATCGAGAGTGTGTTTAAGGAAACACCTCCCACCCCACCAATTACTACGAAATGAAAATTTTACATTAAAACAAAAAAAACAAAATTTTAATAGTGTCTTCTTCCAACATCAAAATTTCCGCTCAATCATCCTCTCGACTGCCTGGAATTTTTCCACTATTCAACGTATTCATCGCGTCACGCACTCCCGCTATCCCGTCACCACCACGCGCTGATCATCACAAACAGAAAATTCTCGGCGCCGAAATACGGGTATAAATCATTCGAATGACGCTCATAAAACGAGATTTTACTGCCCTAAGGGGACCTCTGATGTATAGGAGAGGGGTAAGTGATACTGCATCGCCGGATTCCGACCGTACTTTAATTAAGTAAATATATATAAACCGGGCCCAATTAGTCAGACATAAAAGGTCTTTATTTTCATTTATCTCTCAAGTAAGATGGAGGATGTTTAAAGTGGTGAGGTGGTGGAAGGACCCAAAGAATGAGGGAGTGTGCTTTCATTCATAAATTTACTTCGTAAAAAAAAAAAAATTGAAAAGTAACAATCTTGATATGCAGAAATATCAGGGCGTACTGAAGAACGCGGGGGAGAGAAAAACCAGTTGGATAAGGGCATGAATCCACTTCACCGTCCCTCGAATGCCTTCTGTATAATAAGCGGTGGTAGTCTTTTCTGATTTTATGAAATACTGACTCAAAGCGGATTCGGTTGAGGGTGAAGAAGTAGGAGCCAGGTTTTTTTTTTGACGTAATAATACACTTCGAACGAGATTTGTCAGCTTTTTCAACCCTCGAGCACGTCCGATACACCTTCTTCGCCTTCACTTTTCCATATTTTTTCGTTATCCAGGAGCTGGGAAAAGCTCTGCGCCTACCCATTCATTACTGACATAAATTTATGAGTTTAAAAACTTGAGTGCATAATTTCAAAACAAATATATCCGCGTGAAAGTGGTTGCTAATTTCCGAGATGATTTATTAAAGCGTTGGGAGAGGGAAAGCGAAGGGCAATAGTTGTCCATTTTGTTGCAATCAGGCTAGAGAGTTTCTGGAAGATTCCTAAAAGACGTGTACTCGCAGGTAAATAAGTGCGTTTCAAATATTGCAAAGCGGTGGAACTCAAATGTCTCCCGCATTATGTGCGTTGAGAACGTTAAAGAGGAGAATCTGAGGGGAAGGGGCCCCCTACAATTTTTTTTGGATTCATAAGAGAATATTGTGAATTGAAATTGGTTGCATTCCCACATATTTGATTTTGATGACAGACAGAACCGGTTTTCGACTCTTTAAAGGAGCCATCCTCAGTGTCACTTTTCACTTTTAAAACTCGACTATTCGTACCCTGAAAATATCAATCACACTGGTTATTCACTCTCTCTAAAAGGGCCATATTGACAATTTATGCCCTATAAATAGCCAACCGACCACACAAATTCGCACCCCACAAATAGCTTGCGACTGACTATACTCGCACCATGAACATGGCAAAACTGACTGTTTGCATTCTCAAAATGGTTAAACTACCGATTTACGTATTGAAAACAGCAAAACTGAGTTAGTACCCTAGAATTGACTGAAATGGCGGATTCTTGCCATAAAAATGACCATACTGACAGTTTGCGCCGTAAAAATGACCAAACTGGTTATTCACGCCACACACACAATTCACACTTTAAAAATCCCTGAGCGTATGACTACTGTCTACTGACCACTGACTACTGACCATTCGCGCGTCAAAAATAGCCAAACTGAGCCTTCACGCCTTGAAAATGTCTTAACTGACGATTCGTGCCTTAGAAACTGCGTATTTAGCCCTGAAAATGACATTATTCTCGAACCAGAAACTCACGGTATAAAAATGGCCAAACTGATTTTTTGCGCTTTATATATACAGAGCCTACAGACGATTCGCACTTTCAAAGTGGCTATCTACAACCCAAAAATTGCCAAACATGGTCATTCTCGCCCAAAGCGATGAACTCACCACTAGCGTTTGCGCACCAAGCATGGGTCGTTCTCATCGTACTTACTGATCGAACATCCCCCCCCCCCCACCCACTCACAACGTTCACTTTCGTTACATGCACCTTAAGGACTGGATAATCTGACTCTCGCGCTATTGACAACTTTCATAAATGCCGCAGCGCACTTATCGAACAAGTTACGACTATATACAGTGGGAAAAATCACGGATTTGGCTCATTATGAACCAGTTTCGCGGCACAAAAAAAGCAACTTTGTATGTTTCGCTGCTACAATAAAGCAAAATTTCGCGCTGGCGGCTCATTCTGAAGGTTGTTTTTGGGAAGTTTTTGTGGTTAACTCCCTGAAAAAACAAAATTTCACGGCTCTGCTTCACCGAGAAAAGCAATTTCGTGGGTTGCACGGAACTAAAAACAAATGTTTGCGTGCTTGAACCATTCAAAAAGCAACTCTGTGTGGAATGGCTCATGGAAATAATCGCAGTTTCTCATGGCTGGCTCCTTGAAAAAAAAATTTCGCTGTTTCATCTCCTTCAACCCCAAATTTTGTGGATCTATGTTATGATTTGCAGTGAATTGATTTTCCGTTCAGTTTTAGGGGTTGGGGGGAGGAGTGCTCTCTCAACTTTGGGAGGGATGAGCTCGAGCCCTGCTGCAACGGACGTTGTCATAGTATTGTAGAGGTACGTGATAACACTGTGGAACCATGAGTATTTTTCAAATTTATCGAAAAGGGGCTTGAGAATTATTATCTTTTGATAAGGGGAGGGGGGTTAATACGACCAACTAGAGGGGCTAAGTCCCTATAGCTCCTAATTAAATCCACCAAAGGGGTTTAATTGACAAAACAGTGAAGCCAGTCACGGCCAAAAATGGCAGATTTCGAACGTTTTGCCTTGTCGTGGATACTCTCGACTCCTGACTTCCAGAATAGGCCCTATACATATAGAGATTCGCGTGCGCTGTTCTTAGGGAATATTTCCGTTAATCCGCGGCTAAAATGTAGAAAAAAGAGCCAATTCTCTGGCGTAGAATACACGCCAATTCGTGGCTTTGTAAAGACCATTTCGTTGCTCAGATTGAGAACAAGGTCTGGTTCACGGTAGAGTTGAGGAATGAAAAACATTCGTTCGAGGTTGAAGAAGTAACGTGGGGAGTTCGAGGGGTTCGATCATTTAAAGGGAAACATTTCGCATGTTTGGCTCTCACAAAAAGCAATTTCACTAGATCGAGTCTTATAAAATCCGAATTTTGTGACCTTGGCCCTTTCAAAAAACACATTTCCATGGTTTTGGCTCTAAAAAAAAAAAAAAAAAAAATTGCCTTGGGGTTGGTTCTTTGAAAAAACAAATTAAACTTGAAAAAAAAATTAAAGCTTTACGAGTTCAAAAACTCAATTCCCCAGAATTTGTGCTTGCAAAACTAAATTCCAAGGTTTCCACTAAATTTTTGCTTTTTCATGACCAAATTTTACGGGGTTGACTATCAGAAAAACCAACCGTGGGTGTGGTTTTCTAAACAGCTAATACATGTATAGATTCGGGGGCTTTTAAAATTCACTCGTGGTTTTCACTCAGACAAAAACGAAATTTCACGAGTCCGGCTCTTTAAAGAACGGATTTGGCTCTCTCAGAAACACCCAATTCGCGGGGTTGGGTCCTTAAATAAAAGACAAATTAGTTTGTTTGGCTCTTTCAAAACCCAGTTCACAGGAGGGGAGCAGGTATAAAAAGCAAAACTCATTTCTGGCTAATGCGCTCGTATTCGCAAAGCCATTAAAAAAAAAAAAAAAAAAAAAAAATTCTTGGGTCTATGGTTCGCACCAAGAACAATATTTCGTGGGTTTCCCTGCCACAAAAACCAAATTTAGCGCTGTAATATTATGACAGCAATGGTACTGTGACACGTGGCGAAGTTTATGAGTGGCTAAAAAGTGAATTGCGTTGGCAAAAAAAAAAGAGATCTCGAGCAAGACTAACGGTGCCCGGACTAAAGTCAAGAACAGAAAAAAAGAGAAATATGCTAACAAATACGAAAAGGTGTGGCATTTGGGATTGCTCTAATTGACATCTCTGGAGAGTCCTGCAAACCATACTGAGTGGGGGGGGGGGTGAGTTGTAGGTGCTTCCAGGCACAAATATACATTTTATCCTGTTTTGTGATGGCGATTCCTCTCTATAGTGGAGAGAAAGAAAATAAAAAGAAACACGCTCAAGCAGCCTGATCCTCAAGGCGTAACTAACTCAACGGGCGGACAGACAAAAGGCAAGAAAATATGCCTTATGCCAATTACTAACACCGTCTTGAAAATACAGGAACTTTTTTTTTTTTTTATTCCTCGACCTCCTCCTTTTTCTCACTCACACTTTCCCCCACTCCGTTATTTTTATTGCATTGTCAACTATTTGAGCGTAAATCTTAAGACCAAGGGCCCTCACACCCAGACGACTTTTATGAACACTGTGAAACACACGGCAATTCAAGCCTAGCTGAAATTTATTGTTAGCAATGACTAGCGTAAATGGACTCCATATGTTTCTCGAAGTTTTTCACGAAATACCTACAGCAAAAAAAAAGTTTTTTGAAATTTTTGAAAAGAACGAATCGTTAATTATTCACGATTCCGTGATTTGTAAAGGAGTCAAAAAAGAAAAAGAAAACAAATAAAAAAATAAATAAAAAAGGAAAAAAATGTGGCCGAGCTTCAAACGAGGATTTAATGAAATGCTCTTTTGTCAGAAGTTGACTCAAAAGTCGTGCCCGTTCCTCATCCCGTCAGCCCGTCCTTTTTCCTTCCAACTTCTGTTCATAAAACAGGCCTTATTAAATGTTATTCTTCGTGTCATTCCCGTCAAGTTATGTTTCCAAGAAAAAAAAGAAAGAAGAAATACCGACCTATCTTGGATGTGCCCCGCCCCTTTATTCAACATTTCAATTTCGAACCAAATCCTCCGAAGCTTAAGCTTGATGAACAACCATTGTGTATGGGCGTTTTTTGATTGAAATGTACTCCGAAGCTTGAATCCCCCAGAGGTCCTGGGATCCTTCCGTTGTTTTGAAAGAGAGAGAAAAAAAACTTCTTTTTTCGCGAGATTCCTCACACGATACTATGGCGTAAGTGCAAAGCATCCCTTTTGTACCACCCAAAGGGGTAAAAATCGGACAAAAGAAGTACAGGGATAATAGCGAAATTCAGAACAATAGAACGGTGATATTCCGTCCCGCTGATGATCCATCATCTACTTTGGCCACGCTTGTCTTCGCGAAAAAAAAAGGGGGATGATGTTCGGCGGCAAAAAGAGGAGGACGTTTTTTTTTTCGTACATAAACAACCCCCTTGGGGCTACGCTCCCGGGGAAGAAAACGACGATTACGATTTTTACAAGTGCTCACGCGCGATGCCCCGTTATTGATGGTCCGTTCCCTTTCACCCCCTTATCCAGTGGTTTTTTTTTTCCTTCTCCTTCTTTCAACCCCCTGATGCCAGCCTGCCTGTTTTTTGATTGATTAAACCACCCCCTTCGTCCCCACACTCTTCTTTATCCAGGAGCCCTTCAAAATAAGGGAGAAAAATCCTCGAGAACCAAAACCCTATGAAGAAAAAAAGAATAAATAATGTAAGGAAAAAAAAGTCTCCGCATTTTGTGAGAGGATGATTAATCGAAACGAGAGCTGTTCAGGTGGAAGTGGTAGGGTTAACTTGTTATACTCCTGGGAACTCTAGAAGCTCAACGGAATTTTTGTGCTTTTCAAAAAACTCGCCTTTCATTTAGAAAAATATCTTTTTTTGTTTGTTTGTTTTTTGTTTTTTTTTACTTCCTTCTCATATTAAATCTCGGGATTATTTTGATAAATTTAACTTTATTTGTAGAACCTTTTTTGTTATAAACAATTCCTATGAAATGCTATTTTATTAATTTAAAAGGAAGAAATTGAATTTTAACGAGATGTTTAAGCTGGAGTCGAGACGAAAACACGCATCTACTTGTCTCCTCGAAACCACCTACCTATCCACCCGCAGTGTATAAGTATAAGAAAGGATCCCGATGAATGCACCGCCCCTCGAGGCAAACAGTCTTCCTCTCACTTTTCTCTTAAAGCTCATTCACGAAGTCCTTTTTACTTCTTTTTAAACCACCTATATCGCCCCCCTCCCCGTCCACAACTACCATAGTTTCTCATTTTTCAACGCATTAATCACCCGAAGTAGATCTCCTTTTTTGCTGCCTACCAATCCCCCTCAACCCCTTCCACCCTACCGAAGAGGAGTAGTAATGGGTACTAACTTGACTTTTCGATCAAGCCCCCTCCCCCAGCGCTTTCCCTAAAACTCTTTCCAACCCAGAAAATTACTCAAATACTGGGAAACCTAGTCCCAATGACCACCGAACATCACTCTTGTGACCTTTCACCTCAATGAGAGAACGAGAAGCCGCGTGTCATGTACATAATTATAGTTGCTAACAATAAGAAAAATTGATCCTCGAGAAATGAAAGCCGCTGGGTGATTCGATCTATCGAATTAACATGTGTTTTTTTAATGACAAATGTTGGACTTGGAGTCTGGATTGGAATACATTTAAAAAACCCGTTGTTCACCGGAACTCGGGAATTAAGAGCTAGCTCAACTATTCCTAATACTTTTATTATTATACATATATTTACTGAAATTTACGGCTTAGAACTGATAATAGGGCTGTAAAAGCAGATGAAAAAATATATCAGTGAGGAGAGGGGCTGGGTTAATTTGCATACATGATCTCCAGTTCGAGCCTCCCATAGGGATGCCAGAGCATTGGCTTCCACAGACGAGGACAAAACACTTGAAAAAAGAGGACAAATGACCTAAATTCGAGGACATAATTATTTAGGATTTGTATCTCATTGTCAGTCTCATACTGGCCCCGCAAAGATTCACCCCAGTGCAAATGGCTGATTTTTTGCAAACTGACGTAGAATAGTCGGTGGAAGGTGCGGGGTGCTTCATAACAAAATTTGAATTGCAATGGTTACTACATGAGTACAAGATTCGATAGTTGGAGCACGTGCTATATAAATTTAGTCACCATGATAATGAAGGGCATTCAACGTCAATCGTGATCAAGGACACTCAACTTCAAATGAAAAAAAAGAGGATTTCCACCAAATATAATTGCTACGTGCCACGATGCAACATTTATTGAAAAATTTGCAGAGAAGAAGCTTCTGTAGAACGCGCTGTTTTCGAGTTACCGGCAAGAAAAACCATTAGCATTGCCCCCCCCCCTCTTCCTCCTAGGGGTCAGATGTTGATTCGTTCCTGTCATCATCTCCTCATAGTTCTCACTGTTACCTCCACTAATTCTCATTCCATTAATCACGGATATCACGACAAAATGCAAGTAAAATTAAGTGCGAGTTTCTGCGCAACTTCAAGCCGCTTCAAACACATCCACCAGAAGGCAACTGTAAACAATACTGTAGCAATAGCAAACAGTAACTATAGATCGACAAGTTTCTTATGGACTGAAAGAAGTGGTAAATTCAGTGAACTTTCTAAATACTGGACATTTCTATAAAATCTAAATTTCTAAAAAAATCTGGAAATTTGGGCCCTCAGGGTCCATTAGAAACTTGTCAAGCTGTATCATGTGTGTCTACTCTACGAATGTTCTTTCAGACGAATTGCTCTGAGGAATTTTGTGTTGAATATTTCTTTAAGTTTTATGAAATGGTATTAATTGAGTTAAAATTCAATAATTTTAGTATTATTCTACATTTGGCATACTAGTTTCAGGGTTGCACCCCATTCTCAATGCCGTCCAGTCTTTCAGACGCCACCACGGGGAGGGGGGGGGGTCGCGTAATCTTTGCCAGCCCAATAGGGATCGGACACGGCAACGTTGTCATAGAAATCCCGCTCCCCGCCTGTCTATCAAAGCATTATGTGGCATCCAAGAATCTACCAATCATGTTCGAGAAAACTTGGATGCCAAACAAAAGGCCTCCGTCCCCTACAAGCCAACCCGGGGGGGGGGGGGCGCCAAACAGCTGATTCCCGAGTTATCTTGCCCTTTTTCAATGAGAGGACTTTTCTGTAACTTTGAGGTATCGCGTTTTCTATGAAAAAGTCAATGCCTTCGATAGTTGGAGCACGTGCTATATAAATATATAGCGTTCCCTATTTGCACAAAATTCTGCAACGGGGCTATTCATTTCCACCCGTCTTCTCCACTAACATATGATTTAATTCAGTGAATTTAAGTGAGTAATTTTAGCGCCGGCGCTATCCACCCGTCCTCTCCGAATTGGAACATAAGCTTTTAGACAAGACGGGAGGGATAGCGCCGGCGCTATGTTTTACTGATGCGCTTTCAACGCACTGGAATCAGTCCATTGGGAGGAGGTGAAGAAAGATTCAGTGTAAAGATAGTTTGGAAATTCATTCCCCAGGCCGCGCCATGGTGGGGTGGATGGTGGGAGAGATTGGTGGGCCTGGTAAAGCCACTTTTGCGAAAGGTTCTTGGAAGAGCGGTGGAGTCTAGAAACGAGATGAATACGCTTCTGCATGAGACTGAAGCGCTGATAAACAACCGACCTCTGACAAACCTCACTCAAGACCCTAATGACTTGTTCCCGTTGACGCCGGTATTGTTTCTTAGTCTTGAATGGGACGGAAGTTCCTGACTTGAACTGTCTTGGGGAAATGGATGTTAATTGTTTAGAGTGACAACTTAAATGTGTCTCCACTTTGAAAAGTTTTGTTCCGACAGCAGCCTGTCGGGAAAAGTGCATTTCATTCATGCGACAATCGAGTCAAACCTCATAAGTTAGACCGATATCAATCAACTATGAATCACATTTAGGCCGTGGTATAGAAAGTCAAAATCATAAAATCGTGTTTCTATTTACTGCAGGCTCCTTTTTTGGCACCAACTGAGGGGGAATAAAATGATGAAAATGAAACAGAGTCGGTTTGGTTGCATATACGATATGGGAAGGTGGACTCTTGTTAGAGGAGTTATTTGCAATTAAAAGCTTTATCCCGGCCTAAATTTCATTCATAATTGATTGATATCGGTCTAACTTATGAGGTTTGACTCGATTGTCGCATGACTGAAATGCACTTTTCCCGACAGGCTGCTGTCGGAACAAAACTTTTTTCAGGTTACGTTAATTTTCAGATCAGTTAAATTAGGTTAAATGGCATGTCACAATTTCACCATTGCGCAATGCGGAGTGCCTGGGTTCGAATCCGAAACAATTTTTTAAAAAATTTTTTTTGTTCCTCCCTTTTTGGCCCACCTCAGGATTTTTTACTCAATATTTATTAGGCTGTAGGCAAATAAAATAAAAGAGACGGCTCAAAATTCAGTGTCAATGAAATTTCTTGGTAATTGGGTGGTCCAGTAAGGCATAGCGTTAATTTAATAGCTCCCCTCCGCCGAGAACTCCCCTGCCATATCAACGGATTTGGTTCACAAGGGTCTCATACGAAAGCGCGTTCATTTCTCATTACTCGTGTCAATTTTGGGGGCAATTGCAGCAACAGCCGTGCGGTAGCGAATTTTCAACTAATTCAAACCCCTCTTTCACACCGTTTCCGTGGACCGATTCATCTGGATCACGAACTCGTCCGAGATATTCACGCTATTGATTTTTAGACCAAATTTGGTTGCCCTAAGCCAAAAATTGCGACCGTGATCGTGCTAACAAGCGAGGGGCCATATATATATAGCAAATCGAACCGACCTCGGATTCGTGTTCTAGGGGTTCTGAAACGTGAAAAAAAAGTATCACAACCCATATGTGCGACCATCAGGGCGAGACCAATAGTGCATTTTTTGAATGAAATGCACTAAAAGAACTTAACAAGAGATTACGTGCTGAATATCTAGTGCGACTGGTGCAACCGGCAAAGAAGACAAAGTCGAGCAATTTTAGTCGCAAATTAGCCGTGTATCACATTCAGCCATGAGTTAACGCTTTTTCTCTACATTTTAGCCGAATTTGACCCCAGACACCACTAATCGCGCCACTAAGCGCTTTTTCTCAATTTGGGCCATGAATTAGGACAGTTTTTCTCAAGTTTAGCATTGAATTACCAATCACCCCCCCCCCCTTTATTTATGATTTTTTTTTTCTAATTTTTTAGCGAAATTTCCTCCAGCAAAGGGGAATTAGCGTTTTTTTCAATTCTATTCCGTGAATCAACGTTTATCTCAATTATAGTGGTTTGTCTAAATGTTGCTGATTACAGAGTTACTATTTTTTAGCCGCAAATTGTCGTTTTTTCTAGATTTCAACTTCAAATTAGCTGCTTTTTTCACTTTTAGTCATGAATTAGCGATTTTTTTTTACATTTTAGCCGAATTTGTCCCCGATTTAGCAGTGGTTTTCTCGAATGCCTTGGTCGAGGCCTTGGCTGGAGCCCTCGTCAAACATGAGGAGACATCTGTGGATGTCTGGTGGTGGTATCCCAAGGATCTCAATCGCCTTCTTTGTAGATGTTATGTCACCTCCCAACCTGTGTGGTGACGAGGTCTGAGGGAGGGGGTGAGCCCTAGCAACGCTTCAAGACTCGATTTGGTTGCACTAGAGAAATCTGCAAGAAAATTGGTGAAATTAATGGCTTGCGAAAGAACGAAACCAACGGAATTTGGTTCTTGTAATTTGGTGTTGGAAGTTGAGCCAAACCCTCTAAATTCGTTTATGAAAGAGCCAGCCCCCCAAAATGATTTTCTTAATCGTCAACCCCGTCGAATACGTGTTCGAAGCTAAGCCAGTGATAGTTGGAGGCTAAAACCACATAATTTGGCGTTTGAAATATACAAACCCACGAAAGTTTGATTCCTTGAAACGGCCAATTCTCGCGATATTTAAAGCTTTATTTGAAGACTGGTTTTTATGATTATTATGAAGCCGAATGATTATTATGATTTTTTTAGTAATTATATATTAACTTCGGCTGTACAAAAAATAGCGTACTACACTCGGGTTGTATTCCTCATTACGATCTCGGGCGACAACTTCCTGTCGCCCTCGACCGTAATCAGCATCGCATACCGCCCTTGGATCGTAATATACTATTCTGTACCTGGATAGCCACTTTTTTGGTGACAATTAAAGAACCATTTTAGACATTCTTTGGGTAAATAACCTTTTTGGTTTCGGATTGTCTGTTTTTTGGCTTATAATTTGCCAATTTTCAACCGGAAATTCAGACTCTGTGTGGTATAGGAGTCACAGTTTCCTGGCTAAATAGACAGTTTCAGCTGGTTGATTTCCCACATATTAACAGTACAGTGAAATTTCAGAGGCGTTCACCGCTTCGATTATAAAAATTGTTCTCTTGAAGACAAGAAATATAGCTAATTCCTAAGGCAAACACCGCTGTGGGGGGATAACTTGTGACGAGCCAAATTATGGTGACCGTGACCCTGTAAGATTTTAGACGACATAATTCGCCCACAGGCTTCCCAACTAAACTGGTTGTATATGACGCACATATACCTATACTTATTATAAGGTGACGCCCTTCTTCCCCTCTTGGTACACATTTGAATACGATGTTAAATAAAAGTACAGTAGGGGTTTCGGTTTAGTAGTTTTCCAATGTGAAACCTTCAGCTGAACAGAAATTGTTATGCCCTCTCCCCTCCCCCCTTAGCCATCAAAATTCGAATGGACCATTGCTCAGAAAAAGTGAATTTATAATTTTTTCATTTAGAAAAAAAAGGGGAACATTATTTTGAATTGAATGAGAGCGTCGATATTAACATTTTTTGTATTATTATAAATTGTCGGACTAATTTAAATTTTTTTATTCACCCCTTTTTATCAGCTTGAATAGAAAGTAATGTTTGCTCGGTAGGGATATATTCGTGGGAAGGGGTGGATTTTTATATTTGATTTTTTATTTCAAAAAGAGTCCCGTAATCTGAATTTAACCCTCCTTTTTCCAGACGCTCGTTTCTATTCAATACTTTTCGAAATGAAAGGGGGTGGTGGCAGTAGGGAGAGGGGAACAGTGATTCTTCATATGCAAATGAACCTGGTGCAAACTTGACAACAAATTGCCGAATGGGATGGCAGTTTTTATGGTATGATGGAGAGTGAAAAGAGTGGAGGGGAAATATTTTATCGAAATGATTTGTGTCTAGAACATGAAGGAAAATGCTAGAGATAGAGTTAAAAAAATTAAAAAAAAAAACTTCGTCCTCTCCGCCTATCAGCACCCTATGGCAGTCCGCAGTTATTGTCAAAGGATTGAAAGGACAGACGTACGTCTGTGTTAGAGGCAGAAGGGAAGTAACAAACAGCCTTTTGTTACTCGGGAATCCTTCATTATTCCTCAACTACTATATTTCAAGCCACTTAAAAAAGTTAAGTTTCCCATGCATCTCCCCTCCCCTCTCGTCAACTACAACCCTTCGCGTCACCTTCGAGTCATATGTCCTTTTTCAGGTTCTTCAATCTGTATCAAGTCAAGGTTGAAACAAAAGACAGGGGTATTTTTTTTTTTCGTTCAAAAGATAAAAAAAAGGATGATGAACATGAGTTTACAATTTCAGGGAGACCAAAGTTCGAGTCATAAATTACCACATAATGGGATTATCGCGTATTAATATGGGAATATTTCGTGCATTTAAAAGGATAGGATGACCCCGCCGGAAAGGGGTTGAGCGGAAACAACTTCTTACGAAACAACAATATGAAATTCCCAAGAGGCCAACCTTATGGGGTCTCGTAAGCTGAATATGTAGTAAAAATAATGAAAATAGAGAATTAATATAGCGTTTTCCATTCGTGTAGAAAATTTGCGAGTCATGGATTTAGAAAGAGGAAAAAGGAATCGGTAAATGGCGGGGATGGGGTAAATAATTACTATGTGAATCTCCTACCACCCTGTCAAAAGCATTCCTATTTTACGTCTCGTGTTTTCAACTTCACTTTCCGTTCGTAGTCCCCTATAAGGGAGATGAATGTCAAGGCGAGACAATAGTAAAGAACATTCGAATTGACGGTTTCCACCAGAAAGCTACTGGACTTCTTCAAGAGTCCGCTATCTTTCACTTGTACCCCTTAAAACCAGCCCTTATTATCTCTTTCGACGAAGAAAGCCTGACAATCCTTCCTCTTCGAGTCTCCTCGGAACCAACGTGAGAGAGAGAAGTGCACGCAACTTGCCTCGCGATAGCGTTGCAGAACAACTCGCGACACGCGCCCTCTGAAAAAAAAAAAAAAAAAAAAAAAAAAAACCGCTCTCAACGGCGGAGCATTTACATAAATTGTTAAAAGTTAGCAATTCTTTCCCTCCGTTCGACAACAACGGCTCGAGGGGATGTTGAAAAGGTCACCAATGTCTTTCACTCGCGGCCCCCTTCAATATTAGCCTCGGGGATACCGGAGGAGCCCCGTATCATATAAAGGTGGAGCCAAAGAGGTTCGAGGTTGAGGGGGGGGGGGTTCATACTCTCTCATCCTCATGCAAATCACTTAACACCCACCCATAAACTTAGCCCTAGCATCAAACCCTGGTTTTCCTACGGGTTTCACTCAAGGTTATACATCCTTGTAATTCTTGTTAACCAAGGCAAAAGGGCGAAGTTTATTCGATGTTGAGGGTCGTAATTATGCAACGCGGCTTTGACATAGGGTAGACTCTGTCGCCTCTCTTATTAGCTTACTGGCGGAACACGGATGATTTTTCCTAATACACTCCGTTATAGAATAATAAAATCATGGAAGTAAAATTCAAAATTGGATAATTTATTGCTACCATAAAAATGTTTTTTCTGCCGTTAAAATTATTTTGTCTATTTTTGAGAAAAAAAATTAAGGAAATAAAATACCCAATAATATATCTAACCAAAACTTATCCAAATTATAAATTCAAATATAACGGGGTTTCTCTACGCAGAAAGACCACCAATTTTTTTTCCTCACAAAAAGCCTAAAACTTCGTAAAAGAAATATGTAATTTTTGGTCATTAGTATTAAGTCCCTGACTTTTCGAGCAAATTAGGAAGGAGTTTTGACAGTTAGAGCCCTCATTTTTTCTTCTCCGCCTCACGCACACCGCTCCACAATCAACAAAACCTCTTCGCACCCAACTCGGGATGGTCATTCTCTAGCTCTCGACCGCAACGCTTTCCTTAATTGATATTCCATCAATGTCCATTCTCTTGAGGCAGGAAATTCAACTTCGGAATTACAGATTTTAAAGTGTGACTAGAGGGCAATTAAAGTAACACCGTTGTTTTTCTCTCTTTCTCCCGTTCTGTCTCACTTTCGCACTCAGTCGCTCACTGTTATCCTGCCCTCTCGGAATTTCTTAAAATTTAAGTGTAGGGGGTTGGTGTGGACAAATAAGACAAGGAATCCTAGGAAAATGTGCAGGTAGGCAGGGTCGTTTTATAAAAATGAGGACGTTAGTTGATCATTGGGTATAGAACTGGGTATTACTATAAATCTAATATTGAAATAACTTCAAACACAATTGAAAAGGAAAAAGTGAACTTGGTTATATACAATAACTGAAAAGGAACTCACTCAAATATTATACTTACTTCGACATTGGGTCGAGATAAAACTTCATGTCTGAGTTTGATAAGGCAGGGACCCTATTCTTGAACGCCTTGGCAACACTAGTTTCGATTGCATTATTGCTTTTTTGAGGAAGCAACATTGCCTAGTCGAATTCTTGAAATTTGCAGTATTGCTTTGGGCACCGTTTTTCTCAGGTAATAATTATCGCCTTTTTGTATTTTTTATGAAACACCCCCAGCCGGTGTTTCCACACGGTGGCCCCCAGAAACAGTGAAATGACATTTTATCGACTTTTGCCTCAAATTAGCGTGTTTGTAAAGCTAACATGCGATTTAGCGATTTAGCATCACAATAATAGCCATCAATTAGCATTTTTTTCTCAATTTTAGATGCAAATGTGAGCTTTTTCTTAATTTTAGATGTGAATTAGCCCTTTTTCCAGGCTTTGCTGAGAGTTAGCATTCAGCGTTGTCAATTATAGACGTAAACTTGCACTATATGAGCAGTGAGTTAACGAGTTTTCTACAATTTAGACGTAAAATGTATGAATGTACCATTCATGAAAATTAAACCTAAAACTCCCTATTTTTTTATCTTCAAGCTTTTCGAAAGCGTCCTCTGAAAAGGCGCCCGGGTCTGTCTGCCTCACCCACCCCACACACACATACGCACCCACACCCTCACTTATTGGATGGATTGTTTCAACGTGATGAAATACATTTTGACGGATTTCTGACGGCATTTTGGACTTCACTTGACGGGAAAGGCAAAATGTTAGCCGGCAACGCTGCTAACCTCCCTGCTAATAAAAAGTTATGTACAGTCAGCGACTGTAATATGCAAATTTCTGTTGTCCAACAGGGGCATTGGGCTGTATAGTCACAGTTTAACGATGAAACAAATAATTTCTGAGAAGGTTCAGTGCTCAGGCTTCAGCGTAAATTGTCAGGGTCCAGAGGCCTAAATTACGGTCAGAGTCCTTGGCTTGAATTTCCGGATTGGCAGATGGCTAGTCATGAATGTATATTGATCCACTTTTTCGTCCATCACAGAAAAATTGTCTCATAAGCTTTCCCAATATTTCTGGGAACCTTAACTGTCCGGTTCGGAGCTCCACAGATTTTGGGATAAATGTACACTTTTATGGATAATGATCCACTATTTTTGGGGCTCAATTGAAAATTATTTTCTGGGGCAAATTCCCCGGTTTTTAGATTAATCAATTTCCAAGATCAGGGACCCTTCATCTTCGTTATTTATTTCATTTACATTCCTTTCTTGATTTCTGAAATCCAAGCCCATTAAGAAGGCGTGCACAGGGTAACAGACCCTGTGCTTGATAAGATAGGTTTGGCTTCAACCACAGAGAAGCTCCAACGAAAAACATGGGCCAGCAAAGTTAAAACCTCAGCAATGCTAAAAACCACAAAACAGGTGGAACAAAAGCAGAAAGCGGCCAAAAGCCCAACCACAGAAAAATTCGACCCCGAAAAACTTCAGTCTCGATAAGAAGCCCCAGCTACAGTAAAGCTCCAGTCACAGTAAAATTTCAATCACAAAAATCCCTGACTTCAGTGATGCTCCAGCCACAGTATAGCTCCAAAAACAGTAGAGAGAGCCAGAGGAAAGCTCCAGCAATAGTGGAGCTCCGAAACACCCCAACCTCAGAAAAGCTCCAACCATGAAGAAGGCCCAATCCCACAGAAAGTTCCAACCTGCACTGTGAACCATATATTAACAACAACAACAACAACAACAACAACAACAACAACAACAACAACAACAACCCTTGCGCAGGGGCCATGCTAATCTTCTCTGTATCGTTCCAATTTTACTATATGTACTGCCGAAGCAACACCTACAATACCAGTGTTGGATGGGCGAATTTTTGGTTAATTTTCTCAGCGTGCTCTGTTCTGAGCCAAACGCGGTTTATGAGTCCTTCAGATCATGATCGGCTGACGCAAGTGCGGGTGATCCCTTGCCGCGTGTGCCGTTGGTTTCGGCGGAATTTATCCACTCCACGGCTCGTGTCGAGGCTATTCCTTAGGACATCTGGGCTGATGATCACGTGGTCTCTGTCCACAGGAAAATTCGTGGACTCCCGGAAAATAGGCCAAAGCGGCCAAAATCAGTAGAATCACATAGAGAACCAATCCAACCGAAAATCCGTTTCGATTTTCGGACTCGCCTTGGTGAACCCCCTTCCCCACCCCTCCCACCTAAAACGCCGTTTCATCAATTAATTATTGTATTTTGGTCATTTTCGCTAAAAACGCCCATGTACATTTTGTAGCGAATTTTTTGAAAGTGTTCCAATCTGAGCAAAACGCTGTTCATGATTCATGAGTTACTTTAGCTGACGAGCGCAGGAGGTCCTGGCATGGACGCCCCTATAAAACGACCGTTTTAGATTTTCTCAAAGTGGCCTAAAATGGGCGCTTCGAGCATTAAAAAAAATAAAAATTGGCTTTGATTTGCGCCGTATGTGGTTTTGAGCCCCTCAGACCGTGATGAATTGAGAATTGCATGCGGTTATGGCCAAAATGCCTCTCACGGTACGTTAGAAGGAGTCCCTCGAAGTGGCCAACAATGAGTGTTTCATCTAGGTCCCGCGGAGAGCACCCATGGCCCCATAGTTACGGGACATTTCTTAGTGCTATTTTTGAGGCCAAAATTCAAAATTCTTCACCGAATTTACCGCCTCTTCATGAAATTCTCTTGTTTCTGGGATTCTGGGTTAATTTTCCTGGGTAATTTGAGGCCTAACACATGACCTAAAAAGGCCAACCAGGAGGACGTTTGTGGCCTTCATAGAAGCAATTTCACGGATTCGGCACTAAGGGAATAACCCACTTTTACTGATTTGGCAAATTCAAGAACCAATTCCATGTTTGGTTCCATAAAAACAAGCAATTCCGGTGGTTTGGCTCTTTCAAAGCCCAAAGTTTGCAGATCTGGCTAGGTAGAAACCAATGTCGTGAACCCGAATTATGTTGTGGAAGGTGCGAACGATAATTTTTAGGAGGCAAATTCAACACGAAGGTATTTTTTTTCTCCATTCCTCAAACATCGAATTGGAGGAGTAGTGCTTCCGAATCTTACAATACCATCTCGAATCTTAAAAAACCACTGGGGGAGCATTCGCTGACCCTGAACCACACTTCCGCCGCCAATGTTTTCGGGTTGTATTTTAGCGAAATTGCAAGTTTATGGTCTTAATTCAATCAAAAAATTGTTACTGGGTCTTATTGAAGACGGCAGAACACAGGGCAGCGGGCCCGAACGATGAATGCCCGCGTAATATTATTTTTCCAGGCTCTGGCTGTATATCCACAACATTGGTACTTTAGGGTATTATTACTCCTGCGGAAATTCAAATTTTGGTATTTATTCAAGAGTAAATTACAAGTTTTGAATCTTAATTTCGGCGATATTGCAAATTTCAGGCATCGTTTTAGTGGTCACATACTTTTGGCCAAAGTATGACTAATAATCGACGCAAAGTTTCATCATTTTAAGCTATTATATCAGTGAATTTGCTAGTTTCTTGGTGAAATTGCAAGTTTGCAATTATTTTTTGTGGGCTTGGACTTCGGGCTGACGAAGGGTGGAAAGCATACAGCCCGTACCACTACCATAATTCATGTCACGCAACTCGTCGGTGAGAAGTGTACCAGGGGCTGTGAATGCTCACGTGAAGCGCGGAATCAGCCGTGAGACACGCAGTTGCATTTGAAGTGCCCGAGCATAAGAGCCAAGGAATCGAAAGGTAAGAAACACTTAAAATAGCTTCAAAATTGCTAGTTTCCTGGGATAAATTTCCATTTGGAGGGGAGAGGGGGAGATAAAAAACTCCCAGGACACTATTCAGGATGGGTAATAGGCAGGCTTACCATAAGATTTTGAAATTGATGCCGACTGCTTTATCTCCTGGTTGCACATAGATACTTTCACGCAAAACTTGACGTAAAAAGTAGTAGTCAATATCTCGGCTGCACCTGTGGATTATGCATCACAATCATAGCACAGGTAGAAACACCACAGAGGCGGCTTCAAGTCTGATAGTCAGTATCTAATCGCTTTAATTAAGTGGCCACTTATTTTAGAAAATGAACACCAAAATACACTTGAGAACACGGCTACGTGCCACGAACGATGACATTTACAATGAAATCGTATGAACATCAAGTCGCCCACGCTTTGAGAACGAGAGTGTTGATGAGTTTGATTTAGTTTTTACCGAACAAATTCCCCGAAATACCCCTTGTTCATTCTAACTCGTGCTCTTTTTTTGTAATTTTGCATTAATCTCAGGGGGGAGGTGAGCATTTTTGTTGATAACCTGACGATGTAGAGGTAAATTCAAGGTTCTGAAGGGGTGCTTTGGCGGCCATATTTGTGACAACCCTTCTACCCACCCCCCAGCCAATTCAGGCTTTCTCCAGTTATTTACCTCTATGGATTGTGAGCACAAAAATGACAAGAGTCACCCCATAGAACTGTCAAATGCGTTTTCTCTTTTACGCCGATTGAAGTCAAACATAACTTCTTTATATTTTTTTATTGACTCGCAGGTTAATGTATGCAAATCACTTCCCCGCTGGTCTTAACATGGGCATCGAGGTCGTTTTCGACTTTTTACCAACTTCAAAACGGGGAACGATTTGTTGATTGTGATAATTGTTTTAAAGGGATGTGTGGTGAGAGTTTTTGGTGGGGGGGGGGGTATTGCTATACCCATGTAAATTAAGGATGACGAACAGACGACGACGATATGAGTTTTCTCTTTTGATTTTTTTTTTTTTTTTTTTTGCCTTTCCAATTAATCCGTTTTTGGTTTGGAAACGGTAGGAAACAATAGAAATACACAATTATTCCGAGATATCAAAGGGGAACAATCAGAATGAATCAATATTCAATTTGAAAGAAGCCATCATCTACCCAAATAGCTTCGTTTTTGTGTGTCTGTATTAAGACGCATTAGGAGTGGTATACGATATAGCAGTATTTTGAGACGCAGTAGTTTCGATAAAAAGAATTGGCCGGATGTCGAAATAATAATAAAAAGTGGAACACAATGAGTCGAATAAGAAGAAGAAGAAAAAAAAACGGTGAACTTTGGTACGGTTTAAAAGTGTGAAACAAAGCAGTTATTCCGGCTGTATAGAGAGAAAAGAAACTAACAAGTTTTTGACTATAAGGACGAATCTGATTTCGCACGGCGTACACCAACCCCTTCCCCAATTTCATCAGAACACCTCAATCCTTGTATGAAGCTCGGAAAAGAATGAAAGAAGGAAAAAAGTAATTAGAAAATGGCGCTTTGTTGGCGCCGTTCTTACGTTTTTGCCTTGAGGGTATCCGAAATCCTAATTAGGTTAATTTTTTGTTGTTGTCATCCAGAATCGAACTCATCTATTGAAAAAGAAGTACAAATAACTGAAAGTTTCACTTTTGAAGCCTTTTCTTTCGAGACTCAATGACAAAAAAAATCCCCTCAGATGCCTTGTTCAGCTCGACGTTCATTCTTTTCAAGTGTTTCGACTTCACTTGTTCGAATTATTGAGACAAACGAATGAATACCACGTAAAAAAAATGTTCAAATTTCCAGGCGATGCTGGGGAAAAACTCCTTTCAACCTCACCCCCCTCAACACCCACCCCGATGGTCAGTGTCTCGCCTTCAACCCGTGACGGTTTTCTAAATTTTTCCCTCCCTTGCACGACCGTATAATTCTTGTTTATTCTATTCGTTTCCCTCTATAACTGGCAAATTTCCATCATCCCATCACTTCTCATTGCGTGGACCCGTAGCGTTGTTGTACTCGAAAAACTTTGCGAGTGGAAAATGACAAGAATTTTTACGACTGTCTCGTGACAAACCACGATTCCTTTGTTGTGTCTCCGACACCGGGATATTAAGAGGATGTTAACGCTGGAGCTGTCAATTCAAAAAATGTACTTAAAAGTCCTAATACATCAGTCGCCGGCGTTTCAAAGATTTTTTAATTAATTATTTTTCTCGTTTTCCAGTTTTTTTAACGTGATTAACCCGATTTACAATAATTTTCTTTAGCGAAAGCACTACTTTTTTTCGGTCTTAACGCCGGAATAATTCATGAAACTCAACCAACAGCATCAAGCCGAAATGATCTTGTTAAAAGTGTCTCTAAAAGGTTTTATAGTTCAGGTTTTACCGTGTTTCGCATCCCCCCGCCCTCACCACCCTAGTACACTCTAATTATTTAACAGTTTCGTCGTTTTCATTATCTTTCATTAAAAAGACCCTAAAACTGATTAAGACGACACAGCGGAGCGAAGAAGGAATTCCCATTTTCTACGGTTTATTCTCCCCGTTGAGTGAAATTTATTAGTTACGCCTATCGTACGTCGACGTCGTGGGAGGAAAAAGTTCAAAATTAGAAATTTAGAGCGAGGAAGGGGTCAATCCGAGGGTAAAACGCCCCGAAAAAAAAAAAGTGTAAAAAAAATGTATAATGCGCTTGTCACGCTTGTTAATTCGGGCACTCCCTGCGTACTTGGAAGAGATAGAGCGGTCTAAAGTCACTTTTTTTTCCTTATTGGAACTTTTTTTTTTTTTTTTTCGGTGACGTATAATTTTGGCTTTACACGAGGAAACACGTCGTATTTTTGCACAATGTACGAACATGAAGAACCACAAGGCTTTTCAGCACCAGCATCGTCGGTTCCCTCTCACACCCGCAGAGATTCTTTTCGGCAGTTTGTTTGTAACAATTATGGGGCGGAAAATGTTGTCAGCGGTGATTTCCAATCAATTCATCCCCCCCCTCTCCACCATTATCGCCCCGTGATTATCACAAACCCTCACCGAACAACCCACCTGTAGACTATTGATTGTTATTACTGGCATTCAATGGTTCGAATACACCCCCCCCCCTCATCAAGTACCATTACTATGCCCTTACGAAACCTTCAAAAGGAGCTCATGTAAGGGGGAGAAATAGCTTTGTTCTACTAATGGAACCCAGCGCAACCCTTTGCGTGACCCCCTTCCCCTCTTCACCATCATCCCTAAATAGACACGTCTTCCCTAAAAGCTGGTATTACCTGAACGCGTGTGTATATGCGTGAAGACGAAAATTAAAATTAATGATTGCCTTTTTTCTTATAATTCAGAAAAAGTTTTATAACGTAAATTGAAGTGGCAAAAACCCCTCAATGCAGTGATTTGGGATCCACTTGACCCCCCCCCCCCGCCATTCTATTCAACAAACTAAGCAACCTTCAAAGTTCACCCTTCTTGTGAAAGACTTAATGATCAAACCGGTTTAAAAAACGAAAAAAAAACTCCAACCCTGTTTTTTAAGTCTGTATTGTGAATTCTGTGTGATGAATGAAGGGAGTTTTAACCCATTCCATATTTTTTTCGGGGGAAAAATGGAACCGTAGACCAGAAAGAAGGGAGACCCTCAACACACTTGCGTCTTAACAGACTCAAAACACCCATTTTTCTTAACTGAAAAAAAAAAAAAAAATCAAATGAAAAGCTCACCTTTCCCCTCGTTTTTGTGTGTCTTTTTAAATGGATGTTTTACCCACAGTGGTGCTAAATGTTTGGGCGGTCGGGGACAGGGGGAAGTCTTTAGAAATGCCTTCCCTTCCGTATTGATTCTCGAAAAAAAACAGTCATTAACGCTTTTTTTCGAAACTTCCGTAAAAAAAAGAGTGAAAATTCATCAATTCTACACGCCGTCAAGTACATTAAAACTCCCAGAGACGTTTTCTCTATTAATCGATCACTTTTGGAATCTGTCAAAGTACCAAATTCTCACGATATTCACCCCCCCCCCCCCGGGGGAGTTTTACAGTTTTTTAATCATTATAACGGATATACTAGCGCTGTTTCGTGCTTTTTTTTGCTTGTCAGCTATTTTTGTGTTTGTTTTAAAGTCGTGTCTTCAATATCTCGACTCAAACCTGCCAATCATCCTACACAGAACCAGAAAAAGAAAAAAAATCGGTGAAAATGTTACAATGAACACCCTCCACAACCCCTTATTCACTCGGTTAACTTTTTTTCATTTTTTTTTTTCTTTTAATCTCCTCGTCCTAAACATTCAATGAGAGGGTGGTGACAGCCGGGTGTGTGCTCTTTTTCTCTTTTTGGGTTTGTCAGAACTCAAACCGCTATTTTGAAAAAAAAAAAACCGGACTGACGTATTCACAATGCTCTGCTGTTAACAAAAAGAAAGAACGAACAAAAAATCCGATAAAAGAGGCCGGAGAAAAAAAAAATGGGAAGAGATGAAATGAACGCAAAACTAATAGATTGTCTATGTTTATGGCTTAAGTTTGACTTGGGACATCTGTTTTTTAGACAAACGAAATAAGACGAACTGGTTGGTGAGGAGGGGGATATCTTTTGAGTAACGTTATTGGAAAATAATTGCGTGAAAAGGTGTAAGCATGACTTGGTGAGTTTTTCGTGATTTTTTTTTTTTTTTTTTTTTTTTGTATAAAAGGCGTTATAGAAGTCTGGAACCACGAACTTTTTTTTTCCAAAGGGGATAGTAATTAATCACGACGGAAATGTGGTTGGTTGGGGGAGGCACCGACTGATAAACCATGAGTCTTCTGTTATACGTTTATTTTACTTGACCAGATTGTGAATTTTACTCAATTTCCCGTATTATTGTCTCATGTTCGGAATAATTGCGCTTTAACGGGTATACGTCGGTGAATCTTTTCAAGCTCAATTAATTATACTTCATTCACATCCAATAAAAATTCCTTTTTCAGCATAAATCTCCATAAGGAAGAGGTTGGAGGGGCCATTGGATGAGAGTGGAGGGAAAATAAGGGCCTTACTGAGTGACAGGGATGGATGAAACGGGGTGGAGATAATTAAAACAAAAAAGTATTCGAGCTTTGACAGTAATAACTCGGAAAGTTGTCCCAAGTTGAATGGTAACTGGTATAGGAGGGGGGACGCAGGTGCCGTGAAATAGATTGCTGGACAACGTAATTGCTATACAACATTCGAGTATCAAAACTTTTAGTCGTTTTTTTCTCCCCCTCCCACCACTCTCCACGCATACACTTTTTCGTCTCTTTCGCTTCCTCTTTCTTTTTGAATTATGTTAATAATTCCCTTCGCTTATAATTAAATTGAGACCCAGTAATTTCATAGCCCCCCCCCCCGCCGTCCGATCAGTGTGTTGGTTCACGCGACGCGTTGCTCGCCTTTTGGTTTTAATAGGCGCTCAGGAACTTATAGAGAGCGAGTACTCGAGTATATCACTTCAGTTTGAGTGAATGAATGACTCGATCAACAGTTTTCGGTCGCGTTTGTACATATCTCGAGATAAAACCATTAACCCCCCCCCCCCAACTGTCAATTGAGATCGGGTTATCATTGCACTTATTCTCGAATAAGTCATGAAAGGTATGATATTAATTTTTGGAAGCGCCAAATTCGCGAAATTGGTCTTCTCTTTATAGGAAGTGTCAAATGCCACAAAATATGGTTTTCTGGAAGAACCAAACCCTCGAATTTGGTCATTCGGACAAGGAAACCCCTCAAAACAAACTTTAAATGAGAGACGAGAAAAACCCTACGTGAAAAATTTTAAAATTCGGCTTTGAAGGGGACGAAATTCACGTTTGGAAATGCTGAAACAAAATAAAATGGTGATTCGAAGCGAAGAAGAGAGGAGGGAGGGCGGATTGGATCCATTATCCTCGGGCCCAGATTTGGAAAAAAATGAAATGGGGGAAAAAAAAAAAAATTGAAAGAATTACTAAGGTTGAAGTTGTACTGCAGTTGGAGCTCAACTGTGATTGGAGCGTTGCAGTGGTTAGGTCTTCTTCGTGTTTGGAGCTGCCCTGTCGTGCCTTGGAGCGGAGCTTTGTTGTGGTTTGGGCTTTGCTGTGGTTTGATGTTCTAACTGTGGTTAGATCTTTTCTGTTGGACCTAATCGTGGTTAGAATTTTTCTGAAGTTTGGACTTTCTTTGGGGTATTGTCGTTTGACTTTTACTGAGCTTTGCTGTGATTGGGGCGTTACTAAGGATGGAGGTCATTACTGTGGTTATAGCTTTGTGTAGAAGCATGTTTGCTGCTGTTGTACCTTTGCTGTGCTTGGACGATTGCTGTGGTTGGGCCTTCTTTGTGGTTGAGACGTTACTGTGTTTGGAGGTTTAAACTGCAGTTGGAGCCTTGATGTTGTTGACCCTTTGCTGTAGTTAGAGCCGATCTGAGGTTAAAGGTTTGAGATGGCAGACTAGGCGTGTTAGTCCCTCCATGGGGAGTAGTTTTAGTGACCAAAGTTTCAGGAGTCCGCAGAAGGTTCCACTTTTGGGTCCAAATCTGCGTAGACTGAAGCACCGTCTGCCAGCACTTCCCACCGGGTTCGCGGTGGCTGACTAGGCATGTCAGACCCTACGTAAGGAGCAGTTTCGATTACCAAAGTTCCAGGAGTCCACAGAAGGAACCATTTTTGAGTCCAAATTTGCTTAGATTGAAGTACCGTCTACCATCACTTCCCAACGTGAATGAGATGGCAGACGTGGATTTCCTATACCCAAGTGCCTAGAAGGAACTCCTGGACTATGAGCCAGAACTCTCAGAATTAATTTTCTGACAGCCGAACCCGCTAAATTGGACGTTTGATGAGTTAAAGTTACAAATTTTAGCCTTGGAAGAAGCAAATCGTCGGACTTTGATTTTGTAAAGAAGCTGCAGGTTAGGTTTCATGAAGTTTGAAATACCACAAAATTGACTTTTTGGTAGGTAAAAACGTGGTAGGCCGGCGAAATTGGTTTTAAAATCAGCCAGCTCCACGAAATTTCACTGTTTTTAGAAGCCGAAACTGCAAGAATTTGCTCTTTGTGTTGATCGAACCACCGAAATTGCGAACACCACGAAAGTTTCAACTTCAAGATGTGAAATCAGTAAAGTTGGCCTTTTTATAAGAATCCAATCCCACGACATTGGTTTCCAACGTGCTAGATCCACAAAATTTAGTTTTTGAAAGACTCAAACTATGCAGCTAGATAGCTTTTGACTTATTATTTCTCAATAATAAGTATTTGTAATCGTATCGCAAACATTTGTTTTGCCCCCCCCCCCTCAAAATGTGTAGTTTTACGTTTCAAAGTGCGTAGGATCCAAATCTAAAAAAAAAAAAAAAAAAAAAAAAAATGTCCGTCCGCCGTCCGGGCCATATCTTGCCCTAGGATTGCTCGAAAAAACGCGTTTTTTCGCACATAGACTCCATTTGGGGTCTAGTTGGTCCTAACATCTGATCAGTTTAATCAAATAACTCCCTGGGGTTTTATGGGCCAAAAGCGGGTCCAAAATGGGGATTTTCGAAGGTTTGAGATCATAGGGGTGTGGGGTGTCGATTTTCATGTAATTTCAAGCCGGATGTGACTACATCCATGAATAATAAACCCATAAACAGTCGAAATAATAAGGCATTGTTCGATAATTCGCAATGTTTTTTTTATAATGAGTCAAAGGCGAAATTGATTGATGAGTTCTGCAAGTGTCAAATCCTGCCAAACCCCCTCGCCCGGACACTCGAAGACCGCTACGCTATAACGCCAGTGGTCAAGTTATCACTTTAAACCGCAAATAGCCGTGCTTACCCATTTTTTACAATTCGGACAGACCTTTTGAAGGTGCGAATTGCTATAAACACCATCTGTAGAGACTCTGTCAGGCGCAAATGATCCGTTTGGGAATGTGTCATTTTAGGGGAATATGTCATAATGGACAGTTTTCCTATTTTTAGGTGACGAATCTTCAGTTTATACATTTACAAGGCGTGAGGGCTCAGTTTGATCAATTTTGACCGGCGAATGGTCGATTTAGCCGTTTTGAGGACAGAAATCATTTAGCTCAAGCAGCCAATTCAGGGTATCAAAGCGCGAATCGTCTGTTCAACCATTAAGACAGTATAGTATGAAGACAGATTTGCCAATTTTAGAGCGCGAGTAACCAGTTTAAATTGGTCCTTTTCATGGTGCAAACTATCAGTATTAAGGCCATTTCTAGTGCGCGAATAATCGGTGCGATACAAACCCGTCATTTTATTTAATCGTTGGATATAAACTCAATTTCGGCATTCTCAAGACGTGAATCGTTAATTCAAACCATTTTGTGAACGTGAATGGTCAGTTTTACAGTTTTTATGGTGCGAATCCATTTTAGGGTTCGAATGGTCAGTTTGCTACGGCAGTATGGCAGAAAGCTGCGGCGTGAATTGTCAGTATGGTCATTTATAGGGAGTGAATAGCCAGTAGCGTTATGATATTTTCCGAGCACGAAGTCAGTTTTGCCATTTATCAGGGTCAAAATGGCCAGTGGAAATTGTCAGTTGTCCAAGTTTAGAGGAATAATTGCAAGTTTAGCTATTTCTTAGATGAGAAAGATAAGTTTAGCCCTTTTTAGGGCAGGAATCGTCTGTTTAAGCATTTATTGCTTGAGAGTGCATAGTTTTGAGGGCAGCCCAACACGTGAAATTGGTTTCTAAAAGTGTCATATCAACGAATTTTGGGAGGGTGAGGGGAGGGGGTTGAAAGGTCTGAATCGAAGAAATTGATTTTTTGAAAGATTCAATGAGCCAACCCCGTGAAATTGCTTTCCTGGGGGAGTAATACCCATGAAATTTGTTTCTAATGAGTCAACCCCGCGGGTGTAGTGGGCACGCGCTTCAGGGACTATCTCGAGGGATGACTAATAAAATTGTCAGACATGAATTTGCACCTTTGTCTACCGTAGCATAAGCGATCGTAAGTTGTGCGTAAGATGACTGCTTCAGAATAACCTGTTTTGAATCAAATAAAGGTGTTTCTATCGCGGAAAATAACCATAATCGAAACCTCTGTGGTTCACAAGTTCAAGATGATAGGCTCATCTTGTGGGCTATCAACCCAACACGTTGTTTATAGACAAAAAGAAGCATTTTCCTTATACGAAGAATAATAAAGGAACACGTGTAATATAAACGTTTTTTCCTTAGATGAACAAAAAAAAAAAAGAAATCTTGATATTATATTTGAAACAGAGTTCAGCGAGCCTAAAAGAAAATTATAACAGACGGACCGTGATTGTGTAAGATTGGAGGGGAAGACAGAAAATAATGAGATCAAATTGGAAATAAGTATAGGTACGTGGGGTGAAGAGGCCTGGCTGTTCACCTTAAAAACAGGAAACCAATTTCTTACAAGAAAAAGAAAAACATTTACAACCCAACCTATAACTACCTTCAGATCGATGATTTCACATAACTCCACATTTCGGGACTCAATTTTTTCTTCTTCACCATCACTTCGTCTTCTCCTCTTGTTGCTTCTAGAAAAAAAAAACTTTTTAGTTCTCCCAAGGTAATCATCGGAGCAGTTTCACCCAAGGTTTCCAGTAAACAAAAAAATAAAAATCTGAGATGTAAACTATGGTATTAATTTAGTGCAGAAGTTGAAGAACTGGAGATGAAAAAGAGTAATGTACCCGGGTTGAGAGATCCTTATTTAGAAATCTCAGAAAGGAACGAATTAGTATTCGCCCCCAAGGCTTTGGAGATTTATTATTACAAAATATTATTTTCATTCCATAATCGCTCCTTCTCTGTCTTTCCTCTTTGGACAGGTCCTTAAAGGAAGGGAAGAAAGGAAAAAAGTGTGTATTCCTCGAGGTTGGAAATATGCAAAACAGAGTTTGAGACCCGCCCACGGTGGAACAGCACCAATCCGAATGATAAAAACAGGTCTAATAAAACAAAAAGGGCATGCCGGAGTTTGAAATGTAAATCTCATCAATAAATAATTAAAAAGGAGGAGTCCGAGTATATACTTCTCCCCCCGGCACACCACCCATATAATGTAGGTTTTTTTTTTTTTTTTTTTGAAAGAGGGAAAAAATGAATAATGAACAAAACCCGAAGCAATTCTCTCCTATTTTTTTGTGTTCTTCAAAACTCGACTCCCCCTCCCCCACCACTAACAACCCAATCGACATCAGTACCAGCCAAGTGTTCTTCAACCACTTCTTTCCTCAATTAAACTTTGTTGTCGCATCCATCTTGGCGGTGATTGATGTTCCCGAAGGGTTTTCCGTCTATCTGGTAATCAATCAATAAAAAAAAAACCCTCGATCAAAATTAAGAAATGGGTAATTATACTGCAATTGACTCGCTGTAAAACGTGGAATTTTTTTTGTTTGTTAATTTTTTGTTGACAAAAACCTTGAGGTTTGAACAAACAGAGCAGCGCCCTAAAATAGAAAACCTCTGCGGTACTTTCCAATTCCCCTCGCACTAATGATCACGTAATTTATTTTTATTTTTTTTCACTGCCGGGCCTCTAAGTGAGTTTGAGACGCGCGGAGGCCTCCCGAAGCGTGTAATTCCGATATTCAATCAATGTCCAAAGAGGATAAGAAGAAGAAGAAGAATAAAAAAGCTGGGACTAGACAAGAGGACTCCACAAATAAATAACTCGCGGAGAAGAAATCGAGTTCTAATATAAAGAACGGAAGGATTCTCGCTAAATATAGGGGTTGAAGGCATTTCTTACTCCAAAGCGTTGAAGACATTTTTTTTTTTAGAACACCGCGTTGATGAGTGCTCCCTCACTCCCCTCCCCCCAAACTTCGGGCCAAAAAGATAATCACATTAATTTTATTTCCAGTTGAAAAGACTCAATTAGCTGTCAGCTCGGTGTGAAAATATAAAAGAAGGCGCTCCCTCTACTTGAAATAATTGAAACCACAGCATGAATCCTACCGAGTCTTGGGTGTTCAAAAGTGACAATTTTCGAACGTGATGCCGTATCACCGGAGTGGTATCTTCCAGCACATCACGTCGTTTATTGTTCGCAAAATTCAATTGAAAATTATGAATGACCGCCAAAGTTCATGTTGGAACTTCCTTTGCCCGAAAACCTGGATATGAGCAAGCTCGTTGCTTCCAGTTTGTTCAAAAGCCGACTAAAAACTAATTTTCAGCCTGAAAATTGTAATTTTTTTTTTTTTAACTGAATTTTCGGCCAAGTAGCCGTCGATTCAGTCTTTTTGTTACAAATCCTTCAAGGTTTTTGGCAATGGAATCTGATTTTTCGGCCTAAGACCGTGCATTTTAGCCCAGAAACTGAGTGAGCCTGTTAGAACCACTGACAAAGTAAATTTTAGGACCATTTTAACGTTTGAAGGCGGATATCTATACGGTTGTTACTCATGTTTTCATTTAAAAGGGGTTATAATTTTCTTGAAAACCCAAACTTCGCTGTTAAGTTCCTCCCCCCTTTTGAGACCCTCATTTTGGCTCACACGCCATTTCCTGGGCATCTGAGCAATCCGTACACGAATTACGCGGGCGTATCGCTTTGTTATGTGCTCAATTACCCCTCTTGGCTTCATCATATTAAATTTCCTCATAGGTCTTCCAGCATCATTGTATAGAGGATAAGAGCGCTGAGAGAAAACGCCTTGCGGGAAGATCCTGCTACAATTTTTATAATGAGTGGGTGGTGGGTTTCAACACTCAATTTCGCCGCCCCCCAAGCTGTAGATTTTGAAGAGGGGGTGCCCGTCTCACACCCTTCCACCCATTCAGTGTATAATTTGGGCTTCACAAGTTCACATTCACTCTGTCTCTCCTGGCAAGCAGCAGAATTGGTCTCAAAATGAGCCAACCTGAAGAAATTTTGCTTTTGAAGGAGCCGAACCGCCAAATTGGTTTCCGTAAAGGCCAGATCCGCAAAATATGGGATTGGAAAGAGCAAAATAAGCAAAATTGAGTCTACTTTTTGTAAGAAAAGCCAAATCCACGAACTTCAAATTGCAATAACCCCTTAACGTTAACCAAAGAAAGTGTTAAGCCAGCCAATTTTCGAGTTGAATGAGTTGCTGTGAACTTCGCTTCTAGAAAGACCTAAATTTACGAAATTGGCAGAACTCGCCAACTTTATTGCTGGAAAGAGTCCATTCAATTCTGTGAAATTAAGTTTTAAAACAACCAAGTCAGCGAAATTTGCCTCTTGATAAGACCCAAATTGGGCCTCGAAAGATCGAAATACGTGAACTCCTTTCTATCGAGAGAGCCAAATCTACGTAATTGGGTCTTGAAAGAGCCAATCATAACTCACTTAGTGCCCTTAGTGCTTTGTGGGTGTTTTTTGACTGGAGGGGCCAAAAAAAAAAACAAACAAAAAAAAACGCAAAATGTCCAACCCGCAAGAGGCCAAATTAGAAGATCACACGAAATGTCATGTTTAAAATAATTAAACCCACGAAATTGGTTTCTGAATATGCCAGATCCACAAAATGTGTTGTTTGAAAGAGTAAAATAGGTCAATTTGCTTATTTGAATGACTCAGGGTGCGTTTATCAATGCACTTATTCTTCGGATACAGCCGGGATAAGTCTGGTTGCTATGGGCCTTTATGCAAACAGCCTGAGAGACAAGAAGCACGAAAATTCTGATTTTGAGTGTATGACCCAAAGGGCGAAGTTGGCCATTTTTAGAGAGCCAACCCCGCGAAACAGGTTTATCTGAAGAGCGAGATTCACGAAATTTTGTCTCAAGAAGAGCCAAACTGAAGGAAAAGTTTTTGTTTTAAGACAGCCGAAAGAAAAATTAGTAATTGAATTAGCTGAAACCGTGAAATTTGATTCTGTTAGTGTCAAATCAATGAATTTGGTCCCCGAAAGAGCCCTACGCACGTAATTGCATTTTTGACGGTCACAAAACCATTACATTGCATGAATAGTCAACCCCGTGAGATTGGATTTTTGCATTATTCAACCCCGTTTTGGTTTTTATAGAGTCCATCCTGAGGAATTGGCTTTTGGAGTGAGTTAATGGTTGGAGCTTGAGTGGCAGACAGCCCCTCTTCTGACGAGGCTCCTGAAAAACTTAAAGACGAACAAATAGGGATTTTCTGGTTCTATGTTCATGAAATTAGGAACGAAGTTCCGAAAAATGTACTCATTAGACGCTGAAATTGAAAAACATTTGAGAATTTGTGGTTTATTGCGGCCTTTTTTACGACTAAAATCTAGAAAACCCGCTAACGCACCGTTGATGACTTGAGGGGCGAGGGGAGTGTTCGGCTATAATTGACAAAAAGCGGTAATTCATTACCATAAAGTGAAAAAATCGCTCATTCTATGAGAAAAACGCTCATTCTCAGCAAAAAATGATGATTCGTTGCTGAAACCAGGAGCGTTAATTCGCGGCTAAAATTAAGTAAAACCTCATTCCCAGGTAAAATATTGAAAATTTCGGTACGGGGAGAACGTGTCCGATAAATGATTTTTTCTCAAAATGAAAGCCAGATTTGTGCTTCGCATACCAAATTTCCTGGTTTTCACTTTCATGCAATTTATGGAAAAAAATGACAGACCGTCGGCATGCCGAAAACCACTGTTTTCAATCTTTCCAAGTTTGCGTATAATACGAATATGAAGTCATCTCGGAGAACGTAGAGACTCTTTCTTTTTCTGGAACACCATATACATTACCCCATCCATGGATGAACGTGGAATCAAAAACGCTAATTCGTGGATAAAACTGCGAGAAAATGAGTTAACTCGTTGCTATAATTAAAAAAAACGTAAATTCGTGGCTGCAATTGAGATAAACTACTCATTCTTGCCTAAAATTACGGAAAACCACTTCAGCTAAAATAGAGGACAAGCTCCAGTTCTTGTCGGAAATTAAAAAAAAAACTACGTACTTAGTGGTTTATCGACGCAATTTCATGAACAAAATTGAGAAAAATCGCTAATTCAAGGAGTATGGAGAAACTTTTGAGGCAAAAATTCTGAGAAAAAAGAGAAAAAAACTCTAGGATGTTCTTGGGCCAAGTCCACGCCCAAAATTAAGAAAAATCGCTAACTAGCCACTAGAGGCTATCGAGAAAATGCCAATTCATAGTTTCTGGTTTCTGCATGGCATAACTTCAAGGCTGTGGAAATTCATAGCTTGAGTCCATTTGTTTGATACATTGATAAAGCACGCCGCATCCGTTACCTCACTCGAAAACCCGCAAAATTGGTTTTCGGACAGAGCTAAAAAGCGTGGAATGTGTTTCGAGAGAGTAGAAACCCAAAATTTTAGTGTTTTGAATTGAAGCCCACGAAATTGGCAATTGAAGGGGCCTGCGAGATATTTGATAGGTAATTTACAATCCAAATCTGCGAAATTGGGGATTTCAGGCAGGAAACCCTCGAAATTGCACTGGGGAAAAAAATTGAGCCTTTTCACGGTTAATTTCAACCGTTAAATGTCGGTAAAATGTTTGCAACCAAGTAATACGGTTGGTAACAAATACGGCCAAGTACAATAGGATTAACCGAGAAGGCAGCTCTGTTGAACTCACCGTTATACACGGTAAAGCACAGTGCTGTGACGGTTGTCATTACCGTTCTTTTACGGTTGATCCTACAGAAACACAATTTTGATTTTGGTTACAGGAACCGATCCATATCGGTAAAAAGTTACAGTTTATACCGTTATACTTACAGATTCATCACAGTTCATGCAACAGTTTTCCTATGGTAATTGTTAGAACTTGAACTCGAAGAGAAACTCTTTTCACTAAATTTGTATGTTTCTTTTCAATCAAAATCAAACGACGACTAAGGCTACGGTTACTATGCATGCGATTTCTGACGAAAATGTGTTCTGAAGAATTCGCTTAAACAAACAAACGTCTGCTTTTCAGTGAAATTGGTTACTATAGGAGAGAAATCCACGTCGGAATACATACAGGGGACAAACTCGTCAGAACAAATTTTCGCCAGAAATCGCATGCATAGTAACCGAAGCATAACAATACTCATACGGAAAAAGGGGAAGAGAAAACAATAATAATTGGAACAGGGAAAGGGGATTTGTAAAACGAAGGGCAGGAGTGTATTCCAACACTCCACTTTGATCGATATCTCAACATAATTTTTCATCAACCGTTACTAAACTCTGTTCTACCGTCATTCGACTCAGTTTTACCGTCATTCAGCTCTGTTTCACCGTCTTTGCACTAAATTTTACCGGTGATTGTAACGGTTAAGAGCCTCACTTCCGGCGTCCCGACCGAGTTTTTCTACTCGGTTAATCACACAAAGCCGTCGAAAAGTAGTTTAAATCAGGGGGGGGGGGTAAAAGATTTATTTGACGATTATTACAGCCCATAACTGTACGAATTACGGTAAGTGGAACTACAACCAATTTCCTTCTCTGTCATTCACGGTTGAGACGTCTTTTTTTTTTTAGAAAGCTCAACATTGTAAAATTGGCGTTCGAGGGGATCAAACGCAAGAGTTTTGAAGTTGTTGGTATAAAATCATCCACAAGTTTTAATCATCCATCAAGTTTTACCAGTTTCGGATCCAGGAAACCTTTTCTGGGAGAACCATTTCATGTTGGGTGTGGAAGGGGTATAGGGGTATTCTAATTTATGTATTGGGAGAACGTACACAGTGTTGCCAACTGACATTTTGCTTTTCCCGCCAAGTCAAGCTCAAAATGCCGTCAGAAATCCGTCAAAATAAACTTTAAAAAATCCGTCAAACAAGTATCAGTAAGTATTGGCGAGTGTAGCTATCACTAGCGGCGCTAGTGTCGTGTGATAATGAAACCGGTACTCCCTACATATGTTAAATGATAACAAGTCTTTTGTTTTTTAAATTTTTTTTTTCGTGGTCAACGTCCGTAATAGTAGGGGAGCCCACGATGCTAAATGGGGATTTACTCGAGCGTCGTAGAGACCTATTGGGTTGCAAAGCTTAGATGATAAAAAGATAAAATTGCTATATGATGCCCACCTTTTCATCGGTGGGGGGAGCGGCTATAGACTTTCAAAAATGTAAAAAAAAAAACTGTTGTATGGACATTCTCGAGCGCGTCAGATATTAACAGCATCAATTGTCTCCGTATTTTTATTGAAGTATGCATGTTAATCTGACAGTTTGCATGGTGGGGGTGGTCATACGTAAGGGTTGAAAATGAAAAAAAAAAAAAATTAATCGAGCGCGTCAGATTTTCTAAGGAAATGTTAAGTGAACCTAAAATAAGCTCCCATTCAATAATCTGACGATTTGGAGGTGACGCAAACTCGTGGCCCTTATCAGAATGTGCAAAAAAAAATCGTCATTTTGAAATACTCGAGCGCGTCAGATTAAGATATATATATGCTTCATACTGACGTTCTAAACGTGCTCTCTAGTAATCTGACGATTATCTGGAGGGATTCGCCTAATCTGACACTTTTTAAAAAAATTCGCCCTATATTTGGTGCCTAAGTCCTAGTTTTCTGCACCATTTTCGAAAGAGTAAGTTGAGGTTAACTGAAATTGTGATGTAAAGGACCTTTTTCTACAATAGTTGAATAATGATAACATTATTCAACTGATATGAGAGAGAAAAGCGCAATTTTTTTAAAAACTTTATTATTCAACACATATGGCAACCTATTCAGTAAAATTTAGCGCCGGCGCTATCCACCCGTCTTCCCGAATTGGAACATATGTTTCACACAAGACGGGTGGGCGCTAAGTTTCACTGAATTGGCCCCAAGAGTTGAATAATGACTAAACTTTATCGACGATTTTTTTCTATTTCGGCTTATGGAAATCGTCAGATTAGATATTTTTCGTTATCCTTGAATTATTCCCTTCAAAATAAAAAAAAAAGTAGCCACGCTCGAGAATGTCAAGATGACGTTTTTTTTTACAACTTTGTAGACCTCCTCCGTTTTTGCGTCACTCTTAAATTGTCAGATTAGTGGAATATAGACTTTTTAGCATGTAATTAATTCCCACTTCCTTAATCTGACGCGCTCGAGAATGTCTGATGATCAATTTTTTTTTACTAATCTGACGCTTTATCCTTGACGGGCGGCCACATTTATAGGGCTCATATTTGGTGGAGATACTCAACTAGGTACAAGGTATCCGCAGTATGTTAATCTGACGCGCTTGAGTAAATCCCGAAATCCCCTCTTGGGCTCCCCTACTATAACATAATGGGAAAAAAGTAGTCAGTTGGCCTAAAGTGACGAGAACAGAAGAACATGGTCTCTGATACTTATACTCGAACGTCAAGCGAGCCCCCAAGCCTTTCGGCGGTCGACTTTCTCCCAACACTGGGCTAATTGATAGCTGACACCGTTGAACCCTCAATTTTTGGTAAACAATGAAATGACAATGTTGTGTCTCGGTTACGATGGGAAGAGAAACCACAGCACACAGTTTTCTCTGGATTCACTCTTGAGAGACATCCCACGAGCGCCCTATCATTTCTTCATTGGTACTCGCCAGTTCACCGCTTCAGAGAACGGCACAGGTTCAGCAAAATGGTCGAAAACGTTTTTGAATCGGCGTTTTCAAGTTTTCCTGCTCCAACAAATAGCCGACAGTGAAAGTTTCTGTACGGGTGTACTGCGCACCCGTATAACCGTCTTGTTTGCATGATTCGGTGATGCCAATGGTACAATATCGAGGCCTCCTCGTCACCGTCGGATTATTTAGCCATAGTTCACAGTAAAAAAGTGTCACTGATCAACATTTTTGATACATGAACTTCCTCATTGTATAAAACCTTTGTTGTAGTTTGTTGTCAAACGACAACAACAAATCACATGGAGTTCCGGACTCAATGTTTCTCTGAAACGCCGCCAGACATCGTATCCCTTAGCTACAATCGCCAATAAGGCCCGCTTTATGAATTGTCGATTAATTAATTTAAAGAACCGATTTTAAAAAATCATCTGCGAACCATTACGAAATATTTGATCATGAAACAGATGGCTTTTTTAGTCAGCTCTTTAATCAACGATTGATAAAGCGGGCCTAAGGGTGCGTTCATAGTGAATCACCTTCACTGCGATACCTCGATGAACGATGCCCCGATGAAACATCGATGAAGAACATACATCAATAATTGTATGGGACTGTTCATAGTGAAGCACTCTTTTCAAAATCTTTCAAAGTCCACCTTCTCACAATTTACGTAAGTCACGCACACCTGTTTCCTTCAAGCTTTAAGACCCGTTCACAAGCTCTATGTTTACGTTCTGTGGAGTCTATGCAGCCAAACAAATTTATTCCCTCGAAAAATGAAGCATTTTTATAGGTTGCATAGACACCACACAACACAAACATAGAGCTTGTGAACGGGCCTTTAACCCTTATTTTGGAAAAAAATAAAAAAGCAACGGGTAGGAGGGGGGGTCGAGGAACCATATGGTTCAAATCATCGATGAAAGTAGCGTAGGTATCGAAGATCACATCGCATTGAGGGTGCTTCACTATGAACAGTCACATACAATTATTGATGTCTGTTCTTCATCGATGTTTCATCGGGGCATCGCTCATCGAGGTATCGCAGTGAAGGTGATTCACTATGAACGCATCCTAAGTATAATCAGCAGCGTGCATTATTACATATAATCCAGGAACCTTCCTTTGAGGAGGCTCCTAAAAAGCTGAAATATCGGAAAATAAGGACGCCAATTCGGGGTTTCTGGGGGAAACATATTATCGTGTCTAAAGAATGCGAAAAAGCACTAATTCAAGGGCTTTCATGGCCAGAATGTAATAAATCGCTGTTAAAAATAGAAAAAAACGGTAATTAAGGCTAGAACAAAGATTCACCGCAGAAAGTAAGAAGAATTGAATAAAAGCCTTTTTAAAACTGGATAGTCACAACGCAATTTATGAAAAAGCTGATTCGCGGTTTCTGGAGGACACGATTATGCGAATATATGTATGTAGATGAGTGCAGAGAAGCTCTTATTCATGGCTAGGAAAGTAAAACCCGCTAATTCGCTGCTGAAAAAGCTCTCATTTGCAGCTAAAATTAATAAAACCTGATATAATACATGGCTTGCGTACATGAATAACGGAAAGAATGCACCCATGGGAGTCCAAAGATGAAACAATTATAAAGAAGAAACACGGTGACGGAGAGTCAGTGTTTTTCCCCGACTTCGTATACACTTTTCACGTTCAATTATGTTTACAAAATTATAAAGATGAGTTAATAACTGTAATAAAAGTCATTACTAATAAGTGATTCCAAAACTCCGTTAAAAAAATTCAGTCATCCCCGTCAGACAGAAAATTTCCCCCATCAGTCTCTTTCTAAATCCGTCAGATATGGCGGAAAATCCGTCAAACTGCCCTCTCGCTGCACACTTCTGAGTCTAAAGTATATTTTAAAAGAGAAGTACAGCGATTTTATGATGATAATTTGTCCAGTTTTTATTAAGGGACTCCATCACCAAAACTGGCCGTAATTACAATTACAACAAGCGTAAAATTACAATTTGCTTACTGGCAGCGGGATGGAGGTAAAGAAAGTATTTCCCAAGTAAACAAAATAATAAATCTTTCTTTCAGACAATAAGGCCCGATTTCACCAACTTCTTAAACCAAGATCAACAAGTTCAACAACTAATCACGATTACAATGTAAACACTTGTATCATATGGGTCGCTATTGGCAACTAATCACGATCAACTTTAAACGAGATCAATTTTGTTGGTGAAAATGGGTATACTTGTAAATTGTGAAAGTAAGTATACTTATTTTGCGTCATAAGAAGGCCATTTCACAGTAAAATGGCAATTTGGTTTCACCTACAGTTTTCCGACTCAAAGAGGACTAAAGTTTGACTTTGCATGTGCGATAAAACTATAATAATTAAAAAAATATAAAACTAGCAGAATCGACCGATATTCTGGTGCTTTTGGCTATTAGATACTTTAAAAACAAAATTCTAACAGAGACCCTATGGGATTGCCAATGTTGCTTTACTTAGCCCTGAGACGCACCAGCCCTTTGAAACGGAGTTTTCAAGCATTCCCTTTGTTTCCTCCCCACAACCAATCCAAAGAAGAAGTCACTCACCAACCGCAACTCATCATAACTCATATTTTTATTTTATTTTTTTTCCTCTAATATTTTAACAAGAAATCGGTAATATACCAACGTCGTAAACCCCTCCAGGTAAAAACGTTTTCTTTTTGAAAAGTGCGTCACAACAGTCGTAAAAAACATACCCAAATTTTTCTTCGAAAAAAAGGTCAGCCTCAAAAAGGGCTCAAAGGGGGGCCCTTCGTCTGAGTGAAGTGAGAGATTGTAAAAAAGTTAATTTTGTAATTTTTTTTTATCTTTGGCAGACTCATAAATTCTTTCGAGTTGTAAAACACGTAAAAATTAATGTACGTTTTTTTTCTCGAAACCCTCGAAAAAGGTGGCAAATTGATATAGGGCCATTTCATTCCGAGACGGAATACCTCCGAGAGGGGTATTAATTTAAATTAAACATTTTAACATTTTTTTTGTCTCCCAGCGTCTGTCGATAAAAAAAATTGGTGCTTCAGTCGGTGGTGGGGGAAGGGGGACGTTGGAATTAATTCGGTAATTTGTTTCTTTATAAGAGTTTTTCGGGCAAAAAAAAGGGGGTGATATAGGGATGGGGGAGGGTCACTCTGGAATCCGCTTTTAAAATGGATAGATCAAACGGATCTACTTGACGCGGTGGAATGTGGCGTGGTCTGTTTTTCTCTTTGCCATCAAATATTCATTATTCACACTGGCGAAAGAGATTTAGAGGTTGTAATAAACCTCGCGAAGCGTAGAACAACGCCAGAAAATATTTAAAAAAGTATTGACGGTAAGAGGGATGGAAGGGAAGTGGCTAGTGTGGACTTGAGCACATGGATGTGAAAGAACAAAAATAAAGAAAAAAAAAAATTAATGGAAAATCCATTCCCGAAGCTTTCGTATCAATTCAGAATTGATTGATTTACTGGTAAACAACTTCACCTTATGCGTCTAGACGGTAATTTCACGCAGAGGAAGGCGCATTTCAAAAACAAATGACATGCTAGGTAATTGCAATTTTATGCACGAAAAATTCAATTTAGAACGAACGTCTCTTATAGCTAACATAAAATCCACCAGAAATTAAATTTCATTTCTACCATAATTTCGTGAGTTTTCGGGGAAAATATCGCTTATTTTCTTAATTAAAGCCCCCCTTCCCTAACTCTTATCTCGTGCTTTGCCCTACATAGTTGTTTTTTTAAATTTAAAATTCGAGTTTGAATCTCTCTCGATTTACTTTCGGGACGTGACCGTTTTTCTTGAATACTTCACGGCACTCCTTGTATGGAAGTTCGCTAATACTTGGCGTTTGAAGAAGAAGAAAAAAAGAGTAAATAAAATAAAATGCAGTTTGGATCTTAGCAGAAGCTTTATCCTTACACGGAATTCTAACGACATTTTGGGAGTAGCTTCCCCTTCACGTCCTCTTCTCCTCCAAACTATGAGGGAAAAGAATTTTAAACGACGCGAATAAATCATCGTAAATATTACCCAACGTATACCATCCAACGATGAAATGTTAATACTTTCAAATGTGTTTTTTTTTCTCTCTTTTTTTTTTTTTTTTTTTAAACAGAAGCTCAGTTCAGAAAGTTTAAAAGGATCGAACATTTGGAATGGGATAGGGAAGAGTGGTTGACGAAGAGAAAGAGGATTCCTTTTCGACAGTCGTTTGTTTGTCACCTGAGCCCCCCCCCCCCCCACACACACACATCCAAGGGTTCCTCACAACCCGGTTTGTTAGTGAACGTGAAGAGAAAGCATCTCGTTATGTATTAGCGCGAGTGCGAGCATTATTGTTGTGCTTTGAATTATATGGTTAAAACGCCACAACCGTCCGGACATTGCTTCCCCCTTTATTTATGTACAGTACAGACTTACGGAGCGACCGCGTTGTAGACTATGCCTTGACCTCTCCAAGCGTTGTCCATTTGTTGCCATTACACCACTTCGTATCTCAACAGGTGACTCAGACGTTTTGTCGGTCGATGGGTTAAGAGTGTGTATTGAGGAACGGAGCTGCATCCGCTGACGTAAAAATATTCAGGAAGACTCAAACAATTAGACAGATCGACTTCAGTTTAAGCCCACTCATCTGTAAAATTGTGACAAATGAATGGTCACGGAGGAGTATAATTTAATTGGCGCGACCGGTTAAAAATGTTGTTATCCCTCATTAAATCCTTCTTTTTCTTTTTCAAGTTGTATAGCGTGCCTCTACGCTAATAAATTCGTAATAATTAAGTCTGGAAACGCATAGAATAAATCAATTATTTTTGCGATAATGTTGTGACATTTTCTGTTTCTCTTCTTCCTTTTTCCTCACATGTAAATTCACTTTCAGACGCATAAATTAAAATGAAGGACTTGCATGTTCCAAAGCCAGTAGGAAGGAATCACCCCTACAGTAGAGGAAGGAGGGTATAATCGTGTAGAAATGAATCAGCCTTGGTGAACCTATAGTAGGAGGACTATACTGACGCGTCTACACGTCTCTCTTCAGGGAGAAAAGCCTATACCTGCTCAGCTTTCGAATAACGCCAAAAAACGAACCCTTTGACGCAGAGGTGTTTTCTTGCATGCTATCTAATCGCGTTCCCCATTTACATACAAATGGGCTATCAACATGTGATTTAATTCAGAGAGGACGGGTGGAAATCAACTTGCAGAATTTTGTGCAAAAGGGAACCGTTATTAATTTCTTAAGATTCTGCCTATAAGGCAGACTCTGCCTGGCAGAGGATTATAGTAACAACATCCTGATTAATATTTGGTTACAGATATTTAGTTTTTGATGATGCGTAATGTGTGAAATTGCTGTTATGAGCGAAATAGCTTTGCAGAATTTGTTTTGAAGTCCCAGGCACCTATCAGGGATGTAGTGATGAGCAGAGACCTTGACCATGACTCGGATGTCTTGTTCTTGCACAGCAAGTCTTGGCCTTGGTCTTGTTTAGTGAAGAAAGGTCTTGGTTTTGCTCTTGATCTTGCAGGCTCAGTGTTGGTCTTGCTGCAAGAGTCTTGCTGGTCTTGTTGGCATACATTTTTTTTAGTTCTTACTTCGAGTGGCCTGTATTTCGTTTTTTGAAGCATTTAGCGTTTTTTTGAGTCTTGGTCTTGGTTTTGCTGCAATAGTCTCGTGAGACCGCTAGACCAAGACCATTCATGCTCATCACCTCCGGAAAGCTTGGAGTTTCGAAAATTAGGATTTTTATGTGTTCATGGATGTGAAGAAAAGTGAAAAGGAGTCAAAGTGGAGCTAAGTGAAGAGGGAGGAGCTAAGTGAAAAGGAGTCTTGGTGTCCGGTTGGATGGCGATTTGGTCCCTTTCGCAGATTTTCTGCCCACCCGACCTCGAGAATAGAGCAATGCAGGTGTTCAGCAAATTGTTGCTTAATGTTCGATTCAGCCGACGAAAGCGCTATTCTGGAAGCTGAAATTGAGAAATGAGCTGATGCGCGCTTCTGCATAGAAAATACACTGATCCCCAGTTTCTGAAGCCCTTATAAGCGGTCAACTTTCTAAAGTGCTGTTCATGGTTCAAGTATAGGGCTAAAATTCTGGAAAAAGTGCTAATATTCGTGGCTAAAACTGTGAAAAGGGCAAATTAACCGTTTCTCGTTACTACTTTCAGACCAAAATAGAGATAAAGTCGCTGATTCGCGATGTGTAGAAGTCATTTTACGGCTAAAATCGAGATAAAAACCCTAATGGGGCAAGCCTATGACTAAAATTAGGGGAAAAGTGCTAAGTCATGGGCTAAAAGTGATAAACATCGTTTTTATAAGGCTTGCTATATTTCAAGGGCTGAATTGAGAAAAATAGTGAATTCACGGCTAAAATTGGTTAGAATAGCTAATTCACAGTTCCGCGTGAGAAAAAGACGCTAATTCACGCGGCTCAAATTGAGAAAAAGGATTGAATCGCGCTAAATGAGAAAAGTCGCTAATAAACGTCCACAATTTAGAGAAAAACTCTTTTCCACGGCTAAAATTGAGAAAAATGAAAATTCGCGGATGAAATAGACGAAAATCGCTAATTAGTGACTAAAATTAGGAAAACCACGAACTCACATCCAAAATGGATGACACGCACTAATTTACGGGTAAAATTAAGAAAAAAGCGGTTATTTGCGGCCAAAATATATACAAAAGCGATAATTCACGGTTGAAATTGAGATAACGAAAATTCCGAGCTTCTGAAGGCAACTCAATCGCTAAATTGAGCGTGGTTGCCTTTGACAATAGCGTGGTTGCCCTTCACTGTTAAAAAGAAGAAAAAATTGAACAGAAGAAGGAGAAAAAAACAACATTGCATCGCGCTAAAATTGACAAAAGTTGCTAAATCACGTATAAAATTGAAGGCAAAAAGTTGTACACTTCGCGGCTAAAGTAATTGAAGAAGAACGTAAATTCGCGGCTAAAATTGAGAAGAACGTAAATTTGCGGTGAGAAGAACAAAATTCGTATGGCTGAAATTGAGAAGAACGTAAATGCGCGACTGACACCGAGCTAAGTCGCTTATAATAGGCTAAAATTAGGAAAAACACGAATTCACTGCTGTAATTGTGAAATATCGCTAATTCGCAGTTAAAGTAGGAAAATCCCCAACTCGGAAAATAAAGTTGAGAAAAAGCGCTACCTGACGGACAAAACGTGGAAAAGCGTGCATTCGCGGTTTAAAATCTGGCTAAAATACAGAAAACGGTAATTCACGTCCATTATTGAGAACAACACTAATTTGCGGTTAAAATTAGGAAAACGTACCAATTCGCGGATGTAATTAGCGGCAAAAATGGGCAAAAACGTTAATTCACTGTTGAAATTGAGAAAACGCCAATGTTTTCTTTTGCAAAGGCAACTTTAAAGGCTAAAATTGAGAAAAAGCGCTATTAGTGAAAAGTGCTGAAATGAATAAAATTACTAATTAGCGGCTAAAATTTAGAAATATTTCTAATTTGTTGCTAAAATTACAGGTGAGAGGGACTCATCAACGACACACGAGAGCCTACAAGCGCTGGCATCTGTGATGTGAGTGAGTCAAAATCACCTCTGAGATATGCAAGCCTGTTGAGAGGGAGGTGGCACGGGGTCCAATAGTCCCGGGACATGCCATCCTCGAGGGGCGTGGATTTCGGAAATCCTTTAATCCCATTCTACCCCGAAAACCGTTTTCGGTTATTTAGTGGTTGGGCCTTCCTGACGTGGTTGGAGCTTTTCGTGGTTCGTGTTTCTTGTGGTAGGGCCATTTTTGTGGTTGAAGTCTAACTATGGCTGGAGCTTTTTGTGCCAGGTATTTTGCTGCACTTGCTGGATTGGAGCTTTGTTGTGTCTAGAGGCTTAGCTGTTGTTTGGAGCTTAGCTGTGGCTACGAGCTAAAGCTATGAGGCTACGTGGCTAGCCACAGCTAAGCTCCAAACTACAATTAAATCTCTAGACACAACAAAGCTCCAATCCATGTGGTCCAATCCAATATGCTGCGGCTATAGGAGCTTTGCTGTAGTTTGTTGCTTTGCTCTGGTTTGGAACTTTGAGAGCTTAATCTTGCTCAAGCATCTTGCTCAAGCCCTACAAATCAAGCTCAAGCTTGATTGGTAGGGCCTTCTTTGTGGTTAGATGTTTACTGTGGTTTTGACCTTAGCTGAGGCTACGAGCTTTGCTGGGGTTTGCAGCTTTTCTGGAGCTACGACCTTTATTGCTGTGGTAATAGGAGTTTTGCTGATGTTTGGAGCTTTTTAACTGCTGTGGTTCAGAGTTTTGCTGTGATCGGACCTTTTTTGGGTTGGGATGGGAGCATAGCTGTGGCTACCAACTTTGCTGTGTTTACGGAGCTTTGCGGTAATTTGGTGCTTCGCTGTAGTTTGTAATTTTGATATAGTTTTAATACTTTGCTGTGTTTAGGAGCGTTGCTGTGGTTTGGTACTTTACTGTGGTTTGAGGCGTTGCTGTGGTTTGCAGCTTTGGTGTGGTTGGAGCTTTGTTACGTTTGCATTTTTTTTTTGTTGGTGCTTTGCTGTGTTCGGCCCCCTTTTTTGGTTGCTACCTTTTTTGGCTGTAGTACCTAATTGGCTTTCTAGCAGGGCTATAACAGGGCAGACGTTGTCATTTATCCACAAGAAATAGAAACAAAAGCATGAAAATTATTTCCAGCGAAAGAGTTTTTTGACATTCTATTATTCAAATCGATGAGATGCATTATTCACGACGTATAATGTTATCATTTTTAAGAGTCTCCAGTATAGAATCAGAGAATTGAGGAGGTCAGAAGTGGTCTTCTTTTCTTTATTTCGCTCTTTAATAATCCTTTTCCCATTTGCTCGGGGCAATGTTCTTATGATACGTAAAGGCTCCCAGCTCTCCCCTTTATAGTTTGCTTGTGAACTGCGTGTGTGTGAGTGGCGCAGGAAAGGAGGGTGAAAGAGTGAGTTCCTTTTATTTTTCTTCTCGGGTATCGCTTCCGCAAAGGTCACATTCGGAAAGGAGCGGATGAGAGTCATGCGAAATTAATTGGAACGAAAAATGCAGATAGAAAAAAAAAGACGGTCGGAAAGCGACAGTGTGTTATACGTAGAATGAAATAATGGAAGCGACATATGGACAATAAGAATAGGTGAAAAAAAGGGGGAGAATATTTGAATACAGAAAGCGGAAAAGAGCACTTGTACAAAAAAAAGCTTCGACTTAAAAAAAAAAGCTTTATATGATTACACTAAACGTTGGAAACCCAGCGAAGTGTGTAAAAGGGAAGCATTAAATATGGCATAGTAAATAAATGGTCGAGGACGAGGTGGAAAAGAAGGGTGGGTATTGTCGGAACGGTGACACGACTCGGTGGCTTTTCGACGTACTTGTATATGTATATATATAATATAAAAGAGGGAGAATAAAAAAAAAAAAAAAAATAGATAGATAGGCTCAATTTGTTCGAGGTGGCTTCTCTTCCCTATCATGTCCCCACCACTCAGAAAAAGACAGGAAATTAACTCAAATATAAATAGAAGGAAATCAGTAATTGTGGAACAATAAGCAGGAGTTCCCGATTAGTTTCTATTGCCTTCAATTATAAAAAGTTAAAATCACATTTTACGTAGAGTAAAGTGTTTGTTGTGTAGGTGAAGTTTTGATTGAACTTCCTGTTTTGGGTTTGTTTCTTTTTCATAATTCTCAGAAATGTTAACGCTGACCAATCAATCTCGTAATGACCCACATTTTCCTCCCTCATCTTATTAGAGACGTGATTTGTATAGGACAAGAGGGAACCGGGGGGATGAATAGATTTGCAGGAATTACCAGCAAATATGGTAAAAGGTGTTCGAAAAGATTTTAGCACTTTGTTTTGATTCTGACTATAAATGGGAATGAATGAGGTTTTGAATCATCAAGACTTGGAAGATTTTTTTTTTTATCTTAACGCAGATGTTCCTTTCATTTACACTGAAGAAATATCCGAGATTTTCCACGCCTTATTTCTTTAACTCTTTTAAAAGGAGCCTCCTTTTTTGCTTTGTTGTCGCTTCTCAATTTGACATTTTCCAACGATAGTTAACATTCTAAAAATGGAGAGAAGAATCTGAAACAACAAAAATTCTTTGATTTATTGATTTTTTCCGAGGTGGGCCTGTGTAAAAAAAGGAGAGAAATAAAAAGAGAGAGAAAACTGATTGAATTGGGTGAATTATTCATAAAATAGACAACTCTGCTTTCATTTTTGGCGGTTTTGACACATTGGCGCGAGAAATTATTTATCGAGGCCGACTGATGAAGGGTTTAACCTTTTAAGGTGTATTTAGGCAACACGAGTCACTCAAACAGCAAAAAAAAAAAAAAAAAAAGAAAAAAGAAAAAAAGAGCGCTTTCTTGATTGCTACGACCGATAAATTAGGGATATGTACGATTTTTTCCCCCTCCAATTTTAATTCGGGTCACTTTGAGTTTGAGAGGTTCCCCTTCGTGGGGCTAATCAAAAATGCATAGGGCTCGAACGTATCCCCCTTCCTGGACAAACCGCAACTCAACTTTTTATTTTCCTCTTTTGCGTGTCAAAAAAAACAAACAAATAAATTTGTAAATGAGAAACGCCGCATTATCTGGATCACCCAGTTTAGTCACTTCATGGTGTTTTTCAGAGAAATGAACTCGAATTAACGTCTTCCCGCATTGTTCTAATATACACCTGCCCTCGTTTTTAGGAAAACAGTCATTAACCCGAATTCAATACGAACCTTGACCCCCCCCCCCACCTAAATTGAATGAGTTACCAAAATTATGATGCAGAAAAACGAGTTGATAATGTTCGCGGTGGCCGGTGGAAACGAGAAATATTGGTTTATAGCAAGGGGCACAGCACCCCGGGTATCGATGTTAAGGGGTAAGGGTTGCAACTTCGACACCACCAGTGTTTTCTCCTCTTTACATATGAAAACACGCACACAAAAAAACTTTGCTGGCGTATCATGTTTCTTTGATGTGTTTTGCGTTTTGTTGAATGTTTGTGGTTTAATTTGCGTGAAAGCCCTCATTCGTTTCTAAAACTGAGCAAATGCTATAATTATCGTTTTTTCGATGTGGCGTCTAGACCAAAAAAATGAGAATAAATTGCAGATTCGAAGTGCCCGACCCGCGATGCAGTTAACGCTAAATGTGCTGCAAAAGCCCGTGGCCAAACGAAAACGTCGATAAATCATATCAAGAAGTGAAGAAACGTGCAAATTCCCTGCTAAAAATGAATAAAATAGTAATACGCGGTTTAAAGAGAGAAATAGTGCAAATTCACTGCCAAAAATGAGTAAAAGCGATAATTTGCAGATGAAATTGAGAAAAAGTGCAAAGTCGCGGTTTCTGACGGCAAAGTCGGCAAAAATAGATAAAAAGCGCATATTCATGAGTCATGACAAACACAAGAGTGCAATAAGGTTTAAATTTGACACTGAAATAGAGAAAAAGGTAAATTCACAAATAAAAAAACATAAAAACCTCTAGTACATTATAGGTCTCATCCTCATCTTTCATTAGCGCAGAAAAACTGTGAAAAATGTGGAACAGCTGCGCTGGACGCGTATTCCGTTAAAATTGTAGAATCGATAACATCAACGGGTCGTAGTAGGGAAGTTTAACATGTTATTGCTATCGTCGTAAACCTTGTTATTCCGTATTTTGTGTGTCCAATTTCTCCGTTTCTATGGGCTACACCCATCTGTTTGGAATTTAGCATATACTAAGTACGTATAACAAACATTAACATTTTAACATCATGAATATACCTTTAATGTTTTCCCCGTTCAATTGTGTTGAAAAATTATTAAGATCAATAAAATAATTATAATAAATTCCATTGAGCGCTTCCCAAATTTCATTTAAAAATCCACTATCAGTTAGACGCGATTTTTTCGTGTCAGTTACTTTTAAAATCCGTTAGATCTGATGGGGAATCCTTCAAATTGGCAGTGCTGTTTATCAAACGCTGATTTAATGGCTTTAGCTCTTTATAAAATCAATTTCGCTTGTTTTGGGTAATTATAACAACGAATTTGGCTCTTTAAAAACTGAATGTCGCGAGTTTGGTAATTTGGAAACCCAAATTCACTCTTCAAAACCTAAATTTTGTGTGTTCAGCCAATCGGGGCCGGTTTACATCCTATTTTTAGGGACAAAAAATCAATTTTTGTGGACAGTTTGTTTCCGTATTATTTTGAAAAAATACAGCCAGACGCATAGTTTGTCAGAAAGAATGCATTTCGAGCCCAATCCCGGTGCTTCTTCTCAGAAATCTTATCGTCACTGAGGCAAAAACCAAGAAATTAGATTCTTAAAGGATACCTCAGTACGAAACTATAACCTTCTTGAACTTCGGACTCAGACAGCGTCTATTCGGCCCAGGGCCGGATCTAACGGGTGGCTAGAGGGGGCATTTGCCCCCTTGCGGATTCAATGGGGCGCCAAAAAGGGCGAATAAACAAATTTTATACCCAAGTTTTGAACAAAATAAACATTTTTCGGATTGTTCAAACTAAAATAAATCACAAAAAATAATAAGTTCCTTGCACTCATCCCAAAAATAATTTGACCCTTGCATAGGTGCGCCCCACGTGAAAGACATAGCGCTCATCTTGTTACGCCCCTGGACTGACGTTAGCCACAGCTGGAACGCAGGATGAAACGAAGCTGTGAGTGATTAGGAAACCCCTAGGAAAGGAGAAGAGTATACCCACCTTAACATAACTGTGTTACCAGCTGCCTCCAGCAGAGCCAATAGACGTGATCTACAGCCCCCTCATCACCCCTAATTTGACCAATGACCTGGAAAGTTGCTAGTTCTATTGCAGCAGACCTCGATGGCCACTGGTAAACGCTGTTGTATAGGTTTGACCCACCAGACAATCGGACGTAACATGTTAGGATAGAAAAGTCGGACAAAAAAGAGGACAATTTTGACCTTTCCCCGGACATTTAAAAAATGAGCCCGGGCGTCCCCGGACACCCCTAAAAGTAAAACATGTCCGGGGAAAGCAGAAAGTCTGATCACCCTAGTCCCCAAAACTGATAGTCCTCATTGTGAACCAATTCGTTCTACGGATTCGAAGAATGTTCCAGACAAAATCAGTGATTCTTATTTGTGGCAAAAATCGAGGAAATTGACGGACTATTTGGGGATCATCACCATGCAGTTGCTTCATTGCAACGGAAAGGAAGTTTGATGATCGGTAAAAACATTGATTTAGAGCTGACAACGGATCCGTGATCCAGGACTTCCGAAATAATGAGAAGTGGTTATCGGGGGAAAGTCCATGCCCGTTTTCTTTGATTTTCGTTTCGTGTTGATCCGAAAAATGGTTCTTTCTATTGAAATCTGGTACCTTACATCCTAATTCCTACATTAATGTGGTCGGATAGGGGGAAGGGATGGGGATAAAAATACGGGGCGCCAAAAATTAGGCCTGCCCCCACCTCTCGAAAATGACGTAAACCCGGGCCTGATTCGGCCCCAGGAACGTGTCTCAAAGGAGATGAATCTAACTGTGCTTGCAGTCTGCGTCGGCAGATCAGAGATCGAAAAATGTCTAAATGAGCTCAAATTAATCATGATGTCAAGTTTGTAAGTTGAACAGGGTATTTCCGCGATCCACGTCCAGCTCCTTTGTTTGAAATCCGCTTAAATTTGGAGCACTTTTGACGGCTACAGAGCTCAGCAGGCAAGAAATACCATTGACCAAACAAGTAAAATTTCATGTCCGTTAAGTGCACAATTCTGTTCGCTCCAATCTGCTATTAATCGTTAATATTACCTATTGCAATTCTCAGGATAGGGAAATTCATCCTAATTTTTTAATATGTTAACCATCTTATTGACAAATAGTCAGTTTTGGGAGCTTTTCGGATCTTTGTGTTAGATGGAACTGTCTTGGCTTGGGATTGGAGCTTTTTCATGTTATGGTAGGATATTGCTCACTTTGGCCCACTTCAAGGGCAGAGCCTCTGTAGATATTGGATAGAGAAGGCTCTGTTCAATAAGGGCCGCTGACGCCCTTCTATATGTATAACGCCGGTGCACGCGCTTTGGCCGAAACCAGCTGCGCTCCGCACCGTCCGACAGGACTAATAAACCGAGTCTGGCTCAGATCTAAACACTTTGAAATAACTATCCCACGCCATAAAATACCCGTTCAGCCGTTCGCCTGCGATGATATTTTAATGATTAAATATTTGATATCGTAGCACAAGAATATGTTTGTTCAAGACTCCTCTCCGCTGCCAATAGCAGCACGCAATTAATAGCTATTTAGCGGTAAAACTGTTAAGGGGAACTGCAGTGATGATTCTTCGACCCCCCTCCAATCATCCCCTCGACACCTACTCGGCATACATTATCTCGCCTTATTTCGGCACCAATCCTGTTTTTTAAGGACTCGTTTTAATCTTCAGGAAATTCCGCATATGCAGTAGTTTTCCTTTTTTCAAATTTCATCCCAGAAGTTATTTTAAATTCGCCTTGAACTTTTACCTTGTTTCACGGTTTTTTTCGGCTTATTTGAAAAAAGGAAAACTACTGCATATGCGGAATTTCCTGAAGATTAAAACGAATCCTTAAAAACCAGGGTTGGTGCTGAAATAAGGCCAGAAAATGTATGCCGAGTAGTAGACGAGGCATGATTGGAGAGGGGTTGAAGAATCATCACTGCAGTTCCCCCCTAATCATGGCATATCAATGGCTTGGATTCTGAGTCGCAAGGCTCATTTTCAAAACACGAATAGTCTGCAGTTTAGCCATTTTAAGGCACGAAGGCTCAGTTTGGACATTTTGGAAGCTCGAATAGTAAGTTTCACCATTTCTGGTCATGAATGGTCCCTTTGGCCATTTTCAGGGTGAGATTAGCCAGTCAAGAAATTTTATAGCGACCGCGAGTGTAGTCAGTTCAGTAGACATTTATAGAAGGCGCGCAGATCTTCACTCTGTAGCCTCTGTAGGGTGCGAATGATCAGTTTGGCTATTATTATTATGTAGAGCGTGAATAGCAAGTTTTACTATTTTAGAACATGATTCATTGGACGTTGGGACATTTTCAAGGCGGGAAAGCTCAGTTTGGCCATTTTTGACGTGCAAAAAGTCAATTTTGCAATTTTCAGGACAGGGATAATCTGTTTATGACTTTTCAAAGCGCGAATCGTCAGTTTAACCATTTATATCCAGCAGAAAGGTCAGCCGCAAGGCAGCAGACGCATAAGTGGTTAACGGCTCTGCGCTTGAGTCAAACCTGTGCAATTTGTTATTTGCAAGTGCGAATTTGCCCCAATTTCACGGCTTTAGCTCTTTCTAACATCTCTACTTCAAACCCTATTTTGGAGCCAATTTAGACAACAATTCTCGCTCTTCCATATCCAAATATCGTGCATTTGGTCCTTCAAACCCCAATTTCATGCATTTTTGCAATTTCAAACCTCATTTTCAAGTATTTTCACTCTTTTGAAAAGAAAATGTCGTGACTTTAGCTGTTTCTGAACTCGTTTTTGTGGAATATTCCCATGACGAACCCATTTTGAGGTACTTTGGCATGTTTTACGGGTGCCTGCCATTTCTTTAGGGGTGTAAAATGGTCGCCTAGTCCAAGAGGTTGAGCAAGAATCTCGACCCATGGAGAACTTGACAGGCCACCTAGAAGGTGCATGCTTCTTTCTTATTTCTAATACTAAAAATCAGCTCAAACTTCTTGTTTGCCTTATTACGCGACTAAGAACCCGCGTAATTGTTACGTTCGCCAAGTGGTCACTAAATCTTGTTTTCAGTTCTCAAAACCTGCAAAATCTCGATTTTCGCTGATTAAATCGTTCGTGTTTGCTCTTTCAGAAGAGAAATTCGGTCAAAAATTGAATTCCTTGTCGTATTCTCATATTCTGCTTCGATTCCCTCATGTGGGTCAGCGCTTCCTCCACGCTTCGCACGCTCGCGACATACATAATTCACCGCCATTACCTGCTGTTCAATTCAACCCCCCCCCCCCAACCACATTACATGTATATCCTTAACAGTTACTCTACTGTAAACAATTAATCCCCTGCGTCGGTACCTACCCTGTCTCATTTTTGTCTTCTCTTTATGAATGTAACAAATCCTCTCACCCTCGGCCCAAGATCATCATCCCTCTATATATCCGTGTTTACGCGAGTTTTGTGATCTCGCAAATAAGCGCGCGCGCGGGGTAAAGCCGGAGGAGAGAAAAGGCGCGATGGGACCGTTTGTTGGAACAATTCCAAATGACGTTCACGTCCATGTGTTTCTCGTAAAAGGAGTAGTCAGCCCAATTCATATTTCCTTTGCGACTAAAAACTTGTCATGTTTGTTCAACGTTAAAAGGGTTTTCTAGGCGCCTTGCGACTCACTAAACACCACCTGAACTCTTTTTTTTTTTCGTTTTTTCTAGATTCTTGTTTGTTTTTTCTCCCACTGTTTTCATTATTTTTTTATCTTTACATCCATATTTCTTTAGTATTCAGCTAAGTGGTTCGAAAACGAATCATAACTTTTGTGGAGGGATGGAAAAATGACAGGTACTCCCTTGTTTTTGTATGTTCGGAACGTATAAACTGATTTCGAAGAAGTTTTTTTTAGTGAGATATTATTTTAATTATTTATTTTATAAAATAAAATGAAATGTGTTTCCTATAATAAAAGAAATAATAAACTCTTGGGGAAAGTCAAACCGTGAATTTACCAAAAATGTTCCCCTTCCCCAGTTATTTCGTGTTATAGGTTGCATGGTAATTATAGAAGAGAAAAAATGCTTAGGGCCAAATGAATCTGTCAGTAAAATAAGGATCAAGAAAGATTTTGAGACCTCCCGTCGGGGTGGATTGAAAATCGCCGTCCTTCAAAATCCGTCGCTGCAAATTCGTTTTTTTCTTTCCCTCGACCTGACGTCTTTCCTTCGAAAAAAAAAAGAAATAAAAATTGCTTCAGTGGTTGAAATTATTTTTCGTTATTTCTGCTAATTTTAAGGACTTTATACTTTTAAACTTAAAAGGGTAGGTAATCTTGCTAATTGTGCGCCTAGATTGTGTAATGGATATACAGGCTGTTTCTGAAATGGATGTCAATATTTAGATTGGTGATTATACGTCAAAAAAAGTCACATTGACCCTAGTCCGATTCATGATAGTTTCCGACATATCCACGTATTTTGTAGTTTTAAAAATGACCTTGTTTTCTTAAAGAAAATCGTCCGTACCTTAGCAACCAGATGAGTCAGGTTAAATCTGATGGCACCGTTGGAAAGGCCAGACTTTTTCCTACTTTGTTCAGTGTTATTTGCTTCAATTTTTCCCAGTCCTGCTGAGACTACAGCGGATTTTTCAGCAACCATTTTGGAATAACCAAAAACATATCCGAGATGGCAGGTGATGTCACGATACCTTAATGATGCTGACACCATGCACCAACTTTTCTGAAAAAAGGTCATCTTGGAAACCAATTATTGCCGAGAAAATCGACTTAAAAAACTAGTCAGCGTGGATAACATTGAAAGCAATTTATAGCAGTTCGCTGCGAACAGTGGCAAACATTGAGTCCCTTCAAAAGCGACGTGTGTTATGTGATGTCCTGGTTATTTTTAAATTGCTTAATGGGCTTATCGATAGCTCTGAATTACTTTCAAAACTAAACGTTCATGTACCTACTAGGTCCAGTCGAAACCATGTTACGTTCTACCTGCCACTCTGTGGTACTAATTATAAGTTTAACTCGCCACTGTTTAGATCCTGCCGTGTTATAAATAGCCTGAACATAGACATATTTAGGTAACAGCAAATCAAAAGACTTAATCACTTGTTAACATAGTGGGTTAAAATTTTATGGCATTCAAGCTGTTAATAATAAAAAAAAATTTAAGCAAATATCACCGAACGACGGAGAAAAAAGTATGGGCTTTCCAACGGTGCCATCAGATTTGACGTGACTCATCTGGGGGCCTATTCTCTAACAACAAGCAATATTTTTTTCGCCAGCCATGTGTTTATTTCATTCATTTGTTTGAAGAAAATTAATGAAATAAACATATGACTTCGAAAAAGCTATCGGGAACGGACACGAGATAAGAGAGGGTTATATTACCTTTCCTGGTTACCCCAAATTTATTACAGTATTGAGTGATTTATTTATATTTACTTAATTTTAACGTTCCAAAAGTTGTTTTATGTTTTATGAGCTGAAATTTAGGTCTATTGTAAGCAATTGATCCACAGACGGAGATAGTTTCTTCCCGTTTTCAGTCACTGAGGCAGAACAGAATGTGTATTCCCCACATCGCTCGGCCAAGAAGTCTTGTCCCTAAGTTACTTGGAAAATGAATTTTGACTAGAGAATCATCAAAACGTGATCTTTTTATTCTATAATACACAAATGGCGTTTATTCGACCGATCCAAAAAGAACGAAATGCCGGTGAACTACTCGTTTGTTTGGTGCTACTCGAGGGCTGGAAAGGACCGTGTATCCTTCTTCAGATTCTCTTCCAAACATCAGGGTGAAGTAATCTTCTTCAGCGCTATAAAAGGAGCACGTGAACATTCTACTTTAAGCATTTCCCAATGCTCTTTTCACACAAAATGGGTTTCACGAGGCCCCCGCGTGAATGCCACTTTCTCATCGAACCAAGTAATATGTACCGCACGTGTGTAAAGGTGTACGTGGTCAATACGCGGCAGCCAAAACCACGCCGCGTGAAACCTCGTATATGTGAAACGAGCCTAACGCGCTAGTTGAAAGTTAAGCCACTTCCAAATTGACGTGATGGCAACGTGAAAGTGTTTGAAATGAGACGATTGCTCTGGTCCCACTATAGTCACCCATTCGCATTTACGTTCCCGTACCGACAATAAATTGTGAACTGGCCTTTTTTCTTGACTAAAAACGTAAAACTCACTCTTGTCATCACAAAGCCCTTGTCTCCGGCATTCCGAACTCCCGAAGTACTAACTAAGCCACTTCTGTCGACGTGTTGCGGTTCAAGTGATTTCAAATCGCGATTTCTTCTTGCGTGAATGCACTCACCACGTCATCGAGGTAATTTACATTACCCAAACTCGACATCGCCGGGAAATGACGGATGTCTGTCGAATTGCCACTAATGAATCTTTGACTAGAAAGGACACTATGATTGAAATAAGTTGCCCGATTTTTATTGATGACAAGATATCAAATGTTGAGCGATTGGATACTCACGAGCAAGGACTGCACCGATTTATTTTCATTTTTTTTAGATAGCGGCGATCCTTCCTTCGATAATCCCCCAGCTTAGTCACTTAAGTTCCATTTTACGTAATTTTGATGCCTACAAAGCCATCAAGACTGAGTTATTGAAAAAAAAAAAAAACCGATTTGCAGCAAGCTTCCAATGTAGAACTTACATGAACGGGGCAACCAGGAATAGATAAGAATGCAATGCCAACTCGATCGTAACCTGCCGTGTCCTTTTCCAATTGCTTCGGAGTTAGAGAATAAGCCCCCAGGTTGCTAAGGTACGGACGATTTTCTTCAAGGTCATTTTGAAAACTACTAAATCCGTGAATATATCGGAAACTATTAGGAATCGGACTAGGGTCAATATGACTTTTTTTGACGCATTTGTGACGTAGAATCAGCAGCCTAAATGTTGGCATCCATTTCAGAAACACTCTGTATACAGGATGTTCGAAAATTCGATGCTCAGCCGAAAACTGGTCATAATACAGCTGATTTGTGGTCGAAATCACTAAATTCACTTTTTCGGAATTCAGCTTGGTTTTCGAGTTATTCCACCATCTTTAATTTTTTCGCGGGGCTAAATTTTTTTGAAATACTTGCTCCCGGCCGCTCTAGAATCAATTCTAGTCCAAAACTAATTGGGTCATTCGAAAGAGCGCACAATTTTCGTCAAAATGACTGTATTGTATTATGAATTTGGCCATTTTTTCAGGGTACTAACACTGATGGAAAGTGATATTTTTTCATCTTTGTATCTTTCCCTTGTTTTTCAGCTGCGATTTTCTCCCACTCCTTAGAGGAAAATATTTTTTTGGGTTTATTGTAAAAACTTTCTCATTTTGTTAGCTTTCAAATGGAGTGCAATAGTCCCGGGATTTTACAAGTATTCGCGAAGAAGTAGCTGTTTGAAGAGTAAAAATCGATGTTCTTTGTGAAGAATAACAGAAGTTTTTTAGAGAAGAAGTATGTTTTGAAGCCAGAGTTGGTGAGGTGAGAGACAGGGACCTCTCGGAGTGTCTGAATGTAAGCTAATAAATTACAAAAAGTACAAGAATAGCAAAGATAATATTAAACTAATTGAAAAAACAGCCGATATTCGGAATTAGTGATGGGTAATGAATGAGGGGAACGATAACTGATTGAGCCAAATGTTCTCCTTGTGTGAAAAGGGACATCAACCAGAAATTTGGCGATGTTTTTGTGCATTACAAGAAGACGTAATCGTTGAAACAATCGCGAAAAATGAAATGCCAAAGAAGATGCATTTTCCTCATTCCTATAAGCACATTCACTCGAAACTGGTGTTGGTAATGTAATGAGTTACCTTCGTGGCATGGGGATAAAACCCCCAAGACATGGGAACTTCAGCAATTTTAAGTCCCTCATCGGGGTGATCCCTCAGATATCTCCTTAACCTAAAACGTCGAGGTATGACGAACAGAAAATCATTCACGACTCATTCCTCATCAGTAGATTCCTATACACCGAGTATTTGCGGTTCTGCTCTTTTTGAGCGCATTGAGGACGTTTTATATCCGTTGAGAGACCAGTAAAAGTATTTCTGCGTTACTACTAAAAACTCATCCAAATTCTGTTTTACGAAGGCAGCGCCGAATCTTGGTTGATGTCATTCTACATGTATGGAGGAACATTTGGTTTCAGATGAAGGGTCGCCCTTTCCACAACGAACGGCACTTCGCACTTTCTCCTCATTCTTAATCACTTTTCCTCATTCTTAATCACCTTTTCCTTAAACATTGGCTGTTTTTTTCAATTATTACTTATATAAGCCTCTCCCCTCACCAACTCTGGCTTCAAAACATACTTCTAATCTAAAAACGATCTCTCATTCCCCATCAAAGCCCATCGGTTTTTACTATTCAAACAGCTACTTCTTCACGAATAGTTGTAAAATCCCGAGGCTATTGCACTCCATTTGAGAGCTGACAAAATGAGGAAGTTTTTCCAATAAACCCCAAAAAATATTGTCCTTTAAGGAGTGGGAAAAAATCGCAGGTGAAAAACATGGGAAATATACAAAGATAATAAAACATCACTTTCCAGCAGCTTTAGCGCCCTGAGGAAATGACCAAATTCATAATACAATACAGTCATTTTGACGAAAATTGTGCGCTCTTTCGAATGACCCAATTAGTTTTGAGCTAGAATTGATTCTAGAGCGGCCGGGAGCAAGTATTTCAAAAAAAATATAGAACCACGAAAAAATTAAAGATAGTGGAATAACTCGAAAACCAAGCTGAATTCCGGAAAAGTGAATTTAGTAATTTCGACCACAAATCAGCTGTACTATGACCAGTTTTCGGCTGAGCATCGAATTTTCGAACACCCTGTATAATACTCGCTTTGCAACCCAGCGGGCCTGCGGGTTCGAATGCAGCAATTGCCCATTTCACTGGAAGATATTTTGCACAGAACAAAGGAGAAAATGCGTATAGGCATAAACTTTCTCGGGACACAGCGCACAAAAGGTCAGACCAGTTGTGGCCCATGTCCCAACCATAATTTTACTGATTGTACTTCCTCGTGAGTGACCAGGCAACAAGTGCCAAATTTGGATTTGGGATCAGTGCACAAACGCGGAAGTTGTATGGTGCATTGAAAAATTCGACTTGTACCACTCCACCGGATCCACCCACTTACCGACCTTCACTTTTGTCAGCTTGTGTGACCTCACAGCTCCGAATATTGAGTTTCTGGATCCTGGTTAATGGATAACATCAGAAACAAGGATGACCCATTCCATTCGTCGATGATTCTCTCCAAGTGCGTTATAATATATCGCCGTAATTATCCACCCCCGGACACCAACTCACAGCGATGTGTAAGTTTTGCCTCGGGGAGGGCAAGAGTTTTTGTTCGACGACCGCTGCTTCAGTGGCGTTTCCTTCTCACTCGCTCACTCTTTTTTCCTTTCTTTTTCTTATAATTCTATCTACCGTCCAGGGGGGAGGTTACCCCCTCTCTTTCTAACGTCTAGATGTGTTGCCTCGAACTGAAAAATGATAAATCATTTTTTCTTTTCTTTTTTACGTCAAGATTAAACAGATAGATATTCGTTAGCATATTTTTGGTTTCGTTTCACGAGTAAAAATAAAAACGAGAAAAAAGGTTTCGACGAGAAAAAAAACTCCAGGTAAACGATTGGGAAAGGTTTCTTTTTTCACCCGTTTTAAAAACAAAATTCGTGTTTTTTTTTTCTCTCAGTCCTATACGGAATGAATGATAAATAGAGCACTGTTGAAAACGTGCAAATTATCCCTTTCCTGCTTTGTTTCTCATACTTTGAAGTTACCCTCTCAGTAAACGACGTCAAATATGATTAGTGTAGATAATTAATAGAGATTCAACTGTTTCGTTTGGTTTCAGAATCACAACATGAACGATCAACAATCATCTTGATGAGCGGATGAGAATGCAGAATCCAAGAAGTGTGCTGATTTTATATGGGAACTATTAAAGGTGCTTCTCCCCACACCCTTCCTCTCAGGTAACCCATTTTTGTCTATGACGTCGGATTACCCCGACGTGACGTCTGAGAACCAGACGAAAAGAAGCATTTTGCTGTATCAATAGCGAAAATAAAATAAAATCCAAGAAACACCTGTTGCTCTTTGTGAAGGCGTTAATAATGCGGCTAGAAAATTAATTAGTCTAGTCCCATCCTCCTCCATATATATTTATTTATATGAAAAAATAAGAGGCTTGAGGCAGAATTAATAACGCCGTACTCTTCCCTCTTATTTTTTTTCCTTTATATAATTTTCGGTTTAAGAACAATCGAATCGTTTTATAAAAATATAAATGCTCCATTAGTATTCCGAGGTTCCCCGCCTCCCACTTTTCCCATAACTTATAATGTGACAGCTATTTTCTGGTTTTTACACACCTTCTCTCAGTCGGTTTTTTAAAAAACAGTTTGTCTAAGGCTAGCCGTGAAGGAATCATGTTAATGTTGTGGCAGGGAGGGGATGAGAAGGGGGATTGAAAACTTGTTATATTGATTTCAAATGGGAGCTATAAAGAAAAGAAGTCGGTGGCGGGAGGGGAGAAGACGTGAATTTGCCTTCTGGCGTGAATTTTATTGATAATTGAGAGTCAATCCCCGCACGCAGCTCCACGTATTAGAGTTGTTGAGAATTTTGCGCAGTGTGAACCTATTCTGAAATAATGAACGAGAAATTTATGTTGGAGGGGGGGTTGGACCCGGTATTAGAAAATCGTTAAAATTGCGCCGGTGGGATTTAACATATTCTGGCGTTATGCATATAAGATTCATATTTACATTAATGCAGATTAATATGCATATAGGAAGGGTTATTTTCCGTCAATGACTGGCTACTCCACGAGGTAACTGCCGTTTTATCCTTTTATTCTATTGATTTTCTGTTCAGAACCTGACCACTTTACCTTAAGAAATCGATACTTGTGCTGAACATAAAATTTTGATTTCCTGAGGCAATGGTGAGCGTGTACCAATGCAGTGCGGAATCCAGTCACCCTCCCACCCTCAGAGCTCTCACCCCAGTCAGGGTAAGCCGTGCTCTCCGTGACTCGGTTTTTCCAAATCAGTGTAGGACTTTGGAAGCCAAGGGCAGGGATCGTAGAACAGTGACATCTCCACTCCCGGTAAGGAGTGGTCCATCAACTCAGTACTTGGCTCAGTTGCCGCACAGATCAGACCGCAGGACCGAGTAGCTCTGGTGTAGTTGAAGGTCGAAACCAGTTTCGCACATTTTCAGTCTTTCAAAACTAAATTTTGCGGGTTCAAATCCCATCTTTATGGGGTTTCGTTCTTTCAAAAACCTAATTTCTTGATATTTTCTCCTTCGAAAACCAAATTTTGTGGATTTTGCTCTTTCAAAAACCAATTTTGCAGACGTTTGCCCAATTAAAACCCAATTTCACGAATTTTTGATATTTCAAATTAATGTCACGTATTTTAATTTTCTCAAAAACCAAATTTCGTAGCCCTACATCTTTTTAGAATCAGTTTCAAAGAATTCGCTAGTTCGAAAAACAAATACTGCATGGCTCTTTCGAAAAGAAAATTCCAGGATTTGAGTCGTTAAAACCCAAATTTTGTCATTTTGGCACTCACAAACCTCATTTTCGTCTTTCGAAACCAAGTCATACGGATTTCACTCCTTTGAGTGAATTTGGCCCCTTCAAAAACGAAATTTCACGTGGAAGGCTCTTTGAAGCTTTAATTTTGAGAACAGAGGAGATATCATTGTCAAACGCCCCCTTAGGTTGCCGAAAGGGATGCCTTTGGACAATAACATGGGCGTAGTTAGATATTTTCCGATAATATCGGGGGAAGGGGCACATACCTACTCACAATCCCAACCTTCTCGTACCGTCACACTCATTCATTCACCCATGCTCAGCGTGTGAAATCAATTTTGCAGAATATTGGCCCTTCCAAAGTTTCAAAGCCCAAATTTCGCGGATTATTGGAACTCAAAGAACTAAATTTTGTGGGTCCTGTTCTCTTAAAGAAAAACCAATTGTACACGATTGATTCTCACCAGAAATACCTTCAATAATTGTGCATGTATTCCAAGGAGAGCACTGTGCCGGTGTAATGGTGAGGGGGTGGGCCTCCCATCAGAGGGGACCCGCGAAAAGCTAAAAGCCAGAAAAAATTACGATTTTTAGGTGTTATGTCCATGGTAATTTGGCTCCTTTCGACGATTTTCAGTCCATCTGACTTGGGAAATGGGACGTTACGCTGCTCACAAAAATTGTGAGCCGGAATAATCTATTCATTCCGAAATTTATTTGCACCTTCTGGTGTCAAATTCGGGGTGGAAATAGAGAAAACTCTGATCCACAGTTCCTGTAAGTCCTTACATAGGCGGCTAAAATTGTGAAACGTCGCTAATTCGCTGATTGAAGTGAAAAAAAGCGCTAAATAACGGCTAAATTAAGAAAATTCACTAATTCGCGGCTAAAATTGGGTAAATCAGTAATCTGAGGAAAGAAAAACTGCTCATTAGAGTCTAAAATAAGGAAAAAGGCTAACGCGCTGTTAAATTTTAGAATAATCGATAGTTCACCAATGAATTTGTAAAAAAGTGATCATTCCGCGGATAGTGTAAAAAGAAGCGCTGATTCGTGAATGAAGTTGAGAAAAAGTGTTGATTTGAAGCAAAATTGAGAGAAGGCTCTGATTCGCGGCCGATAAAACATCTATAATTAGCGGTTAAAATTAGGAAACACGCTAGTTCACGGCTAAAATAGAGAAACATTGCTATTTCGAGGTTCAAATTGAGAAAAATGTCCAATTGGAGGAAATTGCTAGTTACGGTCATGATTATAATTGAGAAAAGGCGCTAATTCATGGCTAAAAGCGAATTTAATCGATATTTTGCGGCTAAAATTAAGATAAACGAGTTAATTTGCCGCAAAACTGAAGTAAAATCCATAATACGCGGCTAAAATAGGGAAAATCGCTATAATTAACCCACCGGGCAACGATATAGGCGTAGCTCCGCCGAGTGCCCAGTGTCCCTTTTTATCGGAGATTTAAGAAACCCACCGTACTGCCATCTCTGTGTTGGGGACTAGCGTGAAGTGGCGAAGCTTTTTATCCAATCGGTCAGAGTCGTATCTAAAGGTGTGTAAATGGTGGGAGGGGGGCACTTCCCCGGTGGCAACCACACAGTTGCAGCGCTTTCTTTGGGCGTCCTGTCTCATTCTTTGAATACCCAGCAGAATGGATCCCCGAATGATGCAAACACCTAAAATGTCGTTCATGAAGGAGCCAGAACCACCAAATTGGTTTATTTCGGGTTGGCCAAACCTACGAAATAGCTTTTTTAGGGTAATGGCCCTCCGAAATTTTGTTTTTGAAAGAGCCAAACGGGCTGAATTGCTTTTTCCAAGGAGCCAAAGGCGTTTGGTCCTTGAACTATAGTCAAAACTGCGAAATAAAGGTCTGTGAATAGTGCCAAATCCTCGAAATTTGGACTTCGAAAGATCCCAAACATCGGAATTGCTATTTTAAAGGAATAAAACCCGTGAAATATCCCTTACAGTTCTGCTTCTTACGAAAATCCATCGAGTAGGGTTGGCTCCTTCAAATCACTAATTTAATGGATATGGCTCGTCAGGAGCCAATTTCAGGGTTCAGCACCCTAAAAAAAGCCAATAAATTTCACACCATTCAGGTCAATCCTCCCAGGACGATCGGTCCTTCGAAATCCGCAGATTTTTGGTTCAGATCCCTCTGAAAACACGAAATACGCCTCTTTAGACTGCTACCTATGTGTCTTCAGAAACTCATAGCCATGAACTCATTTATAGGAAATTGTAAATGCATTCCTCGCCCCCCGTTTACTGCGGAAACTGGCTGTTCAGACTTTCAATTTTACGCCCATTTTGCCCTGCTCCATTGACATGATTCAGCGTGCACTATAGAAGAACGGCCGATAGTATTTTTAAAAAGGAAAATTGGAGGGGAGTATAGGAGAGCACTTACTGCGGTGCTGATTCGATGATCATAATTTTCTGTTTCGTGGCCGAAGCATTGGTTTCAATTAAATTCAATTACCAGTTTTAGAGTTGAAAAATTCACTGTTTTGATTCAATATAGACAGTCACGTTGGTCAGCAGGTAATTTCTTGCCAAATCAGCAATGCGAACTTACATGTTCAACCCTCGATCTTGGAAGGGATTTGACCATTTCATGTAAAATTTTGTGGTGTAAAGGAGGGATTTGGGGTATCAATATCTTCTCGGGGGGCAAATGTTATAGTTTTCTCGATTATGTAGCCGGCTCCGGGCTCCTTACATCTGGGGAAATTATGACCATGCATCACCTTTATTATTATTTTGGAGGAATTTCCATCAATTAAAGCAGGATTTACAGTAATCAGTGACGATTGAATAATTCATTTTGGTTCATAATAAAAATGAAAGGGAAAAATCCTGGGAATAAAGCTCAATCATTTGTCATATTTCCAGGATAATGGTTTTAGCTCGTTGTCAAGGTTCATTTTCGTTTTTACGTCTTGGGAGGCTTCTTCTCTCTCACTCTTTGCTCATATACATGCCCATCATCCATCGTTCGATTTCAAAGATTTTTTTCCCCCCTTGACAGTGGAATGAGGGTGGATGTTCAACGATTAATAGTTTGATTTTGGTTGGTGGGGAGGTGGGGGTAGGTTAACTTATTTCGGTGTTCTCGGCTGGGAGTCACGTCGAGGGTATTGAATGAAGACCATAAGGACTGGAAGTTGTAGAGGTAACAGGTATATATGTAAAGGTATTACAATGGCTTCGGATGTTGATGGGATTGAAGTGGCGGTGGTGGTGTGAGGGAGTGGGTCTTAATCTTGGGGAAAAAGTGCGGAGGAGTGACTTCTATCAATAATAATCAGGAGAATATTTATAAAAATCTGTGGGTTCAAAAGAAAACGAGAGAGATAGAGTTAAAAAGAAGAAGAAAAAAAAAAACTGCTCGTTATAGGGGCGAATGGATTGACGGTCATCAGTCAACTCTCCCTCTTGCCCTATACTAACAACACACATAATGTTGCAGGTACTCTTAACCAAACTGTCCCTTTACATCCTCTTCTATTATCAAACCAATTCTTGCGCTAACAAATGACTGAAAATGATGCTATACGGATAAAAAAGTGTTTTGTTTTTGTTTTTTTCAAAATTTGAAGAGTAGAGATCGTACAGGCTGGAAGCTTCTCCCGCAAGCGATCGTATCACACGGCTGTCTGAAAAACAGCGTTTGTTTTTAAAATGATGAAATAACGTGTTAAACTCGCGGCTTCCGTGTGATAAAAAATATAGTAGGCCCAACCGAAAGTCCTGTTTACTCCCCCAAAAAACGGATATGTGATCTAGCAGCTGTACGTCTGTTTTTAACCCGTTCGTTCCACAATCAAGATTACCGGTCGAGTTTCCTACCCATATGCAATCCCTCTTGACTTTTTTTTTTCCTCCCTCATCACACACCCTCCCCCTTAAACAGTTTCTACCCACACTCGTCATCTTTTCTTTACTTCGGTATTTCAACCCCCCCCCCCCGCCATTCTCCTACAGCCACAACTATAACCCTCGTAACAGTCATGGAAACGTTTTAACTGTTTTTGCACTGGCACTTGGCACCTCCTGCATTCTCCACGGCCTTTTTTTAATTTCATCACGCATCATCAATGTCTTGTGAGAAGGACTGGGAGATGATTAGTCAAAAAACAAAAAAACAAAAAAAAAACACGTCCGTTAAAACGGAGGGGGAAAAATTGTCTAATTAAAAAGACTTAGGAGACGGGAGAGTGAAGTTCCCGTCATATATCGCCCATATGACACGATATCCCGTTTCCAGAAAAAAAGAAAGAAAAAAACTACTCCCGTGTCTAATTAACAGTTTATTCTGTGTGGGTGAGTGTTGTGTTTATCAAAGATCGGTATAGAGACGACGTGTTGACGTTTGCAGACAAAATGCAGAATCGTTCTAGGGTGGAAAACACGTTGAAAGGGACGCGGTTGAGGCAGGGAGTTGGCAGTTGGCACACAGTATGAAAATGGAAAAATGCGGGGATTTCATATATTTACCGATTTACAATTACTAATACCGATACGAAACTGTCGAGGTCGACGTTGCCTCGTAATCTCGTCTTTCGATCCCTTTTTCAAAGTAGAATTTCATGGAGCCAACTCATTCAAAAAGCGATTATTGCACTTGTTGGGCACCTTCGTAAGGAAAATATTTCACGAATATGACCCTCACAGACCTGATTTCGTTAATTCAATAACAACATTTCGTCTCTGCCACCGTATAACAAATTATTCGACGGTTTGGATCCTTCTAAAACCAAATTTCCAAAGTTGGGGCTTGTTTCTTAAAAAGCAAACTTCGCAAGATTTCAATTTTATTGCATCCAAAGGTAACATTGCTGTCAATTTTTCACATGCTGGCATGTTGGTTCATTTTAGAAGAAAATGTCATTGGGTTCGTCCCTCGATTGGCCTTGATGTCTCGTCGTACAATGGCTTTTGCGATGTTCACCAATTCAAAAAACATTTTCAAAGAGAAATTTCACGGGTCTGACTCCTTTCGAGAACACAATTTTGCAGGGTTGGCCCATTAAAAATTTTTTTTGAAGGGTTGCATGGCTCACCCCAAAAATCGAATTTCACGAAACCGAAAAATTGAATTTCATGGATTTGGTTCGTTCAAACCAAATTTCGCAGATCTGGCACCCTGTAAAAACAATTTTATGCTGGGTTGGCTCATTAAAACCAAAATTTCGTGCTGCTGACCGAATTTTGTGGAGTTGACTAAAATCAAAAGCTGGGAGAGTTCACCCAAAAAGCAAATTTTCAAATTGTGCTGCTTAACTCAAAAAAGAATAAACCAACCCCTCCCCCCACGCACCCATTGGATTTTGGACCAAAACTCCTGATTTTTCTATTATTGATTGTGTAGTTAAATAGCTAGTTCGTGAAAATGTATTCCATCCCGTTAAACAAATCCGTGAAAAAAAGTAATAGTCAGTAGCGTGCTTTCATATTGGGCGAGAAGGGTCAGACAGGCCGAGTCCCTCTTCTCAGGAGGCTCCTGAGAAGCTAATAAAGGTGGGAAAAAAGGGATTTTTAGTTTTTATTTTCATGAATATAACAAATAATTCAGAAAAAGAAGTCATTAGTGGCGAATTCGTGGCTCATGGTGACTTTTTTTTTACGGCTTAACCGTAGAAAATCCGCTAACGCACTGCACCGTTCATGGGGGCAAGTTCGCGACTAAGCTTGAAAAAAAGCGGTAATTCATGACCAAAAGTGAAAAAAACGCTCCTTCGTGGCTAAAATGGGGAAAAACGCTAACTCTCAGAAAAAAATCGAGACAACGCCAATTCATGGTCTGCGACGAGAAAAAGCACGAATTCCGGTCAGAACTCAATGAATCACTGCTAAAATTGAGGAAAAGCTCCGATCAACAGCTAAAACTGAGAAAAACGCCGATTCACGGCACAAATCATGACAACGCTGATTCTTAGTTTCTGGAGGACACTAACTGATACTTGGGCTTTTCCCGTCAAGTAAAGCTTGAAATTCCGTAAAAAAACAGTCAAAATGTATTTCATCCGGTTAGAAAAATCTGTCAAATAATTAATAATAAGTAGCACGCCTTGGTATAGGAGCGAGAGGGGACAGACCGACCCGGGCCCCTGTTCTGAGGAAGGCTCCTGAAAAATCTTTAAGTTGGAAAAATAGGTGTTCTTAGGTAAATTTAAGTTCGTGAATTTAGGAACAAAATTCCAAGAATAGTGCTCATTCGAGGGTGAAGTTGGGAAAAATCTACGTATTAACGGTTTCATGAACGTATTTTATGAACGGTTGTTCATGGGGCAATTTCACGGCTAAAACTGACAAAATTCGGTATTATGGACCAAAAGTTACAAAAATCGCTCATTTGTGCGGCTAAAATAGAGAAAAACGCTAACTCTCAGCAAAAAAAACAAGAGTATGTCAATTCGCGGTTTTTGGAGGCATTCTCAAGATGAAAAAAAGAAGCACCAAATCATGTTCCGAATTCAATGAATCACTGCTAAAGTTTATGCGAATTCAGGGCACATATCATGAAAACGCCGATTTATGGTTTCTGGAGGAAGTTTTATGACTATAGATGAGAAAAGCGCTACCTAATTCAAGGCCAGAGAATAAAAAAACGGCTAATTCATGGCTAAAACCACTAAAATTGAGAAAAAGCACCAGTTCGAGTCTAAAATTGGGGGAACAAATTATTATTATTATTATTATTATTATTATTATTATTATTATTATTATTATTATTATTATTATTAATATTTTTTTATGCAATGTCGAAAACAAAATTGAGAAAAAATTGCTTATTCAATGTGTATGGAGGCTCTTTGCTAATGTGTTGTGTGAAGCTAAAATGAAGGAAAATCGCGAATTTAAAGCTTAAAAACGTAACAACGGCCACAACAACAACAACAACAACAACAACAACAACAACACAACAACAACAACAACAACAAACGCCAACAACAACACAAACGGCGGCAACGGCGACAAAAACGGTAATTCGCGGCAAAATCGAGAAAATAACAATTAGTGGTTTCTGGGAGCATTTTCATGGCAATAGATGGAAAAAGCCGCAAATTTTCAATTAACCTGGCTAGAAGTGAGAAAATTTGTTAATTGATTAAAACGCTAATACGCGGTTGAAATTTGAAATTGACGTGAAGCGCTGATTTCTCTCATTTAAAATAGAGAAAAGGCGCTCTACCGTAGCAAAATTTTCAAAAACAAAATGCTAATTCGTTGTTGAAATTGAAAAAAAAAATCCGCTGTTTTTCGATTCAATTTCATGAACGAATTTGAGAAAAAGCTCTAATTTGTGGTTAAATTCAAGAAAATGCGCCAAATCAAGATTTAAAATAAGTGAAAAATGGTCACAAACAGATAAATTTGACCTGTCCATGCTCTGCAAGCAAGTTGGGGTGGGGGGGGGGGTTGATTCCCATTTTCTCAGTTTCTTGCCATCGTAGTGACGTCGTCATTAATGCAATCACGCACACTTCTTCCCTTTTAATTGTGCTTAAAGTTATTAAAATTTATAGGATATAATAGTACAAATCATTGATCGATTGCGAAATTCCGTTTTAAAAATCCGTGATCCATTAGAGAGAATGTTTTCTCATCAGCTGCTTTCTACAATGCCAGATCTGACGGAAAATCCGTTAAATGGGCAACGCTGTTACAGGCCTACTCGTGAAAATGTATGGATCAAAAAACTGATTGAAGTAATAACTTGGCACTTGCGGCAGTATTCACAAGCCCGTGAGATTGTGTGTTCGAGTCTCCGCATCCAGCGTCTTGGTCTCATCAGCCCGACAAATGTGGCAACAAGCATGGAGCAGGTGAACCGCTCGTGCATGGGAGCAGAGACGTTCGCTGTATGATCCTTGTCCCATGGCGCTCAACTCGACCCGTCAAAATCGAGTCAGGGAGGAGACCCGGTTTATCAGGGTTGATGAGAACCGTCAGAGTGAACCGGGGACTTGGGACGATATGAGTAAGCTTCGCAGCTTATGTTTATAAAGATGAATGTGAAAAATGTTGGGGGTACGTAGATCCAGCAGAAGTTACAACTTATGACGAAAAAGTGGGATGTAGGATGAGGAAGGACATGCCCTGGGAAAGTAGGACGTCTGTTCACCCTGTTCGTACGATGGAAACCATCCAATGCGTCCCACTTTTCGACACAATCCATCTGATCACTTTGTACTAACCAATACGAGACACCTGCACGGGCTACAAATCGACATCACCAATCCCCATTTCCCTCTCGTGGTTCTCGTCAGCTTCGGTCGAGCCGGGTCCTTCCATGAATTGATTCGCCGGATCAAGGGTTTTAGGCATGGGGATCCCCTGTAGAACAGTGATTCTCAACCTGAGGGGCGCACCCCCCTCGGTGGGCGCAAGCGATTTCAAAGGGGGGGGGGGCGTGAACTTGTCCCCAAGACCTTAAGGTTCAGATCAACCATAGAAATATAGGAAACTTCAGGAACGTCACAATTTTGCCAAGAAAAGGAAGAAAAAAAGGGAAAGCTTAACGGGAGCTCAACTGTGGTTGGAGATTGGAAGTGCTTGGGTCTTCTTTGTGTTTGGAGCTTTTACTGTGGTTTGGAGCTTATTGTTAGCGCGGTTAGACCTTTGCAGTGGTGGGACCTTAGCTGGGGTTGGAGCTTTGCTGTGGTTGGATCATTTCAGTGGTTGGACCTTTTCTGTGGTTGGACCTTAGCTGTGTCTGGGCGCTTGAGACGTTGCTGTCGTTGGAGGTTCTACTGTAATTACATCTTCGCTGGGTTGAACCATGACTTTGGTTGGGCCTTATGGGGTCGTTGTACTGTGTTGGGGCCTTCTTGGTGGTTTTGGAGTTTGGCTGTGATTGGTGCTTTACTGAGGTTTTATGTAGGCCTTTCGAGAAAAAAGCGTGGGTGGCACTGGGTCTGCTACTTACCCAGGTGAAAGGGTCTCATTTAGTTTCGTCCCTGGGCTCGAATGTTCTCTTCACGGTCTGGTAGTTAGGTCCTGATCCCGGGGCTGTCATTGCCCTCAAAAGTGGTCATAAATGAGCGTTTGGCCTTGCCATTTCGGTCAATTTTCTCAACTCCAAGGCGGACAACCCTGGTCCTCAGGCGTGGAAGCTCTTCTTTGCAATTACGAGTTTTCAATACGTTACCACTGCCTTTATACGTTCTGAAAAGTGTGCAAGTGGTCAAAAACGGGTGCGTCAATTCGTGGTTTGACCAAAATCAAAGCTTTTCCTGGTTTCGGGTCTTTATTGTCTGTTTTAATAAAACAATACAATTCAATTGGGGGGAGGGGCGCAACAAATTTTTATGGTCCAAGGGGGGCGTGACCGTTTAAAGGTTGAGAACCATTGCTGTAGAATGACGCCTTCGCTCCTGAAGAAAGGCAGTTCAGTACTACTCGGCTGCCGCTGGGCTGTCAGGACAAGTAGCCCAGTGGGCTGAAACACATTGAACCAAACTGCGATTCACTTACTTATACCCTCCCCACAAGGCCGATAGAAGATATCGATGTAATGGCTATTTTAAACAAATTTAATTTGGGGCAATTGAAATCATCTAGTCAATTGAAAAAGTACTTAGTGCAACTCATAAACTGTGATAAATTGTTATTGCCTGATTAGTGTATTTATTTTGTGGTTGCTTGATGTTGGTAGTATTTATTATGTTTTGCCCTTTTTATTATTTATTATGCTTTTTCATGTTGCTTTGCCTACTTTGTTCTTGTTAGTTTGCGTACTTTGTTAGTGTTACTTTGCTTGTTTCAGAGTCTGTATATTGTTTAGGGATCCCTTGATGAAATTTGCTCGGCTCCAACTCTCATACAAGTTTTCTTTTGAGAGCTGTAGCAATAAATAAATAAAATAAAATAATGTTACTCGCAAAACATTTGACTGGTTTATATCGACTCTTCTATAGATTAAATTGAAATTCTGTAGTATTCTTGCACCCTCCATGAACACGATGAACGAATGGTAGCAAAATAAGGTATAGTAAGCTCATTAACTGCTCGCTTGTTTCCAACGCCCAGAAGTGTGATGTAAGAGCGGGAAATTAAAAATACCCGGGGGTGTCTGGTTCGGTAGGTAGGCCATGACTAACATTTATTGTTCAGTCTATTGACCAATCTATAGCCTTGATTATTATCACCCAGAAAAGGCTTTTTAAAACCAGCTGCCAGACATTTTGAACTAAAAAATAACGTTATTAATCATGAAAAAAAGAAGCAGTTCATATATTCGATTTGGCAGATCGTAAACTGTAAAACAATAGCAACAGCCGCTCCTCCTCCCGCAGGGAGAAAACAAAATTCTGATAACGTCTCACAGTGTGAATCATGAATATGACGTTCTTGACATTCCTGGGCGTTAGATTCTGGTGAAAGTTCATAAAGCATCACAGTAAGAAGCTTTTTTTGAAAAAAAAAAAAAAAAAAAAAAAAAAAAAAACGAGTCGAATGAAGAGAGAGGGACAGATAGGATGAAAAAGGGCGACCACCGCCGAGCTTTGTGCGCGTCCTCACTCCTCCCCGGAGGCTTTTTTTTCTCAAGAAAAGCGTATATGTAAAGACTCTTCGCATCATTACTCATCCTGAATGACTTCTCAGAGCCTTAGAAACCAATTAAGATTCTATCCCGCGATAAAAAGGAAGGCGAAGGAGAAGAGAGAAAAAAGTAAAACACAAGAGGACGGCCTAGAGAAGAGAGGCCCACAACTTTTATAAAAATACATTTTTTTTTTCAAAACGATTCATTATTACTAGGAGAGAGATTGGCTGTTGAATAGGCAGTGGTTTCGCGTATTAGCGGCGTCCCGCTGTCATGTTCAATGGTCGTTGGGAACAAAGAAATAATTCTTCTAATTTTTTAAATTTGAAAGAGAAGGGGGTCCTCCATTGTGAGGCCAATAATTGTTGGTAACTTCAGATTAATTATGTTTCAAGGTAATGAGATTCCATTAGATATTTTCCTCCTTAAGTAGTTCAGTGCCCTTTTGCATTAACAAAAAAAAAAACCCTAAAATCCAACACACATGCTTGCCTTCACTCCCCTCAATTTCAACTCCGCGATAAATTAAATCTGATAAAACTGAAATCTCAACCCCTTGGGAAGATGAGCGATCTTTTTTGTTAAAAAGGAACCCATAGGTCTGTAGTGACTCATATATACGCAACATAAAAAAAAATCTGATTCTCCCCCTTTCGACGGAAAGAAGTCTTGAGAGTACCGAAAGGGTTGGTTTTGAGAATCGTGGGAAAGAGTCCCCACCCTCACCTGTCACTTTACAACAACTTCCGCCTCTACCTTTTTCTTTAAAAAACACATCGGAATCACGTTTTAAAAAACTCCCTCTTCCGCGTTTATACGATTTTTTTTCATGTTTTTTTACCAGTTTCAATGTGTCGCTTCTCCACCATCTGGTCCCAGACAAATCAATTTTCATTAATAAATATGGGGAAAGGAATGATTTATCACTTAATGGCAATTGCTTTCATTTGAAGACATTTCTTCAATTGAGTCAATCTGGGTGATTTAGAGGGAAGAAAATAGAAAAATCTTCACAGCTGCTTGAAAAATGTTAATAGAAGCAAAACGTGAAGTTCCCATTTTTTTCTGTACGCCCTAATTCGCAGGCAAAAGGCTGCGTTTTACTGCATCCCCGCAGAACATGGACAGACCCAGGAGTTCGGTATTAAACGAGTAGCGAAGAAGAGACCGGGTGGTGGCGGGCTGGCGGGGTTACCCACTCCACCCATTTTGGCGAGACCCGTAATAAAAAATAAAAAAAACCCTTTCCCTCACTTTTAAACTCGCGCTCTAAAAGTGTTATTATTCTGCCATTAAAAACAGTCAAGAGCAGACAATGAGAAGGTGCATTATCTACTTAAAAAGAAGGAAACGCATAACTTCAGTCTTAGGGGAAAAAGTAATGAAAAGGAGAATGACGAAGTCGAAAAAAAAAGAGTTGAAAAGGGCTTCAAAATACAGATAAAGCCCGAGCACTGGTTTTCCCCTCTACAACCGCACACATATTCACTTTGAGCAACCAAGTACCCCCCCCCCCCTACTTCACCACTCCATTTTTTTACTGTGTGAGGTCTCAAAAAATGGATTTTTAATACATTCACGTTTGTATAGGAAGATTCTTCCTTGAGTTTTCGACCAGGATCATTTTGTGCATTGAACTGGATTAGTAAGAGGGTAGACAAATTTAATGCTCCGCGTGCGTAGCACGTATTATACACGGTACTAAGAGATGGGTGATCGGTTTGGGTGGAGGGAGAGAGAGAGAGATCCTTTAAAAAATAAAAAGTATAAGTGGAGGAGGCTTGTTACGGAAAAATGAACGGCTCAAGCCTACATTTTTAAAGTAGAGAAGAGAAAAAAATCCTGAAGCTTCTGTATGATAAAGTTGCACATAACTCTACTAGTTGAGTGCCTACACAGGTCGATTTGTATGTTGCTCGAAATACATGCGAAAACCTATTCTCGTGCATTGCCTCCTCAAAAAACCAAGTTCGCGTGTTATTATCACTGGAAACATCCATTTCCGCGGAGTTTAGTGATGAAAAACCCTAATTTCGCGGAGTTAAGTATAACTAATTCAATCCTAATTTAAAGCCCGGCCAAAGATTGAAGAACATCGAATCTCCACCTAAGTTCTCACTGAGAGTTTCCCCTTACCCCTTCCATTGTACAGCCGTTTACCTCCTAAAGTTTTGAAACTTCTTATCACTCGGGGATCGCGGTTCACTGATCTTTCTGACTACAACTGGTAGATGTTTTGATTTGTTAAATTTGGTCAAGAATCCTTATTTTTCGTGCTCAAATACTAAAATGTTTCACTTTTCCTTCGGTCTTTCGGCGGAAGGGTTGATATTTAAACGTACCGTGGAATTCATTGTTTGTGCAATTCCTTCCGAAGCTATGAGGCTGAGTTGCCGAAGTGAGTAAGCCAACATGATAATTATTTTCCTATTTATTTTACAATCTACGCATCGTTATCCTTGGTATGATTCCTATTTTTGGTTTTAGGACCGGAAGAACGTCCTTTGTCGAGACAAACCTTCTCAAAACGCGTCTTTAACCAGGAAAACTACAACCCGATTGCTCGACAAATCTGTTGATGTGCTCGTTAAATTGAAACGTTCCTGGTCCGAGCGACGGAAAATAGCCACAAATCTCTACTTTTACATAGTTATCTGTTGTTTTTTTGGTGAAACTATCGGGATTTCACGGAATTCTCAAGTAAAAGTCCCCCACACACGGATTGTCTTGTCTTTGACTCGAACTCGAAGCGTTTCAATGTCGAACACGAATGCAATTTACAGAAGCCCCTTTCGAGCAAAGCTTGACAAGATCCTCATTTTTTGGATCTAAATCCAAAATACAAAATCCTCTGTTCCAAAAAATGATTTAGATCAAAGATCCAGATCTTCGAATAGAAAAAGGATCGGGATCAAGATCCGTGGATTTTAAAAATCCTTTAAAGATCCAAGATATTTATTTTTTCATAAGTTAAAAATTAAATTCGGAACTCATGCTCGGAACCGATGCTGCTCATGTCCATGACACACCGACGCACGTCACGTCGCGGTAATTTTAACGAATAACAAAATACGATCAATCAAAACAACAAAACTTTATGAGTCACGCGGGAACACGAAGAGCGTGCGACAGGGCGAGTTGCGAACGAAGAATGGAAACGAACTCGGTTTAAAAAGAGGAATGGGGGGGGGGGCGAGAACTCATCGTAGATTCGGTTAGTTGAAGATTGAAAGACAAAAGCAAAAGCTGACAGTGCGGCAGTAATGGCAGGGAGAACGGCATGGGCTGGTTTAATGAGCGCGGGGTGGTGCTGAAACTTCAAGCTGACTATGCTTTTTATTTTTTTCAATGAAAGGAAGCAAAAGGATCTGTAAAAAGATCTTGCTTTAAAATCCTAGATCAAGATCCTTCGAAAAAGGACCTTGTGATAAAATAGACCTTTCAGAGTTAAGGCTTTATTCATCTCAAAATGAGAATGATTTAAAAGATAAAACAATTAGGAAAATAATCATGTGGAAAGGGAAGACTGGAGGGATTAATAATTCATAAAATATCATGACATTCTCCCCGGGTTAATTTAAAATAAAATCATCAAATTTTGTAGGGAGTTTCCGTATTCTTGTTGATCTTCGTATTCGATCTTGAATCTCATCTCCTGGGGGATCGACGTTTTCCTCTTGATCAGTATCAGCTTCGTCTACTTCTTCTGGAGTTTCTGAGTCTTCTTGGATATGATTTTCCCGCTCTTCGTTCGTTCCATCTCCTGCTGGGGCTAAATGCCTCAATGAAACAGTAGTTTCTCTCCCGTCTAGTAGTCGCACTCTTGCGAATCTTGGATTGACGTCGACAAGGTCTACCTCTTGGACTAGCGGGTCGAACTTACTGAGCCGAACAAACTTTTTCATTAAAACTTTGCTTTGTGGTTTAAGCCAGGTAGGCAAAGATTCTCCGTTTGAGGATCTTCTTTGATGCTTGAACATTCGGTTATGTGGTGTTTCATTCGTCGATGTGCACAAGAGAGATCGAATGGAGTGGAGTGCATAAGTGAGAACGGCTTCCCACTGGCCAACGCTGAGCTTTTTGTTTTTTAGGCCGAGCATAATGGTTCGCCATATTGTACCATTTTCCCTTTCGACCTGCCCATTGCCCTGTGGGTTGTAAGCTGAAGAATTAGATGTCGCTATCCCTCTGGAGAGTAGAAAATCTGTCATTTCCTTCGAAATAAATGAAGACCCCCTATCAGAATGAATGTAGCATGGCATGCCAAATATCGAGAACAACTCGGTAAGGTGGCCAATAACGGTAGTAGAAGATGTATCAGGGCATGGATAAGCGAACGGAAATCTTGAAAATTCGTCGATAATAGTTAAAAGATATTTATTACGAGAGCTTGATGGGAGAGGCCCTTTAAAGTCGATGCTTAAGCGTTCAAACGGAAAAGTTGCTTTAATCAACTTGTTTTTGTCATTCTTATAGAATCTTGGTTTCACTTCCATAAACATGAAGCAGTAACTTTTCGAACTTCTTCCACAGAAAAGGGAAGATTATGGGTCCTCACCCAGTGGAACATTCGTGTAACTCCTGGATGGCAAAGGTCACAGTGCAGGGAATAAAGCTTTGAACTTGATGCAAGAGCGCACGACCGCGAAAATGCATCGGCCACTTTATTATCTTTTCCTGGCCTGTACATACATATCGAAATTATAACAAGAAAGTTCGAGCCTCTATCGCTGAATCTTTTCGTTTTTGATCTTATTTTTGTGTTTTAAATCGAACATGAAAGACACCGACCTTTGATCCGTGATGATCGTGAATAATTTCCCTAAAAGAAAATGCTTCCACTTCTTTAAGGAGTGAAATGGGTACTTCACAGCACTGAGTTATGTCCGTAGTATGACTGACCGAGGCCATCGACACTGCACTCCTGTAGGAAATAAAGGAAACTTATGTTTTTCAACAAATAATCTTCTGAGACAAAAGTCTCCGAACTACCGTATCAATTAGAGCTAAAGTGAAATTCCACCCACCTTAACTGGAACCATAGTTTTGTCCAGAGCTGAGACAGAGGCGAGTACAGCCGTGTGCGCTGATGTCGATGAATTTTTCTTCGAACGGCAAACCTTGCATAATGGCCTTTCTTCAAACTTGATTTGCAGATTGCTTCTTTCGCGGGGCATAGTTACGAGATGCGTGGCGATCGAACCCACAGAAATACATTTCGCTCGAGTGAAAGCTGTGAAGGCCTTTGATGTCGGTGGCGAAAAAGACGAAATGAATGAGGATGCGGTGTTCACGCTTGAAAACTGTTGACTTTGTTTGTGAGCCGACTCTAGCGCCCTGGCATTGTTAGATGCTTCTTGTAACGACAACTGATTGTGCTCCAAAAGACGTGTGCGAATTGAGTTTGAAACCAAGCCATTTATGAACGAATCCCGAATGAAATAGTCGCGATGCTGTTCCGATGTAACAGCCTTGAAATCACAGTCCTTTGCTAGTAGATCCAAAGCCTGTAGATATTGATCGACCGATTCATCATCTCGTTGCTTTCTCATGGCTAGGGCGTGCCGCGCAAAAATGTCGTTTTTTCGGCTTCAAGTATATTCTGTTTAGGTATTCAAGCGCCGATTCGAATGTTTGACACTCCGAAATGAATTGATACACCGGATGAGACAAATGATTGATTAGAAGACGCAATTTGTCTTGATCTTCCAACTTGACGCCCGCAAATTCATAGAATCAAGAAAGTTCTGAAAAGTTTTCAGCCAATGGACCCATTCTTGAGCTGACTGAGACGAATTGGGGTTAGCCTCGAACCTCTCAGGTTTTAGGTATCTGTCCATTTTTGAGATCAATAAATTGTGATAAAATAGACCTTTCAGAGTTAAGGCTTTATTGATCTCAAAATGAGAATGATTTAAAAGATAAAACAATTAGGAAAATAATCATGTGGAAAGGGAAGACTGGAGGGATTAATAATTCATAAATATCATGACAGACCTAAATCCAGATCTAGATCCAGGATCTTGATTTTGGATTTTAATCGGAAAATGATTTAGATCCGCAATGCTCTGCTTTCGAGTTAGCGTCGAAACCAAGACAAACTGTGTGTGGAGGGCCCTATATGTTTATTTGCCGTTCTAAAAAGTTATCTACTTGCCTGTGTGGTATCCACGTCTGACTGTTTCTTTTCTGAATACATGTTTGCGTTTTTTACTTGACTGGATGTTTTCGTTGAAAATGACCAGACGCGGGCCAACAGTTTTGCTCATGGGGGGGGGGGGGCAGCAAAATAAGTCCCTTTGCCACTTGGCAAACTTTAGCGTAGCCACAACCTAAAAACATTCATTTCGTCTTCAAGAAACAAGGGCCGGTCTATAAGGAGGGAGACGCAGAGGTATGTGACCAAAAGATCGGATCAAGTCATCCACCACGAAGGATTTCTGGATGGGAACGCTTCTCACGAGTTCGAGAAGTTCTGCTTTCGTTGATGTTTCGCAGAAATCGATGCCATGCTGGGAAAGGTATTCGACAATCACGCGCTTAAGGCTGCCGGAATTCGGCTTTTTGTTTCTTTCGAGGCAATGATAACTCACGTTGTTCATGACTATGACACTGCCTGCCGGCACGTTGGGTAGGAAGCACGTACTGAGCCATTTCTGAGAAATTCTCAGCATTCATGGACGTGTGATAGTCCCCTGAAGTACTCGAGGATTTGAAAATCAGGAGACCGTCTCTAACGAAGCCTTGCTCCCCACCTCCATAAACAACAATAAGTCGATTGCCCTTGCCTGAAATATAAAATCACGAGAAACTATTTCCATGCTAAAGAAATGAAGAATCATCATCTCACCTATTTTATGAGTAGCCCCCAATTCGTCCTCCGACTGCCAACAGGATGTAACGTTGTGGGCCTCTTGTACGTACGTTTCATCCAGGAAGACAATATTCTTGTTGGTCTCTCGATGTTTTTTTATCTCCCTCAGGTAGGAGACCCTACGGGCTGCAATTTCTGGCCGCTCAATTAGAATTTTACGATTGGATTGACACTTCTTCCACTTAAACCCCAGGTGATGTAGGCGCTGCCGAATGTACTCCTTACCGCAGTCTACAACGCCTTGCTCTAGTAACTCCTTATGGAGAAGCCTAATTGACGGGCACTGCTTTTTAACAGCATAAAACTGCGAACTTTAAAACGAATGGCACTGTCAGTAAAAGAATCGAACTCGATTCGCTTCTTATGTGGAATGTTCTTCCTCGTAGGTGTGGTGAAAAGTGACCGACTCGTACTCGAGCCTCCTTCACGATGCGGAAAACAGAAGACCGGGAAACACCGGTCGCCTCAGCCACCAAACTGTTGATGTCGGGCTTAGGCTCTTCCTCTACCTTCTGCCGGGTAAAATACTGAAAAACTGAAAAAACGATTTGCCTTGCTTGGCTTCCTAAAGTTCTTCTTTTCGGTCTTTCACTCATTTCTGAAATCAAATACATCTTGTCTCTCAAAGTATTAAAATCATTAATTATCTCATGTCTACTTACTTTAATCACGACAAAAAAACCGTTGAGGCAAAAAAACACTCATATCACTGATAGAAATATCGGAAAATATCGATTGCACGAAAAACTGGTGGGGGGTCTTCCCAACCAAAAACTCTTCTTCAAAAGCTCTTCTAAGAACCAATTTCGTGGGGTTTATTCACTGAAAAGTACAATTTCGCGGGGTTTAATAACTGAAATCTGAGTTTCGTGTGTTTCGCGGGTAAGGGTCGACTTGAATTTTTAAATTTTCTCGCTTGACCCACAGAGCAAGGTGAGCAAGGTTAAACTTTCTATAGGTGCCGCAGATCATCGGCCATTACTGTCCTTCACCTACGTCACGAGCAGTCCCAACCGCCTTTGCGCGGGACTCAGTACATTATTAATTGTTATTGGGTTGTGATTTTTGAGAATTTAGAAACTTTAATTTCAAAATTAACTTGCTTTGCTGCTCTAAGGTGAGCAATCGGGAGTAAAGGACTGCTGGTGACGACAGTCCTCACTCCTACCGACTGACGGGCAGGGGGAAATCTGCGGTACCTATAGAAGATTTAGTCACCTTGCCTATAGAGTAAGTGGCTATTTTCACTATGATAACCTCACGACGATAAAAACATTTTCATCACAGCGTGAAATTTCCCTACTTAACAACCTTTTTTGAAATGTTATCACCTCATCCGTGATTATAGAAATATTTTAAGACATGTTTTTTTTTTTTTTTTTTTTGTCAAAAGAATAAAACTGCTGAATTCGACTGCGGTTGCGCGAAAAATAACGTACATCACTCGACTATTAAGTGATACTACCCGCTCGTTTTTAATTAACGGCCTCGGCAAGCCTCGTCCGCCAAACAAAAACCTCGCAGGTAATGCACCACTTACTAATCTTGTAATGTAATCCACGATACGTCACTGTTTAGTGTGAGCCTTACGCTGTTCACTATGAAAAGGCATAATAAGTGTTCGGTCAGGCGAAAAATAGCGTTCGAAACTCGTGAGGATCGTCTTTAAGCGCTCATTGTTAGTAATTAGCAAACTCTGCGTTGCCTCGTTCGCCAAACACAACTCGCGCGTAAAGTGACGCTTTCCTCACTCGTTGGGAAATATACTAATACGTAGGTACCTACATAAAATACTTTTTTTTTAAATTAAAAATTGGAAAATAAATAAACAGAAAAATACTTGGAGAAGAAATGGAGAGACAGGGAATCGCGGGTTTTCTATTGACATCTTTCATAAATACACCTGAGCTCACGTGGCGACTAAGTGAAACGACCTTCGGGGGTATCCTTCAATTTTCAATTAGGTTTACTTCAATAATTTTCTTCCTGATTCTCACTACCACAATAAACAAAACAAAGCAGGTGAAACTAAGGCTATACCTACTATTATGTATAACCCGAGTACGGAAACACGCGATAACCGCCATATTTGATCCCTACGGTCGGTATCACTCGGGTAGAGATACTATATACTATATACTAGGCCCTTAAAGATAATTACGTACTTACTCAACATTAATACGACTTTTCGTTTTGACTCGCAACAGGCACTTCGTCAGCGTTTCACTTGCCCCTTTGTTATTTCCCCTCTCATTATTTGGAATAATAAATAGTCGATAACCAGAACTTAGAAATCGTCTCATTAGAGAATTATTGTGCCTCGTGCACCCAAACCTCTTTCACAAATAAATGCACAACACAAAACACAAAATACAGTTTTAGACGGAAATTAAAGAGAAACAAGCTTTTTCCAGCATGATGTACATATTTCAACAATCACTGTTGTCATGGTAACTGTTGTATGATATGATAACAGAACAAAAATGGTGGAGCCCGGTAAAAACTTTATCAAACATCGCCTCTACTCGTCTTTATAGTATCCTTAACTCGGGTCTTGATAAGTGTTTTCTCTTCCGCACGTCTCTTGATTGTCTCTCTTCAGTTCTCAAAACTCATACTATCTGATTTAAAAAAAAAAAAAAAAAAAAAAAAAAAAAAAAAACAGCTTTATAATTCTTCTTTTTCATTATTATTATTAAATGGAGTGACTTCTCGTGCTGTCTTTTCAACACAAGCGATAAAAAGCCGGAGGGACCAAATACATATATGGCGCTTATCACGTGTTTCCGTACCTGAGTTCTAAAGGTTCTCTAGTGACACCGGTCAGATGTTACCCCAGATTGTTAGTAGTTCATATTAGTTCGGCAAGAGCGCTGCTGTATTTATGAAAGATGTCAATAACAACGTTGGTTGCCATTTGAAGACCACACCCGAGCCCGATACGATGATTTTTTAGTTGAAAATAAGAATCGTAATAAAGTGAAACCACGAGATATGCGACTTCGTTCAATTTTAGAATTTGGCAGTTTTTCCAAAGTCACCAAGGGCAATGTGGGGGTGTGTGAGCAATGTTACATTGTCGCACGACCAAACCGACTCAATAAAGTATCGTCAGCTCTGAAAATGGAACGTGTTGCTATATTTATGGTTTTGACAGTTTTTTCGGCCGTTTAGTCGAAGTCCTTGTGCGTTCTTCTGGTAGAAAGTCCTCGTCTGCAATATTGAGAAAAAGAGTTAATGCCCAGTTAGTTTAGGTTCATACGCTGCTAAAAGAGAAAGAAACTCGCTAATATTCACGGCTAAAATAGAGAAAAAGTACAAACTTGTGGTCTTGATGGGGGAGGGGGGGTGATTCACGCCAAGAATTGAGGAAACGTCAATTAATGGTTTCTGAAGGCGCTAATTCGTGAAAACAAACAAACATGTTGCAAAAATTGTGAGATTGCGCTGATCTACGTTCATTTGTCGCCGACAAAGTGCAGAAAAACGCTGATTTGTGGCAATCATTGTGAAAAGGCGCTCATTCATCGCTGAAATTGGGGATAAGGACTGATACACGGCTAAACTTGTAAAAAAGTGCCAATACGCACACTAATTCACGCAGTGTCACTTCGTGTTTCCGGATGCAAATCGTGGCTTAAATGGGGGAAAATGTGATAATTCATAGCGATCATGGTGAGAAATACACTAATTCACGGAAAAAACGGAGAATGGAGTGCTAATCCACAGGCTAAATTGAAAAACAGCGCTCATTTACTGCTAAAATTGAGACAATTGGCTGAAAAATTGAGATAAATCGCTAATAATGCACGGAAAATGTGATTATTCTACGCTAAAAATGAGAAAACGCCCATTCATGATTTTTGGTGATAACTTATAGTGGCTAAAATTTAGAAAAACTCATAATTTATCACTATACCTACGTAAATCTATATTCCTTGTGTATTTAGCGACAGATGCGCTGCATAGAAATTTTTGCCCCGGTCTCCGATTGGTTTTGGTCATCTTGTGAAAAAGCCCGGCTCAATAGCCCCTCGAAAGTCCAGCGACAGGCACAGCCTAGAAAATCGGCACTGGTGCCACAGTATTTGTAGGTTTGCACGTAGTGAAAGGCGAAATTCGAGCAAATTCAGCACATCATTCGGCACTAATAGGTCTGAATCATACTTGGGAGGTGACATGACAGGGAAAACCGAAATGTGCGCCGTTAACGTTGAAGACATGAGTGGGCCAAGTATCCAACCTTGTTGAACACGAGAATGAGCTGATCGAGGTTGATGGATGAAAGGTGCCATCACAGGTATCTAATTAACTGTGCGGTTTCACCGTAGTACAGTAACTGACTCACGGCCACAGAATATACTCATTTTAAACGTTTTAGGAGGCCCCAGAACTCCCTAATCAGTCGCTGTATTGTCAGACATCGTCAGATGCTTTGCTGCGACTACACTACACTACTTTATGCTGCAAGTGTTATTTTTTCCCATAAATTTCGAGGACTCACCATAGCGGTCAGGAATCGTACATTTGAACCTTTCCACCTGTTGTCGTTTGCCATTTTCTTTTTAATTATAATTTGAATAATCAAAGCATTTTGACTTTTTCAAATGTTTGGTTTAAAAATACAGGCGAGAAAAACATTTGGAACTACTCAACTTATAAATCCTTTTTCTTTCTTTGAGAAAAAAAAAAAAGTCCTCGGGCTCACATTAAAATATAAAAACAGTTTTTTCACTCCTCCCTCTTTCTTTCCATCCTCTTTTAGAACTCGCAATTAGCCAACATTCTGAAAAGGATGGAAGGCAAGGTGAATATATAAATGTAAGTATGGTGCCCCCTCACCCTTGTTCTCAATATGTGTAGCGTCTCATTGAACAAAAACAAGAAGGGTTTAGTTGTCTATGTGTGCGTGTGGAATAAAGGACGAGGGGCAAGTAGGGGTGTGTCATATTTGATTTACACGGTGCACATGTCTTGCGGGTAATCCAAGGATCCGGAATTATTTTCTTGAAAAGCACAACCCTTTAAGGGTTAGGGAAAGGGTTTTTTTTTTTTGTTTACTCCTTAAGATGCTTCCGGTTCATCTTTTTTTGTAATGAGTTATGTTTTAAAGGGTTTCTGGGGGAGATAAAACATTCGGGGGTGAATGACACTTCACTTTTTTAAAACAGTTATTTTTTTCTTTCTTTGAAATGAGTAGAAGCAGGTCTGAACTAAGCGGCTGTTAGTCTGACTATTGTTAAGCCGGCTCCACACATGCGATATTTGCCAAATAACGAGCAAAAAATTTTTCAATTTTCAGTTGCTCGGTTTCTAGGAAATGCTAGAAACTGATTAATATTTTGCTCGTTATTTGGCAAACACCGCATGTGTGGAGCCGGCTTTATGACTTTTTAACTCGTTTGATATTTCCGAATTTGGAACCACGTGGAACTTCTACAGTTCATTTATAGTTGGAAGACAACGATTATTATTAAACACGCAGTACACGGTTATGCGCTCTCATAACATTCGAAAACAAAAAATTCCATTAACATTAACACAGAATTCGTTTTATAATAGGCCCGGGCTTACACGATATAATGTCCATTGTTTTGTACAGACCGTTACCACAGTCGCTCTTTATATGAATTGTATCAAGATGTTGGAACCGTGTATTAACAAAACGACGCTGGAAGTCGAACAGAAGAAAACAATAGCTTGTTTTTTTTTTCTATTATTGAATATCCCACTCGAAAAAGGAGCCCATATAGAATTTTTTCTTTTTTAAAGCGCATTTGTAATGAGCGCTCCATTTGCTTAATTTAAAACTCGACTCTTCTTCCGGACAGCTCCGCTTGTATTGAGTAACCTTTGCTTGGCGAGACTTTTTTCTTTTTTGAAAGAAAAAAAAAACGTTATTTCCTCTAGGAAGATGATGAAGGAAAAAAAATGGGGGAAAAATTCAGATGGGTGCGGCCTTTTGTTCTTCGAAATTATTTCCAAACACAGACGAAAGAATCCACCCCTCTTACCATCACACCATCCATTACAATTACTACCGTCCCACTCGCGTATTATACATTTTTATGCCATTGTGTCCTCAGCCGATAAGCAACACTCCTTTTTGAGGCAAACAGCTTCTTATTAATATCTTTAAAAGTTCGGCTTGAGAGCTCCCGAAAAAAAAAAAAAAAATGGAAACCCCCGGTGTGACTTAATTATTGCAAGAAACAAATTAAAAAAGAAAAAAAGGAGCCAAAATACTAAGCGGTTTCGGAGCGGCGTGTACACAGAAAGGTTTTAACGTAATTCAGACGTAATTTACATAGATCGTTATCGCAAGGCTTTCTTTTACAGTAGTTTTTGCTCTTCTATGCGCAACCACGTCTTTAAGCGAGTACATTTTTGTTCTCTTTCGTGTGAACGGTGGCCGCCGGTATAAATTAATGTAATTTTTCGTGAAAAACTCAACGATATCGCTATTTTCGTAATCAAAATCCAACCTTCTAAATCCCCCTCCCCTACCACCACCACCACCACCTTTGCATTGGAGAAATGAGATGCGGGCCAGCGTGTGACAAGAAGAGCGAATTTCTGGCTACTGTCTCACTATGCACGGTTAATTTATTTATTTCTCGAATGTGCCAGAAAGGGAGAGTGTGCTAGTCGCAGGGGGTGAATGGATGGCGATGGTGCAAGGGGATGATAATTTTTTATAGGCAAATTATACCACTTTTTCTTTTCCTAAGTTTCTACAAAATGCTAAATGAGGGATTTGCCTCATTCTTGTGGAGGCTTTGACACAGTTAATGTGGGCAATTTATTGTATAAACGTCTAACCATAATTTTACCTGGACAAGTTTAAGAAATTGTCAACCTGTAAGAAAATAAACACTGCCTTGTTCATAACTCAAGCTCTTTCTGCGCCAAGATCAAGATGTTAACTTTAACGCAAACTATTTCAGACTTAAATGAGCACAGCGATTACGTTATTTTTCAAAAAACTGACTAGTCGCCGCCGCTGAGCTTTCTTGCTTTTTAAAACTTGCTATTTAAACCATAAATATAAATTTACCTACTTAATGCCCCTCTCCACTCTGCATGAATGTTGGTGTACGTGTATGCGCTACAAGTGTGTACGCGCTATACAAAGCCCCTTTTTTCATCACAATATCACAATTAAGCCACAGAACTCTCACACACAAAACTGGTATTGTTGATCTAGAAAACCGTAAAGAAAAGTTTGGTTCTTTTAATTCCCAAAATTGTGATATTGAAATAATCAGAGCCCCATAAATTGGGATCATTCCGGTATTTCAATCCTGGACAAAAACAAGCGCGTTTTCTAAACTGAGCTCCGAGTGAGCATGTTTTCTTGATTTTAGTCACGAATTAGTGATTTTTCTTAATTTTAAATGTGAAAATGTGAATTTGTGATTAAGCGTTAATCCTAATTTTAGTCAGGCATTAACACTATTGTTTATATTTTATCGGTGAATGAACGTTTTTTTTAAAAATTTCGACAGCGAATGATTGTAGGTAGGTAGTGTTTTTTTTTTTTTTTTTTTTTTTTTTTTTCATTTCATTTATCCTCGCATTAGTAATTTTCAACTAAGCCTTCATTTTGCGTCCGTGAATCCAAATCATGGCTAAGAATAGCCTTCATTATCCCCCTTTTCCCTAATTTCAGCCACGAATGAGGGGTTTTTCTTCATTTTAGCTGCGAATGAGCTCTTTTTCTCAATTATTAAGGATTTTTTCTCCGCAATTAGCATTTTCCCTCAATTTTGGCAGTGAATTCTCGAATTTCTGAAGTTCATTCGCCAATTAACGCTTTTTCTCAAATTTGTTGGTCTAACACTTCGTCTCAATATTTGCCGCGAATTAGGGCTTTCCCCAACCTTAACGGTGAATTAATGATTTTTTCATTTCAAGCTTTGAATTAGAGATTTTGGCCACGAAAGTGCCTTCAGAAACTGCGAATTGGCAAATCCTCAATTCTAGCTGGCAAATGATTGCTTTTTTTGATATTTTAGTCACGAATATTAGCTCATTTTCCAAACGTTAACGACTCTCGTACTTCCCCAAAAACAGAACCTTAGTGCGCTTTGACAATCAGTTGTAATTGCCTAATTTTGGACCATAGTAGTTTTAGGCATTCGCGAATTTTCCATAATTCGACTGCGAAGTGGCTTCCAGAAGCACTGAATCAGCACTTATCTTAATTTCAGCAGTGAACATAGGCGTTCAGAATGGCAAATAACACTTTTCTCAATCATACCCAAGATGTTGCTTTCAAGTGACACGAATTGACGTACCTATTTTTTTCATAATTTAGCTTCACATGAGTTTTTTTCTCAATTTTAGCCGTGTACTTGATGCTCCATAAGAGCAGCACGCACAGTGGCACCAAGCCCAAATGTCATCCAATGCGACAAAATGTTCCATTTTCGGCACTGACGACTTCTTATAGAGGCGTTTTGGCCTTGACCGAAAAGAAAGTTGGCCCACTATGAATAAGATTTGTAAATCTCGTAGTTTCTGTTATTATTATTATTATTATTATTATTATTATTATTATTGTTGTCGTTGTTGTTGTTGTTGTTGTTGTTGTTGTTGTTGTTGTTGTTGTTGTTGTTGTTGCTGCTGCTGCTGCTGCTTTCTTTTCTGCTGCTGCTGCGTGTTGTTTGTAAATCTTCGTCGCATACAGGGGTGCCAAGAAGTTAAGGCTGGCCCTGCATTAATTCTCACCAAGGAAAACTGACTGATCATTCAGGAAATAATAAATATAATCCCAGAAAAACCGAATATAAAGCTATGAAATTTGCCCCCTGAGTCTGAAATTTCACATCTTTATCTCTTTGTAACTGACTTTCCAACACAGAAGTGACAATCGCTATCGAAAACCCCCAAAACCAATCAATTCTACCGAATATGCTGACTATTCACAAGGAAAACTTGACCCCCAAAACAGGATTGGCACAGCTTGGATGTAATAATAACATGACAATGCTTTGCTCCTAAAAACTTATTGTAAAAATTTGACCATTGTGCGCTCCTCCTCTGAAAAATGGCGTATCGGGTACATAAAAGTGTGATGAGTGGTTGGCAAACCATGAACAAGTACGTGGATTTTTTGCTTTCTTTCATTCTCTCTATAACCTCGTTATCAGTTGAAATCTGGGTGTTGCAGTGAGCGGGAGCAAACACTTTATTTCTCTTCGAGGCATGGATGAGAGGGGGGATTCTGGACCTCGTCTGTGTGGAGTTTCACGCCGTAATTTTTGCCAAAAGGTGTGGAGTTCATATCGTGAGTTTCGTGGTAATCCCGTGCTGTCTCCGGGGGCGGGGAGTCAATATAGTTTCTTCCTTGTGTCAGCCGTTGAATTGGAGACTTTCGATTTCTGTCTTAAAGGAACATTTTGGAAGGAGACATTTGGGGGGGAGGGGGCTGAAATATTAAATTCTTTTTCGTCTCTTGAAGTATTGTTGGACGATTTTAAAATCGTATCATACCCGAGCATCAGAAGTTTGTGTTACTTGATATCCCGTCGTTGCCCGCACGCTTGTGACTTTGGCCGTGAGGAAACCCGCAATACACCGAGGCCTTGAGTGCCCTACATCGCTTTTACACAGTTTTACTAGTTTCGTTGTCTAATAAGGAATCCTTTCATTGGTTTTTTCCGGTTGGCTTCACTGTCTTCGTGGCCGTCATCAATTCAGTGTGTGTTGTGTGTGTGAAGAGGTTCAAAGTAATGCACACAGGATGCCCTGCGTTCCACCTGAGATGCACAAAATAGTATATCGAAAGAAGATTCTAAAGTACACAAGGTTGAGAATTTATCTTGGAGGTGCCCTTTCTTATGCTGATTCGAACTCCCTACCTCGTAATGCGGAATGCAGATGCTAGGCGGCGGTGCCAAATGACATTTTGTTTTTCCCGTCAGGTCAAGTTTGAAATCCCGTCAGAAATTCGTGAAATTGTATTCCATCCCATTCAAAAAATCCGTCAAATAAAATAGTGATTGTATCGAAAAAATTCAGCAAAGACAGTGAATTATTGTGTATGCATATCTTACAAATATATTAGTATCCTGTTGGGAGGCAAATACTCTCTCGATCAAAGATTCTCTCGGTTCGCTTACGCTGATCCTCATTTTATGCATAATCTGTAAGCGACCAAAATTGAGAAGGCGCGCTAACGTGCTGTACTTGGGGCAAGTCCGCGGCTAAGTGAAAAAAATGCTAATGCGTGACTAAAAATGAGAAAAAGCTCAAATAAATTAGGACCCATCTGCCCATTAGCTCAGAAAGCCGCTAATTTGCCACTAAAATCGAGAAAACGGTAAATCACAGCTAAAATTGAGAAAAAGTTCGAGCTAATGGGAGCTAGTTCGAGCATGAAAATGAGAATAAACCGCTGATCCCGGGGTTGACAGGACATAATTTGCAATCAAATTGATACAAAACGCTAATGTGCTGCTCTTGAGAAAAATAAAAAACACGTTAATCCATGCCATCTAAAATCAAGAATTGAGCATTGAGATGGCTAATCATCGCTGAATGGCTAAATCATCGAGCTAAAATCGAGAAAAATCGCTATTTCGCGAATAGAAGTGGGAAAAGACGCTAATTCACGGCCAAATTAAAAATTACTAATTTCGCCACTAAAATTGGAGAATCGGCAATTCGCCGTTTCTGATTTGATGAAGATAACAATTCAAGAATAAAAAGTTGAAAAAATCGCTAAACACTACACACGCTACTCTACAAAAATGGAGAAAGACAATAATTCATGGCCGAAGTGAGGAAAAAACGCTAATTCGTTGCTAAAATTGAGAAAAACTGAAATTCGCGGCTGAAATTGGGAAATGATATAATTCGTGACAGTTGAGAAACGGCTGATTTGCGGTGATAATTCAGAAAAACGCCAATTCACGGATTCAGGAGGCAACTTGGACATTAGAAAGATAAACTTGATGAATATAAACAGGAAAAATGGCTAATTCACTGCTAAAATTGAGTAAAACGCTTATTTGCGTCCAAATTGTTTTGAGAAAAACTTTTAATTTACGGCTAAAATTGAGAAAAAGCACCAATTTGCTGTTTATGGAGAAAAATAAATCTTGAAGCTAGAATAAAAGAAAACGCGTGAATTTGCGCCTGTAAAAGAAGAATACTGCAAATTAGTGGTTGAAACTGTGAAAAACTTAGAATCCGTTCGTCATCCGTCAGACGGATTTTTTCCCCGTCAACTACTTTCAAAATCCGTTAGTTCTGACGGAAAATGAGTGAAATTGGCAACGCTGATTCTAACCGGACAATGGTCCTGATTCATGAAAATGTAAACTGGAAAATGAGCAACACTCCCGATCAAACGAATTTATGTGGATTTTTTTTATTTTTTTTTCAATTGAGTGGCTGGAAGAGACCAGGTCTTCTTGGTTGGAATGGTTCACGTGGAGAAGAAGAATGCGTATTCACTCCAAAGGTTGTTTAGAGCTGCAAGAGAACTCTATCCGAGATTTGTACCACTTAACTTAAGTGGCCGCATCGTTAAAGCAGGAGTCAACGATGCCCACAATACCGCAGTCGGCGTAGCGCCGCATAGAGTGCATGAGTATTCACTCTGAAACTTTTTATTTCAGTGCATTTCATATAAAAAATGCACTATTGGTCTCGTTTTGTTCATACCATACTTTAATAATTGAAGCACGGCACTACAATTTATTTTTTCAAAATAACATTGCTACATGATCTGCACCCTCATGACCGAAAGTTTAACATATATGTTATCGAAGAATCCAATTACTCTGGTTCTAGTGGCTACATCCATTCGTCTGTTCAACACAGCATTAAATACAAAGAACAAGGTTTAGCATTTTCCACGAATACCTCTCTTGTTGAGTTTATACAATCCAACTATTTCACAATTTTTTTACGTGGGAATTATGAAATCATACAACAGACCATTATTATTCAAACATGACTTTATACTTTTTTCCAAGACCAGTTACACTCATATTTACCCAACACAATCTTTTCATTATCTACGTGATAAATAGGAATGAAACCGGCCTTGGACTTGGAACTAAAAGTGTTAACATAGTGCCGAATAAAAATCGACGCGGTTATTAGTACTATGAAAATTGCGGTAGTTCCAGTACCTCGTTCAATTAGTGCCTAAGGAAAATATGAGTGACGGAGAAGAAGTAAGAACGAATTATAAGTTATTTTTAAGGTGTGGTGGTTATCAATTTCCATTACTATCAATTGGGGGAAACGTTCAAGCTACTATATGCATAGTGATTTGGCGTTAACAGGGATTCACCAGTTTAGGACAAACACAGGAACAGGGTCGATTATTCTGCGCGGCGAAAACCCTCAGATTGTAAACCGAATTTGTCGACTCATGACTGCTTACCGATATCTTATATAATATGTACTTACTAATCAAACATATTAAGGGTATTCACGTCAACCTTCGTACTGTTTGTAGTTTCGTAATTGCGTAGTTAGATGTTTGTTACCAGGGAAATCAAGTTTTGAAAGAATGGATTTGAAATATACCCCCAAACGAAATGAATGGCAAAATATCCCCGTTGTAAAACTCAAAAAATTGCTCAGCACTTGGTCAGCACTTGATGAGGTTTTGTTTTTAACACATGTAAAATAAGAAGGAAGGATTAATCGCAATTTGACCGAGTAATAGTTTTACAAAGGATCCAATGATTCCAATTTCCAGTTCCCGAACAGCAGACTTTATCAACAACGCAAGTACGAAACTACAAACAGTACAGTGGTTGACATTAGCATTTGACCTCAAATATGATTTCTCTGAACCAACAAATGGTTTGCATAGTCGTTATACATGGAAAAGCTGCGGAGCAAACGTGGACTGCATTTTTTTTTAAATGTGCTAGTAGAATTCAAAGTTCCGTAGAGATCATGCGGTCAGGTTAGGCATCTCCTGGGCGATGCTGTAGGAGCTACATCGACACACTCAGTTTTTAAAGCCTGGTTGAAGCATGGCAGCCGGTTCAATTTTGTGAGATCTGTCAATAAATTATAGGGTGGTACTAACCAAGCCAAAAGGCAGTCCGTTGAACTTGAAGTGACCGGAAATTGTTCCAACCGTGTCCAAATACGCTGAATCTTCCGTGGGCTCAACTTGATGAAAACCATTATTTCATGTCGACGACTGTGAACAGGCATTTTTCTGCTAAATTTGATGTAATTTCGTCGACCGTCAGAATACTATTATAATGGAATATCTCTAACTTGCACATGCAGGTCAGCCGGAGGCATGAGTGTAGTCTTGTCCTTCTTATCATCTCGGGTTGAGAACCCAGACCGTTGGGTGCTGAACTTTAGAAGTAATGCCTTCATATTCCAACCTATTAAGAGATGCCTTTTAGAACGAGCAAAGAGATAACGGTACCCGAATGACCGATTTGACAAATGGGACAGAATCTTCAGACATCCGAATTAGTACCAAAAAGGAAGACGCCCAAGACATTCGAAAATACATTAACGGATGGGCTATGATGGTGGTCCCCATGCCAAGGAGGAGAGAGGAACAAGAAACCACCGAGCCACATCCTTGATTGCTGTTGCTGTATACCCAGTCCGAAGCAGTGTCTGAGTGCTGTGATTATACATTATAGCAGTGAGTTTCTGGAAGCCAATTACTAGTTTATGACAAAATAATTTGATTCTCCCGGTTACCTAAACTCATTTAGAGGGTGAAAAATGAATTGCGTCTCTAATAGGCAAGTTTTTCAAGATTCATGAAGAAACTGGCCTTTTCATAAGGTGTTTAATCATTTGCTGGACTGAATTAATCGTTTTTGAAACGAAAATGAGATTCCATGGCTAAATTGCAACTATTTGAACGGTTCCAGCGTCTTACAGCCACTTTTTGGGCGGCTCAATTACCAGTGTTTAACCAAATAAAAGGAATTTGGGGATTTGCGGTGTATGATCCAAATGCTCCAATCTTCATGGCCAAATAATATTTAAGCGGATAGGTTTGTCTGAATATTTCTGGTACTCTAGAAGATAGCTCCGGGGCAGCAGTTTTTGGGTATAAATTGTCAACTACAGAGCCAACTTCGCCGTTTTTACAGCTGGAAAACACGTTCAATAGCCACGCCAATCAACTTTTACAGGCTAATGGCTGTATTCAGTGACCTTCCTTACCGAAGCCTTAACTTAAGTTGTTCAACGATCATACGGTCTATTGAAATGTATCACCTGCTTTGAAGCACTTTAAGGAGGCCTTAAAGTTCAGGAACGTCTCTGAATACGGCCCTAAATTCCCAGTTTGATGCTTGAAAAAAAAAAAAATAATAATAAGGCCTGTTTCACACGACCAACTGAAATCAACACCACAACAAACCACACCCGAAAAAAGTCCGTGAAAAGTTGACGAGTGTTGAGTTCATCGTGTGAAAGGCGTATCTTATTTGTGTACGTAGCTGTGGTGTGTTGTGGTGTAGTGTTGATTTCTGTTGATCGTGTGAAACAGGCCTAATAGTTATAGGAGTGGGCAGCGTTGCCAACTGACATTTGGATTTTTCCGTCGAGTCAAGCTCAAAATGCCGCCAAAATCAAAATGTCCATCCCTCAAATTCACTAATTGAGGGCTAAAATTGATTAAAATCGTCAATTCGCTAATTGGCAAATAGAGAAAAGACTGGCTAACTCACGGCTAACATTAAGAAAATTAGCTATTTCCTGTATGCAAGTGAGGAAACGCGTTACAAATTCACGACTAAAATTGATTAAATGTATTAATTTGCGTCTTAAGTCGAAAAAACGACAATTCAAGAGCTACAGGAGACAATTTTGTCTAATATCGAGAGAGAGAGAGAGAGAAAAAAAAAGTAATAAAAGGTGGAAATTTCGCCCATTCCCTATTAAAATAGAGAAAACCGATAATTCTCGGCAATTATTGAGAAAAACTGCTGCTAATTTATTCGTGGTTTCAGAGAACAAAGTCGATTAAATCACTAAAATCGAGAAAAATGGCTACTTCATAGCAAAAATTGGGGAAAACTGCTAATGTAGGTAACGGTAAAATAAAAAACGCATAATTGAGAGCTAAGGAAGAAGAAAAAGCTCCAATACACCGCAAAAATTCAGACAAACATCTAATTTACGACTAAAATTGAAAAGAACGCCGATTCTTCGGTACTGGAGGTAATTTTGCCTGAAAAGAGGAAAAAATTCATGAATAAAATGGGGGAAAATATTGCTCATGCACTGCTAAACTTAAGAAAAGCGGCAATTCTCGGCAGAAATTGAGAAAAAGCGCTAATAATTCATGTTGAAAATTGAGGCTAATTAGCGGTTTCTGAGGGAAAAGTTCGGCTAAAATCGAGGAAAAGTTCTAATTCCTGGCTATAAGTGAAAAAACGGCTGGTTTGCGGATAAAATTGAGGAAATTTATTCGCGGATTCTGAGGCAATTACTAAAATTGATGAAAAGATGAAGTTGATGAATAGAATAGAAAAATTACTAATTCACTGCTAAACCTGAGTAAAACGGTGATTCGCGTCCAAATTGTTTTGAGAAAACCGGCTAATTCACGCAGGCGCGTACCTAGAAAAAATTGGGGGGGGGGGGATTTGGTTGACCCTCCACCACCTCCCATCATGCGGTATCATTAAGCGATTTTCCCCCACACTTACAGTGGGTGAGTTGGCACTGCTATCAGTAACTGAGGTGTAAGGTCCTCATTTCTGATTAAATTCCTTCCTTTTACAATATACTCCTTTCCTTCGCCGTATGCGTGTACAATGACCGAGTTCCTTTATTCGTTTTTTGTTCTCCACTTGGGTAACAGTTTCTATCGTGATCAAGACCCGATTTCACCAACTTCTTAAACCACGATCAACAACTAATCACGATTACAATCTAAACTCTTATATCAAAATTCATATGGGTCGTCATTGGCAACTAATCGCGATCAACTTTAAACGAGATCAATTTTGCTGGTGAAAATGGGCCTAAGCCTTCCCTCACATATATCATGTGTTAGTTTTGCAACCTGATTAAGCGCTGGGTGGTGTGCTGAATAAAGAAATTCCGCCAATGTATCGTACAAAATGGCACACAAGGTATTTTGAAGAAGGTAACTATTTGAAGAATAAACTGCTTAATTATGTATTGCACGGGAATGTATCATCGAAATTCGGAACACAGCTGAGAATAATTATAAGAAATTCTGTACAAAAGGCAGATTATATAAAAATTTAAAAAAAATCACATTAAAAAATAAAACAGTTTGAAAAAATAGAAGGCAAAAAATCAAAATTATAAAAAAAAAAAAAAAAATAGGCGTCGGGGTTTCTTGGCCATCTCGTTCAGTACTTCATCCTCGTTGATCTCCTCTTGCTTGTGAATGTACAAAAGTGCAAGACCGTGTAGCTTTTCAGCCCCCATGGTGCTTCTAAGTTACGATTTTAGGTATCTCAATGTAGAGAAAGACCGTTCGGGGGTGGCCATTGTCACTGGTATGGTGCAAAACAGCTTTACAAATTACATGGTACATTGGGATATACCACAGCGCTGCACATATTTAATGATGAAATAAAGTCTGCTGGTAGTAAATCCTTTTCCTTGCCTGTGAATTGCCTCCTCCACATCTTAAATTCGTTGAGAAGAACGCCAGCAGGTGCATCGATGTCATCGGGCACCTCCTGTTCCTCCAAAGCATTCGCGCAAGATCGAAGGTCTTCATCCACAGAATGCACGATGTTTTTGGGCACCAGAACCTCGATGTTCTCCAGAATTCCTCTATGCTTTAAAAACCTATTATGGAGCTCGGACGACATGTGATCTAAAAATGGGAAAAATATCGCAAGCATGAAGTATTCCTCGGGACATGTTGCATCAAAGTTAGGGCGATGCACTTGGCGACCAGCTATTCGAGGCATTGAAAGCTCGACGTGAATTTCGGATGCGATCTTGCCAGCCTCTTGAAAAAGAGTGCTAAAGCCTGATCCGAGCTGTTGAACCTCCTGTGTCAGATCTTCACATAGCTCGACACACTTTTTCAAGTCCATCGATTTCGACTGCAGTAAGGACGCGAGGCCACGGGAAAATCCGAAAATATGGCTAACGACAACCACGGAAACTATGAATTCTGGCCTTTGAATTCCTGCAGAGAACGCAAATGCTTGGCTGGAGGTGTCTGAATCAGGAAACTCTTGAATGGTGGTCAAAGCATTGATTATTTGGGGGAAAACATCCACAAAAAATGCAACCGAATGGAGCCTTTCTACCCAACGAGTTTCGCAGAATTTTGTTAGCCTAGTCTTCTTCACGGTTCAATCGACCAAATGAATTTCATCTTTCAATATCTTCTCGCGTTTCGGTGACGCTCGGAAAAAGGCGATGACTTTGTTCATAGTACCTAACCAATTTTTAAGTGCAGGCACATTGCAAGAGGGACTCAACGCCAAATCTAATGGGTGTGCGGAACAATGTACATAAATGGCGTGGTTGTAAGTTTCCTGAAATTTCGCAGCACATCCATTGAACAATCCAAGGCCTCGAACACGACTCAAATCCAGTCTCAAATTCCGAATCGAGTCTTTCAAAACATTGGCCAAGGCGAAACCACGGAGATCTTCGACTGGGACAAACTGGAGAAAGTCCTCGTGAATCAAATAATGGCCTTTTCCCTTGACCAGATACCGAGCGCAAAGCGAAAACTGCTCGGTACCGGATATATCGGCTGTTTCATCGGCCAAGATGCTGAGGTAGTGGGACTGATAAATTTTTTTTTACTACTTTCTTCTGAATCAGGTTACCCGCGACATTTATTACTTCATTTTGAATATTAGGGCTCAAATAGGTTGCGTTAGCAGTGGGCGCACTAAGATGACTTTTGAGGTCAGAATCTTCCAAGTCTATCCGAAATCTCAAGAGTGCCCGAAATTTACCATCACGGGAAAAGCGTTGGAAAGAAAAGGGTCCATAATCCTCGTGCCCTCTCAATGACAGACCCTCTCTGCCACAAAACAAAACAGTACTTATTATCGGATGAAGTCTCCTTCTGTTTTCTTCATGCCTATTATTTGATTGGCCATTAAGCTGAAGTTCGATGTCATCCATCTTCTGCTCAAAAACGGATATGAAGTTTTGAGCGAGAAGGGAAGCATTTACATGGTAGCCCCTTTCAGCATGTTTTCTGAATTCTTCCTTTGCATCCTTCCATTTGGCAAAAGGTTTTTCCACCGAGGATCCAAGCTTAATGTGCACACCTTTCCCTGCTTCCCAGCCAGAAGCAAAAACTACACACTGTGTGGGCGAGCCATGGGAACTCACATAACCATATATATTGAAATCTTAAGTTTCTTTCTCCGGATGGGAATTTATAATTTTCGGGAGGCTTCCATGTGTTTACAATAAAGTTATACTTATCTTCTCTTCCATGTGTTTACAATAAAGTTATACTTATCTTCTCTTGAGGAGCCTTGAAGAAAGAAGCCACCAATGTCGAACTTATTTGGAGACTCGTCTTGCCTTCAGGCTTACCAAGAGTCTGCAGATCTGGCGAGACTTCAATTCTGCGGAACTCACAGTTGAAACGTCGTCATTCCGCAGAGAGGTAGAATTAAACGGTGACATTAACTTATTCTCACCATTTTCACACACAGACGATTCATTGTTTGAATGTTCTTTCCTTGACTCCTCACCCAAACGAACTTTTTTTGCGTCCCTCGAAAAAAAATCGAGCATATTTTTTTGCTTTTTATGAGACATTGCAAAACTTGAATTTGACAAAGGGCACGATCAGTAACTGAAAATAAATGGAAAGAGAACACAAAACTAATATGACAGTTCTAACACCTGCGCGACATTACGTTTTCAGAAGACAGGTAGAATACCGTAAGAAAGCAAACCGGTAACCGCTACACAGGCAATCAAATGATAAGATGATAATAAGATAGCTGGTGAGCCTAAAGCGAACAACTCTGATGCTAACTCTTTTCATTCAAAGATAGACATGTGAGTCATGATGTCACGATTTCACGCATCGTCACAAGTTTCTTCCCCTCTCTGGATTCCATGCTTTCGTTCCACGGGCAAGATCACTTTGCTGAGAAGATTTCTCGCATCGAAATTCATAGTTCTTGATGAAAAGTAGACCTGTGATTTCGGGGGGGAAAGATCTATCCCTCTGACCCCCCCCCCCGGATACGCGCCTGAATTCACGGCTAAAATGAAAAAAAAAAGTGGCTAATACGTGGCTAAAATTGATAAAAAAAAAAAGGTATTGCATAAAGACTGTGACGGAGAAGTGTTTTTCTCTCTCTCTCTCTGCTATGTCAAGCTCTGTCTTCTTTTTCTCTCTGTTTTTATATTGCTTTATTAAACAAGTACAACAAAAATATGCAAATTGCTTTGCTATGAGAATCTCTCGTTTCCGCTACACTGGAGAGTAAAAAAAATAGTGTTTCTGTGTTTTGAATATGAGAATTTTACGACTGAACTGCACTCCTAATCTGTCGTTCTTTATATTTTTTTGAATAAATTCCCCCCTTCCATTGCACAAACTTTATCGTTATATTTCTATTTCGCGGGTACAGATATGGAAAAGAAGAATGAAAAGAAAAAATGACTAACTTTTCGCTTTCGACCTGAATAAGACAGACTTTCCCCTACCCTTACAACAACAAAAAAATGAGTTTTTTTTTTTCTTAGTTATTGTTCAAATTTGAAGTTGTTTTGCCTCTTCATGCCACCGTTATTTCACCTTCATTTCCTTTTTTGTCTTCCAACCTTTTCCTCGTACCACGTTACCCATTTCCAAGAAAAATCCCACCCCCCTTCCATCTAATACTGTTTGACCCGGAATGATTCTTCAAAATTAGTATTGATTTCGAGTCGAAGGGGTGGGACAGTCTACATTTTGAAAAGTGACAAACCCTTGTTAAGCCCCCCACCCCTCCATTACAATTAAAAAAATTGAAAAAAAGAAAATTTCCCCTTTCAACAAATAAAAGAGTCCACTACAGTGTTGCTAATTAATTCTGTAAAGCAATTTCTGTTCGAGTCACGTTCAAGTTCAAGAAGTTTTTCCCGATTTTTTTTTTTTTTTTTTTTTTTTTTACTTCCCCCTAGCACAATTCAACCAAAGAAGTTTCTCATGCGAAGTCATCATCCACTCCCTACCGGGAAGAAAAAATGACTTTCAATTGCTTACAATTAAGAACTTAATAGAAGGGATAAAAATCGAGAAAAAATGGAGAACAAAAAGAAGGTGAAACTGAATTGTTTTAAATGGTTTTACAGCCCTCATTTCTCTGTTACATACAGGCGTCGTTTATCGGAATGTCGGACAACCCCCGACTAAACGACCATTTGAAGTTGAACAGACGTAGGCGTTTTTTTTTCACCATATATTTATTCGTTTCAATTTATTTTAACGTTATTCATTTATTTTTATAGCCGATGATCTACAGTACGCGGAACCATTTTATTTCGTCGTGGGAGCCGATCCGCAGCTGGGTCTCATTTGTCGATACATAGAGAAAAAAGAGCCGAATGTTTGGGACAAGGAGGTGGCTCTGTTTGAACAGTGCATCCAAAAAATCAACAGGTTGGACCCTAAACCGAAGTTCTTCGTTATTGTGGGGGACATGTGTGACTCGCAACCGATTGGTAGGAATCAAACACTCTTTTTTTTTTCATTTTAATTTTTTACCCCCACACCCACTAACCACCCGGAATAATGTTCAAAATCTTGATGAAACATGCGTGTTATTTTGTTATCTTTAGGGAACAAGGAGTACGAGCTAAGACGAAGGCAGGAAAAAGATTTTTTCAACGTTCTCGGGAAATTAGACCCTGAGATTCGTTACATAGCCGTTCCTGGGAATCATGATGTGGGGGACAAGCCGTCACATGTGACGATGAACCGGTAAGGCGTAAAAAAAAAAGTGGAAACAAAAATAATTCACCATCTTCCCTCTCTTCGAAGGTACCGGAACTCCTTCGGAAGTGAATACTTCGCCTATCTATGCTGCGGCTACTATTTCATAGTTCTCAACAGTCAGTACTACGTTGACTCTTCCCTCGTCTCGTCCATGGCTCATGACCAAGAAGAGTGGCTTGACGAGCAACTGAAAATGGCCTCCCGTCAAAAAACGCCCATCGTCGTTTTCATGCACACCCCACCCTTCATCACGAACATGGAAGAAACGGAAGCAACCTACTACAGTCTCAACGCGGCGGTACGCCGTCCCCTTCTGGACAAACTGAAAAAGGCCGGCGTCAAAGCTATTTTCTGCGGACACCTTCACAAGAACGCGGGCGGTGCCTGGCACAATTTAGAAGTGGTGACGACGACGGCTATCGGCGGTCAACTTGGTACTGATCAGGCGGGAATTCGTATCGTCAAAGTGTATAGAGACAAGGTAGAACACGAATTTCACGAATTGACCGACGATTTGACAACGGTCACCTTTGCTGAAGAACCTAAAGATCCTAATGACCCTAATAAAAAGCCATAAAAAAATCGACAAATTAATTTAAACGTGTCTTATGACATATTTCTGTTAAAATATATGTTTCTCAGCTTTGATAGTCACCCCGAGGCCGAACCAGAAAAAACCTCTTTTTAAAACAGCGCAGCATCTTCCTATACCGATGCATCACTTTTTTCCTCTTTGATAAAAAGAAATCCAATAAAGTTGTCTTTATCTTTGTTTAAAGTGATAAAACTTTCAATTGAAGCTTTAAAACCTTTAACGGCTCCTCAGAGTCGAAGCCCAACCCAACCCCTCTCCTGTGGCCGATTACCAGGCTCTTACCGAACTTTGATTTATTGGCTGAGAGTAGTAAGACGGAAGCTTAGAACTTTGAATTTGAAGGATGATATTGTCTTTCCACAATTTATTGTGGAAATTGAGGGAACATTATTAACCTTGAAATTCAATCCTATATCGACCAAAGGAAATATTGGAACTTTGCTGGTCATCATCAGTAAAGTTGTGTCCCACTTCTTCAAAAAAGTGTAATAATTCAAAGAAGTGTAATAATTCGTAAGAAACAGTAACATCTGAGTCGAATATTGCTACTGTATACATTGTCCTGCAGCGATAGGGCTCAGTTTGAGGTGCTAAATAATGGTTACCGCTTACCGAGCCTCGGAAATCACAGCGAGCGAGACCAAAATTTCACTAGTTTAGCGCATTCAGGGGGTTAAAGTGTCTGTTTTTGAAAAGCCTATGAGAAAATCAATCGCTCGTTCCAGTTTGTGACAGCAGGAGACGACCCTGTGTGTGCCAATTATATAGATAATAATAAGAAAATAAATAATAGTAATTTATAAACCATACGCCAACACGTCTATTGAGTTTTAATAAAACTTTCAACAAGTTTTATTCAACGATTTATTCCATGCGTATGAAAAAACTCATTTTTGACGAACTGTAGCTCACTTGCTATCACAGTTAGGAAGAACTTTACGAAGTACGAATTGTAGAGATTTTAGTGCTCTTTAGGAAACTATAAGGTGAACAAATCTATAGGGTCACTAATTTCTGAGATTTATCGAAAAAATTTGAAATGTACAGAAAATGTCGTGGTTTTCAGGCTGCCAAGAGTTACGCCATCAAATTTGTTGGTGGAAAAACCTCAGATTACTCTTGTTTGCACCCTGAAGGACCAATTAAATCAACAGTCTGTAGTATACCCACACTTAAGACAAAATAACGGTTTAAACCACTTCTTGAGTTGGTTCTCACAAAGTTAGAAGGTACGAAGGTGAAGGTGTGATTTCTTCCTTCTAACCGTATCCTGGATTAAATTATGAACAATATGCAAAAACGTTTATTAAGTTTTGATAATACTTCGAACGAGTTAGAATTAGAAAGAAGCAAACAGGAGTGGATGGTTGGATTTCGCGATTTTTCCCATAGTTATGAAAAAAACACATTTTTCGGCGAACTGCACCTCACTTGCTATCACAGTTAGGAAGAACTTTACGAAGTACCAATTGTATTGATGTACAATTCATCAATTGCCCTGAACCAGAAGAGTTCACCAGATGACTAGATTGGAACATCACAGTTGAAGGTTATTATTCCGTATCGCAGCCAGTATCACAGTCATAACTAGCGCAGTTTTTAATTGCTCAGCGTGTCTTAAAGATGCTTCCTTTTCAGCCGTCGCTGTTGAGGTAGAAGAGGGGGATGGGATGCAAGATCCTGTAGGATTTCATTTTGGTGAGCTGCCATTGACGAGTGAAGCCTGTTGTATGATATTTTTATTATGTCGGCCAGTTCATGAAGTTTCAAATCGGAGTGAAGAACCGAATTTCTCACAACCACGGTGCCCCAGTGATTATTCTGAGGGCACGATTTTGAGTAGTTTGCATCCATCTGATATGGCTCTCAGCGGATCCCCACACCCCGAAGGAGTATTGCCAAATTGGCCTTACCAGAGTGACCAGGGTGCCCAAGTGAGTTGGTTGGTAGAGGGAATAGTACTTCCATTCAATACTATCGATGTAGAGGGCACACATCGAAGAGTACACGTCATTAGCGACGACTTACTGGGGTTCATTAGTACCCGCCAGGACCGGCACCATTCAATCACTTTATTAACGTACTGCTGCATCCGATTTTTGACTTCATCGAGTGACTCGGCTCTGCAGAGGGCTGCTACGTCGTCGGCAAACTGAGCTACTGTTACGTTTTGCAAAGACGGAAAATCATGTACTTAAATCAAATGTAGGAATGGGCCTAGTACGCTCCCTTGCGGCACTCCCGAGGTTGCTACTTTAGACGACGATGTGGCTTCCCTGCATTTGACAGAGAATGTACGATTAGACAAGTGAGACTGTACCAACCTATAGTAAGTGTCGGGGACTCGATCCTTTAATTCATAGAGCAGGCCGGAATGCCACACTTAGTCGAATGCCTTTTCAGAGTTCAAGAATACGCAGAGGCACACCTTCTTATCCTCGTATGTTTTCAAGATTTCTTCCACAACTCTATGAAGCTGATGAGGGCATGAGTGATGTTGTCTGAACCCGAATTGAGCATTGGGGAGAAGACAAGAGAGGTGAGTCAGAAGCTTAGGAAGTAGAAGCCTTTCGAAAATCTTGGAGAAGATAGGCAGAAGGCTGATTGGTCTCTAGCTGGACGGATCATTTGTGTTTTTATTGGGCTTCTTTATCATACCTATCCGTGCATGTTTCCAAACTTTTGGAAAGTGGGTTGTTCTCAGGATGGCGTTGTACATTTGTGTTAAAAACACTAGTCCTTTCCGAGGCAATGCTTTAAGAAGAGGCTGCGTTATTGCATCGTGACCTGGTGCTTTTTTTGGGGGTGATCGATTTATAGCGTTCCTTACCTGACCAGGGGTGAGGTGATCAGTAAAAGGGCACAACATGAGAGGTTCTCGCAGGCAGTCTTCTGCGTAATTTGAGAATTCGAGATCATGAGAAGTATGTGGGGAGAATTGAAAATTGATCCGTGAGAAAATTAGCAAAGAAGTTGCATTTTTCACTTGAAGTGGCATACCATGCCTGGCCAACTCTTAGAGGTGGAGATTCGTTTGACGATTTGACTCCTTAGTAAGCATCTTTGTTTGAAAAAATGGCTCTCCGGCGGGATTTGAACCCGCAACCTCTGGATTACCAGTCCAGCACGCTGCCATTTGCGCCACGGAGGCGCCTATGGGAGTCGTACTCCGAGGGATAAGCTAAGCCGAACCCCACCTAGGTCCATTGTTTCTCGAAACTCTAGGCGCTTCTCCTGATCGGTAAACCACGCCGAATTTAATCTTATCTAGATGTTGTTAGATTGATATAATGAATAAATCTGTCGCCGGCATTTTAATTAGTAAATTAATTAAACTGATATTATCCGGACGACGATGGAAGGGCATAGCCCAACACGATTCGAGTTTCGAGAAAAAATGGCTCTCCGGCGGGATTTGAACCCGCAACCTCTGGATTACCAGTCCAGCACGCTGCCATTTGCGCCACGGAGGCGCCTATGGGAGTCGTAATCCGAGGGATAAGCTAAGCCGAACCCCACCTAGGTCCATTGTTTCTCGAAACTCTAGGCGCTTCTCCTGATCGGTAAACCACGCCGAATTTAATCTTATCTAGATGTTGTTAGATTGATATAATGAATAAATCTGTCGCCGGCATTTTAATTAGTAAATTAATTAAACTGATATTATCCGGACGACGATGGAAGGGCATAGCCCAACACGATTCGAGTTTCGAGAAAAAATGGCTCTCCGGCGGGATTTGAACCCGCAACCTCTGGATTACCAGTCCAGCACGCTGCCATTTGCGCCACGGAGGCGCCTATGGGAGTCGTACTCCGAGGGATAAGCTAAGCCGAACCCCACCTAGGTCCATTGTTTCTCGAAACTCTAGGCGCTTCTCCTGATCGGTAAACCACGCCGAATTTAATCTTATCTAGATGTTGTTAGATTGATATAATGAATAAATCTGTCGCCGGCATTTTAATTAGTAAATTAATTAAACTGATATTATCCGGACGACGATGGAAGGGCATAGCCCAACACGATTCGAGTTTCGAGAAAAAATGGCTCTCCGGCGTGCTGGACTGGTAATCCAGAGGTTGCGGGTTCAAATCCCGCCGGAGAGCCATTTTTTCTCGAAACTCGAATCGTGTTGGGCTATGCCCTTCCATCGTCGTCCGGATAATATCAGTTTAATTAATTTACTAATTAAAATGCCGGCGACAGATTTATTCATTATATCAATCTAACAACATCTAGATAAGATTAAATTCGGCGTGGTTTACCGATCAGGAGAAGCGCCTAGAGTTTCGAGAAACAATGGACCTAGGTGGGGTTCGGCTTAGCTTATCCCTCGGAGTACGACTCCCATAGGCGCCTCCGTGGCGCAAATGGCAGCGTGCTGGACTGGTAATCCAGAGGTTGCGGGTTCAAATCCCGCCGGAGAGCCATTTTTTCTCGAAACTCGAATCGTGTTGGGCTATGCCCTTCCATCGTCGTCCGGATAATATCAGTTTAATTAATTTACTAATTAAAATGCCGGCGACAGATTTATTCATTATATCAATCTAACAACATCTAGATAAGATTAAATTCGGCGTGGTTTACCGATCAGGAGAAGCGCCTAGAGTTTCGAGAAACAATGGACCTAGGTGGGGTTCGGCTTAGCTTATCCCTCGGAGTACGACTCCCATAGGCGCCTCCGTGGCGCAAATGGCAGCGTGCTGGACTGGTAATCCAGAGGTTGCGGGTTCAAATCCCGCCGGAGAGCCATTTTTTCTCGAAACTCGAATCGTGTTGGGCTATGCCCTTCCATCGTCGTCCGGATAATATCAGTTTAATTAATTTACTAATTAAAATGCCGGCGACAGATTTATTCATTATATCAATCTTTGTTTTTCTCCATCGAGACTCGTCCTTGGCTGTCAAAGCAGTGATAGCATTTTGAGAGGCAGCATTCTTTTCGTCTAGGATCAATTCCTTAGTCGCCCTGTTGAATCGCAGTTTGTCATTAGGATGCTAGGTTCTAATGCACTCCGCCCGAATTCTTCTTGACAATTAAGAGCTGTTCTTGAATGCCTGAGGAAAGTTCGAGTTGGCTGCAGAAGCTTCACTCGCGGCTGTGGTGAAACTAGAGACAGCAGCATCTATATCACTAGGAGTTTTTAAAGGCACTTTTAGGGCTACTTTTGCCTGTATAATGTCTCTATACTTCTTTCAGTTAAAAGGATGGCGTATAAGACCCGCCTTGGGGGATGGGCTTAACTCGAGCGAGAGCTTTGCTACTACTGGAAAGTGGTCTGAGTGCAACTCCTTGGTAACGGTTGGGACAGAATATAAGAGATGACTGACGTGCTTGCCTATGCAGAAGTCTAATAAGTTCGAAGCTCGATGAGAGTCATGTAGGTAGTAAGTTGGCTCGGCTGGATGAATTACTTCCAGCTCGTGGGAGTGGGCGGAGATAGGGGGGGGGGGCTTTGGTCCTATAGCCCCCAAAACTTTCTGTAGCCCCCCCCCCAGGCTCTCGTTCCTGAAGCCCCTTCCCCAGACTCTCTAACCCTGACAAGAATGGGGTACGTACACACGGTGAGATTTCCCGTTGAGGACAACCTCTACCGGCTAGCCGGAGCGTGTGACCAGACTTCGACATCAGTTGAAATGGACTGCGCAACTTCAACTGATGTGTGACGACTTCAAGGTGACTTAAACTGAAGTCAAAGCCAGGTCCAGACGCAACGGCCGGCCGATGGGGTTGGCCTAAACAGGAAATCCTCAGCGTCTGTACGTACTTTTAAAGCCAAGTGCACACAGAGACTTTTTTTAGGCACCGTTCACAAGCTGTATGCATGTGTTCTGTGGGGTCTACGCAACCTATTAAAATGCTTCATTTTTCGAGAGAATTTAGTCCGGGAGCCCACTGTATGAAAAATTCGGGTCATTTATCGTATCTGGCACCTGCGCAGGATGGTTTTTATGGTCTAGGAGATGACACTTTTGAGATCGCCAGACATTTTCCGTGGGACAGGGGCTCACAACAGAGCTAGCTGTTGGCAAACACACCTTTGGGTTGTTTGAAAACGACTGGCGAAAGTAAAAAGTCGTTACACTCGACCAATACGTTACGAAAACCAACACCGCCATCCAATTTTATTGTAAATAGAGCCGTCAGCGAGCTTTATAAAATGTGAAATTTCGAGACTCACTAGTAGCCAGGGTTTCATTCGAAATTGAATGGCGATGGTGGTTTTCTAGCTTATTGTTTGCGAAGAATCAATTTTTACACTTGTCAGCTGTTTTCAAGCAGGCCTGAGGCGTGTTTGCCAACAGCTAGTTCTGTTGTGAGCACCTGTCCCACGGAAAATGTATGGAAATCTCAGAAGTGTCATCTCCTAGACATCCTGCGCAGGTGCCAGACTCAATCAAATGACCCGGATTTTTCATACGGTACGGAGGGCTCCCGGTCTAATAAAAATTTTGTTTGGTTGCATAATGTCCACAGAACGCATACATAGAGCTTGTGTGGTGTCTATGCAACCTACAAAAATTCTTCATTTTTCGAGGGAAACAATTTGTCTGGTTGCATAGACACAACGCAAACATAGAGCTTGTGAACGGACCTTCAAGCCCCGCTCTATGTTTATGTTGTGTGGAGTATGTGCAGCAAAACAAATTTATTCCCTCGAAAAATGAAGCATTTTGATAGGTAGCGTAGACCACACAACGAAAACATAGAGCTTGTGAACCGGCCTTTATTATTTCACAGCACAACTTTGTGACACACGTGTGTCTTCGGTAGGGTTCACATGTTTTCCGAACTTGGGACGTGAAAAATTATTGAAAAATGCTTCAGTATGTGCAGGGCTTGAAGGTATGAAATTTTTGAGGGGGGGATCCCCCTCCCACTATTGATCATTCCCAGTCACATTAGGACTGAAGCCCCCCCAAGGAATATCGGCTATCTCCACCCATGCTCGTGGGCTATCACGGTGTCATGCAAAAGTCTTCCTCTTGGGCTGGCAAGTCGAGATCCCCACCGAGGATGTTTGGCGTTGAAGTCTCCTCCTAAAAGAAAGTGAGGCTTCATTGCATGGACTATGCCCCAGAAATCTGCTAGAACCATCTTGTTTTCCGGAGCGGAATAAAATGCACCCAGCTGTAACTGGCGACCTTGGAATTGTACTGAAACTCGCGCAATCTGGAATTAGGTCTCTTGAATTGGTAACAGGTCATGTGGGATCTTGTTATTAATTATCACAGCTGAGCCTCCTTTTGCGGCTCCCGCTTGGGTCGTCTGAGCGGTAGATTTTATATCCAGGGATGTGCGAATGAATGTTATGGGAGAGCTTGGTTTCAGAGATAAGTTTGACATCCAAATTATGACATTTAATCAAGAGCTCCAGGTCATGGTACTATGTAACAGTGCGGAAAATGGATTTGAAGAATATGGTTGCTTGATTTATTTTACTCCTGTGTAAATAGGACTTATTAATTGTTAGTTTAAGAAGAGCTTCAAATATGATTCATGTGGGGTTGAAGAACTGTAGTTTTTGTGAAAATAATGCAGTACCCCATACATAGTAAGGACAAAGGGCATGGGAATCGAGAATGAATCACTGTATTATGTTTTCAAAGAACGGATGGGTTCAGACAAGGGATAGAGATTATTAGATGGAATGGTTTACAGAAAAGAGGGAATTAGGACGGAAAGCATTTGTTGAAGAATCAATTAGCGGGCAGTCAAACATGTTCTTTTCGTCCCGTCGATTGCCCCTTGAACCCTTTATTTCTGGTGTTGTTTTTCCCCAGCTCGTCCCTTTCCTCTTCATTCAGTTCTATCTCGTCCTCGTAAGCCTCACCGCTATCGAACCCACTCTCCACCGAAACCTCAAATCCAAGTACCACACTGAAGTAACTTAACTAGTAACTCACAATAAAAGTGTGCCGCCTCGTCCGCGATTTGTGATTTTACGTCGACCGCGTCTCCCCTACCCCCCGGCCGGGTGAACGACGCCACCGCAGCATACAAGGTATTTCGGTAATTCGAGCTACTTCAAGTGTGTCCCCTCTCTGGTACTCCCCACGCTCTCCTCCTCATAAGTCAAACCGCTCATCCCCCCAACAGCGTTGAACCTTGCCAGATGTGGAGAGAGTCAAGTAAACGTCCGGACCGTCTTCACGGTCGGCAGGCCCGAGGCCTAGCGGGGGGATTCATGTGTGTACAGGAAGTTTCCAAAGTTTTGTAGCCGGGAGGGACAAATGATAAAAAGCCCATTGTCTGATTGATTTGTAATTGTCCATTTTTTGTGAATCGGGTAATTTAAATAGATTAAAATTAACGTTGTGTGTTAAAGCAAGCAAAAGTTTCCTTCCTCTGACACGGCCATCAGCAACACAGCGGGTTTTACGAGGCGCCTCCTCTCTCAACAGACAGCCGCTCGCTCTTGAAGACCCTCAGAATTCGGTCACTCAAATCAATAATGGTCGGGTCTGAAAAAAAATGGTAATTTCTGCTACGTTTCATTTACTGGTAGGACAGTCGACGGTTCAGAACAAGGGAACGTTCGATCGCGGGGTTTTACGATATTTACCACGGGAGGATGTGCTAGAGAACGTAGGACACTTCGTTTCTTAGAATTAGGAAATATACATATAACGCAGAATAGTCACTTTCTTTACAGTCAGCTGCATTTTACGAGTTGTGAAATTCCTTGTTTCCAGACTTTCCCGATGATCATCTATGGAACATCTGTGGAGGTAACAGCACAGAAGACACCAATGTAAATTAGTGGCAAAAGCCTCCTGCGGAGCTAAATATTTAGGCTCGATTCAGTGGATGAGGTATGATCATCATGTTTTCTGGCAGACAGAAAATAGGATAAATCATCTGAGAAAATAGGATAAATCTGAGGAACAGAAAATAGGATAAATCATTAAATTTTCTCCTTGTTCATTCACTTTAAACTTTAAATAAAAAAAAAAAAAAAAAAAAAAAAAAAAAAGTCCCCTACTTCCAATAATGTATGTATATGAGTGTATAAAACACGGGGTTTGTGAAAAACTCCTTTTGCAACTAACTGGCAGTCTAACTAGCAAACAAAGAGGCCTTTCGGATTTGTACTAATTAAAAAAAAAAGTATTAATCAGTGTTTTTGCTTCATTTCTACGGATTTCTAGACGTACTGCCAGGATAAGAGATGGAATAATTAAAATCCTTTGATTACTTTCCTCGGTGGGGTCTCGTCTGAATGCTATTATGACTTGAATTTTTCATCAATTCATTGGTTTTGTATCAAAAGTTTGCCTTTTTTAAAATGGTCCTTTTCAATCATTCAGGTTTTACAAACTACATAAATAATTAGAATTCCCATTCCCATCTACGAAGTCATACAAAACCAAATTACCTCGCTTGAAACACACATTTTTAAGGAGGCACTCAGAAAAAATTTACATCCAATTTCTCCCTTGATGACGGAGCGTTTTCCATAACCTTATTCTCTTCTCCAACTGTTTACTCGCCCAGCAATTCCAGAATCTTGCGGACTCTCCCAGTCCTCCACCCCCTCCCAACACATCAGCAACCCCACTTCTCAACGACCTTCTTTATTCCAATTCATTTCGTTTTCCCTTTCTTGTATTTTTAAACTTGATTGGCTTCCTTCAAAAGAAAGAAAGAAAGAAAAAAAAAATATGCTGTCGGTTAGGGGGAGGGAGGTGATGAAGGAAACCGAAAATCTTGTATGAATAGCGAAGTAAAGTAAATATTTTGAGTGGGGGGGAGAAGCCCCCCCAACCAGCACCTAGTGATAAACGGAAGGGAGCAATTTTCAATTAAATGAGAGAGGGGGCGTGGCGAGGGGTGATGGTTTTAGGAAAAAGGGAATAATAAATAATCATCCATTATCGTTTTATTTCTCGTTTTCATTTCGAATAGACGAGCGGTAGTTAGAAAGAAGAGCGGTAAAGGTTGAAAAAGGATTTTGGAAGGGTTAAAAATTACGTCGGTAAATGTTATGTAATGCGACTTACTAATTCCTCCGTTTGGAAGATGCAGACATGACAGGATTGTGCCTGTTCACAGGGGTAAAACAAAAAAATTTCGCTCCGGCAGCTGGCGGTCGGAAAGAGTGCATTTCATTCCGTATACGGATACCCTAAGCCGTCCCAGAAGTAATAATTTTGATACCATAATTTGTTTCATTAAGCCGAACTTCTTCCTCTATTTTCACCCCCCTCTCTTCAAAAATGTCGAAAAGTGTCGGTAGTTTTCCAAGGGCTTTGTTATATTAAATTTTTGTGCCGTATTTTATAATACCTAAACGTGTGAATTTAAGCGATTTTTTTGAAATTTCATCCCCTATTTCACCGCCCCCCCCATCAAAGTTTTCGATAAATTTCAATGGAACCCAGGGCTTAGGTTGCATTAAATTATTGAGTCGAATTTTAGAGCGCTAAGATGAACTAGTGAAGTTCAACGCTATTTTTACACTTCCACACCGGAAGGACCACCCCCACCACCTTGACTTTTTCGAAAAATTAAAATGGGAATCAAAGGCTACTCTAACATGGAGTATTCATACTGAATATGATGCATCTAGAATCAACTGGTGAATTGAAGTGATTTTTTGACCATTTCAACCCCTATCCCCCCCCCTCCACCTTGACCGATTTGGCCCAAATGCAATACCGACCGGGGTCTTATGACTACTGATTTTTGTGCCAAAGCGCGTACCGCTGAATTGATTTCTTCGAGAGTTATCGTGCTAACAAGAAAACAGCCTAATACATATATGTATATACATATATGTATATGAATTCTGGAGACCACTGAATTCGTGTTCTAGAGGTTCTGAAACGTGAAAAAAACATGACATGACCCATGTTTGCCACCATCACGACGAGACCAATGATGCATTCTCAGAATGAAATGCACTAAAAGACGCCCGCAGCGTTAACGGTCGGCCCTTCAGGCTCATTGAGTTTTTTGTCTCTTCCATTGCGATAATTTTACGCTGCATTATCATGCCAACAGGCTTTTCTACTAGATTCTCTACGACAGTCCACTATTACAAAACTTTCAAATTGTACATCAGTGGACACTGGACACCAAGAAGGGAAGTGTTTGTCGAATCTTTAGGGCGACTCTGTTTAGTTTGTTGACCATTTTAAAAAATTATTCTTTCTTCCACTCTCACTCTCTTACTCTCTCTCTCTCTCTTAAAAAATGTAGGCTCCTTAAATTAACCTCGAGGATTTCCTAGTTGGTGGAGGATTGAGGAGAGCTTTTTATCGGGGAAAAAACACTGAAAAGAGTAAAAGCGATTCATACTTTTTGAAAAGAAGCGACATCGCAGGACCTCTTTTTTCCACCACCCTCTTTTCACCCATTCAAACCGTCATTCCTTCTTTTAAACCCATCTGCATCATCATCAATCACACGGGTCATGGGCCTTAGAACCCCCCTCTCCTTGCCATCCAACCGCACCACTTTCGCTTCACCGTTTTAATGCCCTTGTCATATGTCCCATTTATTTCAATAGAAAAAAAAAAAAAGTCCCCTACTTCCAATAATGTATGTATATGAGTGTATAAAACACGGGGTTTGTGAAAAACTCCTTTTGCAACAAACTGGCAGTCTAACTAGCAAACAAAGAGGCCTTTCGGATTTGTACTAATTAAAAAAAAAAAAAGTCCCTTACTTCCAATAATGTATGTATATGAGTGTATAAAACACGGGGTTTGTGAAAAACTCCTTTTGCAACTAACTGGCAGTCTAACTAGCAAACAAAGAGGCCTTTCGGATTTGTACTAATTAAAAAAAAAAGTATTAATCAGTGTTTTTGCTTCATTTCTACGGATTTCTAGACGTACTGCCAGGATAAGAGATGGAATAATTAAAATCCTTTGATTACTTTCCTCGGTGGGGTCTCGTCTGAATGCTATTATGACTTGAATTTTTCATCAATTCATTGGTTTTGTATCAAAAGTTTGCCTTTTTTAAAATGGTCCTTTTCAATCATTCAGGTTTTACAAACTACATAAATAATTAGAATTCCCATTCCCATCTACGAAGTCATACAAAACCAAATTACCTCGCTTGAAACACACATTTTTAAGGAGGCACTCAGAAAAAATTTACATCCAATTTCTCCCTTGATGACGGAGCGTTTTCCATAACCTTATTCTCTTCTCCAACTGTTTACTCGCCCAGCAATTCCAGAATCTTGCGGACTCTCCCAGTCCTCCACCCCCTCCCAACACATCAGCAACCCCACTTCTCAACGACCTTCTTTATTCCAATTCATTTCGTTTTCCCTTTCTTGTATTTTTAAACTTGATTGGCTTCCTTCAAAAGAAAGAAAGAAAGAAAAAAAAAATATGCTGTCGGTTAGGGGGAGGGAGGTGATGAAGGAAACCGAAAATCTTGTATGAATAGCGAAGTAAAGTAAATATTTTGAGTGGGGGGGAGAAGCCCCCCCAACCAGCACCTAGTGATAAACGGAAGGGAGCAATTTTCAATTAAATGAGAGAGGGGGCGTGGCGAGGGGTGATGGTTTTAGGAAAAAGGGAATAATAAATAATCATCCATTATCGTTTTATTTCTCGTTTTCATTTCGAATAGACGAGCGGTAGTTAGAAAGAAGAGCGGTAAAGGTTGAAAAAGGATTTTGGAAGGGTTAAAAATTACGTCGGTAAATGTTATGTAATGCGACTTACTAATTCCTCCGTTTGGAAGATGCAGACATGACAGGATTGTGCCTGTTCACAGGGGTAAAACAAAAAAATTTCGCTCCGGCAGCTGGCGGTCGGAAAGAGTGCATTTCATTCCGTATACGGATACCCTAAGCCGTCCCAGAAGTAATAATTTTGATACCATAATTTGTTTCATTAAGCCGAACTTCTTCCTCTATTTTCACCCCCCTCTCTTCAAAAATGTCGAAAAGTGTCGGTAGTTTTCCAAGGGCTTTGTTATATTAAATTTTTGTGCCGTATTTTATAATACCTAAACGTGTGAATTTAAGCGATTTTTTTGAAATTTCATCCCCTATTTCACCCCCCCCCCATCAAAGTTTTCGATAAATTTCAATGGAACCCAGGGCTTAGGTTGCATTAAATTATTGAGTCGAATTTTAGAGCGCTAAGATGAACTAGTGAAGTTCAACGCTATTTTTACACTTCCACACCGGAAGGACCACCCCGACCACCTTGACTTTTTCGAAAAATTAAAATGGGAATCAAAGGCTACTCTAACATGGAGTATTCATACTGAATATGATGTATCTAGAATCAACTGGTGAATTGAAGTGATTTTTTGACCATTTCAACCCCTATCCCTCCCCCTCCACCTTGACCGATTTGGCCCAAATGCAATACCGACCGGGGTCTTATGACTACTGATTTTTGTGCCAAAGCGCGTACCGCTGAATTGATTTCTTCGAGAGTTATCGTGCTAACAAGAAAACGGCCTAATTGATATATGTATATACATATATGTATATGAATTCTGGAGACCACTGAATTCGTGTTCTAGAGGTTCTGAAACGTGAAAAAAACATGACATGACCCATGTTTGCCACCATCACGACGAGACCAATGATGCATTCTCAGAATGAAATGCACTAAAAGACGCCCGCAGCGTTAACGGTCGGCCCTTCAGGCTCATTGAGTTTTTTGTCTCTTCCATTGCGATAATTTTACGCTGCATTATCATGCCAACAGGCTTTTCTACTAGATTCTCTACGACAGTCCACTATTATAAAACTTTCAAATTGTACATCAGTGGACACTGGACACCAAGAAGGGAAGTGTTTGTCGAATCTTTAGGGCGACTCTGTTTAGTTTGTTGACCATTTTAAAAAATTATTCTTTCTTCCACTCTCACTCTCTCACTCTCTCTCTCTCTCTCTCTTAAAAAATGTAGGCTCCTTAAATTAACCTCGAGGATTTCCTAGTTGGTGGAGGATTGAGGAGAGCTTTTTATCGGGGAAAAAACACTGAAAAGAGTAAAAGCGATTCATACTTTTTGAAAAGAAGCGACATCGCAGGACCTCTTTTTTCCACCACCCTCTTTTCACCCATTCAAACCGTCATTCCTTCTTTTAAACCCATCTGCATCATCATCAATCACACGGGTCATGGGCCTTAGAACCCCCCTCTCCTTGCCATCCAACCGCACCACTTTCGCTTCACCGTTTTAATGCCCTTGTCATATGTCCCATTTATTTCAATAGAAAAAAAAAAAATCTTTCCTCTCGCAGACATTTACCCCCACCACTCTTCACTACCATTTGAACACTTCAAAAACCGTCCCACTCCACCACTGTCCAATTTTTCGTTTCTCACGGCGCTCACCCTCCCGTAAACCCCTTCCAACGCTCGCTGCCTTGAATAAGAAAATCCGCGGTAGGGACATGGTTTTATTAGAAGAGTGGTGGTGTGGGGCCTAAATATTTTTAAAGTTGATTAACTCTTTCAGCTCAGTTACCAAATATATTTTCAACGCAAAGACCTATTATTTTTAATTTTTCATCACACCTCTCGCCCCTTCCCCTAGTATGTAACAATTACCAACGTCACTGTTATGAAATCTTCCTTCAACCCATCCGTGATGCTTAATTAAAAATTCATTGAAGTTTGTGGCAGCGCAGATTTCAACATTTTCCATTAAAAAGAAAATTAGAAGAGCGAAAAAAATATCTGATGCGGATCCACGCGGGGGAAGAAAAAGAATCAGAGAGGAATGCGAGCGAGGGAAAACATTTACCTGGTTAACTCAAGTGAGATATGGACATGATACTGCAGGGGGAAAACTGGAAAAGTAGGAAGACTGTAGTGGTTGAGTTGGTGTTCTTGGAAGGGAGGGGGTAGAAATAACAAGTTGCTTTTCTTACGCAGGAAGAAGATAAGGCGGATAAATTACTTTTCCCGTCGTGTACTTCTTGCAGTCAAGTTTTGACTCACCGTGAGCTTCTATATATCCACTACTTGGAGATTCAAAACATGCGCACACCCAAAATTCATGACAATATTCAGAGAGAGCTTATACGGAATGGTGAGGTCTCATGAAGCTGGAATGACCTAAACTAAGAGTACCTAACATATTGTTATTTACATTTGAGCAACCCCCCCCCCACGCCGTGTAAATATTCACGTCGTTATTTTACAATTAATCGCACATCACAAACACATTAAAACCAGAATCTCCACTATAAGCTCTCCAGCTCCTTCGGGATCTCAGTTCTTTCATCGTTGGCCCTATACATCAAAAAGCTACATGAACAGATTTGTGAGGCCACCCTCGTATTTCAATATTACGTACTTGCTAGCATTCGGCGTTGAGTACGGCTGCAAGGTGGATTGCATCAACACCACGCACGCCATTACCCGATCCAGCTCTGCCGTTGTCTGAATAACTTCATAATTCCGATTTTGGAGTCTTTGCACAGTCCTCTTAAAGAGATATGGTTCCCGAAACAAGCTCACTTTGAATCCCAAACCAGCATCCAGTACAGCCACATCTGCTGTGGCCGTTATACAGTCCGCGCGCCGAAAGAATGCCCCTGAGAAAAGAATGAGCCACTTGCACATTTTTTGGAAACATTTTTTCCTAAAAGGTAACAAAAATAGAAAAGGGTTGGCGCATTTTTTTTTCAATATCAACGAAAATTTAAATTGATATGCATTTTCAAAGTAGGAAATTTTATGGGTCAGCTAAAAACACCCCGCGCCATGTTGATTTCATATCCGAGTGTGATGACGTCACTTAGTTCGAACCATATTCGACAAATGACATTAACACAGTGAATGTTGCTTTATTATTCAATTTTATTGATTTTGTTCGAGAAAGAAAATAATAAAAATTTGAATAAATATCAAAATATTAAAAAATATTATAAATTATAATAAATATTCGAATACACATTTGAACGAGCCTCACTTGCTCTCGCGTAACACGAGGATGCTTGTTTTAGCGGCGAAAGATTCCCAAAAATGTAATGAAGAATGAAATAAAAAATAACTCCACATCTTTGAGTTTCCAGCAGATCGTTTACGATATCTTTTCTTTTCAACTTCTCCAGAACAGATGAAGTTCTTGTCTTCTTGTTGCCTAAAAAGTAAGGAAATAATTTGTACGCTCTGTTCTTCGCAAACGCTTCCAAATTTACAAGAGTAAGAATATAGGTGTGTTCCATTGTTTTGTACTTCCATGTTTCCTACAGGAATGGAAGTATGGTAATCGTGAAAAAATTCGAGTCCGAGCTGACTTATCATTCTTGATGTACAACCTCAGAAAAGTTGAAAAAGTGGTTTTCGGCATGCCGTCGGTCTTTAGTGAAGGAAAAGTGCAGCATTGACTGTTGTTTTCATTCATTATTTTCAGAAATTCCAATGAAATGCTGTTCGAGCTACACTTTTCCTCCAATGGAAAACGCCTAATAGTCCTTAGAATAGTTTGTAGGGCGTGATTTATGGAGGTTCTCAGACTAGTTGTACGGTGAATAAGAGTTTTTTCCTCTCCACTGTTTTAATTACTCTTTGAAAGAGCAGAGACGCTTAATATGTATACTATCATGTGACCAAACAAATCTATTGGTGCTTCCACAATCCTTACCCGTCAGTCGAGTCCGTTGGTACTCAAATCGAGAGGGTACAACTCCCGGCTTCGCGTATGCGAGTCCTCGAAGTAGGTGAAAACGTCCTAAGGTACATCAAGTTACCAACGTCATTTTCAAGCTGAAAAATGTTTCAATGACTTATAAAAATCAAGAAACAGAGCAATGTTATCCTGACTTCATCCTTCGCGTTCAGAAAGGAAGAGCCAGAAAACAAGAAGAAACTAACTAATGAAGCCACTGAAGGCTTCCGACCTCTATGATTATATAATAATTGAATTTACTCACGTCAAAGTAGTATTCACATCAGAAGAACCTTGTAGATTGATAGAACCGGACCATGTTGTTCTCGCCTGCATGCTTTGAACCACAGGAGCTGTGTTATTCATAGGCACCGTTATATGGTCTTTCCGGGGTTTTTAAAGTTGTGCTCTTACATTGAGGCACGAAGAAGTATTTGTAGTACATATTTTATTACGCCTCAAAGCAAATGAATAAAAGTAATAGCAATAGTAAGATAGAACTTGGAACAGCGATCGTAAAGTGATAACTAAGGCACAAAGAAGGAAATGATAATTTGATAAGAGATAATAAGTATACCTATTCTGCGGAGCCCAGTTTCTGTAAGTTCAGACAGACTATTTAATTCCATTTTAATGTGTAAAATTCTTTTTAAATAACGAAAGAAAATGAGTTTGAAACTATGAATCTCCATACCAATAACAGTCACTCGAAAAAAGTTGAACTAAGTGACGTCACAGACACTCAGCCAATCACAAGGCGTTGTGACGAGAGCGAAAATTAATGAATTTTTATTACCAATTTAATAATTATTGGCACGATTTTGAGAGCACTTCGTTGCGACAAGTTCATTTTTAGGTTCTACCTAGCCAAAAAAAAAAATTCTCCCGAGAAAATTCCGACCCATGCAAGTTCCTAATTGTGACACTTGTATTACAGTCTCGAAAACATTCGGCTCTTCGATGATGGACAGGGTTCTTCTTACCCCTCTGCAGGTTGGTGGTCTGCCTCGTTGCGCAGTGGGCGTTCATCTTTTTCAGAAAAGGCAGTATATCAAACGAGCGGGTGGGTGGAGGGAATTTTTCATCAGGGGACTCCTTTCGGCGCGCGGATAGTACTGTGCTGCAAATTAGCATGAAGCACCTCTATATCCCAGTTTCCTACTAGAATATTCCCTTCTGCGCCATCTGGCCCACCACTTACTTCCCCTGGCACCTAGTTTACCCCCGTGGCCAACCCCCCCTCTCATCGGCTTCCTGCCGTTACCCTCCATTCCGGACTTGGCGGAGGGACCTCCACACATCTTCGATCTCCATGACCCCATGACCGTGTTCCGAGGGTCATTTGCCCCCCCTCTCCGATGGCACCTCGTCTATCTCATCCAATTTCCTATTAGGCAACATCCAAAACCTCACTTTCGTAAATTCTTTTCTCAAATGGCCCATCTCCCTGACAATTTCCGCGTCCTTATCGTGCACCTCGATCGTCAGTTCCGTTGACACTCCATTTTGGTCTCTATACGAAAGCCTACCAACTGCCAGGACCCTATGTCGAGGCCCAGATCCTGGTTCACCAGTGTCATGAATCTAAAAACCATCTCCTTGTCCTGCCTCATATACCCGTGACTACCCCCCTAATCCTGGTATAGGTGTCGTCATGCCACTAATTGAAGTATTGACATCTTTCATAAATACAGCAGCGCTCTTGTCGAGCTAAGATGAACTAATAGTCTGGGGTAACATCTGACCGGTGTCATTTGCTTTGTTTGTGAGAATCAGAAAGAAAATTATTGAAGTAAATCCACTAGAAAATTGAAGGATACCCCAAGAGGTCGTTTCACTTAGTCGTCACATGAGCGCTGGTGTATTTATGAAAGATGTCAATAGACACGCACTAGAGCTCCTTAACCCTCTTTGCTTGCCTGACTCCTTAAAGCAATCCAGTAATCTCCTCGTTGACTCTACATCTCCATAGGTAAGCAAGTGAATCTTGCTATCCTCCACTAAACCAATATCCTTAAATCGGCTTACCCCACAGTCGTCGTCCAACATCACGCCCATGTCTTGACCTGTGGCGAAATTCCACAGGTCACTCTAAACCGCGTCTCATCCTCTTTCCTAGTTGCTACCCGCGTCTATACATATGTGGGTACTCAGCTCGTTCTCTTCAGAAGTTATGTGCTATGTATCTGTGGAGTCTATGCAACCAATAAAATTAATTCCTTCGAAAAATGAAGAATTTTGATAGGTTGCACGGACTCTACAGACGCATAGCATGTGGATTGCTTAATAAACTGAAGTGAACACACACTCCAGCTAGCGAATGGAAGGATGACGTAGCTGATACAGAGAGAACTTCAATCGCCTCTCAGCGTAATTTACAGTGCTTATTTTTTTGTGTTTTTATGACTAGTGTACTATTCAAAAACAAAATTAGGAAGAACAATTTAACACGGAAAACCCGAGCCGAAATTTTCCTCTAAAGCTTACTCATGACAATGGCTTCTGCTTCATTGGTACCCGTAAAATTTAATGTGCTGCACCAACTACCGCCGGTGTTGGACTAGTTAATGCTGTGGACCGCTGCAAAAAATCCCAACATTCCCCACTAGAATTCAAGAATATTATCTATTCCTCCTTTATTGCACTATAAAAGTATTCGTTCAATAGGGAAATGTAGATTTGGCACAGCAGCTTTCGCTGTACACCTACGCTTCTATTAAGGTGGTCAAAGCGCCCGAATATTACCGTAGAGCCCGGTGTTCACGCTACTTCTAGAGCCCTAAGTATGCGGCGTGACCCAAGTGATGATTGAAGTTGCACAGTAAAAAAAAGTGGTGCGCTCTCTGTTTGGCGCATTTCTCCTCAGGTTGGCAACCCTGTGCAACGAGAGCCAATTATTATGTTGTACACTGCAAGAGCAGTAGTTGCGCTCGACGCCATGTACAAAACAGTGCTAATAAAGCTCCATCCCTAAAAAGGACATTTTCTCTAAAGAACCCATTAATAAAAAGAACAAGTAAAACACCCTCATCTTTCGGGCGTTGGTGGTTGACAATATTAATTGCGGCGTTGTTATACCCTTATGCTATGGGGTGACCACAGTTAAAACCCAAGCTTAAATTTTATGATATTAGTCAGGGGCCAGAGTAAGGATTGCAACGTATGAAGAAGTTTCACATTTTCCAAACATATTTTTTTTCGATGAGGCATGTCAATCCTTCCACGTAAATGAATAAATAAAAATGTAAAACCCTTCGGAAATATTTTTATTTACTAACAGAAGTTGGCACATTTGAAATCCCGCCAAAACGAACATTTTCTGCAACGTAATATGCCTTGTATTCTCTGTCCTTTTCATGCCTCTCAATAGTAGAGAATCTTTAAAACACAGGTACTGCAACACGCTATCAGCGCCATATTTGGTCCCTCGGTCGTTAAGCAGTCGTCAGGGTAAACAAGTATGATAACATGAAAAAAATGTCATTAGAGTCTCAAATTTTTTCTTGTGCAGTGATATTTTTTAAAAATGGTTATTTGTTCTGCATTATAATTGTCATCGAAAGACCGTTGACGGAGTCCGGCTTTTTAAATTCCCGTCAGAACCAGAAAGGAGAAAGAAGTGGACCGAAAATTGTCTGAGGGAACAATGAGAGCCCACTAATAATTACTCGAGAATTTGTGAAGTGAGTACGATTTATACTTAATTTAGTTGTAGCCCCGTTACTTGAGTTGTTCGCTTATTTTTTGCCGTTTTTATAATGAAATCATCAATGGCAATGTTTGACAACTCCGTACGAAGCCAATAATACTCTTGTTTGGCATCCGGGATTTGCTTTGGGAATAACGGGCTTTTCTGCTTTGCAAATAAATATTAATTTATGCATCCTGGATACTCAACAGGGTGAGAAACAGGACAGATAATAAAAAAAATGATTCGACTCCTTGTGAAAAACTACCTTTATTATTATCTTACCCCTATCATGATTTTTATTTCCTCTGATTTGAGCAGATTCACTTTGAAGACTCCGAATGGGAGAAAAGAAGGCCAGATGGATGGCGAAAGTTAAAGCCTAACGCCATTCCGATTATATTTGCCGGGCTAAATTCATCACGTGAAAATAAAACGATTACTAATACGTCATTGAAGCTCGAAGTAAGGCTACGGAAATTGACATTTTTGTCCAATAAAAATATCCCCCTACCCAACCGATTCATTCTTTTCAGACAATTGTGAACTCAGGAGGATCGGGTTTATCCGAAGTCAAAAGCATAGAAAATCCTGAGGGCAGGTCATAAGTATGCTGCAAGTTTTTCGTCATTAATTAAGGCTTGGCAATGTCAGTGAACGGATTAAGTTGTCTTTCCAGAAAAAGACGCCTATTAAGATAGAAAATGAAGTGCTTCAGGTCATTAATCAGGGCCCTTCGAATAGTCCGAAAAGATATGGGGTGCCCAATATCTTTTTAGGGAGGGTAGTCGTTGGCCATGTCATCCCTAAGGAGTGAACCAATTTGCCGAACAGGACGTCTAATTCCTGCGCAGTTTTGTGAGCTGAATTGATAAAAATTAACCCTAATACTGTTGGATGATTACTTCTGTAGTTACTTTTTGTTACAGAAAATCCTCACGCCCTAACAAAACTACATAGGGTTAGACACCCCGTTTGGGTAAATTGGTTGGGGAACTTGCATGAATCTCAGATTGGGAAGAAAAGCATACCGGTGATTTGACCCGTGAACTGAAGGATAACAACGGAAGTTGCAACCCGATTGGTGCGATTTAAGATTTTTAAAAAGGTTCAAAGTTCTTCAGGAGGGGATGGATGGTGCGAGGGGAAATGACGTAAATCCTTACTTGTGAAGCATTTGAGGGAACTCTAAAATTGTTTGTTTACAAATAACATGAAAAATTTCCCTCCAGTAAACGCGTCTAACCCCCTCTTCATCGCATCATCCATTTCAATAAATAAGGTCTGACGTAATCGAACTCCCACTCAAAATTTTTAAAAATTCGCTAAAAATGCATCCTTGATTGATTTCAAATTTTAATGTCAGCAATAGGCTTGTGGAAGGGCCCTCTTTAAGGAACACCAACTTTTGAAAAATGTGCAAGTTCCCCATTCAAAACCCTTCGAGATATGATTTTTCAAACATCTTATTAGGATAACATTTTCCTTGACTAAATGCGAGTAACTCGCTTCCCAGTTGTCTTTCTGCAACTTTGACGGAACACACTCTTTTCTGTCAGGCCTCTATATTTTCGTCAAAAAATAACTATTTTCTGCGTCCTCGAGAGATCCTGCAGGTTGTGCGAAACGGAGATTATTAATTTGTCAATAAAAGTCAACCCCCACTAAACCTACGCCTATCGACTTCCCATGGATCAGAAAAACTTCTTCAATAACGTGTCCCTTTCGAAATTACTCATGAGCGTTTGTTTAATCAATTGGCGATTTTTTGGCAGAAATGACAATTTTTTAGACAAATTAGTGATTTTCCTATTCAAAATCGCTGGTTTTTACCTGTAAATACAAACAATCCTTGCGAATTTCAGCATGCTAAAAATCAATATACCTCAACTGAAGCGGTCCTTGGAATGGAACTGAATATGAACGCTCACCAAAGCATCAAATTCGTCGAATGGAGTGCATTTCATTACTACGAATTTCAGTAAATTAGCGATTATTTGGCAGAAATTGCTAAATAAAAGTAGCTATAGTCACACTAAGCAGTAATTACTGTCGAATAATCGCAAATTAACTGAAAACGTCGAACTGCGTTGTAGTGAAATGCACTTTATTTGACAGCAAGCTGCCGGAGCGACATTTTTTGATACTCTGGTAGGCGTTCACAGTTGTTTACGTTCAATGGACCACTTCAGGTGAAGTTTTCATGACGCTGAGAATGTTGAAGTTCACAAGGATTGTTTGAATTTGGCAGGTAAAAGCAATTTATTGTTTTTGAATAAGAAAATCACTCTTTTTTCTAAAAAAAAAAATGTAATTTCTGCCGAGAAATCGCCAATAAATGAAACAAACGCTCATGAGTAATTTCGAAAGTAACACGTTGAAAAAGCTTTTCTGATCCATGAGAAGTCGATAGGTGCAGTTTTAGTACGGGCAAGTGGGGGTTCCCTTTTATTGAAAATCTCCGTTTCGCACAACTTGGAAGAGCTGCCGAGCTAAGGACACAGAAAATAGTTATTTTAGACGAAAATAGCTAGGCCTGACAGAACAGAGTGTGCTCTTCCCGAATCCAGCGTCAAAAGTTGCAGAAAGTCAGCTGCAATAGCAGCCGGGAAGCGAGTTACTCGCATTTAGTCAAGGAAAATGATGTTATCCTAAAAAGACTATTAAAAAATCATATCTCTAAGGGTTTTGATTTTCGGACCATGGCTTATGGGTGTTTTCGATCGCAAATGAGGTTTACTTGTACCCAATTTTTTTCTTTACACTTATACGCATCCACCCTGTATTTTGGTTATTGTATTAGATTTTGAAATGTTGCTTTTTTTTTTCTTCATTTGGAAATAAACACGGTAAATCCGTCGCCTCAATGAGTGATGAACCGCTTTAAAAAAGTTAATGACTCGTTAGAGGAATCCTTAACGCGAACTACGTTTGACCGAATTATCTTTACTTACGACGCGACAAACGAACCATGTAAGGCCCTTTCACTCTAGGAACTGTGCGTCTCTAGACTGCAGCAGACAAAATAAATTGGAATACCTAGGGCAGAAAATGTCAGATAGTAGCGATGTCTTGATCCCCGAAGTGTCAATGCCTTTAAGGCCTCGCCATACCGAACGCGAACTGCCGCGCGGACTGGTCCGCTCGCCAAAAAACCATGACTACGTACGTGGGTGAGGTATACCCCGTTACTATAGTTTTTCCGCGTGCGGACCTGTCCACGCGGCAGTTCGCGTTCGGTGTGGCGGGGCCTTCACACACAGTCACAGTGCCGTGCCCGGCACGCTATTTGTCTGGCAAAAATGAAAATATTATTCGCTCGATTGATCAATTGATACTAGACCGGCACGTGACAGTGATTCAGTGCTCCGATCGGCACCGTAACGTTCACACAGTGATTTTTAAAATTTCGAGACAATTTAACATGTGAGACGGATGTGAGAATTAAAAATAACAGTGAGCACATTTTTCTGAAAAGTCACTGTTTCATCAGCAGGGCCGTTTCTAGCCCTCGCGGGGCCCCGAGGCGAGAACTATCGGGGGGCCCCCTAGCAGCCGGTGGAGACGCGGATTCAGGTTTTGCTTATAAGGCAGGGGATTCAGAAATTGCATACTTTGCACTACAAAAAACTGGCTTGATAGCCTCTTGCATCCTTCAAATAGCTAAACTAGCCCAAAACCCCACAAAAAACCGGATAAGCTGACTACAGTCGCACCAAAAAATGAAGATTTTCGCGCCTTAAAAATGGCTAAACTTACTATTTACGACCTAAAAATAGCAAAACTGGCGAATGTCGCTCTAACAGTAGCCAAACTGACTCGTGCCTTAAAAATTGCCAGATACGTTCGATTAGGGAGCCATGAAAATACCTGAAAAGTACATGATTCGCGCCCTAAAAATGGCTAAATCGGCCATTCGCGTACGAAAAGTGGCCTTGGCTTTCTGGATACTTGGCGTCCGAAAAAACAGCTAAATTGGCTCCACGCACTCTAAAAATGGCTAAAAACCGACGATTCGCACCCTAAAAATGCCTGTACAGATGACTCCCGCCATGAAAATGGCAAAAGCGCGCCAAGAATGGCCAAAACTGAGCACTCCCGCCTTTACTTCACCCCCGAAAAATTGCAAAAATTGACTCTATACGCCCTAAAAATAGATTGGTGCCCTAAAATTATCAACACCAGTTGTGTTTTATCCGTTGACTCGTTTGAAAATGATGGCGTTGCCGAAACCGCGGTCAAGATAGTTCAAATAAAACAAGTGGGAGAAGATTTTTCATTTCTTTGCCTTCATCATGAAAATTCTACAACCCCAAGAAAGTTACAACGTACAAAAAGTTCCAAAAAGCCCCCTAAAACAGACTATTTGTCAATAAAATGAATGATTTTCAAAAATGGCGATTCAGCCATGAAACTGCGGGAGTTTTTTGCGATTAGTGGCAGATTAAACCGAACAGTACCTATTTTGCACTTTTATGGAAAGGATATTTTGCTAGTACGGCCAATGAAATTACCTGTCTGTTCGGCTCTGTAGCCGTCCAAAGTGCACCAAATAAGCGGCTGAAACGAAGGACTTGAACGGGGAATATTCACAAACTTGGCCGGACACAATCAATTTAATCGAAAATGGAAAATGTCGAACTGCAGAGGCATTCTGCAAGCACAGTGGGTAAGAGTGGCCTCCTTTGAGACACGTCGTTCCTGGGGCCGAAGTTGAAACACGTTCAAGTTTCGTACCGAGAGATCCTTCAAGATCCGAATTTATTGGACTTAGCTCTTTAGAATAGCAATTAGGGGGGGGGGGTCCGTCTCAATTGAATAAACAAGTTCCGTGGGTTCGGCTCTTTCAAATATCAATTTCGAGGGTTTGGCTTAACCGACAAGCCAATTTCGTAATTATGTCTTCTTCAAAAGACAATTTCGCGAGGTTTCCCTCATTCGAAAAAGCAATTTCGCGAGATCTTTAAAAATCGAATTTCCAGGATTTGCCCCTTTAAAGCGTCAATTGGGCAGATTTCTCTTCTTTTAAAACCCACGGTTTGGTCCACTTTAGCAACCAAATTTCTTAGATTTGGCTATTTAAAATGGACATTTCGGGTGTTTGCCTCAAATACGCCAATTTCACTTTCACATGTTTGGATCTTTCAAGACCCCTTTTTGTGGATAAGGCGCCTTCAAAGCCAATTTCGCGGATTTTCATGGTTGGAAAATCCAATTTCGTGGGGCTGAATACTTCAAAAACCGTATTATTCGGATTTTTAGCTCTGTAAAACCCAAATTTCCCGGATTCTCTCTCCATTAAAAACCATTATTTTCTAGGCTTAGGCATTTTAGAACACGATTTTTAATCGTTTCAACAGAAGTGCCTCAAAATTGTAAAAATTTAGCCGAGTGTTGTAACTATTTTTATTCCAAGCCGGGGCCCCCCCCCCCATGGGTCGGGGCCCCTAGGCGGTCGCTTACCCTGCCTACCCCCTAAAAACGGCCCTGTTCATCAGGGTCCTCCTAATTCGCAGACCAACACAACGAATTCTGCGGACCAGCCCATAACTCGCCCTAAAGTGGTCCGACTGAGCTGATTTTCAGTATGTAGACTCTGCTCCGGTGGCAGTACAACCCATCAAAATTTGATGAAGATCCGATAATTTGCTGACCCCTTTCTCCGCACACCGGAACAGAGTCTAAACACAGAAAATTAGCCCATCCAGATCACTTTTTAGGGCGAGTTATGGGCTGGTCCACAGAATTCGTTTTGTTGGTCCGCAAATTGGGAAGACCCGTCTCACCATTGTTAAGTGTGAATTTACCTTGATTTGGACCACGGATTATCAATAAAATCAGACTTGAATTGGATCTGACTTGAATGTTTTGATTTTTATTGATGTTCAATCAAACAATTGTGTGACGTACCATGGAACTACCACCAAGGACCGTGGTCCATAGTGGTCTACCATGGACTATTCGGCGTATATTATTACCTTTATATTTCTAAAAATGTTGAACCAGAAGAACAATTTTATGAGTCATGGAGGATTGAGGCATTTCAAAAGAAAAGTACCTACATTGAAAACTCGCCTTTACTAATTGACACTGTATAGTATATTTTGGTAATTATGGGCATGGACGGTGGGTATAACAACTTGAGATTGGGTACCTAGTCTAGCATTTACGCCTGTAGTCATTGGCATGAAACATATATGTACCAAGTTTCCGTTATGATCAACGATGACACGATTTTGGGTTTTAAGTCCCAATCAAGTTTTCGGCACACTACAAGTACACGAATTTAATGAAAAACTATTCTTGAATACCAAGATGCTCAAATTGAATACCTTTCTTACGACTCATTATTCAGCTGTTGACCGATGTTTACCGGCATCAGGGGTGAAATAAAGGACATTTTATACTTGCCGTTAAATATACTGCAAAATTGCAACTACTGATTACGAAGGAAATGTTTAAAAAACACGAAACGCGGCCAAAACTTGCAGGAAACTCGGAAAATAAATATAAATACCCTATTTATCAAGAAACCCGTGTGATAAATGATAATGATATGAGGGACCAAATATGGCGCTGATTAGGCGTGTTGCAGTACTCGTGTTTTATAGTGCCTTATCAATAGCTCATCTGTTTATCCTCCATTATTTTATTCAAAGTCGTATAGATACCAAGTCATTTCTCTTCTGATAACGCGTGGTCACTAAAGCTAGAGGGAAAATTGCTCACGCCAGAGTGCCACACGACATTTGGTCTCAAAATTTGGCGGTTCGGAAAACGCTTATGAACAAATAAAAAAATAATAGTTTATTAAACCAAATGTAAACTATGAATATCGGGTCTATCACGACATAATAGTAATGAATAGTGGATGAATGGTTCAAGCAGACTAAAACTGAAGATTTCCGTTGAGTTAAAAAAAGTTTATTGTATATCATTGAAGTGTGGTTGTTTTACGATGTTTTGTTAAGTGCAGCGAGATCCTGGGCATTCTCAAGAGTCAGTGAGCATGGTGTTTCTTCCATCCCCTCTGCAGACCGAACGTTGAGGGCGAGTTTCACGCAGATAGTATACCTCGCCCCCTCCAAACAGCCTTCGTCAAGTACAGGCATAATTTTTCACGCCTTATTTGTGCTGCACGGATTTCAAGTACTCATTCCAATCTACAGAAAATTGTACATAAAATGCTTTGTATACATTTTCCAAATTTTGTCCTCAAAATAACTTCAAACCCACCTTGAAACTTTTGCCTTGAAAATTTGCGCTCTACCTTCGACTTACAAACGGCGTACATCAATCTACAGTTTCTCTGGCTGAGCTGGGTTTTACACGGGGGCACGAATCACGACGGAATTTGAAGTTGAAATTAAATTATTTTATAAGGAAAATGGATCGAAAGGAATCGAAATAATAAAAAAATCTATCAGTGAAAATGAAAAATGTCCAAAATCCAGCTGTAATTTTATTTGCTTCACATGTAGTTTGTGAAGCAGACACTTCATTAAAGAAAAAGTTGAGACCAAATGTTGTAAGTGCGCTCTGATGGGATCAAAATTTCAAATTTTATAAATGACCACCGTTACCATAGCGATCGTGATGAGTGGAAGAACTTGGGTTCTATACAACTTTGATTTTATTATTGGAGAGCTCCAGTAGAAGATAAGGCAAAGAAACACAACAAACCGCTCTCCGACATCAACGTTACAGGTGAATTTTTTTTAGTAGACGCTTAAGACACAAACATGCTAGCTGTGGCGTGTTTGAAATGACCTAAAACTTCAAAAATCGCGAATTCATTAACTGTTGGGTCATTTTACGAACGGATCACGATTCATTCTCTATTATAGCGTAAATAAACCTTGAAAAATATATTTATAAATAATTTCTGACCCATGAAACTTCCTCATTGGGTGGTGACCACAGTAAAATGTGTCGAGCCTTACATCAAATAAATACAGTCAGCTCAGTGTAGGCTGAAAACTAAAAAATAAAATAAATGCTTGATCAGCGAAAAATTCCAGCCAGGACTTAAGGCAGAAAAAAATCGGAGTGGGGGTCACCCTTCACGCTTTCAGTATTCAGTATTTCAGTGAGTGGGATGTTTGAGGTTTGTACCTATTCGTCTGCGTGCTTTAATTTCGTTGTAAGTATTAAATACTTAGGCCCGATTTCACCAACTTCTTAAACCAAGATCAACAACTAATCACGATTGTAAACACTTATATCAGAATTCATATGGGTTGCTATTGGCAACTAATCACGATCAACTTTAAACGAGACCAATTTTGTTGGTGAAAATGGGTCTTAAGCATTATTTTATTTCATTGAAATAAACTTCTATAATCCTTTTTTTTTGTCCCTAGTTATTATAGGTTTCGTCACTCTTAGCACGATAACTCAAAAAAAAAAAAAAAAAACGCTAGCGAAATGGGTTATTGCTCAAAAATCAATGCATCGTAGAAAAAATTACCGCACATCAATCTATAGCGACATCGTAATAATTGTCCCATCAATTTGTTGGAATTATGGTCTCCGATGATTATATGGTATGTCCATGTTGAATAAAAATAGTATGCGCGTGTAATTTAATCATTTCATTAAAGACAAAATTAAGGTTGTATTCTCTCCTACAAGGCACTCCAATCCAAGGGAATTATCAGGGGCAGGGCCATTGTCCATGGTATACATCTCAAGTAGTATTGGCGATTCCTACGCGTGCTGAGCGGAGGTAGGATGAACTAGTTCTGGCCATTTCCCTTGTGATTTCCACGGGGAATCAAAACATTTTGTGAGATACGAAAAGTTTTAAGTGAATAGTGTTTTGATTCACCTTAATAAAAACCACACGGGAAATGGCCAGAACTAGTTCTTCTTAGCTCCGATCAGTGCTAAGACTAGTGCGTGTTGGAATCGCAAATACTGATCGCCAACTGAAAGTTTACCGTGCTCACCTTTTCGCCACAGTAATATTTACTTATACTCCTTCTAAACTGTGAAGTGAAAACGGGAAAAATAATACTTCGTGAGCATTGCAAGATTTACTGTGTCTACCAGCATTCTGTAATGTGCTGTACACTTTCAAACTCGTGCGTTATTTTATTTCGTTCTACATGACGAAAGACGTACCGATTGCTAGAGACGCCCAAGGAGTAATCCAGGGTCTCCAACAGAATTTTCACTGTGTTCACATGTAAACATTCAAGTGCTACCATCTTACCCTCTCACGTTAGTTTTGTTAAAATGTACTTAGTCATGCATACACCAATTGCTGAGTACTGTCCGAATACGGTAGAATAAGACCGACTCATCCCCCTTAACAAGTTTCTCAGCAGTAGACAAACTTAGCGAGATATCAAATTAGCATAAAGCCCCGTCCTACGTGAGCGGGAGTCACCTGGTTTCAGCGATGCGGCGATTTAAGCGTGTTGGGAATTTACAGGGAAAAACGCCTGTAATATCTTATCTGTGCGTTTTTTTGCTCGTGACAGCGTGTTATCACTTTTTTCGACCAACAAAGTAGAAATTGAGACTTGAATTGAGAATTAAAATTGAGATTTCCACTCAACCATGCACTAAATTGCCAACGCCATAGGCATCATCTAAATCCAAAGATCACTCTCTCACTGCCTTTTTCTCTCGTTTGTTCTCCTTTCCCCATAACAGCCTTTCAAGAAGGAATTTCAGTAGCAATGATTCAGGTTTTCTGTTGAAACTAGCAGTTTCATGTATAGTGTATACAGTCACGTAGACTAGTAGTAGTAGTAGTAGTAGTAGTAGTAGCTAGTAGTAATAGTATAAAGTCAGATGCAGTCGGTTTTAAGACGCTTTCTCAATCCCCCCCCCCCCTGTTGGTGATGGCTCACAAGCCCCTGGGTCCAGGTTGATGCCGATGCTCTTTTTCGCCACCTTTCCTTCACCACCTCTGGTTGATCTCACCACTCTTCTCCGCTCAATGAAATGAAAGGGGCAAAGGCCGTGTCGTTCCTGAGCTGTTCAGATTAGCTACTTCGGCGAGGAGTTTCGTGGGTCTTTTGACGAGGATGTTCATTAATCTCCCTACCCATATTAGAAATCTAGACGCCGGTTATTTCAATAAAAGAGTTAAGGCTGGACTAATTGAGGCAGCCCTCTATAGTATTAACGATTTTTTATCCAGTCATGTCTCATTCTAGTCTATTATTATTATTATTATTATTATTATTATTATTAGTATTAAAATAGGACAATGAACTCCGTAGTCTTATTATTGTAAGTTAAACGTCTCCCCGTCACACTCACTCTCACAAAAGTCAACGTTCCACGAACTGATTTCACTCTCGTGTGCACCAAATCAACGCCTATAACCTCCGCCCTTACTTCTATTCGCACTTCGACAACCAATTTTAGATTACCTGGACATCTTTGAGTCACCGATCAGGTGTCAGGATCTCCACTAAACTCTCAGCATCAAGCTTGGCCAAAATTTCTGGTCGAGGTTTGAGCACATCCACGTGGACGGCATCACTCCTATACCTCTAGCTGGTTCTTAACAATATCAACAGCTATCAACCTATAGGAATACACGCAGACCTGATGGCATTTGCCATCTCGAAGATTCTACTCGGCTCTTCTTCTACTAGGCTTGAAGACGTTTTCAAGGGACTATAATGTCACTGGTTTGGCGGAAATTGATTAGGTATTCTATTATTCATCATCTCATTTCGTGACTTGTCAGTTTCAGGTCTCGAATTATTAGTTTTTTTAAACCGAGGTATTTGACGTCGATACTCTACACGTACAATCAGTTAATGGCAATAATTAAATTCAGAAGTACCTGCCGCCTTGCCCTCGTGAATAGGCATGTTCCAGTTTCTTTCCCTACAATGTCTTCGTAGTCGTAGTGAGAGACGGGGAAATAATCTTTAGATTAGCAGGGGGCACTCTCTGCATTCTTGTCACTCGAACAATGCTCGAGCTCGAAAAACAAACATTCGTGTCATGAAGAGCTAGCACGTTATACATTGCTTCAGTGCCTTAACGAAGTAAAAATAATTGGATCGTCACTGTGGCGGTACTAACAATGTAAAATTTTGAAACTCCCCAGATCTCAACTCTAATGAGCATCCTCCCAGTATAGTTACAACTTTTCGACCCAATTTATCCTGCAACTCTGCTCCATTCAATTTCTCTCGACTCTTTCGACGTTCACCGCATTCCCAACACCCAGGATCACAACCGTGAGATGGTGAAAATGACGAAAGGAAGAGAATACGATTGGTCAACGTTTGACACCACAACTTCCCACGATAACTGATTATGCTGATTCCGTAGGCTTGTTGAACTATGAGTTGAGACCATCCCCATGCCCTGGGAAAAGGAGCTGTGAGAGGGTCTTCTCGAAGCGCCAATACCCCTGCCACTCAACCCTTTACCGCATCCCTTACCAATTCGCCAACCTACAATCATCTTTCCTTCTAGTTTGGAATAACTGATAAAGTTTATAATGCATATTCATTAAGATTCACCCCCGCACCCGTCAACCCGCCCAAACTCTTCGCTGTCGCCATTCAATAGTCCCTCTAAACTCGCCTGGAGGACTGTTGTTTGACGCTCTGGCGCCGGCACTGGGTTAAGAGGAGTGAGAGAGGATAGAGAAGAGAATTTTGAAAATTTCATGATCTCTTGAATGTTTCAACCCCCCCCCCCTTACTACACCATTCCCACACCCACTCTTATTCCTCCATTGGATACTTTGAACTAGAAATTAATAATTCTTCGATTCAACATTTACTAAATCCCAGACTCCTTCTTAATCACCCACCTCGCTGCCCCTCTTCCGGTCCACCTTTAACTCGATTACGTTGAAATATTCAACCTGGGACTAGTCCCAGTTCTCTCAAACCATCCACCCTCCCCCTTCACCTCCTACACGTACGCTACTGCTACATTATTTACGGTCCTTCCGTGTAGTGTAAGGGCATATACGTGTGATTGGCCCAGTTTCACCTAAAGCGGACCTCCATATATTGCCCGGGGGGAATTGGATGAAGGGTGGGGTGGGGGTAGTTCTAATTAGCTCTGTTCATATAGTAAGATTTTTAGGTAGGTGGTGATGCTAATGGTGAGAGGGGTGGGCGGAGGCTATTTCCATAAATAAAAAGAGTCCAGCGGGGATGATGACCCTAGCTCTTGTATAAAGGGGGTTTTCACGCATATTACAGCCGTTTGTTGACTTTCATAATGAAAAAATGCGATGGGTGGCGGCGAACGAGTCCAGTGTTCAAATATAGAGGGGGTGAAGGGTATGGGTTTCATGAAAATTAGAAGCTGACACGGCTTTAATAATGTTAATTTGAGAAAAAACGCGATTATAAATTACATGAACAAAGGATTTATGCGAATAACAACGGAAAAGTAGAACTTGCACGTTATAATTATAAAATGCAACTCGCTATAGATGAGAAGGGGGACAAAAGGAACAGCGGAAAGCATTGGTTGGAAGTTATAAAGTGAGTGGAAGCATCAGAACACGTTCTTTTTTTTTTTTCTTCTGCCGTAGCATTTCTCTCCCCGCCACTACTCTTTGATTCCCCTCTCATTTGTATTTCTTTCGCTTTGCACCATCTTTCAACATTACTCAAGCTCTTTAGGATTCATCAATGAGTTCAATTCACCTAATTGGATTAATGTTTCGAGGGGCATCTTTTTATAGCGTGTAAAATAAATCCACAAAGTTATATTTTTACTTCAAGCTATTAACCACAGTGTTTTCCTTTAAAAAATATCAATTACGCCCTCATGGGTACGATTAAACTCCAAAAATGTTTAAAACAAGCCCCCCTCCACCCGTACTTTCTTTCCAATTGCTGCTGTACTGCGTAACAACGCCAGACGGTCCTTGAGGAAGGCATTCCGTTTACGACACCCTTTAGTCCCTTTTCCCAGAAACTGTACGCGGCGAGCAGAATTAATAATTCATGAAATAACGCGTGAGAGTATGAAATATTCAACGTCTGGGCAAGGAAAAAGATAGAATGAAGGTGGACGGGGGAAGGCTACGCCGCGCCACCGGCCTAAGGCCTAATCAATGAAGCTTCAAAGCGTTCTCGTACGGCGAGGGGTATTACATCGTTCACTATGACCCCAGCGTATAATGAGTGCTGGAAAGCGTGACATCGTTGAAGGAATGGTTAAAGGGGAGAGGTTAGGAATGGGAGCTGAGCGAAATTTATTGAAATTGCCCAAGTGGATTACTTACAAATAAAAAAATACAACGTCCCGCCGGGCTTATTTCTTTCGGTTCAGCACTCTCTTCGCTACCCATTCATCGTATGAGTTGAAAAGCTCGGGATTTTTTTCTCTCATACTTTTCCCTTGCCTTTCCTTTTTGACATTGACTAAAGCTCTTCAAAGGTCTACTTATGAAAGCCTTACAACTTTTTCTCAGTCGTGCGGGTTGGCTTTTCAAGCTTGCTGGTACTTTACCATGCCCACCCACAGTTGTGTCACGAAAAACGCTCCGGGAACTTTTTATGCTCCACCAACTCCCACCTAATTCAACCGGCTCACTGTAGAGAGAAATTCCTCGACAAATCGACAATAGAACTATCATACGACTGATTGTGAGACTGAAAAAAAGGAGAGAGTTCGTAGGTTCGCGTGTGTGATAGAGAGAAATAAAAAGAGGGAGTGACGATTTTAATTGATTTCGGCGAAGGAGAAAATGAACTGAACAACGTTTTAAACAAAATAGGCTTTTCATGTCTCCTCATATACCAAAGCTCAAGCCGCAAACTCTGTCCGTGAATATTTCCTCTCTTATACTTGAAAGCGGTTTGTTATTACCACTAATTCCCATGCCTATGCAACAGGGATCGCTCGTCCCCATCGTGGTACAAAATAACTAGGTTTCGATTCACTCTCTGATACTGAAACCTCTCCCTCTCTCTCCCTCTCTATATTGTGGCGCTCCCGTTAAATAATGAATAATTATTCAATTTAATAAGAAATCATAGTTAAAACGCACTTTTTTCGCTAGGGTGCTAGAGTTACGCAGAATAGGTACACGTTGCTAGATTAGATCTTGTTCCAGCCTATTGAATTTTTCAATTTCAATTTTTTAACGTGCAATGCACGCCTGAAAACCCTCAAGATATAATGAACAACGAAATTTTCATTTCAGAAGAAAAAAATAACCTTAAACTCGAAATAAAGTCCTGACAAGCACAAAAACTTCCCCTCTTTCTTCGCAACAGCCACATCCATGGAGGCCTTTTTGAAATCACGAGCGCTTCATTCTCATTTCACCGAAGCATAAATCCACTGGAGAAACATGCGGGTCGAATGAGCTCATTAGTTCTTAGACTCCCTCAACCTAAGCTTTTTGTGAGGGAACACGACCTGCTTCCTTTGCCGTCATAATGTACAAGAGCCAGAAACAGAAACATAGTAGAGGGATTGAGATCTGTGGAAAAATAAAGCTGTGAGTGAGAGGGATATATAGAATAGGGATTCTCGGAGTGAAGAAAAATCCTCTTTATTCCACGAAAAACAAAACTGTCGCTGAGTTTATACAGGATAGGCGGCAAGGACTCCTATTTATATAAATCTTTTGATCTTTCTGAGAGACAAAAGACGATACCCCCAGGGGTTGGTGATTGACTATGAAGGTTGGTCGTATTGTTTTAAAAAAGCTTGGTTGACCTCGGGAAAGATTGTACATATTGTAAACCAGGGGGCAGCGGCCCATCCATTCTACAACTTGCCTTTGATAAAAACCATCAGCTATAATCACAATTCACAATCAATATGATTGTGGCCCTTCAAACAGGATCATTTAGCATTTGACGCCGTGTAGCTTAATTAGGCTGTCCGAAGATTGAGGGTCTTGAGGAATAATTCACGGTCGCCACCTGTTGTTGTCTTTTGGGTAACAGGCCACAATATATTTCGTGTTATTTACAATATATGTATATACAATGCGTAAAATAAATATTCTTTCTGGGAAGAAGGCGTTCGCTATGAGGAGGTCGGTCGTATTTCTGGATGCGAGCTCCTTCAAAGATAGGCATGCCTCGGTCGGTGGTCGGTTAGCGCCCTTGCGCTCGTCACAGGTCCTCTGGGTCGTCAATGACCGTCCCTCGACGCAGCCTGCGGGTCCTCTGGGCTGAAGTTCGGTGAGCGCCCTTGCGCTTGCCCCAGATCCTCTGGGTCGTCAGTGAGTGTTGAGTATCGTCGAATACGGGTTCAATCCACTGAAGGGAATTACATTCTAGGCAAGCAGAACATATACATGCAAACGTGCTTCCTACCTTGTTCTTCGTCGGGTCTTCTTTTCTTTCGATCGTGGTTTCAGCGTGTGCCGGCGACGTTCTTCCTATGAAACTCAGGACAGGACTTTTCGTACACAAGTAAAACCACCATTTCACTTAAGAAGCAATCTGTCTCTATTTACACATTTTAATAGTCTTGAACATAAAACATCATTTCAACAATTTAACCATCCGGGTACCACGCCAAGAAAAAAAACTCCTCTCTTTTTATCTCCGGTACAAAATGGTGACTAATAATAAAAAGTGGCTCGAAAAACAAAATCATAACAGTCATGTCTTCCTTTCCATGTTTTTGCGGGTAACTTTAACTGCAGCTCCCGGTGCGCTTTCTTCATCGTTACGACCAGCCAGAAAGGCTCGTAGCGCTGCGCTCAGTTCAAAAACAGTTTCTTTCTGTACGGCGTTGAGTTGGCTCACATAAATTATTCATCGAGCCGTAACAGTCCCAACTAGCACAACTTAGTCGTCTCGACGTCGGGAAACATGACCCGACGCCATCAGGCGACGTCACATCGACTTCGCCACTACCAAAATATGACCAAAGCGGTGGTATACATTTGAGTTGTGACGACGTCACCCAGCGACTACTGGTTGCACGAAGTTGCTATATCCGTAATACAGTCATACTACAAGATGCTGTAGTATATTTGTACAACAGATTTCTGTATTACAACACTTCTACGATTTTCTGTTCAAAATCTAACTGATATTACACAAGATTATAGCTCCTCAGACCAAATGTCGCCTTGACTACAGTATGATGTTCAATATTTCTACTACAAGTCGCAAAGTGTTATAAATAATTACACTGTTGGTGTGCGGTCAACGAAAGCCACTCGAAGAGCGGGGTGCCTCTCAACATGATGCTCATGGACGGCCTTCTTTATTCCAAATACACGACGTTACATCTGGGGCTATCAGTCCAATTCTTTTCCGTCAAAAACACAAACGAGTATCATTTCATCGACTGATATTTTATTTTAACTCTTAGAAATGAGTTCCCCCTTGAAACAACACCGTGAGATTAATTCATTATTCAAATTTATGAGTGGTGAGAAATTTAAAAGTGCTTGAAAAATATAGTTTCTTGCGCTGGTTAGTCAAGTACCTACCTGTTTTGTGATAGATTACTATTTAAAGCAGAATTTGATACTTGAAAATCATAATTACGTCCAAATGAGTCATTTGCCAAAAAAATAAATAAATAGAAAATCCTTTAAAATGGCGTTGTCGGATATTTGTACGAAAAACATAATACTCCCGACCATGAGTTGCATTTGGTTAATAACTGTGTATATGATACGACCTCAAGTTATTTATTTGTAACGATGTTGTAATATTCACGACCACAGGTTATGATTTGGAACACAATTATGTACAACTCTCGACAAGAGGTCGAGAAGTAGACCAAGTTTGTATGTGAGTTATAAAAGTCTGTACGAAACACGACAACTGGTCGGATGAAGTAGGAAAACAAATAATAGTTTTGGCGCCAAAGCCACCGGTGAGTGAGAGATAAGAAAGAGTCGGTGTAGTGATTGCATTGACTTTGGAGTGCCGGTGCTGTGTTTCGTACCCTGTAAATGGGTTACAGGCAACAAATTGAAATGGCCAGTAACCAAGCATGACGTTAGACCTCTTCAAAAAGACTCGAATAGTATACCTGCAAAGACTTGGCTCACATACGATGGTATCGTGAAGGCCAAAGATATATCTGACTTCGAGCGGGGTCGACGATTGCAAATCGGCTGTGTCACGGGCGGCATCGGCATCTGCATCGCCATGGTTACTGGAGCATGAGAGTACTGCTGAGGGCTGTTGATCGCAGTTGATTGATCGCATTGATGGAGAAATATCGACTAAACTGGAATTATTCACAACTTCAGATCCTACATCTTCGATCAAACTTTCAGCACGACTACTTCCAGAATCATCTCTCTTCGAGTATTTTCTTCAGTCGTCGGTAGTACGACGAGGAAGACTTGAACCGCTTCATCGCGCGCGACTTGCTGGCGGACACAAACTACTAACTGATAAAAAACAAAAACGTCTTTAAAAATTTTAATTCCCCGACGTCGTAAAAACGTTATTCAGTTCCTTGTTTATAGACTGAAAATATATCGTTATTATGACGTCCGGGGGACGTCAACGACTTCACGCATAAGAATGCGACGGCAGAGAAACGTCGTCCGGGTCGCCTTAATTATAATGATTGACCCTATGGTAGAAAAATTGTCAGAATTCTGGAGTACATTCTCACGACGACGCTTCGACCTCTCTATTCTTAATTACGTTTATGATATAATGATGCGACCTCAAAGCGACGTCATAAACTTGTAGTACAAGGTTATGACGAAAACATAACGTCGGAAAACTGTACTACACATTCCCGACATCGCAGCAACGGCGTAATTTTATGTTAACCATGTAGTACAAATATTTGACAGCGCTACGACGTCAGAATATACTGCTATACTTTTCTGATGTCTAATTTACGTCGGAAATTTGTAATACAACGACATTCCGTCGTTCAGACGATATGGCAACGTCGAAGGCGGTAAGATGTAATTAAGCTACCCAAACTACCAGAATCCGACGTCGGAAGTATTACAGAATAGGTCGCATGTCGCAAATGAACCTAAATGCGACCAATTGTGCTAGTTGGGGAGCGTCCCTCGACGCTGCCTGCGGGTCCTCTGGGCCGAAGTTCGGTCAGCGCCCTTGCGCTTGCCCCAGATCCTCTGGGTCGTCAGTGAGCGTCCCTCGACGCTGCCTGCGGGTCCTCTGGGCCGAAGTTCGGTTAGCGCCCCTGCGCTTGCCCCAGATCCTCGGGGTTAGTGGCCGGTTAGCGCCCTTGTGGTCGCAACAGGTCCTCTGGGTCCTCAGTGAGCGTCTCTTGACGCTGCCTGCGTGTCTTCTGGGCCGAAGTTCGGTTATCGCCTTCGGGCTTGCGCCAGACCTCCTGGGCCGCCGGTCGGTTAGCGCCCTTGCGCTTGTTCCAGGTGTAGGGGTGAGGACAGGGATATGGTTCTGTCGCTCACAAGGAGTTCTAGGGCAGCCAATTAAGGCGCTAAGCCCTCTAGGCCCTCTGGTAAGGATTCACCCTGGGTAAGGCGGTAGGCAGGAAGGAGGGGGCCTTCGTCGACCAGTATCTGGGAGAAGAACCCGCCACCACATGCAGGGAGTCGGACCGGTGTTCGTCGCCCACTAGGGGGAGAACTACCGGGGGGCGGACGACAGGTCTCTTTGCCGTGTTGTCCCTGGGTGTCTTAGGAGTCGGCTTTCCAGAATGGGTCCTCTTTGGGATGGTCCTGCTGACTTCAAGTGCAGCCGTCGGAATGTGTCTTTTTAGGTCTCTGCGCTGCTTATATAGTCCGGTGGGAGGCACCACCCCCTGCCACCCACGTGGTTTACCGGGAGTAGGGAATGGGCGGTCCTCCCTTGCGCCGGCGTGTTGTGGGTGGTTCCTTTTCCCATTGGTCTCTGGGGGTGGATATGTGGTTTAGCAAATGTTGTTTCAACACCTACCGAGATCGAGGGGGGAGGGCGTTTGGTTACTCGATCTCACATTAAAGATGAGCATTTTATCCTCGAAAAAACACATAATCTTGAAACGCCCAAAAACCCGATTTTCTACACAAAAAATAGTCATTTCACAGCAATAAAATTGGAGAAAAACGCTAAATTGAGAAAGAGCGCTCATTCACAGCTCTGAAATTAAGAAAACGCTAATTCGCACTTTTTGGAAGCTTCTTCATGGCTATAACGTTTTGATAAAAAGCGCTAATTACACCATTTGCAGCTAAATACCTGCGAAATTGTACGTTGTGGGTCTATAAATATCATGAAAGATTATGGTCCTATAATAATAGCGAAATCAAGTCCCCAAAGCCTTACTAATGTAGCCATGACTCGGAGCTGAAAATTTGCAAAATTGCCAGTTTGCGATTTGCTTATCGGTGAAATTGCTAGACACCGGTGTTATTCTCGTGAAATGCAAGTTTCTGGTTTTTCCTCAGCATTTTGAGTTTCGGGGATCTTTCTTAGTAAATTCAATGCAATAATTTGTCTCTCCACAGTTTATTCATCTTCACCGGAATCCATTTTCTACCCTTACCGCGTCAATTGCAGCGGTGCAAGCTTAACAAGTACAAAAATGAAACAAGTTGCATTAAAAGTACCTGCAAAGTCCAGAATTTGTTCAAATTTTTTGGCTGTTGTTTCAATTTGGAGACTATAAACTTTATTGAACAATACAGCCTTAGTGTTTTTTAATGAATGCATTTCGGGCCCTTTCCCGGTGCCCCTCATCAGCATTATCTGTAATTGCATAATTAACAAAAGTACAATAAAATTAAATTAATGCCCTTCCACCGTCGACCGGATAACATAAGTTTAATTAATTTATTAATTGAAAAATACCGTCCACAGAATTATTCATCATATCAATCTAACTAACACATCTAGATAAGATAAAATTCGGCGTGGTTTACCGATCAGGAGAAACTCCTAGAGTTTCGAGAAACAATGATCCTGGGTGGGGTTCGGCTTAGCTTATCCCTCGGAGTGCGAGTCCCAAGTCGTCACCGTAGCGCAATTGTCAGCGTGCTGGAGTAGTAATCCAGAGGTTGCGGGTTCAAATCCCACCGGGGAGCCATTATTTCTCGAAGCTCGAATCGTGTTGGGCTATGCCCTTTCATCGTCGTCCGGATAACATCAGTTTAATTAATTTATGAATAAATATTGTTGTTATTTGTTCGCTAGTTTTTGACGGAACAGTATAAAAATTGGTAAACGCTTTAGCATTCAGCAGGTGAATCCATCAGTTTTTGGTCAAATGAATTAACTTTATCGACTCAATTGACATTTTTATGTTTCAACTGGTACGTACTTTCTTGGGACTCAAATGAATGTTTTTGGCTGCAGCAGTGCAAACTTTGCACTTTACCTCTTTTTGGTGCCGCTCCTCCTCCTCGAGTAAAGCTCTTGCCTCCGTCTGGCCGGTTTCAATGATAACATCCAGTCAAGTAAAAACACAAACGTGTATTCAGAAGGAAAAAAAGCCAGAAATTGATACCAAATTGATAAATTCATCAAAAAACAACCGATAACTATGTGAAAGTGGAGATTTCTGGCTATTTTCCTTCGTTCGGCCCAGGAACGTTTAATTGAACGTATCAGGCTTCAACAGATTTGTCAAGCAAGCGGGTTCTCGTTTTCCTGGTTGAAGACGCGTTTTGAGAAAGGACGGCCTCCTGGTTCTAAAGCCAAAAATAGGAATCATACCAAGGATAACGATGCGTGGATTGTAGAATAAATAGGAAAACACTATCAAATTGGCTTACTCACTTCGGCAACTCAGCCGCATAGCTTCGGAAGGAATTACACAAACAATAAAATCCATGGTACGTTTGAAAATCGACGCATCCGTGAAAGGTTTTAGTATTTGAGCACGAAAAATAAGGATTCCTGACAAAATTTAACAAATCAAAACATCTTTCAGTTTTAATCAGAAAGATAAGTGAACCGCGACCCCCGAGTGATAAGAAGTTTCAAAAGTTTAGGAGGTAAACGGCTGTACAATGGAAGGGGTAAGGGGAAGCTCTCAGTGAGAAGAAGGCGTTCGCTATGAGGAGGTCGGTCGTATTTCTGGATGCGAGCTCCTTCAAAGATAGGCATGCCTCGGTCGGTGGTCGGTTAGCGCCCTTGCGCTCGTCACAGGTCCTTTGGGTCGTCAATGACCGTCCCTCGACGCAGCCTACGGGTCCTCTGGGCTGAAGTTCGGTGAGCGCCCTTGCGCTTGACCCAGGTCCTCGGGATCGGTGGCCGGTTAGCGTCCGTGCACTTGCCACAGCTCCTCTGGGCCGGAGTTCGGTTAGCGCCCTTGCGCTGGTTCCAGGGCTCCTGGGTAGTCGGTCGATTAGCGCCCATGCGATTGCTCCAGGTTCTCGGGGTCGTCAGTGAGCGTCCCTCGACGCTGCCTGCGGATTCTCTGGACTGAAGTTAGGTTAGCGCCCTTGCGCTCGCTCCAGATCTCCTGGGTAGTCGGTCGATTAGCGCCCCTGAGCTTGCTCCAGGTCCTCGGGGTCGTCTCTGAGCGTCCCTCGACGCTGTCTGCGGGTCCTCCGGGCTGAAGTTCGGGTAGCGCCCCTGCGCTCGCTCCAGATCGCCTGGGTAGTCGGTCGATTAACGCTCCTGCACTCGCTCCAGCTGTAGGGGTGAGGACAGGGATGTGGCTCTGTCGCTCACCAGGAGTTAAAGGGCAGCCGATTACGGCGCTAAGCCCTCTAGGCCCTCTGGTAAGGATTCGCCCTGGGAGGTAGATGGCAGGAAGGTGGGGCCTTCGTCGTCCAATGACTGGGAGAAGAACCCGCCACCACAGGGAGGAGGACCGGTGTTCGTCAACCCGCTGGGGGGAGAAGCAACGGGGGGGGGGGTAGAAGGAGGTTGGCTGGGGACTCCTCGGTGTTCGTCAACCCACAAGGGGGAGAAGCAACCGGGGGTACGACGGGTCTGGCTGGGAGTCCTTCTGGTTGGCAGTTAGCGCCCTTGGCGCTGTCCGTAGATCCTCTGGGGTGGTCCTAGGACTGATTGTCCCTTCTCGGAGTTCCACTGATGCTCCAGTTAGCGTCCTTTTCGCTTCCCGCTTGTTCGGCTGGTCCTCGTCCGGGTTGGTCCTGGGTGTCTTGGCTGGTCCAGTAGTCTTCCTTCTCTGGCTGCGGCCGTCCGAATGAAATTCTTGGGTCGCCGCGCTGCTTATATAGCCCGCTGGGAGGCACCACTCACTGGTATTCCGGTGGTAGGGCATGGGCGGTTCTCCCCCTCTTGGGGGTTCCGGTGGGTGGCTATGCGATTTTTTAGACAGTGCGATTCTTCACCCGGCCGAGATCGGGGGGGGGGGGCGGCGTTTGGTTACCTGATCTCAAGCTTTTACGACAAATTTTGAGTTTGAGGGGCAAAATTGTCATTTTTCATTGCTGGATAGCAAGTTTGAGGGGCCTAATCACCAGTTTTGGCGGTTTATTAGATTGGCTGAGGGCTCCAGCGATTGAAACGTATTACAAATTTTTTGCAGCGTGAGTTTTATAGGTGCAACGATATAATTCTTGCTGCGGGCTACTAAACTGTTCATTTCCGATGTTTTAGTATATTTTTGGGGGAAAAAATGTCTTATGTATTACCCAATAGGTCATTAAGTAATTTTTGGTCAGTTTCTGAGGCTGAAAGACAAGGTTTTTTGAGCGAAAAATTAGTGTTCAAACGCCTTGAGGGATGCAGAGTTATCTGCATTAAACTTAGCATATCACCCTATTTGGGGATTCACCCACATAGGGATCCCTTTACATCTCTAAATCTTCTAAATGCCTGTTAAAGAGGAGCAGAAAGTAACACAATTGAAACTAAAATGTACGACAATGGTGATAACGGTTAAGAGTGATGACAGGGGAGAGAAGCCACACAAAATAGACAAACCTTTTTTTGGTGACAATAATGGAATTCGGCAGCCTCCAAGGGATTGTTTCACCTTGAAAATCAATAGCCACGATGCCCCCTCCTCCTCCCCTACATTCCCAGTTCCATTTCGAACAGTTAGGAATATTTTATTCGTAGGGCACATTGGAACAACGGATTTCTTCGACCATCCCTGTTCTCCCTTCAACCAACCTTTTCCTCCTATGTATCTTCTCTTAACGAAAAACACTCCTGTAGCCCCACTTCACCCTCGTGCCATTGACTGTAGCAACGGCACTTTGGAAGGATTTATCACGGTTGAGCAAATAAATGTCCTTTTGGCTTTGTATCTCAGATTAACAGCCCACCAGTTTTTTTCATTTTTTTTTTTTTTTTTCGTTCATTGTTCCAACATTTCTCTTCCCTTCATGGTTTTCCGGGTAAATTGTGTAGGAAGAGGCTTGAAAGTGCGACCGCGACGGCTTGGAGTGGGTGGAATGGTTTGGTATGAATAACCCTTATTCAGAATTTGCAGTAACGACCCTTCACACTCTCAGGAATGGTGAGGGGGAAGGGTGAGTTTTCACCTCTTTCGGTGTAATTTCCATAATAATGTTCAATTGTGGCGGTCTTGTGGTGAAAGGAAGGAGGGGAGGGTCTCCTGTAAGAGCTGGTGAAATATCTTCTAGGTTAAGCCCTTTATCTGAACTGGAGTTTTGTTTACTGAGTGAAATTGGGTGTTGAAGAGAAAAAAATAATTATTCAGATAGCATAAACCTTTCGAGATTATCATTGCACCCTTTTTTAAATTTTTACCGCCTCCAGCAGTGTGGAAGTGGCATTTGAGACTGGAGAGCATTGACATGGTGGACTCAAAAGCAGGGTGCAAGGCATTTTTCCATATACGTGTACGCACCCCGAGCAAGAAGAAATTGGGAAAAAGGGGTTGAGAAGAGAGCTTAGTTATATTATACTGCGAACGAGGTAGGGTGGAACGATGGGCGTGGAAGCGTCGTTCTCTCGTGAGCTTTGAAGTCAAAGGAAGTCATTAATAAGCTAACCTCTCATTGTGCGTGGGCGTCATCAGCTTCTAACTTATCTTGAAACTCCTCCGTGCAATTCACCTTTATCCTTAATTTTAGTTGGTGGACGGAAGGTTGATTGGGTGTGACGGTGGAGGGGTTCTCTTTTCAGCGTTTTATTGTTGGCACCGTCTTTTGTCTTGCTAATTGCGAAAATGCGGTGGTTGAGTGGTGCTACTTGATTTTAAAACTCAAAATTCAAAGGTGCAGCGTTATTTTTTGCGCCTTAAGGTCCTTGGAGATTTCACTCTATTATCAAATTTACTGTCCAAGTTGAAAAAGTGTCTTTTTGACAGCCTCTAGCTCCCCCACCCCCAACCACTCCTCATTATCGTCATTCATGGTTTTCAATAATCTGTTATACGTCACGAACCAGAAATTTCCACTTTCTTACCACTTTGCCGAGCATTCAGGAAAAATACATTCGTGTGAGTACGAGTACCTTACCCCCCTCCCCCCCCCACCGGTAACGTTTCATGAGAAAATCAAGGAAAAGGGAAAAATGCTGGTATAAAGTTCGTGAAGATATGCTTCTCTCTAACAGATTTATTTTCCGTTGCCAACAAATTCTCTGGAGTATCCCCCTCCCTTTGCTTCTCCCTGAAAATAATCTTCGTTAGAACGCTTGACTTGAAGCTTCTGATAAAACACTCTTTACCTAATGAGGGTCGAGATCTTTCAGTTCTCACGAGTATACCCTCCCATGCCTCGCTTCATCTGACCGGTTGGCCCACATAGAAAGGATATAGCGAGGAAGTAACTTAAAATTAGATTCTAGGAAATTATACACAGAATTTCCAACGACGAGTTATAACCATCATGGAAAGGGGGGGTAAGAGAGTAGCTTGACGCTCAGCTTCTACTTTGAACTTTGGGTGCTTCGGAAACTAATGCATACGTTCTCATGGAAGCCATACATAATACGAATATTCATCCAACAGATTCGTGGTTATTAAACGGTTCAATATGGCTTAAAGTTCTTGTCAAAATTTTTTAAAATAGTAAAAAAATCATTATTTTTATTGGATTTTTGTTCTTTCTTTCACTTTGAACTCCTACTTTATCAGGACGTTAGGTAATTAACTGGAATAAAACCAATGAAAATGTGGAAAATGGTTCAGGTGCTTGCTCTCCCTCTCTCCACTACGTTTTTCACCTTAACTGTTTTCTTCCCTACTCCACCACCAGTCATCATCATTACCTACCACACTAAAAACTCAGCCGCAAGTTTCAACTCATAGTATTCATGCAATATGAAAACTCTTGCTGGATCAAAACTCCTGGAGGGAGACAGGTGAAATTTTAATGAAAATTAGTTAAATATTTTAGAAAGCTCTACCCTCCTTTAACGCGCTTCACTCAATCGATACTTTAAGTCGCAATGAGTATAGTACATCCCTTTTTTTAGGGTATGTTTTTATAGGAGCGGTGACCAAAGAGGTGGGCTGCGAGAAATGCAGAGCAGAGAAAATGTTCATATTTTTTTCCGGTGGAAATGTTTATGTCGAAGCTTCGTGACCCAATAGTAGAGCGGTGCAATTTCTAGGCTCACTTTATCAGCCTAGAGGGGCTCTCCTCTTGGATATTTTCTTTATTCACCGCTCCTATATAAACATACCCTTAGGGTGCGTTCATAGTGAATCACCTTCACTGCGATACCTCGATGAGCGATGCCCCGATGAAACAGCTATGAGGAACAAACATCGCAGTGAAGGTGCTTCACCATGATGAGATCTTCGATACCTCGCGACTTTCATCGATGATTTGAACCACATGGTTCCTCGACCCCTTCCTGTCCGTTGCTTTTTTTTTTTTTTTTTTTTTTTTTTTTTCAAAATAAGGGTTAAAGCCTGAAGGGGACAGGTGTGCGTGACTTACGTAAATTGTGTGAAGGTGAAGGTGGACTTCATTTGCGATTGAAAGCATCCCACTCACCAGGCTCCAAAAATCAAAACCCTTCAAGATATGATTATTTTATACAAAAATTTGAACCAAAGACGGTGTTGGCGGAAGCTCCTACCAAACGACAACCAAAAACAGCATCTTTTTCTAATCGTTTTTCAATGCTCATCACTCCACTTTCCTTCACTAAATACGGGTTCCAAGTTGACATTTTGTGGCTTTGGTGACAGATTCGGAAATATCACCCTTTCCACCGGATAAATTGCCGAGCTGATGGTCTGGAGCTGAAGGTCTGAGGTCAAAACGGAGACTGTATCATAGTGCATTCTTTCGTTTAAGCCACCCAAATATTGTTCAAATTATTTTTGATTGTCTTGAACTGAAAGAAAAAGGCTCAATCCGTCTGCTGTACCAGAAGGTCTTTTCCTCACTCATTCACATCCGACTCTACATGTACGCAAGAGGCAAATTTACAGTTGAGGCATTCCCAAACGATAACCTGTGCAGTTAATTTTATCGAAAATAGCTAATCATGACAGGAAAAAGTGTGCTATTTCCGAATCTGTCATCAAAGCCACAAAATGTCAACTTGGATGCCAATAACCCGTATTTAGTGAAGGAATAGTGGAGTGATAAGCATTGAAGAACGATTGGAAAAAGATGCTGTTTTTGGTTGTCGCTTGGTAGGAGCTTCCGCCAACACTGTCTTTGGTACACATTTTTGTATAGAATAATCATATCTTGAAGGGTTTTGATTTTTGGAGCTTGGTGAGTGGGATGCTTTCAATCGCAAATGAAGTCCACCTTCACACAATTTACGTAAGCTTGGCTGAAAACTGTTTTTTGTGTTTTCTGAAAAAAATATGTTTTGAGTTACGACACTATTGTAGCGAGGGTGCGATATCGTGACTAAATGCGAGAGAAAGCACTAATTCATGCCCAGGATTCAATAAATTGCAGCTAAAATGAGGGAAAAGCGCTAAAACTGTGGGATACACGGCCAAAAATCAAGAAAACGTTGATTCGCGGTTTATGGGGGGCACTTTATGTCAATAGATTAATACATGACTAGAAAAGAAACATGGTAGTATAAATCACTGATTCGTTGCTAAAACCGGGAAAAAGCGCTAATTTGTGGCTAACATTGAGAAGATGTGTTAATTTGCTAATAAAATTAAGACAAAAATGCTAATTCGTAGATCTTTCATCACTCACACATTTTCTCCAGTAGTTTCTGTTCATCTCACACATCACACGCCACATTGTGTAAGCGATGAAGAAAAAATATAATGTATTATCGCTACACTACAGTATGAACGCTAATTCACGCCTAAAATAAAAATGAAAATGCAATTTCGTGGTAATAAAATTAAGATGAAGAGGTAATTTTGAGCTAAAATCCAGAAAACCACTTTTTCTCGCGACTTGCGGGTAAAGTATACCATTTACATTCCACGCGCAAGGAGTAAGTTAATTTTTACTGGCCTCAAAAATCACAATGGGTAAATAACAACTTTACTCACTAGCGAGTAAAGTTGTTTCTTAATCACTCGTGGCCGAGCAAGAAATGGTTATTGCTCTTGTTTGACCGGTAGAGCGCAGCGGTGCCTTTACTAGCAATAAGATTCTCACCCGTTCCCGTAACCTTCACACTGACTCGCATTAGTGATAGATAGTAGTCTTAATTTCTTTTAAAAAAACATTAACACTTTTCCTTGTCAAACTACTGTTTTTTATGAAGCGAGCTCCGCCGTGAGAAAAGTAGCATGCACAACTCGTGATAAAAGTGAATTTCCTTGCTCATTGTATTGTACAACCTCAAACTACAACTCGCAAGTAAATTCACATTTTTCTCACTCGTTGTACAATATACTATAGCTGAAATTGAGAGAAAGCAACAGTTTGTGTCTAAAATTCTAAATAAATGTGATTTTGGGTAATTTCTACCAAAAACATTGAGAAGAAATCGCTAAGTCATGCTGTATGGAGACTTTTTTATGGATAACATTTAGAAAAATCAAACCTGATGCCGTTCTATGGGAAAGACTGCGGCTAATGTCAAGCAAAATAGCTAATTCTCGACAGATTCTCTCTGTTGAAATTGAGAAAAATCGCTCATTCCCAGCTAAAATTTGAAAAGTAAAATTCACCCACCGAATGAATTTCTCGATTCAGGTTTATAACCGACATTGAGAAAAAAACTCTAATTTGCGGCTAAAATCAAGAAAAATCTCTAAATCACAACTAAAATTGATAAAAAGTGGTTTGAAAAAATTTGAGTTGTCCATGCTGCACAAGCAAATGGACCGGTTGATTCCCACATCTTGCAAACTCGGTCATGATGAAGTTTTATTTCTACCCGATGTCGTATAATATGAGTGAATTCCTCTCATTTATTGTAGCCACGTGCACTTTTCCCCTTTTAATTGTGTTTAAACTTATTACAATAAAAAAATGGAATAATAATAATAATAAAGAATCATTGAGCGATCCCGTTAAAAACCCGTTAGACGAATTTTTCCCCATTCAACCAATTTCAAAATCCGTTAGATCTGGCGGGACGTCCAAAAAATTAGCAACGTTGTGGATATAGCGTACGCCATTCTTGAGTCGAAGAACCCGATGAATATGGTACGGAGAGTGTCTGATGTTCAAGAGACGGAGAACAAAAGTGACCTTTGGCAGGTGCACCGATGGACACGGGACATTTTTGGCATGGACATTGGTGAATCACCCCTGCGACCCTTTCTTCTTGACTCACGCTTGGCTTGGGACCATGAAGTTGGTCGCTGAAACTGACTGCATAATAGTAGTGACAAACCTCACCACCCTCTTTCATGGGAGGGTGATTTTCCGATGGAAAATGTGCATGAGTACACCACTGCAAGAAAAAATATTATCGTTAGCAATTACCAACTTACTCTTATTATCTCATGCTCCCCTTCTCTCTGCTCGTCTGGTATACGTTTAGAAACTTGGAATATCGATCCTACAACTGTCCATTGTTCTCTACACATAATTTCGCTGCCTACAATCCAAAATCTATCTGCATTCTAAGCCCTTGTAACCTCTCCCCTCATAGCTGTTTCAAGTTTTAACACTAAAGGGTGAGTATGCAATCACCCGCACGACAGTTCGACATTGGAGGGGTGGTATGAGGCTAACGCCACAAACATAATTATTGGGCTCTGAAACCCAGACAGACACGACCACCCCCCTTCAAAGTTGAACGGTTCTTGAAAGTTAAGGATTATAGCGTACGAACATTCCCCGTTCCCTTTTCTTTCATCCACAATATAACGGTTATTGCGTCTGAGTCTAGGAGTTTTCCCCCCCAGAATATTGTGGTATTTAAACTTGAAAAAAAAACTTTGTCTTTAAATACTTGAATAAAAAGGAAAGATTCATAAGTAAAGAGGATTTTTATTACATTTTTTTCATCTTGCAATTCTCAAGTAGCGTAAGAGTATCCACTTTCCATCAATCTCTCACCCTCTCTTGTTCTCTTTGTAAAGAGTTTATTTTAATCCTTTTAATCTTCGTTGTAAAAGTCTTGTTGTTCTGTTGGTTTAGGAAAGTTACAAGAAAAATCACCTTTAAAGCTGCCTTTTTCCAAGAATTCAAGCATTATTTGCCCTTTTTGTTGTTTTTCTTGAAGAGGGAGGTAAAAGTGTGTGTGAGGGCAAATTCATTACAAACGAAGCGACGTCCTCTGCAGGGAGAAACGTGGTAAGGGTATCGCATTTTATTTCGTGCAGAAAGAAAAAAATCGTCTCCTTCATTATGACGGATAGAAAGACTCGACCCTTCAAATCTTACTCTTTTGTGCGTGACCCTTCCACCACCCCCACCACACCAGCCTTCCGAATCTGAAAGCATTGCTAGAAAGTATAAGTCCTCGAAATAGGGTAAATACTATATTTTCTTTAATTCATTTGTAAGAAGAAAAATGCATGAACTGTTCTTTTTTTGTGCATTTTTTGTTTATCCTTCTTTCATTCACACTTAGGCGCATTTTCACCAACAAAATTGATCTCGTTGATCGTGATTAGTTGCCAATAACGACCCGTATGAATTGTGATATACATATACATACGATATACATTGTAATCGTGATTAGCTCTTGATCGTGGTTTAAGAAGTTGGTGAAATCGGGCCTCAATGTTCACAAATACAAACAGAGAATTCACCTAAGGGAGGGTAAGAAAACCAACAAAATATGTGAAGTCTCTTTGCCTTTTTATTGGTCTCCCCTTCTAGGCCCCTTCGGCACAGACAGAGGGGTGTAGTAGAGAGCCTAAGGGCACCCCTGGGCGCAAAAATAGTTAGTGGTGAAGAAGATAGAAGAGAACACGGCCGCCGTCGTGAGGTGTAGGTACCTACCCCCCTTCTCTCGTGCTCCAACGCCTGGTCTCGGCACAAATCGCCCACTCCCGGTCTCGTCGCATGCAACAGTTCCAATTTCGACGTTGGAGCTGTCATTTCGGGTCTACTATAAAGAGAGAAAAGGGGGGGAGTTTCTTTTCTTTTTTAAAAAATAAACGTGATTGTTATTTTTTAAATAATACTTTCGAGTAAAATATGAATAAAGATTAAAAAGTTTAATAACTGGGGTAAGTAGCAACGGATTCATTTTACCATTAATGATAGATTATCGTCATATTTTAGCAATTCCCCAAACGAGTTAACGGCTTTATCTCTACAACCCCCTCCCGTAACATAAAAGGGGCATTTGCGGAAATGGTAATGGCTGAGTGGTAGTGGAGGGAGAGTCCCATTAAACTTAATTGATTTTGATTAAACATTCTTTCCCAAGGTGCTATAACTTTGCATTAACGATCTAAAGGCCGTGAGTGAAAATAAAACAGCCAGACTCCTTCCAATCTTTCCGTCCAGAAAGCGTCGTTAAACATTTTATTTCATTTTAGGATGAAATTAATCCTAATGTAAACTTTAATGTTCTATTTTTCTTTGGGTAAGGGCAATAAGACCCAGCCTAGAGATGAGTAAAAGAACTAAATAAATAATGGTAAATAAGCACTTAATATAAAATAACAATTTGAAACACTTACAATTTTGTGAGAGACAATTGTTTGTAGAAATCAAGTTTTTATTTGTCGAGCTTTCATTTTTATAGTACTATTTTTCAAGAAACTCGTGAGTTCGCTCAGTCACATAATGCGGATTTTAAAATAAATTTGTCCTCTCACGGCCTTGTTTGTGAATGTTGAGGGAAGTATATAGTACGGTCTAGTTGAGCTGTTAGCCCATTTCCTTCCTCTTTTTCCCTTGAAGTGGTTTGCTACATTTCGGGTAGTGAGCCCCTCTTGCCCATCCCTTCAGCCATACCTTCCACACAACAACGCGTTTATTGCACTGAAAGTAGGGCGTTAACTGAGCAGTTTCACTGCAAAACAACTAATTTAATCCCTCAGGCAAGTGCCACTGCAATTTTCAACTAACTTTTCGTTAGTGTCTGAGAGGTTTTACAGGGGGGAACAAAGCCGAAAGGATTTTCCATTAACACTACTTTTCATCCCTCTTTCTCATGCATGGTACTGTCTAGGGGGATATTTTTCTCGTAGATAACGCGCTCTACAAATATTCTACAATGTTCAATAGAATATGACACTCGCCTCCCTTTTCCCGCATTCCATATAATACAAGCCGCTTTCCCTTGAAAATAATTTTTAGGGAATAAAGTAGCGATGTTTGGTTTCCCACATCACGTACGTTTTGTATTATTACCTTCTCAGGAAATATTGAAAGACCATTGCTCCGTAAATTCCTTGGGAAACCCTGAAAAAATGCAACACTTTTATGTTTTATGTATGAATCGTGCGTTATTTAATTGCAATTTGGTCAATTAACTCTTGCCCGGTACATTATAATGTGTGCACGTGAACATTTACGTTAAACGCTTTACTGCGGCCTTATAAGTAGTGGCTATCCATCAGAAATGAATAAATTGGCTACTCGCTCCCATCCTCCACGCAAATACTATGCGCCCGCTAACTTTTTTTTTTTTTTTTTTTTTTTTTTTTTTTTTTTTTTTTTTTTTTTTTTTCATTGAGCCAAAACCGAGAAAATTGTTTTTTTTTGTTTTTTTTAGAAAATTGCCTGAGTTAGCCTGGTATGATTTTGTGTCATTTTCCTGAAGTGGTTTGATTCAAGCCGAATGAGGATTATGAGTCCCTGGGACAATGCTCAATTGACAAGCACAGCCGGTCGAGGCCATAACCCAAATGGAAAGAGCCAATTTGAAAGGTGCTGCCAGTAACGCCTGTTACAGCGATTTCCATTCAACACACTACACAAGTGAAGTGCAGCGTCCACTCCAGAAACATATGTTTCAATTCAGAGAGGACGGGTGGAAAAACTTACACCACACTAATGGATTGCGTTGAATGGAAAACACCATCCGTCTCTCACTCTTAATCTCAGTCTATCATTGCTCATGTATGGTAAAATCATGGCTCATGGTATGGGAGTGTATTGCATTTGAATGGAAAACGCTATTAAATTACCTGATCAGAAAATGCGAGCGTTCCACTTTGTGTTTGCTGGTTTCAGCTATAATTTTCTCGACTCCAGAGCTGGCGATTTCAGCCTCACAGACAATCGTAAATCGCGAAGTGCAACCGGACATGGCTTAAAATCCCCTAAGGAAGCGTAAGCGCCCCATTAGCGGGGGCAAAAATGTCTGGGCTTAATGGCTGTCGAATGCGATGGCCATCCGATGGCCAAAAGTGTGCAAGCTGTCACTTTAGAGCTGTTGATTGCGTGGTCACGGTTCGAGTGAATTTGGGTTTTTAGCTAGCGAAACACGATAATGAATATCTATGCAAAAGTGAAAAAAAATATTGAAAACTTTGCGGCCTTCTGTAACTCGATCTACTCGCAACATCCACACGAACCTTAATCCTCGACAATATTTGAACCTTTTTACATTGAGAAAGTTGAGCGAGGAGCTTAATACATGATACGAAGAAATGCAATGTATGACAATGACCATGGACGGAGAAGTTTGTTTCCGGTTTCTTTCATATATGGTGATTCTATGGAAAACCGGAATTATATTTTGCTCACAATCCCTTTTCTGCCATTCAACGAGAGCTTATTCTCCCTTAAATTCTGCACTGTATAACTCGAATAAAAGTCTCTTATTGTTAGTCTCTCATAAGACTGGGATTTTCCTGTTTCTTCGAGAATTAGCGTCTAGAATGGATTGGAATTTCATCGTAAGTAAAAAGAAAACCCTTCAGAAGAAATCCAATTATTCATGCCAGTAGCACACACTACACACCTGGGTCCCCTACCCACACCTCTACAACCAAGCCACATTTTTTTTTGAAGCTCTCATTCACAGATGACAAGAAACAAGAAAAAGAAAAACCATGCACACCGTGCACACCTGCCGTCCATTTACATTTCACCCTCCCCTTGGTGCTGAGTGGTATATTTAACTTCAGCTATATGTGTGTGGGGTAAAAAACCATAAACGCTGTAGAGTCTGCAATCAGGATAAGTGGAAGGGTAGGAGAGGTTAATTCAAGGAGTTCTTTCCCCTTACCTTGTGACGAAAAAACACTCATCGAAGGTGGTGTGACAGCGATGCTTTAACATTTCTTTTTTTTAAGATTACCAACAAAAAAACCTGAGGCCCTTGAGAATATTTCTATCAAATTAGGTGAAAACTGACGGGGATGAGCGAACGAATTAATGAATAAATAAATGCGCATGTAACATTCTCACTTTTCCATGACCGTGTGTGCTTATTATACAACCATTTTCTTTTCTTTTGCTTGAATTCCCCCCCCCCCCCATAACCGAAGTAATTCCGTTGACAGAAGTGTCAATGGTTCAATAGTAAAAAAATTCCAAAGTACATAGTTCAAGTAGTTCAAAAGTAATGTAAAGTAAAGTAAAGTAATTAAGTAGTAAATAGTTTAATCAATCACAGCGAGCTACGTTTTTACGAGAAAGTCATCTTTTCTCTTTTTCTTTTCATCCCAATATCTCTCATGGTAATGGGGGTGAAATAAGAAAAATAAGTTCGATGAGAGCGTGGAAATAGGGGAGAGGGGTGAACGTAAAGTTTACGACGTTTGTTTTCATGGGAATTGAGATGGCGTTGAGATTATGATAAACTCGTTTAGCATAAATAAACGTCATAAAACTAAAACCCTTTTGAATTCAAGGTTCGTACATTTACCCGTCACAAGTGGTTGTTATTGAGATGACGTACCTTTTGCAATCACCATAGAATAATTTTACATAGTTTCACCGAATACCGTATTCCGCTATATTAACTCATTTCAAAATGAAATTTCACTGGATTGGCTCAATTTTCCAGATTTGGTTCCTTGAAACCCAAAATTCCGCGTACCTGGCACTTTAAGAGACCAATTTCGCTATAGGTGTAGTTTGTACTGCTCTAAAAACGAAGCTTTTTTGAGTTGCCTCATTCGAGAATGCCGTCGATGAATTGCTGGGGGGAAAAATAACAAAATTTACGAAATTTGTTTCCAAGGTTTAAAATTAAGCCAGACTCTCGAAATGTATGATAAAAGTGGGCTAACTCTGAAGTTGCCTTTGCTAGGGAGACAACCCCGTGAAATGGAATTCTGTGATTGGCTATAAATCCGAAAAATTCGGGCTTTGTAAAAGCAAATCTCTCAAAATTTAAATTTTCAAGTGTCAAATCCACGTAATTGGCATTTAAAGGGGATGGGAATCCTCAGATCAAGCCGCGTTGAAGTAACGAAGACCATCAGGTAGAGGACGGTGACTAAGAAAACATTCGTTTCACACCTAGAGTCAGAATAATGCATAGCGTTGTCATGTGGCCGGGGGGGAGTGATCTCGCTCCCTCACGAAAAATAGGGCGACCGTAGGGAAAACCGTCAATTTCACTCTGTAAACCCAGCCATTCTGGCGAGAAAACTGGCATCAACCGTGCAACTCGGAACGTTCTTACAAAAACGGGTCGTTTGGAGCTCCAACACAGTATAATTTATCAGTTTCAGAGAAAACACAGCAAAAATGAGTCATCAGAAAAGGGGCGTCTCTTTGAAAACGGGCACCTCCGCTGGGAAAAAAGTATTTGCAGCCGTCTATTCTGAATTTTGTGTCCAAAAACTGACTATTTTACCCCCAAAAATCCCAAAATACGATACTTCACGCGCTAAAATTGAAATTATGGTCCCCTGAGACTCCCTAGGCGATGTTACTATGAGTAATTTAGCCTTATCCCCGGCTTTGAGACGATCTTTTTCCCATCAGTATAACTCACGGGGACCTGAACCTGCGAAATGACACATTTTCATTTCTGAATGTTGTAATTACACAGTTATTCTTCTGCAAACACTACAGGGCCTGAGCTCACCGTTAATAAAAAAGAACACATGCACCTGTGATTTCGCAAAAATATACATCAAACAGAAACTACCAATTTCGCGAATATCAAGACCTCGAAACTTGTAATTTCTCGATTCACGATTTTGTAAATATCTGGACCAAAAACTTGCAATATCGCTGGATTTTCAGTTCAGAGTGATGTAATTTCGTGGCGCCGGGCTCTGAGCACTGTGGGTGCTAGTTTACTCGAGTTTAAGGTCATGAAACTTGCAATTTCGCGAAAATAAAGACCAGCAACTTGCAATTTTGCGTAAGAGAAGACCTGAAACTTGCAATTTCACGAATATTTAGCCGAGAAACTTCCTGAAGAAGCCCATCGCCCTTTTGAATCGGTATATTCAGTAAACCTTGAGACACACGTCCACGCAGTGGCATAAAGCGGTAGGACCAAGAGAAATATGAGACACCATTTTTTTTATTTTTTAAACAAAACTAGTACATTCTTTGGAGGAGTCACAATAATTAATTGTTTTGCCACTATTGGCTGCGAGCATTTCAGCCACGAGATATTTTGACTAAAGCCCGGTGCACACGGTGCCTGTTTTCCTACCTGCTTTCACCAGGTTTCTCCGGGCTTGGAAGCGTGCCTGCTGATGAAGTGTTGTTCACACTGTTCAAGAAGAAATGCAAAAAATAATGTCTCCTCACTCATTAAACCTTTTATTTATTTGGTTAAGCCCGGTGCACACGGTGCCTGTTTTCCTGCCCCGCTCGGTGCATGTTTCATGAAATGGTAAGGCGCATGCCCCCATGCATGAAAGATACGTCACTCTGAGGGAGCTGTGTGTTTTTCTCAAGATAGAAGCGGTTCAATTTTTCTGGCCGACCTGCCTGGCTGTTTTTACCAACAGCCAATCAGAGGGCTCGACGTTGTCGCTCGACTCTGAAGGTTTTTCTTTCCAGTAGGGCTATACCTGTACAACCTTCACGAGTTTGCGCGTAGGTACGAAAAAGTAATAAATGGAAAACAGAACCAAAACGAGAAAGGAGAAACGCTAACGCAGGATATCAAAAATCAAACACAGTATCAAAATGGTTATGAACGAGGGTAACCTTCTAGAAGAAAAAGTTCCAAGAACGCTATAAAGGAGGTAATTGATGGGTGGCTGCCAAGCAAGAAAAAATCGCCGAGTGAACACTTCATGCACGCCAGCAGGCACGCTTCCAAGCGGAGAAACCTGCCTGGGTGAAAACAGGCAGGAAAACAGGCACCGTGTGCACCGGGCTTAATATTTTATTTTTAGGGCTTTGGCTTATTGCTTCTTCTTCTTCTTCGCTTCCTGAGCTTTCGACTTTTTGTGCTGAAGGCATCGTCGTCAAGTTGTATGGCTTAAAAACTAATAATATTAATGACGAGATATTTTTTATTATGATCCTGCCGGGGGAAATTCACGATTTTGTAAATATCTGGACCAAAAACTTGCAATATCGCTGGATTTTCAGTTCAGAGTGATGTAATTTCGTGGCGCCGGGCTCTGAGCACTGTGGGTGCTAGTTTACTCGAGTTTAAGGTCATGAAACTTGCAATTTCGCGAAAATAAAGACCAGCAACTTGCAATTTTGCGTAAGAGAAGACCTGAAACTTGCAATTTCACGAATATTTAGCCGAGAAACTTCCTGAAGAAGCCCATCGCCCTTTTGAATCGGTATATTCAGTAAACCTTGAGACACACGTCCACGCAGTGGCATAAAGCGGTAGGACCAAGAGAAATATGAGACACCATTTTTTTTATTTTTTAAACAAAACTAGTACATTCTTTGGAGGAGTCACAATAATTAATTGTTTTGCCACTATTGGCTGCGAGCATTTCAGCCACGAGATATTTTGACTAAAGCCCGGTGCACACGGTGCCTGTTTTCCTACCTGCTTTCACCAGGTTTCTCCGGGCTTGGAAGCGTGCCTGCTGATGAAGTGTTGTTCACACTGTTCAAGAAGAAATGCAAAAAATAATGTCTCCTCACTCATTAAACCTTTTATTTATTTGGTTAAGCCCGGTGCACACGGTGCCTGTTTTCCTGCCCCGCTCGGTGCATGTTTCATGAAATGGTAAGGCGCATGCCCCCATGCATGAAAGATACGTCACTCTGAGGGAGCTGTGTGTTTTTCTCAAGATAGAAGCGGTTCAATTTTTCTGGCCGACCTGCCTGGCTGTTTTTACCAACAGCCAATCAGAGGGCTCGACGTTGTCGCTCGACTCTGAAGGTTTTTCTTTCCAGTAGGGCTATACCTGTACAACCTTCACGAGTTTGCGCGTAGGTACGAAAAAGTAATAAATGGAAAACAGAACCAAAACGAGAAAGGAGAAACGCTAACGCAGGATATCAAAAATCAAACACAGTATCAAAATGGTTATGAACGAGGGTAACCTTCTAGAAGAAAAAGTTCCAAGAACGCTATAAAGGAGGTAATTGATGGGTGGCTGCCAAGCAAGAAAAAATCGCCGAGTGAACACTTCATGCACGCCAGCAGGCACGCTTCCAAGCGGAGAAACCTGCCTGGGTGAAAACAGGCAGGAAAACAGGCACCGTGTGCACCGGGCTTAATATTTTATTTTTAGGGCTTTGGCTTATTGCTTCTTCTTCTTCTTCGCTTCCTGAGCTTTCGACTTTTTGTGCTGAAGGCATCGTCGTCAAGTTGTATGGCTTAAAAACTAATAATATTAATGACGAGATATTTTTTATTATGATCCTGGCGGGGGAAATTGTGGGTTTCAGTCTCAATTTACAAAATGAAACTCTTGTCTGCCCACTCAAATTCTTTATTTTTCCGAACCGGTTTTCTGCTTCTATGAAGCCATCATCGGGGATCTATTTGACAAACAATAACAAGAAGGGACATGAATAACAAACACACACCGGACTGGCAGTTACTAACAAAAGAATAATTATTAAGAGTAATTAGTCAAATAAATAATAATTAAGAATAAATTAAATAAATAAACAAACGAATAATTTCACACACAACAAAATAAAATTCACCCTTACCTATCCATCTGTGTATTCGCGTGCACAGCACGTTGTCAAGTAATAAACCAATTCTACAGCCAAGGTCAATTAAGAGGGATCGTTTTCTTCCTTTTGATGGAGGGTGGCAAAGAGGGGAGGAGAGATAGGAAGGAGGAAGCCGGAATCTCCGCCCTTTCATTTAGGCACGAACTATTCTTCAAAATCTCCTCATGAATGGCGAAACCTTCTAGGGCGCTCATCGTGCTTATTCTGCTTTCCTGGACCAGGATCTCTGCGGTGTGACTACCAGGACCACAGGTTTCCGTATGTTGTAGGAAACGAGAATCGCGTCTACGAAGATGTTCTTTAAACCTCGTGGCAAACTTCCTTGCCCAGGAAGTCGGGGCAAACTTCCTTGCCCCAAACTTCCTGCATGCGCAGATTTAGTGTTGGATGAATTTGAGACCAGTTTTGTTATGACGAATTGTAATCCTTTCGCCGGCAAAATCAAGTACTGGGCTCGATACGTCGACGACACTCTTGTCGTATGGAGTGGCTCAAAAGAAGAGTTACAGGGTTTTCTTGGCTACCTCAACAGCAGAGAAGAATATCTTAAGTTTACGCTCGAGGTGGAGTCGGAGAAGAAGCAAATTAATTTCCTCGATCTCTCTATCTCTAGAAAGGAAGATGGCCTCGAGTTTGGAATATTTCGCAAGGAGTCGGCTACAGACTTAATTATTCCTGCCGAGTCGAACCACCACCCGAGACACAAAATGTCAGCTTTAAAAAGTCATGTACATAGATTATTTTCCATACCATTAAGCAATAATAGTTATAAAAAAGAAGTAAACACAATATGTAACATAGCAGTAAATAATGGATATAGCAGCGAATTGGTACATGGTTTAATTAAGAAAAAGAGACGACAACTGCTGATGAATGAGGTCTTCCCGGTGTGCAAAGATGCGGAGAGTGGAAATGAGATGAAGGGGTGGGTGAAGTTACCGTACCTTGGTCAAATATCCATCGAACTGGAGAGAGTACTCAGACGGTGTGGATACCGAGCGGCGTTTAAAGCTCAAGGCTCCTTGAAGGACATTCTACCATGCGGCAAGGATCAAACTAAGGAAGAAGAAACGAGTGGAGTGTACAAGCTACAATGTGGAGCGTGCCAGGAGGCAACGTACGTGGGCCGTACAGCAAGGAAGTTTGCCACGAGGTTTAAAGAACATCTTCGTAGACGCGATTCTCGTTTCCTACAACATACGGAAACCTGTGGTCCTGGTAGTCACACCGCAGAGATCCTGGTCCAGGAAAGCAGAATAAGCACGATGAGCGCCCTAGAAGGTTTCGCCATTCATGAGGAGATTTTGAAGAATAGTTCGTGCCTAAATGAAAGGGCGGAGATTCCGGCTTCCTCCTTCCTATCTCTCCTCCCCTCTTTGCCACCCTCCATCAAAAGGAAGAAAACGATCCCTCTTAATTGACCTTGGCTGTAGAATTGGTTTATTACTTGACAACGTGCTGTGCACGCGAATACACAGATGGATAGGTAAGGGTGAATTTTATTTTGTTGTGTGTGAAATTATTCGTTTGTTTATTTATTTAATTTATTCTTAATTATTATTTATTTGACTAATTACTCTTAATAATTATTCTTTTGTTAGTAACTGCCAGTCCGGTGTGTGTTTGTTATTCATGTCCCTTCTTGTTATTGTTTGTCAAATAGATCCCCGATGATGGCTTCATAGAAGCAGAAAACCGGTTCGGAAAAATAAAGAATTTGAGTGGGCAGACAAGAGTTTCATTTTGTAAATAGATATTTTTTAAATAAATGAATTATTCTGTTTTTCATTTATGGTGGATTTCACCACTGAGAGTTAAGGTTTGAGTTACGTTAACTCAGAATTAACTGAAAAAAGGCGTCACTATTTATGTAAACAATGTTAGAGTTAGGTAACTCCAACCTAACTCCCGGTGGTGAAATTGGCTCTTAATATTGGACGCATTTTTTTTAATAATTATATACTTATAATATTTAAAATACCGCAAAACCCCCGAACGAAAGTGGAGGGGACCAAAGTAAAGACCGTGCGGCGTCTGACGGGAGCAAAATTTCAAACCCATAAAATTCGTTCGTTTCAAGAGAATAATTGGAACTCTGGCCCCTGAATAGCCCCAAGACTGGAAACATCGGTTGGTCGTGGCTCATACCAACACTCCAAAGCTAAACTGTAGTTTATTAAAAGCCAAAACCAGGGAAATTTGGTTTTTTGGCGCTCGAAAGACACGGTCAGATTTTCAGAGGAAGAGAAATCCGCAAAATTGGGGTTTCGGAGTAATTTATCCCTATTTTAAAGAGCCAACTCCGAGGAATTTGTTGTTTGGAAGTGCCAAACTCAGGAAATTGGAGTCAAGTTACCTAAAAATTGATTATACATAGATTCTGTATTTTAAGGCCAGAAAGATAAAACATATGTTGGACGCCCCGTCCTCTCATAGTTACGCTATTGGTTTAGCTGAAGTAAGAATATTGAAGAGCGGTAGAAGTCTGATACCCGTCTTGTAATCATCAGCCTCATCTTTATTTTCCGAACAGCAGCTTCTCTCATCATTCTTTGGAGCGTTTGGTTTGTTGAAAAGAAGATTATTTTATAATTACAAAAAAAAGAAACTTTCTTTTTCTGGCATCACTTGAAAAAGTTTATCCACAAACTCCGAGCAACGGTGAAATTGGGTCCTGCAAGGGCATAGAAGAAGTCAACTTTTCAATTTTTTTTTTTTTTTTTTTTTTTTGTGCGTGCAAACCTGGAAGGGAAAATCGCCCTTCTTCACCATTCTCTCTCACTTCAACCCACGAAAAAATAGAGAATGAAACACATTACAAGTTTTTTTCTCGCTTTCGATGGAACCTGCGCAACTCCTGCAAACCTTGTTTGCCTTGTAAACGCTTCATGTTTTCCCAGCCCCTGTGCTGTTATTCTGATTTAATTTTAAACTTTAAACAATGCGCCGCCTCTTGGCTGTTGCTGTTGCTGTTGATGAAGGGTTTGAGGGGGGAAAAAGTCGATTTAATAGCTGGGAAAACTATCAATGTTGCTAAACAAGCGTAGTAATTAACGAATTGTTTTCATGCTGTGATAATCTTAAATGAGTTTCTTATTGGTAACTCCCTTTCTCCTTGCAACCCGTCAACTGGCATGTAGTTAGTCACCTAAACTTGGTTGAAGGAAGTAACATGAGTCTCTTGAGTCGATTACCAAGTTGCTATGAGTTGGTGGTATGGGAAAGGAGTTGTAAAGGAATTCGCTTACATGTTGCTGAACTAAATTACAGCGTCAATATTGAGAGAAATAACTTGTAAACACTTTTATATCGAACTTTGAATTTAATAAAGTTAAATCAGATTCAGCATATTAGAAATTTATTGACGCAAGGATGCGGGTAGAGGGGAGGAGGACGGACATTTATTTTTTGTTTCTTCTCCTTATCTGGCCTCCCTCCTTATGATCACCTGACTCATATGGCACTCCTTCGCGGTGACTGATATTTCTTCCTGTTTGCTTCCGTCGATTCCTTTCTCACACGTTTGCCGTTGACAAGCCATCTCGTCATCGGCCTTTATTTTACGCTCGTTGACTTTCGATTGATTCACTGTCTTTTTTTCCCTCTCCACCGCCACCGTCTTCGGTGTGAAAGACTTTGGAATCACGTTGTCGACGCCGTTTCCACGTCGTATTTGCCTATCGTCTCTCGATAACGAACCCGCTTCTTTTATTCTCTCCGGCTGCACATTTATCGGCCCTTTAAAGAAGAAAGGTTGGCATGCATTTAAATTGCTGTGAATAGAATAGAGACTGTATAAGAGTATGGTTTTTTTTTTTTTTTTTTTTTTTTTTTTTATCTTTTAGACCACTACAAAGGTCTCCCCCACTTCCTCATCACTTACTCTCACAATGTTATTTTTCGCTCGATATACCTTTGATAGTCGCACGTCTGCACAGGAAATGACGGTAGGCAGTGTCCCGTCCCATTGTATTTTTTATACTAACTCGAACCACTGGCAGGCTTATAACGCTATACAGGCAGAGTCGAATCAAGCCGTCCGCTGTGTCTTGAGTTATGAGCGGAACGAAGAAACTCAAAACGGAGCGGGGGTTGAACAGGCTGAGCAATGTTATGAATGGGAGGCCGCAGTCGAAATATTTCGACAGAAGGAGGCCGCGTTGAAGGAGGGGAAAGTCGATTTCCACTTCTATTCCATACGGACCGATGATGACGACGCCGAAAGAAAAGCTGGGAAATGAGAACGATATTTCAACGGGGATTTTCGGGTAGTAGGCGTAAAGTGACAGGTTAAAGCCTTCGGTGGCCGTTGCTCGGAGAGTGGCGCAGAGCCCTTGGTAAATATACGTCGAAGCTGACAGTCCCAAGTATAAATTCATGATTGATTTCTTGAATTCTTGGAGTAATTTACGTGTTTTAAAATAAATTTATAACCTAATTTTTTTTGTTTACTCATAGAAACATACTAAGCCCCAGGTGGACGCATCTCCCAGGGTTTTAATACGAGCCATATTTTAAACGATGATAATCTTTCCAGGAAATCCTAGTTCCAAATACGTCCTCCTCAGCCAGTAACTTTGCCTGAGCGACAAATTCTGTTCTAGCAGAGAAGTTAAGTATGGAAGAGGGGACGGGTGGAAAAGCGCTAATAAATGACTTCTGCACAGATTTCTAGTCCAGAATAACATTCTCCACGGAATAAAGAGAGCGACAAAATTAATGTCAAGTTAACTCTGTAAAAATATTTTGCAGAGTTATAATGGTTTTTAGGTGAAACTTGCAGATTCCGAGGGGCACTCATTTTATAAACTTGCATGCCTATGCCTTTAAGGCGCATGTGATATTCACCCCTCTCTCACACACAATGTACATCAAGTTTGCCCAGGATTTCATGGGCGGAAACCCATGCATGAAATCATCTCTTTCAAATAGCCAAAAACACAAAATTTGATCCTCACAGAGCCAAAAATACAAAATAAATTTAGTTTTTCAGTAAACCAAATCTGTGAATCGGGCCCTTTTGAAGAGACAACCTCTTGAAATTGGCTTTTCAACAAGTCAAACGGGCAAAACCGTAGCGCCTTCGGCTTTACCTCAAAACCAAATATTTCAGCCCGAAGCTGACGATTTCACAACAAAGCTGATGATGTTACCCAAAAAATGATGATTTAATCTAAAAACTGCACTGACAGATTTTACTCACAAAACTCTTTACGCAAATACTGACGACACCGACGATTTCACCCCAGTACTAGCGATTTTTTCCCGTAAGTGACGATTTGACTCCGAAACAGACGATTTTATCCCAAGCAAACGTTTTACACAAAAACTGAAGTCTTACTTTAAAACTGCTAATTTAACCACAAAGCTCAAGATTTTCATCTAAAACTGATGATTTACGCCAAGGCCAAAGTGTCACCCAAAAACTGGCCATGCATTTTACACGAAATCTAAAAGATTTAACTCCAATACAACAATTTTTACTCCCAAAAATGAAGATTTTACAATGAAACTGAAGGTTTCCTAAAGAGCTGACGATTTGAAAACAATAATTAAAACCTGGCCTCCTAAATCCCATCCAAAAAAAGGACGATTTTACTCCAATATTGACGGATTTTACGAGTTATGTTTCACCCAAAATCTAATTATTCCACTAGAAAACTGGCAATTTAACTACAATACCGCGGTGTTACATCAGAACTGAAAGTTTTTCCATAAAAAAAAATGATTGAGACACCACTTCCGAAATCCGTTGGCTTTCCAGAGTGTTGGACCTGCGAAAATGATTTTTTGGTAAGAAAAGTCTGAGAAATTGGTTTGTCTGTGAGTCACAGCTGCAAAAATGGATTTTTGTACAGCACCAGCGTTCATACCTGAAAGCTGAAATACAAGGATTTCACGGGAGGGTGTGGGAAGTAGGGATCATTACGGACCTGCCTCGGAAAACCGAAACTGACAACACCGCGCACCGCATCCAACGTAAATTTTATCTTCGGTATTTCAAAACGGTCTCGAAACTGTAAAATTGAGGCAGCAAGCCTTGGAGACCGGTGATTCTACTGTTTTAGTGCATTTCATTTATGTCAAAGTGCACTATTGGTCTCGTCGTGATGGAGGCAAACATGGGTCATGGCATGTTTTTTTCATGTTTCAGGACCTCTAGAATACGAATTCAGTGGTCTCCGGAATTCACATATATATATATATAGGTTTATTTATAATATTTTGTTTTTGTTTTTTTGTTCCAATAGGCCAGGCCGTGGCTTTTCCTTGGATTATAGGGCTCACGATCACGCGGCCCACCGCGCCTGTCCACAGGATAATTTATTCATGGGGTCTCCGTCGTGATATTTTTTCAATAGCACCGGACGCGGTTTATGAGCACTCAAACCATACTGAAATTACTGAATTGATAAAATATGTAGCCGATCTCGCCCAAAACACACTTACGGGCCCGCCACCAAATCCTAAATTGGCCAAAAATGAATGTTTCACGTAGGTCATTGGTTTTGGACGAATTAATTATCAATTTGTCATCGCGGAACGTGGGTTAAGAGCCTGATCCCGAAGGATGGGATATGCGTATAGTATACTAGTCGTGCAATTTCATCACTCGGAGCTAAAAATATGCAAAATTGCCAGATTCGGGTATGAATTTTCTCAAAATTGCGAATTTATTGTCTTCATTTGTGCAAATTGTGAGTTTCTGGTAGGTACTTATTTTGGCGAAACTTCCAGTTTCGAGTCTTGATATCCTCGCAAATTGCAAGCTTCTGGTACCTTTTGGATTTCGCGCACATGTAAATTTATGATATTTGTTTCTGCGAAATTGTGAAATTTTGGTCCTTTTTCATTATTTTAGTAGCCTTGAACGCCGAACTACGGGCCCTCTGACAGCGCTCAAAGCCTTGCAAACGTAGTCACAAAATGACATCACTTGGAGCTGAAACCGCAAAATTGTTAGTTTCGCGGCTGAATATCCTCGAAATTGCGAGTTCTCGGTCTTAATTAACGTGAATTTACAAGTTTGCAAGGTTACCCTTCATCGAAACAAAACGTTTTCGTGTCAAGCTCAAGTTGTGGACTTCTGATGGTCATTAGGCCTTCTTCGTGACGCTAAGGTCGCATCAGTAGCTGTGAGTCCAAAGTGCCGGTTCGGGCCAAATATCAAGACTATGCGTATAGAAATGAATAATCTAGTTTTAGTGTCAACTTTAGTCTTAGTTTTTGAAATTCGCCATTTTTGGCTGAGTTACTTGTTGGGTTTCGGCCGGTGCAGTGGGGGAGATCTTTTCGCTGTCAACAGTCCGTTGCTTTGTAGCCGTGAAATTCCATTTTTCATTATTTGAAGCAGCATTTTGTGGGTCTGAGTAGAGAGTTTCTTGCTAAATAATTTGTTTTCAGGGGCCAAAGCCAAACTTCCCCCTTGTAGCGTTGTCAACTTGAAATTCCGTGATAAATCAACCAAAATGTATTCCATCCTATAAAAAATTCCTTGAAATAAGTCATAATCGGTAGCGTGCCCATATAGTGTTGAGGAGGGCGAGAGAGACCCAGGGGTCTTTTCAGAAAATGGCCTACCGGGCCCAGAAAAGCTTAGAGATTGAATATTATGAACCTTTACTTAGGAACCAAATTCCGGAAAAAGTGTTGGTTCGGGGCTAAAAATGCGAGAGACATTACATTTGTAATGTAATGTCTCTGGACATTTTACCGGGACATTTTACGGCTATAGAATGCAAAAAAAACTGCTAATGCACTGTTCACGGCAAAAATTGTGAAAAGAGGTAATTCAAGACCAGAATTGAAAGCAATTGCTTATTTGCGGCAAGTATAGTGAAAAACGCTAATTCGCATCAGAAAAAAAGAAGAAAAGAACAAAACAGATAACGCCTCGCGGTGTGGAGGCAATTACCCAGAGCTGAGTACGGCGCTCAGTTGTTGAAACGGAACGGACGAGGGGGGAAGCTTTTCAACCTCTCAGTCGAATTTTTAGAATAATTTTGCGGAATCGTGAAAATATAGCTGGCGCGAACACGGCTAGAGCGCTAGGGAACGAAAGCTCTACATCCTGTCGTATTTTTCACTCCGAAATCTGAAAATTTGGCCACAAAGTACAGAGCTTGGCCAAAAATTGGGATCCTCCCCCCTCCCACCAGTACGGGAACGGGGCTAATTTTATGAATAAGTGCTGTGGGTGGTAGCTGGTGTTCCTTAATGGATGGAGCCTAAAATGAGTGGATGGGGAATGAACAAAAACCGTTGGGGAAAGAAAAGACAAAAGTGTGAAAAATTGATATAGATGTCCGAAATGAGCCAGACGCGGTTTATGAATCACACGGACCATTCTCAAATGTGCAGGCGTCCCTGTTTACTGAAAAACGTGACTAGGGAAGCGGCCAGGTCTCCTAAAAGGGACGATATCGTTTGTTTTGATCACTTTTATTGCCATGCGGCCTATATCGTGCGAAAAAGGATTGGGTGTGGGTGGTTCGGAGTGGGTCCAGACTCTTTCCTGGACTCCAGAGGGCTGTCATGGTTATCCATATAAATGTTCCTAAACTGATCTCATTGGAATCCTAAAATTGACAATTTTGCTATTATAACTGACTATCCGGCAAAACGATAAATTTAACCGTAGAACCTTATTGCTTCAGTAATAAAATTGTGTATGTTAGCCACGGAGCCATTAATTCGACCGTACAACCAAAATACCCTTGATAATAATGCGCTCGAAGGACCAGAGAATGACGAATTCATCACGAAGGGATAATAATCCGGAGGCCCATATATCCAGATGGTTCTAGGAACATGATTGTGTTTAGAAAGTTAAGTGAATTACTTCTTCTTTCGGTCCATAAGAAACTTGTCAATCTATTGGCGATTGTAGCTATCACTAACGGCGCTAGTGTCGTGTGATAATGAAACCGGTACTCCCTACATATGTTAAATGATAACAAGTTTTGTGTTTTTTTAAAGTGTTTTTTCGTGGTCAACGTCCGTAACATAACGGGAAAAAAGTAGTCAGTTGGCCTAAAGTGACGAGGACAGAAGAACATGGTTTCTGATACATTTATACTCAAACGTCAAGCAAGCTCCCAAGCCTTTCGGCGGTCGACTTTCTCCCAACACTGTGCTAATTGATAGCTGACACCGGTGAACCCTCAATATTTGGGAAACAATGAAATGACAATGCTGAGTCTCGGTTACGATGGGAAGAGCAACCCAAGACAAAGCGGTTTTCTCTGGATTCACCCTTGAGAGACATCCCACGAGCGCCTTATCATTTCTTTATTGGTACTCGCCAGCTCACCGTTTCGTTTTAGTGCTCAGAGAACGGCACGGGTTCAGTAAAATGGTCGAAAACGTTTTTGAATCGGTGTTTTCGAGTTTTTTTGCTCCAACAAATGGCCGACCGTGAGTTTCTATACGGGTGTACTGCGCACCCGCATAACCGTCTTGTTTTCTTGATTCGGTGATGCCAAAGGTACAATATCGAGGCCTCCTCGTCACCGTCGGATTATGTAGCCGCAGTTCACAGTAAAAAAGTGTCACTGACCAACATTTGTGATACATGAACTTCCTCATTGTAGAAAACCTTTGTTTTAGTTTGTTGTCAAACGGCAACAACAAATCACATGGAGTACCGGACTCAATAATTCTCTGAAAAGCCGCCAGATATCGTATCCCTTAGCTACAATCACCAATAGAATACCCGCTATTCGTTTGTCAGATAATTTTGAGAAAGGCGTCAGCGCATAAAAGTCTTTCGTCTCCCTCTGATGGATCTCATTGTTTCTCATTTCCAGTACTGAGGTGCTTAAATAAAGAGATTAAGTGGGTGAGTAGGTGGAGAGGAGATGCACTAAAGAAACCCCTCGTTCTAAAGAGGTCTAATTTTCTGTGAAAACTAATTAAGAGTTTTCTTCTCTGCGGTTTTCTCTTTGATGATTATTCAGGTTGTTCAGTTTCTGACTCAAGATCTCTACAGTAGAAGTATGAGTGAAAAAAAAGTACTTTAAATTGCTTTTAGAACACACAAGAACTCCCGTAGAACTTATAAAATTTACGTATCCCCTCTACTTCTTCACAATACTTTTCTCTCTCCTATCCTTACCTCACTCCCCTCACTAGTATCTCCTTGGAGAGTCGTTAAAAGCTCTGTTAGGGATAAAAGAACTCGAGGAAAACTCATGCATTTTTAATGATTATTTGTCAAGAAGGCCGTAAAACCTCTACTCGGATCGGAATGTTCTTTTTTTGTAATATTTTTACCACATTTGCTTGCTTTTTTGACAAGATATAGACCTTCTTCTTACCTTCCATACCTTTTGATTAGCGAAACGAGATTCGGCCGGGCGGGGGGGGGGTGACGTTGGGGCAGACGACAGAAGAAGGGATTGTGTCACGGGCCAGCGCCCTATACTTTGCACCCTTACGGCATATCTATTTTTGCGCTTTTGTCTCCCGCAACATTCTTGGGAAGCTAAAAGGATTGTTTTTCTTATTTTTTTTTTTTTATATTATGGAGGGGGGATGCGGGGTCTATCTTCCATTTTGTTTAAATAAAACAAAAGGAATTCAGATTTAGTTTTCACCCTGCCACAAGAGTTGCGAGTGGGTAAAAGACAAATCATCCGCCTTGTTATAAAAGACACGCGAAAGAGAAATGGTTTACAGACGCCAGTTTTAACGCCCTCAGCCGTTTATCTTTGGTCAAGAGAGAAACGACAGCAATAGTGGATGGATTGTTGCTGATGGATGAGGGATGAGGTGGTGGTTGAGGGGAGTTGTAGCGTTGGTTTGATAGAAACAGCCTCCCCGCGGCACTCCTTTCTCATTCTGATTTGTTGAGCGATAATTCCTATGATTTATCAACTTCATTGATCCTGATACCCCAAATTCTCTCCACAAAACCAGCAATGCACTAACCCTGTAATGTGAGTCATTTGTGACGAAGAGGTATCGTTGAATATGCCATGGTGGGGCGGTGCACCATTCTAACCAAAAAGGAAATGCCAAACACAAAATGGGAAATGCGTTTACCATTATTGCTTTACCGAATAGAAGCGAAGAAATACATAAACGTCCATACTCGTGTACATGGTGTTTCACTTTCACGCCTCTCCTGTTCCATTCAAACCTAGTGGATTCTTAGAACAAAATGAAATCCTCTTTTGGGGTGATAATTCAGTTTTGATGGATTGGGAGGATGTGAGAAAGAGGCGCGTAATATCGCCGTGAAACGTGTTGAACTTACAAATGTCGACGGTCTTTGTCAAGTAGATTTTCGATTGTATAATCAAAATTGGAACCATTCGTCATGGTTTTCAGGAGAGCTTATGATTCCAGTGGTCGTGGCGTAGAAGGAATGGATCCGAATTTCTCGCGAGTCGGTATTTAAACGAAAAATGGACTGTTAAATTGAAGTGAGTTTATCAAGACCTAAGAAGTGCGAGCAAAACCATAAAACGGTATAATTCGATTCACAATCGTTGGCCCTATATATTTTGTGCTGAATTATATCGTTGTCTGTGTGTTCCAAATAGCTCTTTAGGCCTTCCGGTAATAATTTAATACGCCAAAGTGAACAGCCAGGGTGTATGCTTGAAGAAAACAGGGCGTACAAACATAATCTGTTACACTATCAGGCGATCCCGGCCCACAGGTGAGGTGATAGAGACAGGGGAGAGAAAAATGCGATTTAGAACCTTTACGAGGGTCGTGGTAAAAGTGTTGACTATACGAGAATGGGGACACTACATCCCCCCTTCCCGCCACCAGGCAATTTTCCCCTCACTGTTTGGAACACGAAGGATCGACGAATCCTTTTCAGCAAAAGTTGCGGGAAGTGCTGGAGGGAACGATGTTTTTTTTCTCTCTGGCGTCAGCAGAATTGTCATCCTCCACGCCTCTTTTTCCTGCAATAATGAACGTGGCCAGTTTTTTTTTATACGTCGCGAGCATTGAACAACAAAGAACACGTTAAAACATGGAAAAAGAAGTGGGGAACGCGGGCAGAGGATATTACGCATGGCCGTGGAAGCCAGATAAGCCCTAAAAGGAGGGGCCCGTATTGAAGTTATGAGAAGAGGTAGAGTTCAACAACACAATTTAAGGTTTTAAGGTTTAACGGGGGCGCGTAAACAGCGGTATTGAATATTCTAGCTTGGATTTATAAGTGGGAAGAGGGTAGCCCGAGAGATAAGATTTACAAGTCGCTCTCATACTATACTCCACTACCGCGTCTAAAATTGGGGTGAAAAACGAAGAATCCTCAAGGGAGATATTTACCTTGAGCTCTTTATTACGCTCTTTTCCTTGCAGGCACCTCGTGTTGTTATCGAAAAATAAAACAATCTATACAAGAGACCATGGCGGAAATAATGAAGTGAAAGAAAAGAGCGACGCCAGAGTTACGATACACTAAAGTAACAATAAAATACATCACGAAAACCCAAAACAGGATTTTGAATAGGAAAATCCTCTCACCTTGTTTTGTATTCTATTGACCGAGAAGGTCGAAACTTCGAAAGGGTAGAAAATGAAACTTTCGAGTTGGACAACTTCTCTTAACCCTCCCCCCCTCTGACAAAAAGTTATTTTTTATTCGGTTGCTAGAGGTCCGAAAGATTCGTCAAGCCAGGCAGTTGAGTTAGCAGCTTAATAGCTTTCTTGTTTTCTCCATCCGACCAGTGAAACACCTCTCTCTCGCCCCCTTCATAGCTCGTTTCCCTTGAATTTAATTAATTATACAACCACGGAACTCTTATTTTACTCCGGAGATCTTTCTTTTTCCAGGAAAACTTTTCACGCCTCTCAAAAAAAGATGTTACTAACGGGATGAGGAAGGGTCATTTAAAACTTCGTTCTATATAGCGGCAGTCGTGGGGGTGAGAGGGTCATTTAGCATCGAAACTCAAACCAGAAACTCTCTTGAGGTCATATCCTTTGGAGCTTGCTGAGGAAGCGGTGATTACGTTAAAGGTAAAGCACTGTAATTAGTCCCCACTCCCATTCCCACCCCCTAAATGCTTACTCGCTCGAAGCAGTAGTCTGGGAAATTAATTCTCACTTTGATCCTAATTAAAACGCATAAACCACGACACAGGTACCCCCCTCCCACCAAAGACGTAGGTATACTTTTGGTGCATAGGATCTAAAATTTACTTGTCTATTCACTAATGAGAGCGACCAGCTCACTCAATTCTCTCGCCTGGTTTGCACCAATCATCTTAAGATTAATGAAATTCAAATTTCATTTATTAAGCTGACACCGTTTATAACCTATAGTTTTGTAGAGGAAGTTCAGAAAGAGGTAAATAAGGCCCCAGCAGCACACCGTCAAATAAATAAAACAAAGTGGAAATGAACCGACATGCGGCGTGGGGTACTCGCAAGTGTGTAGTACAAGTGCAGACACAATAACAAAAACAAATTTATATGTATTTTACTAAGAGGGGCTTTTGTCTATTCATTTCCTAATTCATTGCCTTTTTCATCTGTTAATTTACATGCACCATTATTATTATGCCTCAACTTCTTCGTTAACTTCCTCTATCACTCTAAAACTTCTTCCATTTACGTTCTTCTCTCTGCCATTCAACTTACTACTTACTAACAAATGCACTGAACATTGATTGACACAACTTGCCACTTGCACTCGCACTGTCACTTTACTAATCACTTGCAATCGCACTAAGCACAATATAAACAGGGCTTTTAGCCATAGAATCAGGCTCAGGTGCTCACATTCGCTTGAGAGTAAGATTACTCAAAAACGACTGTAGTTTCCCAAGTCAGACTGCATTTTTATAACACATAAAAAACACTTTAAAGCACATTCATCGGGTTTGAATGGTTAAACAGAAATGTTCATAACGTTTCAATGTCGAAATGTTTATGTCCATTATAGGTTACTAAAACAACAGAGATAATGGAGAGTCCTTGTCCTATTGAGAACACGAAGACGAGTGAGATTGCGAATGAACATAGTTCTATACACTGCCCCCTTTCCCTGACTATTGAGCTTCGAGAAGTTCGTCTTTCTCAGCTTTTTTTTATGCGACATAAAAATAACATGGCATTCTTCTATGATTCCGATTGCGTGAAAAGTTAACGTCATTGTCACTGAGAACAAAAAAGGCCGGTTTAACCCTATCTATTGATACAGATTGTTCCCCCTAAGGGTATGACGCCAGACGTTTGACCTTTGACAGGGCAAGCAGGTCCGGGCTCACATTGCAACATTGCGCTTCAACGATGGCCAGAAAAATCCCTCCTTTACCAGCTTCAGAGAGCCTGACATCCCTGGGTGGGAAAGACAGTGTAGCTGGACAAAAATTCGACGAGAAGTAGTAGTGGCACGAAAAGACGAAGTTTGTCAGTCGGAAATACATTTCTCGATCAATTTGCTTCCGCCATCTAAAAAGAAAGCCTGAAAACAAAACGAGGAATTTTTAGGTTTAATTAAATGTGACAGCTCGTCGCAAGCCTTTTGGGACTCAGCTAGTTTGCTGTTCGAAATAGACGAAGGCATCGAAATCGTTGAGATGAGTGAACAAGCGTCGGCAGGAATGTTATTTTTTCCTGGAACGTTGCGAATGTCAGTAGTAAAGTGGCCGATGAAGTCAAGGTGTCGTAGCTGACGAGGAGTCGCTTTGTCTGGTTTTTGCTCGAACGCGTAAGTGAGTGGTTTGTGATCGGTAAATATCGTCATTTGGCAGCCCTCTATCATATGTCAAAAGTACTTAACAGCGAGATACGCAGCCAACAGCTAACGTTCGTATGTGCTGTATCTGCTCTGTGTCGTCGAGAGTTTCTTTGAGAAGCCTAAATGTTCGAGTTTACCTTGACGAAGTTGTTGAAGTGAAGCTCCCACAGATTAATCCGAGGCATCGACGTTCAGAACAAAAGGAAGATACGACGAGGGATGTGCCAGAAGAGTGGCACTAGCGAATTCTTATTTTAAATGTTCGAATGCTTGTTTTCCATTGTAAGACCAGTCGATTTGTCCTTCTTACCCGGTGCCCCACAAAGCTCGAATAAAGCCTGTTGAGTCACCGCTGAGTGAGGAAGCGAGCGCCTGTTGAAATTTACCAGACCTAGAAATCGACAAAGTTTTAGAACACAGAAATTTTAAATTAGTTCGGAGGTCAACGGTTGTCGGGAGTGGAAAATTTCTCACGGCTCGACCTCAATCAGGAAGAGGGAAAATACCATTTCCCCTCTTCTGGGGAAAACAAGTATGTGTGACGCTGTCTAGTAAGCGTCGATTTTTTATGTCAACGAGAAGACCGAATTGACTTGGAAAATCGGCTCCGATGATTGGTTCTCGAACATCAGTGAGAACGAAAGGCCAACGAGATTTTCGAGGCTGTCCGAGGTCGATGTTAACGAGCCGTTCACCGAATGTTGGAATGACCGATCCATTTGCCGCGAAAAGAGTGCGTTTCGAAGGACATTTTCGACATCACAGAAACGTCCGTTCCGGAATCAACCAAAAATTTTAAATTAGTTCGGAGATCGAAAACGAATAAGCGGCAGGACTAGATGTCAACACTCTCACTAGCCGCAAAGTATCAGTGGCGGTTTCTCTGGGTATTCGTGGCATTCGCCGGATGTCCTGGCTAGCAGATAAAAATTTTTTTTTTACTAATAACACAGGTAATACAATTTAAAAGATGCGTTAGTTCAAACAAAATCAGGTACTTAAAACTGGCTTAATTTCATGGTGCGTAATGCCAGCTGAATCCGAGATTGAAAGTCATCAGGAGAGCCTCGAGAGCTCATTATATTATAACTCCTTAGGGCATTCGGCGAATAACTTGACTCGGGTTTTTACTACACATTTTTGCGCAGTATAGCTGCCCCTAGACACTCAATTAGAGGTTCGAGTAAGCTTCTGCCTGGACGAAAATATTCGCTATCCCCCTACGAATGCCCTCACCCTCGCCATCTCATAGTTCTTTCGGCTTGTCATTATTCCATTCACACCGGCTGAAAAGTGGAAAAAAAGGAATCCAACAGTTTATTGGTATGAAACCAATAACGGATTGAATATTAAAAGATTCGTTTTCGTAAAGACAATTCATTTGTTGTTGCATGGCATACAGGTGTGGCACTTTGAATCCCAAAATTTACACGCTTTGCACCAGCAACCGTTGACAGAGCAAAACTTATTGTTTTGACTGAGCTATTCAGTTTTTACTAGTTTTCCCTGACCTCTATCGTCAATTCCAGATTTACCTAGCAAATACTAGTTTTAGTTAACGGGCTATGGTAAAACTTATTGTTATGTCTAGGTAATTCGGGTTTTAACGGATTTCGGGTTTTGACGGTGTTCGGACATTTGCCAGCTGATTGTGACTGAATCTTCATCTACTTTATAGCATTTTCATTTGCATAAAATTCTGCTTCGGGGCAATTCATTTATACCCGTCTTGTCCATAAAAATATCTAATTCAGAGAGGATGGGTGGAAATGAATCGCCCCAATGCAGAGTATTGTGTACAAATGCACAGGCATTGTTTGCTTGCAAAGAAATCCTATATCTGCCTTTCCCACTGCGAATGCCCAGGCCAGAGGAGCGGGAGCCGCCACTGCCGCAAAATAAAGAGTGTTGAATTAGTTTTCCGAACGTGTGTTTGTAGACACAAGGTCGATCACATTTCGATGCCTTGGTACCGAAACTAGTGATGCACGAGACCGAGACCGAGACGAGACCATTATTTCTGAAGCGAGACCGAGACCGAGACCAAGTCTTCTGGTCTCGAGCCGAGACCGCTATTTTCGGGACGAGATAATGTCTTAAAAATAAATAAATTAAAAAAAAAAAAAAAAAAAAAAAAAAAAAAAAAAAAAAAAAAAAAAAAAAACAGACCCACAAGGCTTTCAAAGGTGTCAAACTTGCGGCCCTCGAGCAGCCCTGGGTATTTTAATTTTTTTATTTTTTAAACCGGCTAAATAATTTGCAAAAATTGTGAAGAGGGGGGAAACCCGGTGGCGAGTCCTCACCTCTTCTCTTATTCATCGTTGTAAACTCTCCTGCTCGTCAGGTTCCCCCCTTATGCAACCCGTACACAAGCTCTATGTGTGCGTTCTGTAGAGTCTATTCAACCCAACAAATTTATTCCCCCGAAAAATGAAGCGTTTTGGTATAGGACGCATAGATTCCACAGAGGCATAACATATGGTTTGTGAGGGGGGGGGGTAAAGCCTCGTTCACACGAAACAATTTTCCAGACAATATCGCAAGCAATCTCTTCAAAATCATGTCTGATCTTATAACAAAAGTTAATCTCGAAACAGGTGTTCTAATGAAAATGTGCGCCATTTTTCTTACAATATCGCGCACAATTTCATTGGAAACACCTGTTCCGTGATTAATTTTCAATTACAGATACAGGTTCAGGGGTACTCAAATAATCAGCCAGTAAACCTGTAAAGGAGTATTTCTCTGTAATTAAGTTGAATTCGACTCCCCTTGCCTATGCGTTGCTAAAGACTAGAAAGAAGAGTGGAGAAGGGTAGCGGTAAGAATTATGGTTGAAAGGTGTACCTCCCTTAAGCAGGGTATTCACGCCCACTATAGCAAAAAGCCCTGAAACATGCATTTTCACAAAACTGAGGACGTGAAACTTCCGAAATCGCAAATATTAGGAGACTTCCGATTACTCGCCTGCGAAATATGTGGCGATTTTGCGGTTATTCGCCAGGCTTTGAGTGCATGGCTTGTGCGGGATTCACAGCCTTTAAAACAAGGCCCGAAATTTTCAATTTCGCTGAAATTGTAATATTGTGATTATTCAGCCAGGAAAATTCAAATTGTGAAGCGATTTTGCAAAAAATGACCATTTTTTTTCTTGGAAAATCTACTTTTTGAGCAAAAATTCAGGATTATTAAGTCTTTTTAAGGACGAATTGTTTAGCTTTAATGCTTTAAGTTTCAATGCTTTAAGTTTGAAGGGGCAAAGGGGAAGGAGGCCAGCTGCCCGCCCTAGCCCCCTCATGGCTACGCCCTTGGCTCCACGTATTTCATTATTTCTTTCCTTTTAACACGGGTGCTTTCAGCGCAGGGGAAAACCTAAAAGGAAGGACCCTTCCTGCTAGATTTAGGATCTAACAAATATGTACGACTCCCGCATCCCTTTCATTCTCGTTCATCCGAGCCCGGCCGCACCATATCAGCCTCCCTCACACAGTAACACGTCTTGCTTTGTTGAAACGCCTATGCCTCAATTTTCTTCATGATAAAATAAAAAGGTGTGAGTTGGGGAAGGGACAAAAATAGGAAACAGGGGCGAAAGATGGTGACAGTCTTATCTCTGGTAACGTGATTAGTTGGTTGACTATTACATATTTGATGGCAGAGTCCTTGGACTACCGATGGGTGAAAACATGCCAAGAAATAACAGCTTAGTTTCTTTTTGACTCCTACTGTGACCATTCAGAGGGTTCCAATGTCTCTGCGATTATTGTTTGAATCAAGTCGCGCCAGTATGACTTTGTTATAGTGCTAATGGTGGTACTTCGCAAAGATCCAAAAATGAAACTTAAGCTATTACTGCTATTCGGACTGGCTTTAAAGACTATAACCCCTTGAACTCCCGCCGGAAATCTCAGACAGTGAACCTATCAAATTCCTTCTTCTTCCACTCTTTCTTCTCCTTCTTCTTCTCGTCGCTTATTTTCTCACAGCCCTTCCCACACCTCTCAAAGCCGATTCCTATAATAGCGTCCATTAGATCTTATAGCACTTCTGCAAGGGTTAAAGTAGTTTTCAACTCTTCCTCAACCCATCATCCTCGCCCATTCACAATCACAAGGTCTATTTACCCCCAGTGAAGAAAAACGAGGATCGATTTCTCCTTCACATAGTATACCATCGCTGTACGAGGATAAAAATTGTCGTTGTATAGAGGAGTGCGAAGCAAGCCCATCAAAGTGGGGGTGGAGGAGGGAAGCGGATGCTTTCAAATGACCTCTTCTCCTCGCCAAATCATTGTAGATAAATTACCAACATTTTGAATGGAGAGATGGGTGCTCGTACGGGAAAAAAAAATGATGATAGTGAAGGGACGGAACTGAGTGTACATAGCAGGGCCGTAGAATTGAAAAAGGATTTCACGATTGCACGACTCAGGTCAACGTGACCTTTTTGGAGGGTGTTAGTAAGGCTGAAAAACAAACAAAAAAATTGGAAGAACGTAGCAAATTGTGATATTGGAGAGAAGGTTTTACTGATGTTTATTTGACTAATTCCAAGAACGGGGCACACCCTTGCTTCTATATTGGTCGATTTAATGTTTTCTTTTGCGATGCCCCTCCGTGTCACAAAGGGAGATTCTGCAGGAAAACGAAGACTTTAAATCTTTTTAATGAGAATACTTTAATCTCCAGACCTTCGTAGAATGGAAAATCGATAAAGTCCATAGGGATTTCCTCTCCCCTAACTGTCACTCAATCATTGACGGATTAAAACGAAGCCACTGAATAGGATTAGCGGTCAAAGGAAAGGGTTGACTGATTTTCATTGGTTGTGGTGGCGGTGGGGGGTTAGCAAAGTTGAATTGCGTGGAATGCAGCGCTTAGCGTTTGCGGTGGTTAGTATAGGAAGACATGATGATGCGGTTTAGGGGAGGGGTGTCGGGGCGTATAACGAAAGTGCGAACAATCCCTCAGGATTCTACCCAGTCATTCTTTCTCAAGCCTACACCATACCAGTCCTTTACAGGCATGTTATAAATGTTTTAAATATTATAATTGTCATTCAGATTTAATGAAAAATAAATAACTTATTCCGTTTTCTAATTCTCGCTTTGAACTACAATATTGGACGAGGAGGACGTCCAACGAAGAGCGAAGCGGCCCAAGTTGGCATCTGGAACTACCGGAATTCGACCCGTCAACTTCATATTGGGAAGTTTATAGCAACCGACTTCTGAATTACTTCCAAATATTTGACGTTCCGGAAGGCAAGAAAGTGTTGGCTCTCCTTGATTCAAACGGCCAGTTAGCCTACGAAAAAGTATTTGCACTATGTCCACCGGAACCACCAGAGACTAAGTCATTTGATGCGTTAATCGACATTTTATCCAATTTTTTCAATGCGACACATAAACAAATTCGCACAACGCTTCAAGTTTCAATTTCGTGCGCAAGGTCCGGGTGAGAACGTCAAGGAATTTGTCTCAGCGTTGAAGACTGAAGCCAGACACTGTGAATTCCCCTACATCTGGTTTAACGAAGCGCTGTGCACTCAACTGATTTTCGGGCTATCAGAAGAAAATCTTCGGTTACATCTAATGAATATAACAAACATCGACTTTGAAAAAGCCATTGCATTAGCTTACTCTTTTGAAGCTTACAAACTAGCTATAAATGTTATACATTTCCAGAACGAAGCATCAGCCGCTAGAGTCAGGCAGAAAAATGAATTTCGTAAAATGAATTATCGCAACTCCAGGTGCAAACATTGCGGTCGTTCTGGTCATCTTCCTGATGATTAGAGTTTCAAAAATGCCACCTGTCACCGGTGTCGTAATAAAGGTCGTATCGCTCCTGCGTGTTCCCAAAAGAGAATTAATTCTGCTGTAAATGAACAAAGTTCTCACGATGATCCATACTTTTCAGACAACGTTTCCGAATCTTTTAATGAAATTCGTCAGGAATCCATTTTAATTATTTCGAATAAATCAAACGAAAAAAAGATTCTGATTGAGGTCACAGTTAATTTTAAAAAAGTAACGTTTCAAGTTGATACCGGGGCATCAGCTTCGCTAATGAGTAAGTCGACTTTCCAAAGACGTTTTACAACGAAGATTATTTATCCTTCTTCGGTAAAACTCAGAACGTACACCAATCAGTTGGTTGAGTTGGAGGGCGAAACCTTAGTTTTAGTTGAGATCGGCCATCAAGGTAAAAATCTCAAACTTTACATTGTTAAAATGGTTTGGAAAGCATAATTGGTTTAAATTGGTTACATTCATTTGACGTCGACTGGAATAATCTATTATTTTCGAAAATTCACAAAAACCAATATAATTCGATCAACTTAAACAGCGAAATTCAAATTATGCCTAAAATTGAGAAGTTCCCCAATGTCTTCTTTAGTGGTATCGGGAAAGTGAAGGGAATACAAGCTCGAATATGTTTAAAAGAAGGTGCCAAACCGCTCTATAAAAGGCTAGATCAATTCCATTTGCATTACTTCCACGCGTAACCGAAGAAATAAAGAGACTAGAAAACGAGGGAATTATCTCGAAAGTCGAATGGTCAAGATACGCTACTCCAGTCGTTACTGTTGTTAAGAAAAATGGTAGCATTAGACTTTGTGGTGATTTCAAAACCACATTGAACCCTCAATTACTAGTGGACGAGCACTCGATTCCGAACATTGAAGATTTATTAGTTAAGCAAGAGAAAAATCAATCAATCAATCAATTTCTCCAAAATTGACATAACCCAAGCCTACACCCACATTAAGATACACCCCGACGGTAGGGAACTTCTTACCCTCAACACTCATTTGGGACTTTACAAATACAGCCGTCTTCCATTCGGGATCAGCTGTGCCCCCTAAATTAACCTGCTAACTATAGAACAAATTTTAGAAGGTATCGGTGGGGTTGCCATATTCTTTGATGACGTTTGTCTAGCGTCTATAGACTCAATCAGCCATTATGAGCTTCTCAAGAAAGTGTTCGCTCGGTTGGAAGAGTATAATTTTCGGGTCAATCAGTCAAAATGTGAATTTTTCAGGAGTGAAATTGACTATTGCGGTTTCAAAATCAGCGCATTCTAAATGCCATAAAAAAGTCGAAGCCATTAAAAACGCACCAGAACCAAAGAATGTGTCAGAAGTTAAAACGTTCCTATAGGCCTGGTTAATTTTTACGGAAGGTTCATACCAAACTTAAGTACTTTGGCACACCCACTACACTCTCGTGAAGAAAATCACTAAATTCAATTTTATCCCACCCTGTCGCGAAGCTTTTGATAAAATGAAACAATCAATTTGTTCGGAGTAGGTGTTAGTTCATTATAACCCACAGAATAAAATCACTCTGGCCACTGATGCGAGTCATGGTGTGGGTGCAATTTTATCGCGTGTTCTTTCTGATGGTTCTGGAAGACCAGTCTCTTTTGCAAGCCCTACGCTGACAGACACAGAACGAAGATATAGCCAAATAGACCATGAAGCACTCGCAATAGTTTTTCGGCGTTAATAGATTTTTCATATTTATACGGACGGAAATTCTCATTAATAACTGACCACCGACCACTAACTTCAATTTTTCATCCTAATAAAGAAATTCCACGGTTGTCAGTATCCCGGATGCAACATTATGCCTTATTTTTACAATCATTTAACTACGACATTGTTCTCCTCTCCATACTTTAAGAACTAACTACAACCAATTACTTTGCAGTCTCCTTTAATCGTCGAATGCATTTCGGGCACAACTGTCACCCCCTGTGAGCAACTGACTCCTTCTGCTGCAAGTAACACAACTCCGGAGTTGTGCCCGAAATGCTTTTGACGATTAAAGGAGACTGCAAATTAATTGGTTGTAGTTAGTTCTTAAAGTTTGGAGATGAGCATTCACAGAGGGACAACCGATATAAGGAGGTGGATTCCATCATAATACGACATTGTTTATAGAAAGAGTGATGACAACTCGAACGCGGATGCACTGTCCGGACTTCCTGTTCAGGAAATACATTAAGACGAAATGGACGACTTTAACGTTTTTACTTTGAACCAAGTCGAAGTACTTTCAATTTCGGCATCAGCCATTGCTTTGGAAACCCAAAAAAGACACCAGTCTAAAAACTTTGTATGACGCCCTTCATCACGGAAATAACAGAACGAGCAGTGTTTCCTTTGGAGTTAATTTCACCGACTTTTCTTTACAGCATGGCTGCATTTTCTACGGGGCTCGTGTACTTATTCCAAGGACATTACGTAGAAGAATTCTCCAGGAACTTCACCAAGGACATCAAGTGTTACTAAACTAAGAGCCTGGCTAGAAGTTTCGTTTGGTGGCCTGGAATTGATCGGGTCATCACGGAATTTATTAAAAACTGCTGATAAGAAACAATCCGAAAATGGGTGAATTACATTCCTGGGAAACCCCTAGGTGACCCATGGAACGGATTCACATTGACTATGCTGGACCGTTCAAAACTCCCCATTTTCTCGTGATCATTGACGTTCTCGTGATTGATTTGCTTTTAGCAAATGGCCTGAGGTGTTTCCAACTCAAAAAACCGATGCTTCGACCACACTCAATCAAAATAGTTGTTAGTGATAATGCCCCTAGCTTCAAAAACAATACATTGTCAAATTTCTGTCAGCGAAATGGAATACGACAAGTTTTTTCGGCCCCTTACCCCCGTACAGGCAGAACGCTATGTTCAAACTTTCAAAAATTCTTTAAAAGCATCCCTATACGATCGTTCTTATCTCGACGACGGATTAAACAGATTTTTAATAAGCTACAGGGTTACACCTAATTCGTCAACTGGTTTATCCCCTTCGTCTCTTTTTCTTGGTCGGGAATTAAGAACGAGACTATCAATGGTCAAGGAACACTCGTCCAACCTCAGCCTCGAAACTCCCCACAAAGACTCCTCGGGAGAACGAAGCAGTTTTCACTCCGTTGGAGATGCTGTTGCAATTCGTTTCTACTACGGGGACCCCAAATGGAAATTTGGAACAGTGGATGAACGTCAGGGGAAGCTACATTATATCATTCAGGGATAAATTATATCATCGACGTCATATTGACCAAATCAGGAGCTGTGGTGCATCGTTAGCTAAATCTCATAAAATCATTCCACCTTTCCATCTTCCATCAACGTACGATGCGGTACCCTCTCACAACTGGGATTCTGAAAGTATTCGCCCTGACAGACGAGATGTCATCACACCAATTTAAGACGCAAACGAAAATATTGAAACATCGACAGAGGGTATACCTAACAACAGGACTACTGAAGATCACCAATCAACACCCTGTCATACTGAACCAGAGACATCAAATTACCGAACCGGGAGTGGCCGAATATCAAGACGACCTAAACGTCACCCGGGTTAGATGTGAGATGAGACGAGAGGTTCTTCTAAAATTGTGATGTTATCGCACTCGTGGGCCCTTTTTCTGTCACTGTGTTTTTTAGTCTTGCTTGGTTTGTTTTTGCCTTGTTCATCACATTCATCCAGCCTAGTATATTTGTATAGCTTTGTTATAGCCTATTTTTAATAGTATTGTGGTTGTTTTACCCGAAACCAGACTACCGTTAGGAATTTCTTTGGATTTACATCACCTCCCATCGGTGGGGTAAGTAATTCAAAGTGTTGAATTAATATTTCATTGTTTAATTGTAAGGAAGCATACCTTACAATTACAATACTCCCACACCTATTTTATGACCGAAAGTCATGTTCATATTTGATTGATCGGGCGCATGAAAGCTCGTTCCATATCCGCTACTTTTTTTTTGTAAACTTGTTCTCAACAATTTTTGACGTAAAGTCATTCCGTGTAAAGTCGGTCCGCTCACATGTCGAGGCCTGTTCCCCCAAGTTTTAGCAGTGATTCCAGTCACTTAAAAATGTAAAACTTGGATTTCTTCCTGGTAACTAATACTAACGGGGATATTTTATTGAAATACCTACCGTCTGATTTAAATGGATCTAACCCCATGACGACATTGCGCGAATGATTATGATTGGCTAAAAAGTTAGGAGCATATCTCTGTAGTCTGTATACCTTGGGTGAACCCAATCACAAATTCTTATCTCTCATCTTTCGGTAGGCATTGATGTTATCAGTTTAGTGTATTCTGTACGAGAAGTCGGGTGAAAATTGAGTTGTTCTCGCTTTTTCTTGGAACAAGGTAAATTTGAGAATTTGTGCTTTTACGGTTTATTTTAAGCTAGTTGTAGAACCAAATTAATGCATTTTCACAATCTCAACATCGACAGCAGAAGTAAAAGAAAGGCCCAGCGAAACGATGTTCCTCATCGGGAGGGTTTGTCCAAAGCTCCCCCAAGAACTCGGAGTTCTCTCTCGATATTGGTCAGCTTCCCATTGCTGTGTCTCATTGCTGGACGTCATCGCCTATTTATATTGCAAGACGTGCGTACAATGCCGAGGAACTTGTCCTGTCTAACTGCGCCCAGGAACTGGGACAAGCTTGAAGTATAGTAGGTGACTACTATGCGATCAAAGGCAAAGTAAGTGCGATTCACACGATGTATTTATGCACTATTATGCGGACTTCCCAGCACGAATGCACAGAGTTTGTGAACGGGGCCACCACAACATACTGGAGGCTGAAGTTAAACAATAACACTTTTCTGCGCCTAATCACACTGGCTCCTGTGTGTTAAAGCCGGCTACACACATGCGGTGTTTGTCAAGTAACGAGCAAAATATCAATCAATTTCTAGCCAATTAATGAATTTCTAACCGACCAACTGAAAATTGAAAAATATTTTCCTCATTGTTTGGCGAGTACCGCAGCGTATGTTTGCCGACTTTAGATGGAATACTATATCATAGTTTAATTCATTCACATTCATGTAATTTATTATGCCTTTCATACAGAATTTTACGCTCGTTTTTGCGAATAATGAATGCTTGTTTTAGAAATAAATGGCTACGTGAGAGCTATTTGATTGTGACAAACCGTATATTATCCGAGATATTGTCAATGGGCCGTACGATTGCGTTGCAGGACTGGGTTGTCATTTGTTCGATTAAATTTTCAGTTGTGTTATTTCTTAAATATTTTGATCTCTAGGCGAGTGTTGCTCTCATCTTGTAGCGCTACTCTTCCATGTTGAGCAGCTTGTTTGAGACAAAGACGCTTCGTCTGTCACAGAAGTTGATGCGTATAGGGCGAAGTCGCCCAACAAGAAAGCCCCTAAATCTTCCTCGGACAACATGAATATCTTTCAGTTCACAGCCACCTCGAAGAGCCTCTGAGACAGATTTGCCGAAGGTGAGACTTATCGAGAGAGAACTTCCCTTGGCTGAGTTTGGGTCAAACCCTATGGTGATTCCACAACTACCTTACAATAAATGATACAAGTGTACTTTTACTAATTTACTTTCTTCCAAGAAAAAACAAGAAAAACTCAAAACTAGACCGACTTCTCGTACAGAATATACTGAACTGATAACCGCCTTCCGAAAGATAAGAGATAAAAATTTGTGATTGGGTGCACGTTCCTAATTTAGCAAATAACAAATACAAGGTTTAACATGCTTCATGAATACTCCTTATAATTATCATTCAGATTTAATGAAAAATAAATAGCTTATTCCGTTTTCTAATTCTCGCTTTGAACTACAATAGGCAACACCATTCACACCACTTTTCCTTGTCAACCCCCGTCATGATGATGATGACGATCATCATCATAGCCGTCAAGTCCAGGGGCTCTAACCATTCCACACTTCACGGAGAATGTAGGATACACTGGGAGCGTGTTTCTCTACACTCTTCTCGAGCTGGACTGTGAAGCTTTTCAGAAGAATGAATAGGGGGGGGGGGGTGAGAGTTTTTATATTAAACACGTTCTCTCGATAAATCATGAGAGATTCGGACTCCTCAACTCGACCAACCACACCTTCCGACCCATCTCCACCTCGAATGCCCGACCCTTATTCATCCTTTACGAGTTATTCATTTCAAAGGGTTTCAAGGCGAGGGGGGAGGGATATAAAAATATCTCGACAAGTGGTGTACGAGTTGGATGGTGAGGGCGACGATCAACAGTTCCTACTATTCTTTCCGCTGGGAATCATTTTTTTTTTCTCTCTCTCTCTCTTCTTTTGTCCAATGTATAAGGAGGAGTAGAGAGGGCCAAGGGAATAGCAGGGATGCTTATTGTTTTAATTTTCAAAACCGCGTTGTTTTCGACTTGTTCTCCATTCTTCTGGTTTCTTTCCTACGGGCTAATTTACTTATAAACTTTTTTTTGTACAAAAATAAATAAATATTAGAAAAAAGAAAAAGCAAGATAAATATATAAATCTCTATTAAACAAATAAGGTTTAAATCTATTAATTCGTTAAAATATTGCAAGTTGAGAGAAAAACTAGAAGAGCGAGAAATTTAATAAAAACAAGCCAATATCAAAAACAATTCATAAAACTTGAGTTACTTTTAAAATAGAAGCCTCACTATATGAGTAGAAGTTTTCGCATTCATCCTTCCTTTTCATCCTTTCAATCCCCTCACCCCCCCTAACCACAAACATAATATTTCGAGTTTCAGCTCTTGAAAATGTGAAAAACGGATGTTGAGTTTTGGGGGGGATGATCGGAGGTGGGGTGGAGAGGTGTGAAGAATGCTTGCGTGCGCGAGAAAGTGGAACTCGTTAGTGTTACTGTTATTACATCGAGTTTGTTGGTTCCATCTTGCTAGAAAGATGATAGAGAGAGGGGGCTTTGAATTTGGCGAAAATTTGATTCATACCCTCTCCCTTCTCATCACATGTGACATTCCTTTCGAACCTCTTTTCAAGGAAAGTTTGGACGACTTAATGAACCTCGTGAATAAAATTCGTTTTCTTTCATATTATGCTGGAATTCCTAGCAAGCAGCCCTCCTCGTCGCGGTCGTTCTCTCACCGTCACCAACCCCTGACATTTTCTAATAATCCCCGGCTGCTAGTTTAAAGTACGACTTTACCATACGGTACAAGTAGGCTTGGAAGCAATTTGTACTCAATTCGACCACCACAACCAAACTACCACTATAGGTACTTTGATCCACAGTCCCATTATACTTCCTCACAACATTCAATTTCACCAAGCATTTCATTTCCTGCCCACGTTGCCCAAAATGTTAATGTTGTCTTCCCCCCAGACGTGTCATTTATTTGCGAGACAATGTAGAGAAAGTGTGAGGGGTTTTTCCCTGTAGGATGCCCCCTCGTTGAATGGTGTCATGGTGAGGTGACCGTGAAAAATAGGTCGCTGGCGTTGCATTTTCACTGGATGGATCGTAAGAGGATGGTAGTAGTAGTGGTGCTTAGGGTCGGAGAGGAAGTGCTTGTGTTTTTTTCTCTGTATAATAATAAATCACCCGTATTCAAATTTCATCCTTCATATACTGGGAGAAGAGCATTAATATTTTTATCCTCACCCCCCAACATTCTTTGACCTATAACCCCTGGAGAAGGATTAATTTGAAGCCGTTAATAAAATATGGGACTCTAAAAAATAATGTGGTTTTTAATGTTTTCCAGGATCTCCTTCTTTCTCAAACATCACAAAGAAAACCCAAGAGCAAGAACAATTATTTTCAGCCATGACGTAAGTAAACACAATCTTTGGCGATTATTTTTTACGAAATATGAAATGAATTTTTCCATTCGTCTTTTTGAATGGCAAAAAAATGAAAAGAAATGAGGAAATAGCAATGGTTTCAAGGGCTGTTGAGCGAAAGTTAAGAAATGTTCTTGGGCACCTCTTATCCACATTTTTTCCCCCCTATCCCGCTAGACTCTTTCAACCTTTCCCCCTCTTTAGAAAATCCATTAGAAGGGTCATTAGGTTTGGACCACAGAAAGAAGGGTTAGGTTGAAAGCTCACAACCTTATACCCCTCCCCTCACCTACCATCCAACATCACTGTAACGTAAAAGGAAATGCGGTTGAGGGGTGTGGGTTCTTATTTTCCGGCCTCTAAATATACGCTGTGTCGAGTTAATTGATTAAAGGGCGAAAGGGAAAATGATTATTTTTTTTACTCTCTTTCTTTCGTGGTTCATTAACGGTTTTATTATTATCATCAGGTGTAATGTTTGCGTCGTAATAAACGAAGATTAATGGTGAGATTGATACACTTAATTTGATAATTAAAAAAGTGAAATGCAGGGGTGAGAGGGAAGGACATTGGATCATTCGAGAAATGAGACATTGAAAATTCTCACCTGGGAACTATAAACCATCATCGATTAATAATTTAGTGTTTGGCTATTGAGCCCATTCTCGGGATTCTGCTGAAAAATAATATTTTGGAGTGAAAGTCCCTGGGACAAGACTTAAACAGGCCTGGGCTTTCTTTGTATTCGAACCTTTGCCGAGGGTGATAAAGCTTCATGTGGTTTGGAGCTTTGCAGTGGTTGCGCCTCATATGTGGGTCTGAGCTTTGCTGTGGTTTTGGAGCCCTATACTGCCATTGGAGCTGTTGGGTGGTTGGGCGCCCATGACTTTTTTTGGTTTATTCCGTTTGTTCTATTTTCGCGTTGCCAAACCAATGAACTCGGTTCATTTTATTCTTAGTGAAGACACTTAGGCCCGTATTCAGAAACCACACTTAACGCAACCTTAACCTTAACAGACCCTCAGGGAAGCATTTCGTATTCAGAGACCACCCTTATCCATGTCTCTTGAGGGATCCCCTAAGGGGACCCTTAAAGGAAAAAAAACTGTTATTCAGAAAGCAACCTTAACCTGCGTGCCCCCTTAAAAAGACGCTATTTCATGGTTATCCGTTAAGGGTGCTCCCGACCACCCTTAAGGCTCCCTTAAGACTTATCATTGTACAACGCCGGCTTTAAAATGTCTGATTTGCAAGAGTTTCTGGACTTCGTACAAATAACGGAATCATCAACTGTTCCAAGGGCCTACATAAGGGGAGCAGAGGACCGGCCCTTTTATGATCTGAGTGACGAGATGTTTCGAAAAAGATACCGCTTCGAGAAAAACACGGTTCGAAACATCGTAGAATTGGTTCGTGGCGGCTCTTCCGACCGGCGGGGGCTTCCATTTTCACCCTTGGCCAAAATTCTTGTGTCACTGAGATTTTATGCTACTGGGAGTTTTCAGGTACGGACAAACGAAGTGGAAACGTGTCATCATTGTCCCCTTTCTTCAACTTTCGGCGGTGGCTGGAGAGTTTAGGGACTTTCCGAGTATTTCGTGTGAATTCATGTAACTCCGTTCACATAGATAATTTATTATCTGTAGCGTTCGATGAATTTAGCTGAAATATGCATGAAAAATCTCGGAGAGCACTACTCTCTAGTTATCACCTTTCTTTTTGTTGTTCAACGGTTGTCTGGGGGTGAAGCCAGTCCGCAGAAAAAATTAATCATAAGGGATTGGTTGAGTACTTCCTTCACTTTAATCACCTGTGTATATGGGCTTCTTTTTATTTTCTACAATATTCACATATTTTAAAATTGTCTCCTACAAGAACGCCTTCTCCGCGGCAGAAAAATTCATCCATTTCTTTCCCGAATCCATTATCTTGAAGGGCTGAAGGCTTTATACAGAATGTTCATTCGTGCCGAAGTGGAGTAATTTCAAACTCGGAGAATGACAACAGACACCGCGAGCCCACCAAACTGACATTTTTTGCCACCGTTGCATTCCTCCCCCTCCCCTACACATTACATTTTCAAAACTCACGGCTAACCTCTGTTCCGGCGCGCGTAAAAATTATGGAGGGAAATGAATCAAAATAAAACATCAATCAAATAAAACAGCTGTAAGTAGCTACAAAAACTGTACAGTCACCTCGAAAAACACAACGTTTATCTCATATCAGCTTAGGGGACCCTTAAGCTTAAGGGTCCCCTTAGGGGGCTCTCTGAATACAATTTCTTAAGGGGTCGCTTAAGTGCACTTAAGAAAGGATCCCCTCAGGGTTGCGTTAAGTGTGGTTTCTGAATACGGGCCTTAAACATTACGCAGTACCACGCGGCACGTTTACACGTAGCTCCCGCGTACAATCCACATGAGTACCACGTGACACCTCTTTGCTCGTTGAGTGAAGGTATACATGGTATCGCCGAGCCAGCCATAACAATGCATAGAAGACACACCGCGCGATGAATGAATGAATGCTTGCAATTTTATTGAGCACCGAGGAAAAGTCGCTAAAGTACGCCATAACGCGCAGTTAAAATTGAGAAAACGCTAATCCGCGGTTTGTGGAGTCATCTGAGTGGCTAGTTGTGGAGGGAAATTGCTAATTCGCGGCTTGAATTGTGAAAAGCGCAAATGTCCTGTTCTAGTGTCAAGTTCACGGTTAAAATTAAGAAAAACCACCAATAAACAGCTAAAATTATGAAAATCACTAAATCGATAAAAATGAGAAAAAACGCTGATTCGCAGCTAAAATTGATTTTTTTTTTTTTTTTTTTTTTTCAATTTTACCGAAATTCGCAGTTAAAGTTGAGGAAAATAGCCAAAAAATCGAATCATTGCGAGCTAAATCTCTAGAAAATTGTAAGTTTTGGGATCTAAAATATCCTGTAAGCTGCAATGCTATGGTATTTTGAATTGCAAGTTTCGGGGACTTTGGTTTAGAGGCTGTGTACCCAGCCACGACAGCATCCAAAACCTGACAAATTCAGTCATGAAAGTACAGCACTTTGAGCTAAAAACCTGTGAAATGGCCAGTTTTTGGGTCCAATTATCATCGGTGAAGTTGCTAGTTACCAGTATATTTTCGAAAAATTGCCAGTTTCTGGTCTTTATTTCCGCGAAATTTCGAGTTTCGGGGATCTGTCTTGGCGACCGCGTAACCCGGGCTAGCCGGTCACGATAGTGCTCAAAGTCTTTTGACGAATAACCGCTAAATGGAAACATTTTGTAGGTAAAATATCCGCGCGATTGGAATTTTCCTGCCTGAATATTCGCGATTTTGCAAGTTTCGCGTCCTAATGTCAGGAAAAATTGCGAGTTTTAGGGCCTTTTGGGCGTGAACCCTGCATGGCCATACCGGTCCCGACTGTGCCATTAACTTTGAGTTTGAACCTGAAATTATTAGAGACCCATATTTGTAAGTTTCCATATTCTAGCCCGAATTAGAGCGCAATTTTAATTATCCTCTCGCAATAATGTAGGTAAACGTGAAATTTACACGTTAATTTACAGTGAAATTGCAAGTTGAGGGTCTTAAGCAGTGCAAAATTGCAAGTTTTGGGGCCATTTTGTAGCGGCGGATCTGGGTGGCGATGGTAGAAATTAGAAGTTCCATGCCCGGATATCCGACGCAATGCGACTTTCGGGTTTTAATTTCTAGGCTTAATTTATACGAAACAGAGAGTTTGGGTATTAATTTCCGCAAAATCACAAGATTTGATCCTTAAAGTCCACGAAATTGCAGTTTCCGGGCCAGTTTTTTAAGCGGTCACTATTCCTCGGGATCCAACCGACCCCGAGAAGTCCCAAAGATTGATGGAAAACCGCAAAATTACATCATTTAGAGCATCACGCATCAAAGGGCGAATCGGAGACCTATTAAAGGGGGGGGGGATCGAAAACCGTCTCATAGAATAACTCCCTCCCTCTCTTAACCCCCTCACAATACGAGTTATCAGCGATTTGACAAACCCTAAACTAGCCTACTAGGGTTAATCCCATTTTTACACAAATTCTTGGATCGGATGTAAACTTCTTCCTCTCCAAAGTGCAGCATTTTGACCTTATAATATAGCCCACAAAATGTGTACATTTAGAGCCAAGGGCGGATCTGGGACCTCTCTCAGGGGGAGTAATCGAAACTTCTCCCCATCCCATGTAGAACTGTGTAGAACGGTGTACCGTGGGAGGAAAAAGGGTTTGGATCCCCCCCCCCACCTTCTATCATTAGACCGAGACTTTCGAGACGAGAACGAGACCGACTTCTTAAGTACACGACCGAGACCAATACCGAGATCATCTTGCTAATGACCGAGACCGAGATGCATAAGTCTCGGTCTCGTTCTCGTGCATAACTATTTCCAGAGCACCTCTCTGAGTACAATATATTTTTTGTATTCGTATGTGTTTATATATTTTATCGGTGTAATCGATCGCTCGGTTTGCCATCAAGAGACCCTCCAGCACTTTCTCAAATCTTAAGATTTTCCCCTCTAAAGTATAGCCTCTCTCCTATCAAGCTTTTCTCTCCATTCCCCCCCCCCCACGATTTTTCATTGTTATTCAAGGTCTTCTCCTTCACCCCTCTTCCCCATCACTATTATTGAACTTTTCTCTTACCACCTAGGGGGCATCCCCTTAAAAGAAGCAAAAAAACACTTCAACTCCCCCACCTATCTTCATCCTACTTTATTCTCTCAAGTGGTTTTTCTGTTCGACTACTTATTCCACTTGAATGAATTTCTCGCGCTTTGAAATTGTCGACACTCATACAATTCTTCAACAGTCTTCAAGATTTTTGTTGTTCTATTTTAATCGAAATCTGAACTCAAGGGTAGCGAGGCTGGGATAATTATCAAGTTTTCAATAGTAATCACGAGTGGACGAGACACGAAAGAAAATTGTCAGAAACGAGATTTGTGAAAGAACAGTTATGAGAAAAGAACAATGCACTTGACGCGTTTTAATAAAAAAAAATACAAATTGAATGAAGAGAAAAAGAGCGACATTGCACCTGAAAGGTGAAATAGAAATGGGGAAGCCACTTCACGTGAAATGACAGCCATTTTCTGGACAGGAGAGGGAACAATGAAGAAAAAAAATAAATAAATAGTAGTTTCAGAGGTTTTGACAGTTCGGCTTTCTATTTGAAATTAAATTTTTATCTCTCCATTTCACACACCTCTTCGGTAGATTCTTACTCGACCCTTATTTTTGTAATGAAGGATCAGAGACAAAAAGTCCTTAACGAGTTTTAATCACTTCTTGTCTCGAGTGAAAACAATCGGTTAAATAAAATAAACTGCGAGGATTATCTCGGATAAACGCTTGATTGCTTGACGAGTCAATTGAAAAACTTTGTAAAGAATAGTGTTGGTCGACGGGGGGGGGGATTCATCCGAGACATTCTCCAATTAATTTAATGGGAGGACTTGATGTGAAATTACTGGAACTAACGATGGAATAATTAAATACACCCGCGAACAAATTCGCCGATTCATTTTCCCTTTGAAATAAATGAAATGAATTACAGTCCCGGATAAATGTAGAGCAGGATCACAAGTCGTTGCTCCACTCCCCCACCCTTTAAACACTGAACTTAATCCCGCTGATGACATTCCCCTGTATTCGGAAAACAATGGATTGCTGATTCAATGAACGAATCAAATGAGGACGAAGGTTTGGTTAGAGGGTAGAGGAGCAATTAAGGCCGGGTAGAAAGGTGATACACTGTATTATTTCCTGGATACTGTGCCAAACCACACTCCAAAGTGAACCAATTTATCATCATTATTGTCACAGAGGAATATTCAACCCACTTTTGTCTAGTTAGCTTAATAGTTTCTTCCCAGGGGTTTTTCAGTTCAATTAAGAAAGAAAAAAACATCTGTCGAGTTCACAATTTAGAAAATTGAAGTTATTGTAGGAGAAAGAATTAGAAATGCCCAGTAAAATTCCGGAAGAAAACCAAGAACGTCTCAAAACATCGGATTTCTATCGGACGTGCTCCCTTCCAGGAAGATTCGAGTATCCCGGTGAGTTTGCGCCCCCACTCGCTACCCATTTCCTGCACCTCTGCTTCGTTTCCTAAAACGCTGAAATTACAGAGACGTTTCAAAATTATGGCTGTCAACTGCCGGCGCAACAACACCCCATGTACCGAACGACCAATGTCGTCTACGGCTATCTGCCGCCTAATATTCATACCGTGTCGTCGTGTTATTACCCGAGACGATGTAAATTCACTAAATCTAGGGGGCGAGGCGATTTTAGAGTGTGTTCGTTGAACATTTAGGAAAAAAAACAAACAGTAAAAAGTAACCCTCAATTTTATTCAGATTCCTATAGTCGTATAAAGAAAATGGGAAAACCCCGTGAGACGTTATAGGGAAGAGCTTCAAGATTAGAGGGTTTGCGGTATACAAATGCAGATGCGGGCTCAACACGTTCAACCTAACACTTTCAACAACCAACACCATTCGACTTGATTCTATAGAAAACATTTTGGAAAAGAGATAGAATGAGAGGGATGAAGAATGGAAGGTCGATGGGTGGGGGTGGGGGCTCCGTTCAACAAATCTTCTCGACTCGACTCGAAAGATTTCGTGGGAAACTCGCACACACTCACACTCGTATCTCTCCCTCCCCCCTCACATTCTATCAGATTTATTCCCACTGCTCGTTGACCTTATTTTCTTTCGCCAGTTCCCTTTTGTACCATCATTCAACCACCATTCCCCCCTCCCCATCACCATTTCTTTTTTCAGCCTTTTGCGGTTTCGTGAACTCGGAAGAAATTACTTGTATATGGTGGAAGAGGAGGTCTTTTGTTGTAAATGAGTAAAATACCTAGAAAAGTTTATAATGGATGAGGGAGCGAATTAGAATTAGAAATTCATTATGGAAGAAGGGGGGTAAAAAAAAGAAGGGTAAGTCGCATTATAGCAGTGTATACTGCAGTAACCCAGTTTGAAATCTCCTGGAAACCTCCCCCCCCCCCTATATGGCTTCTCTAAGCTTAAAATAGAGGTCTTCATCAGGCGTATGCGTGGCTCGAACTAATTAATCAGATTAGGAAGCTTTTCTGTTAAAGCTGTGCGCTCAGACTAAAACGTTTTCTCTCGCCTGGGCTCTCTACTCCCTGTACTTCACCACCTTTATCCGCTCAGAGCTATGCTAGCTCTACTCGGTATGAAATCGGTGAAGGGAAAGAGCCGAGGGATGATGCGCTTACGTTGAACGTCAATGAATGCAGGGAAGAGAGGGAATTTGAATGTCATCGTGAAATCCGTGCGAAGAGCACAATGGAAATAAGGTTAAAACAAAGCGAAAGAAACTTTTATTTTATTTTATTTTTTTTTTTTCAGTTTCAGAGGTCTTTCAACATACATTTGATTATACACTGCTATAATGCGACTTACCCTTCTTTTTTTACCCCCCTTCTTCTATAATGAATTTCTAATTCTAATTCGCTTCCTCGTCCATTATAAACTTTTCTAGGTATTTTACTCATTTACAACAAAAGACCACCTATGTTGTCCGTTCGGATTCAATTTTATTTCTGAGACAGCATAATTCCTGTGCCCTGTGGGAGAAATAAATAAAAACTTATATAAATGGACATTTTGTGGGCAGGCAAACACTTGGGCCCAGTACATAGCTGCGAGCTCTTTCCGACTTCCGATTAGCGAACTCGACATTAGTAAGGGCACCTGTGAATACTGAGATGAATTAATTAAGTGAAGGATCAGGTGAGTCCAGGCGGCCGCTTTAGTGTCTCTGGTGATGCTCAGAAGCGTACGCGTACCGGTGTAGGGGGTGAGGTGGGCGGACCATCCGTGCCACCGTCCACAAGGGTCCCAAAAAAACTTAAGTTAAAATTGGGATTTTATGGTTCTAACACGTTCATGAAAAGTAAACTTGGTATCCAGTTAGACGGTGATTTAGATCCTTTTGACGATTGTATTTGTATTCCACAGGAGAATACAACGCTGCAGTTTCTCAGCAGTTTTTGGAGCTGAATTCGATTCAGCTCGCAATTCGGATTCAACTTGTGTCATTTTGGGAATAATCCGTGCCGCGTGATAAGCCCAGATGCATCACAACCGAAAGACCAAATGGGATCAGTGCCGAGTGCTAACTTATGAGTGTGCCAAGGGGAGTTGCCAGAAACTCTGCCATGATGGCGGTGACCCCTTAATGATGCAACCCCTTAAATGGCTTGACTGAACGCGTCGTTTCGATGCTCAGAACGCCAGGGTCAAGGAACTCCACGAGATACGCTGTTTCGTCCAATTTTGAATGATGGCCAATTTTTCCTAAACCATGGAGGGTTTTCTAACTTTTTGGACGGATTTCCTCAGGTATCGGGCATCTATTAGGAAGCGTCGTGAGTGATAAAAATGGTACGTTTTAAGTGCTGTTAGTTAGCCAAACTCCTGAGTAGTTGAACTCCAAATCAGAACAGAGCTCTAAACCACAGCAAAACTCCAAACCACTGCCAAGCTCTAAACCACAGAAAATATACTAACTACAAAGAAGGCCCAGCGTGGGAAAGTTTCAACCACAAAAAACTGTAACCACATTAAGCCTCAACCACAACGAAGCTCCAAACCACAACAAAGCTCTAAACCACAGCAAAGCTCCACACCACAGCGAAGTCCCAAATCACAGCAAAATCCTAAACCATGGTAAATATTCCAATTACAAATAAGGTCCAAGCGTAACACAAATCTTCAACCACAAGGAACTGCAACCACATTAAGCCCAACACAAAAAGCTCTAAGCCACAGTGAAGCTTCAACCACAGTAAAGTTTCAAAACTCAGCAAAGCTCCAAACGACCGCAAAGCAACAGCCGACAGCAAAGCAACACATCTTAATACAGTTTCAATCACAGCAAAGCTCAAAACCACAGTACAAATTCAATCAAAATGGGGGCCCAGTCACAGCAAAAAGCTTTAAACCGCAGCATATCCCCAAACCACCCGCGGGTCATGCCTGTAGGACAGGGAGGACCCCGGACTCAAAACAGGAGTCTGCATTGGCACTGGAAGGGGATTTTAATCAAGTAAGTATCGTTTGGAACCATAATGGAAGCCTTAGAACTCTTTAGGGTAGAGCCAGTGTTGATAAACTGGATAGGACAAGCATTGAGGCACAAATATGGGGTTCAGCGGAATTGGGTGGTGAGTGAGTAAAGAGGAGAGCCAGCAGGGGAATTCCCCAATGCTCAAGCTTCTCTCCGCTCCTCTGGATAATGGTAGGAGGTGGACTAATTAGATCACTGGAAAGCGAATGAATTAACACCCAGTTCTTTGCCGATGATGGGGTGATAGTTGATATAGTCATTAAGGGGAAAGACCTATCGACGCTTGGCGATTTTGTTGGTGAATGGATGTGTGAATCTAAGAGCTTGAGGATAAACCCGGTAAAGATTCTCAGTTTCTGAAGGCCGGCTAAAATTGAAAAAACAAACAAACAAACAAACGCTAGCAGGCGGATAAAGTTTAGAAAACACCGATTCCCGGAGGCAACTGTGTGGCTGAAATTGAGAAAATGCTATAAATTAAGGCTCTCACAATTATATTACATGTTTATTTTATTATATTTTTATCACGTGTTCATTTTATTGTATATTATACATGCTTGTATGTATTATGTTTTCCAAAACATACACGAATTTTAAATTTCAATTAACCATAATGACGTGCAGATATAATGCTCTTTAATAACCTTCTGGCTATATGGCTTTCGGGCTAATGCCAAAAAAAGGGACGAATCAGTGAGTCAGACAGTGAGATTTTCGCCACAGACCCAGATAGGTGTAGGCTTGCCACTCGTGGGGGCCCCAACATCCCAGTGAAATTTGATTTTGAAGGAGTGAAATTAGGTTTTGGAGAAGCAAAATTCAGCAAAAGTGAAGTTTGTAAGTGCCAAAATGACGTAACTCGATTTTTAATGAGCGAAATAAGTACCGCATTAGTTTTTCGAATTAGGTTGAAAGTGCGAAATAGCAAAACTCATTAAATTGGGTATTATGAGTCATCCTGTCGATGTAGTGGAGCTCTTCGTTGATAAATAAGCAAAGAAAGGACGTAGTCACTCCACGATTTCAATTTATTTCACTCCAGACCGGTTTCAACCGTACAAGGTCATCTTCAGTGGTCTCCAGAGTCAGCGTGGCTGGGAAAAATTCTCTTAGTCAAAATTAATGTAAAAGTGATTCCTCATCACTTTTCTGAACGAGAACTGCATTAGTTGATAGGGGGTCAGAAAAGCAACAATTCTCGAATAAATTGGAATTTTGGTAGAACCGTAATCACAAAATTTGTTTTTCGAGCGAGTCAAATTAGTTTTTTGAATGAACCAAACAAAAACGTAGGAAACTGATTTTAGAAAAATATATTGCTACTTTTGGGGTTGAAAGAGCGAAACTCCACAAAATTCAGGTTTGAAGAAGGCAAATCCGTAAATTATTGGTTTTGAACAGCGAAAATCCACGAAACTGGAGTCACATAAGTAAAAATGACCCAATTTTCGTTTTCAATAAGCTGAATTCGTGAATTTCGTTCTACGAACTGGCACATTAGCTCTTTGAAGTAAGCAAACTTGCGAAAATGATTTCAGAAAGAGCCAAAGCCGTGAAATTCGTTTTCCAAATAGTGAAGATACCCGAAATTGAAGTTTGAAGTAGCAAAAATCTGTGAAGTTGGGTTTTAGTGTGACCAAATCCACGACAATGTGTTACGGAAGAGCGAAAATCCACAGCTAGTATGGGACTTGAAAGAAGCGAAATCACAAAATTCGGGTTTGAACGAGCCAAATATTAGTTCTTTTCTTCTAACCATCATACTTTCGAAATTTATTTTTGCTTTTGGATGAATGGTGGGGATGTGACAGGATAGAACGAACGGTTTGGCGGAGAGATTACGACAAAGCGAATTGGGGAGCTTTCGCGGCGTTTTCGGTGGAGTTTTTTCCGGTGTTTCGAGTCTCCAGTGGTTTCTGGGTTCAACTTAGGATAGCGCAGATGCGTCGGTGGTCGTGTTTGATAAGTGATGGATGGAGGGATTATCACTGTATCCTGAAGCCGGTCGGACGAGCGGCGGGCGAAAAAAGAGCTATTGTGATGGGAGCGGGAGCGTGGCTCTTATGGATTGTGGAGGGATGCGGCGGAGATCGAGGAATTCCAAAGGCTTCGTCAGAAATTCAAGGCAGAAGTTCTCGGGCGAACAACCGTCCGGTGGATTTCCGCCTTGCCAACATTTGAACACTCGGCGAGCTCCTAGCTATTCACACGATGCCGTGGATCGGATTACGATTATGATAATAACGTATAGAAGAGCAAGACCAACAGTGCTATTAGAGTGAGCTATAAGAAAACAATGGGACTGATTATTATTATATTTCTCCCTTCTAGGAAAGTCTTCTAAGTTGGAAGGGCTTTCATCATTTCATCAACAAGTTTCTCTTCGAAAGGGAAGAAAATGAACCAAGAAGCTGGTTGAAGAGCAAATTGAAGGGGAGGCAGTATAGGAGCCGACTGTGGCTGACCACCTTGTAGTTGTTGTTTATAAGAGTGAGAGAGACAAAAGCCTTAAGCCCTTACATTTGCCTCTAAAGTTCCTGTCTATTTTGGATGTTTGGTGGGGGGGGGGGGTCTGAATGCGATAGCCGAAAGGGTCTCATTTCAAGTTCAACCCGAGTAATTATATAGCGAAAACCACGGTAAAGCTCATGTGGTTGCAAGCACTGTTGTAGAAAAATGATACTTAACTAGAAGAGACGATCCTTTTGAAGCATCCAAGAAAATAATTTAGGCAAAATGATTCGTTACTATGTTTCTCTCGAATCCTAACACATAAATCCTTGCAAATACGATTCTCCTTCCTTCACGTTGGTTTCCCAGTCTTTCCCTCTGCTCACCCCTACGCTTTCAAAATTCATCACTCAGCCCCTTTACCCCGCCAGTTCACCATCATTCAAATCAATTTATTCCAATCATTTTCCATCGGTTTCGTGCTATCCCTTATTTAGACTTATATGCTTTCACAATACAGAACAATAAATCCTAAAGTTTTCTACTACGGGTGTTTGGAGGGCAATATGGGGTAGGGGGAATTTCTTTCATTCAGCTGCCTATAAGAACCCTCCACACTCATTCCTAACCAACCCAGCCCTGTCACTAATCCTTCAGCATTGCTGTTCTTCGAGGAACAAAACGGGGATAGATTGTAATAGAGAGAGGAGAGAGGACTCAAATAAATATTTAGAAGCATCCTATTTATTCTCGCGTTGAAGGAGGGGTGAAATAGATTTGTTTCGTAGCATGGAAACTCCATTGGAAAAGCTCTTTCAGGTGTTCTAAAATTCAAAAGCGTGCATGTGGATCAATTTCCAAAAGAAGCCGTTTTCCGGGGAGTTTTTTGTCGATGAAAATACACCCAAGGGCTCAGTGAATTCTCCATGACGAGTGACATTCAACGTACAACATAATAACTGATAAAGAAACTGCCAAGGTCTTAGTGTAATCCACGCTCATTGCCCGCATCCTGCACGAAGGATGTGGTTCGGCAATGAATTATTAATCATGTTCGTTGAGCTAAATTGTTCTCAGAGTTGATTACTACCCCCATTTGGCCCCTTCCCCTTATCCCACCAATAACCTACCAACAGCTCACTTCGTCTATATCCAACGGTCTCACCTGAGAAATAATTAATGTTATAGAAGGCTGTATACAATAAGCTCAAAGGAGGATTTATCAAGCGCGGAATTCACTTTATTTGGGCAAAATTCACCCGCAGTGCCTTTCTCCCTGTTTGACGAGGACATTTTCCTTAATTGATTTATTAACTCTGTTAAACCCTTTCCATCCACTATCGTTACAACAAATCGAGCGAAATTTACTTTTGTTTGTTTGATAATGAGCAAACGTTTACGTGTGTGAGAGAGAGAATTGATTGTTGTTGACATAGAATCGTCACGCTCAACATTCGAATTTAGGATGAATTTTCATTAAAAACATAAAATGTCTGTTGTTGTTGTTGCGATAATTAGGCTCGTCGCGTTCTCCTGTTTTGAATTAGAACGTTATTATACGAGCTGCTCTACCCCAGCACTGCCAGAAAATGTTATAATGAAAAGCATGATACTGAGGGAAAAATAATAAAACGTCGTTCACAGCACGTGTGCACACTAACTCCTCCGCTTCCATTATAACGAAGCAACCTTACCGACCAACGCATTATTGTAGGATTTTCACGAAGTTTCCGCAGAGAAATGAGCCCCTGGAGGAGGTGAATAAGGGCCGGGAAACAAGGTCGGCGAGGGTTGAGGTTTGAATTTTTATCCCCATGCATTTTTGTTGGCCTTCCCAACACGATCATAATGGCGGATAAGGGGCGCTTTTTTTTGTCGGAAACGAGCCGACAGGGGAGCGCATAGTACGTGTGTAACATTTGCGCGAATTTTTGCTTCGACGGAAACTGTGTTTTGATGAAGAGTGGGTCGTATGTGTTGAGGGAAATGGAGATACAAGCGACATTTTTGTGCGGTCGTTCTGTAATGGTGTGCGGTGCGCCTTTTACGGCCAGTCCCCGTGGAGACAAAAAAAAAGAAAGTTGGTGGTGGTGGGTAGAAAGGAAAACGTGCTCCATCTCGGAGGCGTGTTTTATAACGTTCGTCAGACTTTAAAATCCTCAATTGGAAGGGAAGTGGTATAGGCGCTAAGAAAAGGCACTTTGGAGTAGGCTCTTTAATAATGCTTTTTGTTTTACAAGGACTCAAATAATACGTGCATGGACTCAAATATTACAATACGCTAGAGAAGAGGAGTTATTGTGTGACCATGAGCGGCACTGACCAATACAAAGTGACGAATAAAACGATAATGCAAATAACACCGAAAAAATGATTGTAGTAAAAATAAGGCCCGCATTCATAGTCGTCACTCAGGTATTCGCTTATTTCGTCTCATAATAGATGATTAACAGATCTGTCCACTTAGGGACGGACTCTCGCCGCCCTTGAATTCAGTGGAATGAGCTCCCCCTTTGCCCCTTCTCCTAAAAATAACGCACCGGGAACAATTATGGAACAAATGATCACTGTGTAGCGTCTATACGTAACCATAGTGCACGTATAGTAGCAGATATTACGCAACGAGTGAGGGAAGTAGAATTTTGCACGCGAGTTTTGAAAAAAAACGAGCGAGTCAATTCTACTCCCTCACGAGCTGTGTACACTATTTTTGGCTTGGCTAGCTATATCCAGCTTTTGACATAAGCCTAATAAAAACAGAGTCAATTTTCATTCGTTTGCCGTTCGTTGACGTTCGGTCAACGTGCATAATTATAAAGCGGGAGCCTAGTTGCGTCAGGTTGCCTAGTTACGTCCCACCACCGTCTTCCCCTGTTCAGTGAGGTAAAATTTTACGCCACTACTTTTTAGTGAGGTATAGTAGATTACATTACAAGATTAGTAAGTGGTGCATTACCCGCGAGTATTTTGTTTGGCGGACGAGGCTTGCCGAGACCGCTAATTAAAAACGAGCGGCTAATACCACTTAATAGTCGAGTGATGTACGTTATTTTTCGCGCAACCTTTATTCTTTATTCCTTTATTCTTATCCTTCTTATCCTTATTCATATCCTTTATTCTTTTGCCAAAAAAATCCATGTCTTAAGATATTTCTATAATCACGGATGAGGTGATAACATTTCAACAAAGGTTGCACATGGTTATAGAAAACTGACCTGTAAAAAACTTTTCATGTCAGTTTTAAACCTTTACTGTACAGTTTTCAAAAACTGAAGCTATAAAGTACCATGTTATGAAAAAATCAACTTACTGGAGTTATTAAGTTACGAAGCAGGTAGCACGAAAAAGTTTTTACATCACTGGTGTGTACCTCTCGACTTCCTGCAGTTGTTTTTTGACTGTAAACTCGAACTTTATACGCTGGACACACGACAAAGTTTTTTTTGTTGAGTTTTTTAAATATTTTTGGTTGGAGTGAACAAATCGAACCATCGAAAGGAAGCAACACGCTCGAGAGTCCATCACTAAGTGGACAGACTGTAATTAAAACGACCGATTTGAAGTCGCAAGCAAATACTCAGCCTGAGTAACGACTATGAATACGGCCCTAAATCTGCCAAAGCACCATAATAATTATTTCTTTAACTCAAAGAGTTTCATTATAAGTTTTCAACAATTTATTCACCATAAAAACAACTCGGAAATAGGATGAAAAACTTGAGATAAATACCGTTATTAACCGAGCGAGTGGTAACTGTGGATGGTGTGGGTCAGAAGGGGGAAAATTCCCGTCGTTTTCATTAATTTTCAACGAAATGAAAGAAAAATAAATTCCTTTAGAAATTTTCCTCTCGCATATTTCATAAAAAGTTTAATTCGTCCTCTCCAACTCACTAATAAGTGAGCAAAATATTACTCGAATACTTTGCTATGATCCCCCTCCAACAACAACAACAATAACATAAAATAATGATAAATTACTTGTGTTAGGGCCAATTTCACCGCCGGAAGTTAGGTTGGAGTTACCTAACTCTAACATTGTTTACATAAATAGTGACGCCTTTTTTCAGTTAATTCTGAGTTAACGTAACTCAAACCTTAACTCTCGGTGGTGAAATCCACCATTAGTATCCAATGTCTTATTCCAACGCTAAAACCCAATTAAAAACCGTAAAAAAGAGAAGAAAAAAAATTGCTGCAGGTGTAATAGTTACACCCGAAAGATTTCCGTGGATACGTCACTGTTTATTTATTGCATTTTACAGCCGAGGCGAAGAGCAAGAGCATGAGGTGGGTTCAAATCCCGCCGGGGAGTCCATGTTTTCTGAAAACTCGAATCGTGTTGGGCTATGCTTTTCCATCGTCGTCCGGAAATATATCACTTTCATTTAATTTATTTAATAGGTACACTCTTTACGTTTAAATTGTGTTTAAGGTTAATTAAATAAATAGAAAAATAAAATTATAAAGATAAACATCGTTGAATGATTCCAAAATTCCGTTAAAAATTTCTGTCGTCCTTTAAACAGAATTTCTTAGCGTCGGCCATCGTTCTAAATCCATCAGATCTCATGGGAAATCCATCGAATTATTTTTAACGCTGTCATTGGGTAGGCCTGGCTTAAAAAGGAGGGATTTAACTGGTGTCTAACTGGGAAATGTCATGTAGAACAGGACTGGTATTTTGCTATTTTCCCTTCCTTGCTCATCTTCGCGACTCTCATTGAAGCGGGGTTTTCATAAATTGAACCTTATTTTCTCGATAATTAGATAATTAAACCTTGTATAGATAAGTTCTCCTATAATAAGAGCACTGAACTTTACCTTTTTCTCTTTTTGTCAACTTGAAAAGGAAATCGAATATTTTATTGATCTTTTTCCTTTTTTATGGATAGGGAGGATGGCATTAAATTACGTTCCAGTGAAAATATTACTTCCTGTCACTTTCCATAGTTTTCAACGTCTTTTTCTCCGTTCTGAGAAGATGAGGCATAATAATATGGTTATGTATTTATGCTTGTTTTTCTTTTGATATGTGTTTTGAAAAGTCTGTCTTGCCACCCCTCATATTGGTTTTATTTCGAATAATTTTCGTCGAAATCACCTTTTCTTCGTGCTCAACATTTATCCTCGTGGAACTTCATAGAAAGCTATAATGGCGTGCTAAGATAAGCGTTTTTATAGGTGAAACAGGTAGCAGTGAACACGGGGAATGGGATGGAGTTGAATGCACTTGAAACTTTGCGTGTCTTTCAGCTTGAAACACTCAACTCTGCTTAAACCAAGATGCGATGTTACCGTTCAGAGTGAGGAAGGATAGCGCGAAAAGGGCGAACAAAATAATACTTATCGCAGGGGTGTTACTCGAATGTTTTATGGGTTTTCTCCGTGATGTTATACTTGTGGTGGTTTAGTGGTCACGAGGGTGGTATACATCTTCGTTCCAAAATGTTCCTTGCACTTCCTTACCGGACCCGTTGCACAAAACGCGAATTGGAGTATAAAAACGGCATCCATTTATTTGAATAAGGTATATCTTTTATGCAAAATAAAGAGAGGGATGAAAAAGGGGACATGAATTGTTTTAGACGCATTTTCGTTGATTATAAATTCTAGTCCTCAGTAGGACGAGTTCAAGGATGTAGCTTTAAAGAAACACCATCCTTGGTTGTTTAGGTTGATGAAAACTTTATGAGGGATGCATTTTAATCATTAAAGATGATTTTAGGATGTCCCTTAAAAACGCAAAAGAGTGTTTAGTGCTATAAAATGTGCTCTGAGAAAACAAGACGGCTCTCTCTTAATGCCTCCACCTACTTCACCAACACTGGAAAGACAGTTTTTACTTAACAAGAACACTTTTAAATTGTGCTACAAGTAGATCTCCAATTTGTCCCTTCTTTCTCACTCTTCACTTGACAAAAATCCGTAGAGCATAATTACTCCTTACCATTAAAAGGGCTGTCTAATGAGAAATCCCTTTGTTTCTTTATATAGAACTTCTTAGAAATCGAAGTTATCTCGAAAATCCTTTTACAATACTGTTTCCTTCGGAGAAGCGAATTCTCAAGGGTAATCCCGTTTAAACTGGGCACTTCCGCAACTTTTTTTTTTTTAGTATAGCTCTCTCGCTCTCTCTTTCTTACTAATACTATCTCCTCTTCCCACAAACTCAACTTCTTCCAATGTGCCAAAACCCAATATCAGCAATTCCGATCTTGGGTAAAAGAAATCCACTTTCCTGTGTTCGTTAAAGTGCAGCCCTCTTGCCGCACCTCTTGACCACACACTCACCCCCTTTATACCCTTTTAATCTTATGGTCCGGCCCCTTCAAAAATATTTATGGCCGTTTTCCGCGTGAAAATCTTCCGTCTGGATTGCTACACTATTGGCAACGGCAATACCTACACACAGCCGTAGCTTGAAGAAAGCTGTAGTGATTTGGCGGGGAGTGAGAAAGAATGAGCGAGTAAAGTCTACAAACAATTTCCCATTTGCGAAGAAAACTTACGGAAGAAAAAAAAGCAATTTGTTTTGTTTCGCTCCACTTTTGTTTGCTAACAGCCCCAATCAAACTTTTCAACATTTTTTCCACGAAGAAAAGAGAGATGCTAAAAAGGTTCATTTTTCACATGAATTGGTACCTATCTGCTCATTTGTGGGGAACAGCCTAAAGGGCAGCCAATACTTTGAAGAGGGGACAAGTTATTCAGAATTGGCAAAAGAACCGGTAGCACAGTGCATGCAAATCAAGATAAAACATAACGAAATTGTTAACATTTTTTGGGGGAAACTGTTTTTTTTCTCTTCTTCTTCGCAACTCCTCGGGGATAACCGGGAAGCCAGCAGGCTGAAAGCTTCTTCAACCGTGGCCACATTTCGAGCCTCTTATCAAACTATGAGGATGACATACACTCGTAATGAATATTTTATTTCCACCCTGGGAATTACCACAATAATTCTTACCTCTCAGCCACCCCTCATCATCCACATCTTTCAGAATTATAAAAGTAAAAGATTGAGTTCAAATTGGGTCTCAAACAATTGAAGAGTTGATACAGTCCGGGAGTACCATCAAATCATTCCTCTCCAACTCAAGCTCTCTCTCGCTCTCACCCTCACTCTCACTCTCTCTTGTGCTTCACCATTTTCATCGCAATTTTCCTTTGATGAAAAGTTCAATTCCCAAAAGGACCAAAGACAGTGCGGAAACGCAACCCCCCCCCCCAACCTTCCCACATCACAACAGTATGGAAATTCTTGAATTCCCTCCCGTGCCACAATAAAATGTTTCAACGGTGACTTCCCTAGCGTGCTCTTTTAACTTTATTATTCCGGTAAGTAATGAAATTCAAGTTTCGCGTTTAATTTTCCCTCGTCTCGTCATGCTTCCGCTCTCCGTTGACGAATTTCAATTTTATTAAACGCACGCCTTTTAAATTCAGCAATTCTGCTTTTTTAAACTTTGAACAAATAAAAAAACAAGAAACTACTTCCAAAATCGTTTACCGCTATGTCTTTAAACAACTTTCTCACTCTCCAACTCGTCGTCACCCTACTCCCGTGATTTTTTTGTTCCTCCCCCCCCCCCGGAACACCTTACCTGGCAACCATCCAGGGCGTTTAATTAAAGACCAGCAGAACACTAATTGAAAGACCTTCCTCCGTTTCCCCTCTCATTTAGGCTTTTATATGTCTCCTTCGGTTGTTGAAAGACCTGCAGGGATGGATAAAAACACAGGTCTTTCATATTAAAGACTCATCGGCTTTTATTCAACTCACGACCCTTTATTGAATTAGAGAGCGAGCCCTAGTTTGGGTTCGGACGATTGATATGTCTGTTGGTGTTGGAGGTTTACGTGTGGTGATGGTGGGAGGGTGGGGCAGATTGAGTGATCCAATCTACTACAGTCGAGATAAAGTTAAAAGGTTTCAGCATTATAATTTATAGGTGTACCTACCGTTAAAATAATAAAATGGAAGTAAATAACATGCTATTGCAGATCAATTTATGTTAATTCAATATAAAATACCTTTTGTAATCATTAATCACTCTTCTCGCCTTGCGGCATTATACATAACGTTAACCTCCTGTGGATGGGGAGTTAAACGCACGCTTCCGTATCATCTGTGCCGTAGGTAGCGTAGCGACGTAAAGGAGCGGGCAGACGAATTTGTTAGCCATATAAGACCTACAGAACGCACAGGCAGACCGACATAAAAGGTCACATCCTCATAACACCTTCGAATTCATGATACTATTGTCTATAGGGACTCAACAGTTCCCAGCGGCTGCCAGAAAGGACGTATATATTCGTTTTCCTAATATCCCTCTCACTATTTTCATACATGCTAAGCCTTTGTCGCCCCAAGAGGCTCACAATACCCGACCTTCGGTCAAACATTTCAATCCCAGCACAGATCTATCCGTACCTATACCACTTGCACTTGCGAGCCGAATTCGATATTCGTTTAGAGGGTAGTCTCAGCGTACTTGCACGTCTGGTAAGCAGGCTGACCTTCCTGAATCGGTTTAGACGCAAGTTGACATCCGGACCAAAATGACTCGGAAATAAACACAACCCTAACTTCCATCTTATATGACAATGCATAACTCACCCTAAATATATGCCTAACAGACGGCCCCAAGACCTCCAAGCCACGTTGCAGCATGACCGGGGAAATCCTGTCCGGTCCAGGTGATTTGTGAAGCTTTTATGAGTCAATTAGCCATTCAAGTTTAGCATTCGTAAACAATTTTCCCGATGCGCTTTGAATTGCACTATTTGACTGGCACTCTGGCAGCTTGACACTGCGGGAATAAGAAACGAACGCAAACTGTCCAGTGTCTTCGAAGGACTTCTCGAGCAGAATGAGAGGGATGAGTGTCTGAGATGGACCTTGACATACAGTGCCAGGCCAACCTGGATAGGGCGGTGAAAGTAGCCAATGCAGTGATCCTGAGAACGTACGAGGAACGCTGCCCTATCGTGATAAAGACGGGGTAATTGACCTACCCCTATAATAGGCTCGAAAGCGCAGTCGTAAAGGAACAGCTGGTCAGGGCTCACCCCTAGTCAACCTAGTACAAATTCTACAAGATCGCTACTTCTTTTTCGTCAAAGCTCACAAAAAACCATTTGACGGGGGTTTGTCGCTGAAAAACCACTTTCAGCGTTGTTGAACCCTAAAAAACTGTAGTCGTAGGCAGGCCAGGATTCAAAATTTACTCATGGGAAGGGCTTGAGAAAGCTATTCCTATCATCAAAACGGCCAGACTAATATACTCGCGCCCCAAAATCGCAAAACTGACGATTCACGTACTATTGAAAATAGCTTAACTGGCAATTTGTGCTCTACAAATAGCCAAACTCGCTCCGCACGTGCCCTAAAAATGGCTTTACCAAGGATTCATGCGGCCCTGAAAATTCCTAGAACATCATGATTCCCACCCCGAAGATGGCTAAATCGACCTTTCCCGTGCCAAAAATGAACAAATAACTGACAATTTGCACCTTGGCTTGACGGACTATTTGCGGCCTAAAAACGCCTAAACGTACTATTTTTGCCTGGACTGGTGTATTTTTTATTAGTAGTAGGCATATATTTATATTGTATTTTGAAATTAACCATTCAATCAACCAAGGATAGCTAAAACTGACCATTCGCGCCGTGACTTGAACATTAATTTATTTATTTTATTCACCATTAATACACATAATTTTCCCTAAACCACTAAACTACTCCACACTATTTGCCCTAAACCATTTGCCACTTTTGCCCTAAAAATGGCAATTTGCGCTCTGTCCAGGTGATTCCTGCACTGAAGAAGGACAAACTGAGCATTCGCACCTGGAAAATGGCTAAAGGTTCAATTTCCGCTCTAAATAAAGCACAACTGATGACTCGAGCTCTGTAAATATCACACTGACTATTCACGCTCCAGAAATGGTCATACTGACAGTTAGCATGACATGTAAAAATGACTAAACTGGCTACTCACGCCCTAAAATTGACTCTATAATGGGGAACTTGCATGAATACCCGATTTGGGGGAAAAGTATACCAGTGAATTGGCATATGCGGACAAAGATATCAACGGTAGTTGCAGCCCGATTAGTGCGTCTGGTGATTTTAAAATAAATTTCAAAGTTCTTCAGGAGGGGATGGATGGTGTGAGGGAAAAATGACGTCAAAGAGCAGTTTTGAAGCATTTGAGGAAACTCTAAAATGTTTTGTTTACAAATAACAAGAAAAATTAAACCCTAGAAAACTTGTCTTCCCCCCTCTTCACAACACCATCCATTTCATTAACTGCCCTTTGACGTAATCAAACCCGCACTCAAAATGTTTAAAAATTCGCCTTAAAAAAACCCTTGATTGATTTCAATGTTTAATGTAGGCAATTGTCTTGTTGAAGAGCCCTCTTCAAGAAACACCAGTGATTGAAAAATATGCAAGTTCCTCATTATGTGGCCTATAGTTGAAAACTAACGATACGCGCTTTGAAGATACCTAAACAGATGATTCCTGGTAAGAATAGGTAAAACCGACCATTTTCGCATCAAAATGGTCAGTTTCCTTCAGGCCTTTAAAATTGGTAAATTGACGATTCATGCCATGAAAATAGCTGAACTGGGTATTCACGTCCTAAAAATAGCATATATTGACAATTCACGCTGTAAAAATGGTCTAACTGATCATTTGCGTCATTTACAGAGGCTACAGATGATAATGACGATTCGCGCCTTCATAATGGCTAAAATGCTAACGGTTTGTGCCTCAAAAATATCCAAATTTTTCATTTTTTCACCTTTCAGGTGGTGTAACTGATGCCTTCTGCCATTGATGAAATGCCTAATCTGACTTCCTGCCTCGGAAAAAATAGCCAAAAAGGTTATTTGCGCCCTAAAAACTAAAAACCCTAAAAACTGGCTACACAGTGACTTTCAAATAGTGGTACTCTTTGGAGGAGTTCCGATCTGCGCACAACATTCCTTCCATAGCTATTTGTACGGCGACGTTTCTGACCAGACAATTTTTCTGTGTTCGTTTAAATCTCGACAGGTCAAATTCCAGTCAACATTTGCAAATTCCTATCACTTGACCGGAAAACAATTTGGCCGGTCAAGTGCCATCAACACATTTTGCGGGGTTTACCCATCCAAACATCTCCGCAATCAAAAACGCAATTCCTCATGTTTTAGGCAACTTTCGAGGTCCAAATATTTCACGGTTTTGACATTCACCAAACCCGGTTTCATGGTTTTCAACAACTCAACCACCAAATCTCATCTCTGGCGGCCTATAAAAAACAATTCACCGGTTGGGCTTTTTCTAAAACCAAATTTTACAGAAACAATTTTCGCGGGGTTGCGGCTCATTAAAAACCAAATTTTGCGCTGCTATTCCATTCAGAAGGCAATGCCGTAAAAACAAACTTGTCGGGCCTGGTTCACCCAAAAAGCCAATTTAATAGGTTTCGCTTCATCAAAAATAAAATGTCGTGCTTTTGATCCCTTTAAAAAACAATTTTTGTGGGGCATGGCTCACTTGAATATCCAATTATTGTGCTGGGTATTGACTCATTGAAAAAAACAATTTCACGTACTTATTCAACTTTTTCAAACTCCAAGTTTTGGGCGATCTATGTTTTGGTTAACTGGAAATTGATTTTTCGTTCTGCTGAAAACGGAGGGGCTTACCTTGACCTTGTGTGGGACGGTCAGCCTTGGAAGGTGAGAGTCATGCTAGGGGAGGAAGGTAGGCGGCGCCACTTCTTTCTTGCTTGTCAGGGCTTAAGTCTACCGCTGAGAGCCATTCTTATATCACTTAATTCTTATCAGGGGGACCCAACTTAGGCGTGTACGCCCATCAAAGTGCTGCCCACGGTGCCCCCCCCTCCCAATAAAGCTTTCGGTCAAAAACCACGGAGGTATTAGTTATGGCTCCAATCCAATCAGCGGACCTTGGACACACAGTTTGTAGCAGTTTGTCAGTGTGGTGTTGTTCACCTCTTTCGGCAGCTGACGGTCGTAACGAGTGAATTTTATCCGCAGGTAAACCTGTAGATTTTCTTACCGACCACGGACCTCACTGGTCCTGTCACGGCCACTTCGTGTCGTCGCGGAACCGAATTTTGCTGTACTGAGTACCTACCACCAAAGTTATGCACCGAATGGTGAAAAGCAAAAGTCGGAGCATTCATGTCGTGTGGGGGGGGGGGGTTTGTTTAATGAAAGCTCTTTTTGTGTAATGCCGTCGTTCACATTGTCAAATGTAAACCAGCGTTTTCCACTCAGTTGACATTTTCAAAATGATTGAAAGGGAAAATAGATTTTATTCTTCGATGGAAATACGAAGTAATATTTCATTCTTACCGGTTTCTTTCTAGAAAAGTTGGAAATACTTCAGTGCCTTTTTAATACCCTATTTTCGTCCCACAAGCATGCTTTTCATCCTATAAATTCAATTTACTCTGATGTTACTATAATGTACCAAGAAAGCAAAAAATTCATATTTTTTTTTAAATTTTCATTTACGTTTCAGGTGATGTACCGAGTGGCTTTGATGGTTAGTGATGGTGGATGGATGTTGGGGGCACCTTGTTAGCTGGTTCATTATAACGTCTCTCGTGAAAGCGACGCACCATTCTCAAGCTTCCAAGGAGGAAGGTAACTTTACTTTGCGTGTGAAATCGTGGGTTTTATAAGGCTTATATCGCTAGGAAATAGAGGGTTATTCAGGGTTGGGGGGGGGGGATCGTCGCAGAGAGAAATTTCACTTCTCCTCCCCATCCTTCAAACACAATTTCTCACCTTTCCACTGAGTCTCCTTTTAAACACGCTCCCTGAGCTTTTCGCGTATATAAACCTCCCCCCTTTTAACTTCTCCTTTTACAACCTAACTCGCAACCCTTTGCAACCTTGGTGAAATGGTGACATTAGACCTTTAGTATACGCTAATTGCTCACCCCGTACCGCATTCTCTATACACAGTTATTCCGTCCCCTTATTTACCCAAGCTCTCAGAAATGTTAGCTTCCCCTCCCGCGACAAAGATCCTGTTCCAAAATCACACAGAAATCAATTACAATTCTTCCAAATAAATAAGACTGGCAGCGTTGAGGGCGTAATTGTGGATACTGAAAGGGGGTAGTAATTACATTCTGTCATCCGTCGTCCCAGCTCAATTATTGCTCTCCTCCGCTGTATCTGGCGTTTAGTAGTCATTTGTGAATAATAGCACGAAATCCTTCTCATTTCAGCCCTTATATATCAAATCGACACCCTTATCATCCTTTTTGTGGTTCATTAGGTTTCTCGCTTCAAACTTGGCCTTTCTCGGGGTATCGAATCGATCAACTGAAGAGCGGGAGTGCCAGAGGGAATCCATGGATTCGAAATAATTTTGTATCGGGGTAAAACCTCCCCGGCCGTCTGACACGCCAATCACCACATTAATGAAATGAATAAAGGTAGAGAAGGAGGATAGGAAGTAACTGTTTAATGCGGTACTTCTTTTCTATTTCAAAGGGGGTGGGAGAAGGTATTTGTAGGGAATGCAAATGTTCCTATTCACCATTCACCCCCTTAAAGGAGTCGGTTCTTCCTAATCTGCATGATAATGCCATAAATATTATTCGGGGAAAACGAAAAACTTGAACACTTCTACGGCAGCACAAAGCGAGGGGAAAGAGAGATGAACAGTTCGTTTCAAGACGCAAGATGTTGCAATCGAATTAGCAAAACCTAAGTTGAAGGTTCAAATCTTCAGAGTGAGACTCAATTAGCCCCGTTTATACAATAAAAGTAATTGAAAAAGTAGGAAGCACGTGTTTTTCACTGAACCAATTAAAAAGTTTCAGTGTTTCATTTAGAATGCTGTATGGAGGAAGCTGTGAAAATGAAGAAGCGAGGCTTTTTTCTAACAAAAGCTCTAAAAATAGTTCACCCTTGATTAATTATTTCTTTGTATCCAATTTCACGTTTGAAAGCACAAATAAATCAATCGCTCAGTGGTGTTCTCCTGTTTATTTATTCTTCAAACACCTCTTTTGTTAACTTAAATATCGTTTACTCTATGTCCACGTCCCCAAACTCATTCGCAATCACAACAGCCTGTTTCCGACGGAAGAGAAAGGGGCAAGACTATCTCTATTCACGTCCTCCATCATCCGCACCCATCCCCTTCTACTGACTACTACAACTGTTGAACGGTCTAGAAAGTGTATCCGCCAATAGCATTTCTCCACCCTATCACTTCCAACTGACAAATGTTTAACAGAACCTCCAGGCAACCCCACCCCATTCAACCAAAGATCGCATATTCAAGTTCAATCGGAAATTCAGAATGGGAATAATGGATTTTAATCCATTATTAATAAATATTAAAATAAAAGGAGAACCTTCCTCTTTCTCGTCACCTTCAACCACTTTCTATACTCAACATTTGCGGTCTGGGAAAAAAAGGGGGGATTGTGGGTTTGTGTGTGTAAATGAGAGTGCTTCTCACCGCCTCGAAACTTGTGCCCCCCACCCCTTTCACCACCAACACCACAAACATCTGCAAAAAACCCCACTGCCCTTTCAACCCAACACATTAGTGAGATATAAAATTTAACATACGGTTTAAATGAGCTCCTGAGACCTTCTTCCATGTTTTTTTTTTGTCTGTGTCTAATGCCCCGGGAATTTTTTTTTTTTTTTTCAAGTCTCGCAAGAGAGGGAGAAAATTTTCATTTTTCACTTTTGCCCCCTGTATGTTACACTCTCGAGTTTTTGCTTCCTCGGAATGAAGAAATTTAATTAAATTTGTTGAGCATACGCTCCACAACTCACCAAGTGACCGCCCACACCATTTAACCACTCTTTCCCATCACTCTGGTGTCACGCTGCACTAATTTCATTCTCCTCTGCGAAAGCTCTGAAAATGGTTGAAGGGTTTTATTTATATATATACGATAGCATGAGTAGTGGGATTATCGGGAGGGGGGAGGGGTAATCCATGAGGTTGAAAAACGTTGTAAAATTCCCTTCGATTTAATCTTATCCGTACCCAAGCAATACTACACTTTTGTTTGTTTGTTTTTATTCATTTACAGGTGGTGTAACCTGCTATACTTGTGTGAACGTATCCGACAACCTCATGTGCAACCAGTACGCCATAGACAGGCCTTGCCCGAAAGGTAAGCTTTTCTTGTTTTATTCTATCACTCTTTCCCTTTTTTCATCCCCCCCACCACCATCACCAACTGCTCTACCACACCAACTTCATGCGCAGCGTAATTAGTTTCCGGAAGTTGTAGATGGGAAAATTATAATATGAGGACGAATGTAAATGACCCACAAATTTTTATTGACGCGTTCACATCCACAAGAGCAACCCAGACCATGACGCTTTATGGTTCCAAAATGTCCGGTAGCCTGGGGTGCGTCTAATGCACGATATTAAAGACTTAGGCCTATCTTCACCAACAAAATTGATCTCTTTTAAAGTTGATCGTGATTAGTTGCCAATAGCGACCCATATGAATTTTGATACAAGTGTTTACATTGTTAATCGTGATTAGTTGTTGATCTTGGTTTAAGAAGTTGGTGAAATCAGGCCTTATAGTTTATTCCAAAAAGTTAAGGGCTTCCGGTGTATATGGACAATGACATGATATCAATTTCATTTCATTTATTTGATTACTATAAAAGTCAGGTCGACAATGTCCGTTTCAGGTAAGCACTGCTAAGGGTTTAAACGATTTTGTATTCAAAATACTAAATTCTGATTTGTGTTAGAGCTCTTAAGCTCTGCTTAGTGTTAAACGGAACTTTATACCCATATGGTCGACCCTGGCCCAGCCTAATTCCCCATCCTTTTCGAGAAAGAAAATGCCATGCACGACATTTTAGATGAGCCTAAAAAATGGCTGAAGAAAGGAACTTATAATGCTTCCACTGCTTTTTGTTCATATTGAGGTGAATCAGGCTCTTCTCTTTCACTACTTCGATTTTTCTCGACTGGCCGGCTGGCTTCTGAAGAAACGTTGGCTTTTCTGACGACGCTTGAGCACTTTGCCACCCTGAGGCTAATTGTTTTTTACTGTTTCTTATGTGATTTTAATGTTTTAAAAAAACGAATTTTAAATGTTTGAATATCTCATAAAATAAGAATCCCTCGAATAACTTTACATTAATGTTTACAAAAAGGCCCATAGCAACCAAACTTATCCCAGCTTTATTTGAGGAATAAGTGCATTGATAAACGCACCCTTAAACGCTCACACACGAGCAAACTATGTTTAATACAAGTGTTTAAACCGACTGTTTTAAACGTTCCAACCCTGAAGTGAACAGAAATTCACAAATTTACTGATTGAACTGTCTGTTTGTGTGCGTGGGGGTATACACGGCCGGCGACGACTATTCGAGACATATCGCATAATTGAGAAAAGATGGGGTTTTGGTTGAACTCTCAAAAATCTGTGATGACAACTAGCAATGGAGTGTCTTGAATAAGAACTTAACTCTATCAGCTTGAATTTGAGAATTCATTCAGTTTTCATTTTCATCAACACCAGAAAATAGGACCCGACAGAACGATGAAAAGGGTGCGTCAAGAACAAGTTTTGAAAAGCCTTGAAACACGCTTTTCCCCCTTTTTCAATGCTTTTAATATGGTGGGGAGTTTGTACAACTTTTTCCAACATTCACTCACTCACTCTCTCTCACTCACACTTTATTGAAGCTTGTATAGTTGAAAAAAAAAACTCAAACTCATTCTACCTGTTACAGGCAACTGGATGAGGGCAACGGTTGATAGAGAGTGTTGAGAAAGTGGGATGAAACCCTAAAAATATCTGACAGAATTACCCTCCGAGACTGTGTAGAAAGTTGGCTCAAGTTGTTAATCAAACAGCCCTTGGGTGGCGTTATTTCTGCCTCACTCGTTGGCCTCCTGACGAAACCATATTTGTTCTTAGCACAAAATTGATAAATTTCGATCTTTCGGTTAAACTTTTTTGAAGCGACTTGTACAAAAATAAAATTTTACACTTAGTGCCTATAAAATACTACAATCAACAGCACTAATCCCATTTGCGTTTCGAGCGTAAAGCTTCGGATTTCCATACATAAGGAAAATGTCGGTCTGTCGTTGTTTATGCTAAAGCTCCATTTTCTGTTACTTACGGAAAACCTGGGTCAACTTGTTATAATAAAAACAAAATGGTACGCTGTCGAGGAAGCCGTCAACCACGGACCGACTTTTTTTCTTTTTTTTATGCTTCTGTTTCTGTTTACTTGGAAAATATTAAAGCTCAACTTCCCCATTTACTGGGGCTAAAGAGTGAGTACCGACCCTCGCTGAAGTTGAAACGATGCAAAAAATGGAAGCGGGGTGAGATTTATGGTGAGCTGAAAATATAATGAGAGTGAGAGAGTCGTAGAGAGGGAATGTATGATCCAGAAGCAAGAACAAGTTGAGTTATGTTTGAAGGTATAATATAAACGATTTCCCTCTCTTTGAATTTCTTTTACGTGCAAGAACCCTCGCTAATTTTTTTTCTATATTTCTTTTTTCAACATTTTTCTCGAGAAAATAAAATAAATACAGTAGGTATACCTAGCACGCCATTCGCGAAGTGAACGAAATCCTGGCACGCACACTTTCACATGTCGTCAATTTGTCAGAAATCCGTTTTCGCTTTCGAACTCTGTGTGTGGGTCACGTGTAAATCTTTGGCTGGAAACAATCAACTTCTATTATGGCGGAACGAGAAAAATTCCGTGGAGGGGAAGGAAAAGGAATGGAACGCTCCTTTCGGCATCAATTACTTTGGCAAGTGCCCAATTGGGCTGTGTCGAACTTTTTTTCTCCCCTTTTTTTCCCCTTATTCGTTCATTCTCCCAATGCATGAGTCATTCTTTCTTTACTCTGAAACGTCTAAATTTAATGTTTGATGCGCTCCCCGCAACCTTTAACGCTCGCAAATGACTCTACCCGTTAAGGTATTTAAGCGTGTAAAGACTAACGAGCATACATTATTGAAAAGCTGATTTAAATACCGCTCTTCATATTACTCAAACCACGCTGTTTTAAAGAGCTACCTCACACCCTCGCTCTTATCCATCCAAACCTTTCTTCCGCAGCTGTATAAGGGCTAGATCGACTCCACGCAAAAAGGGATACTGCGAAGTTTGTTGTGAGTGGAGCGGAGGGGTTTTTAGTAGGTGCATTATTATTCAAATAGCGACTCCTCCTCTTGAAGGAAAACCCTAATGCACTTTTATCCCGGAGAAGCTTTCAATGAGAAGGGGCCTCGTTATAAATGGCTGGAGTTGGAGAAATAGCATGACAGAGAGAAAAAGAAGTATAAAGGGTGACATTGATGGTGACTTGTGATCTTGAGCGGGTGGAGGCTGGCGATGTTTCCCTAAAACGTTAAAATTTCAATTATTTAAAATTGTTAATTGATGAGTGTACTTTTTGAGGAAATCGTAAGAGAAGTCGAGCAATCTTCGTTTTTCTAGAGAAAATTCAGTTAGAAGAAAAAAAAATTAAAAAAATCATAACTCCTAGAAAAATGAAGATAGGACATCAACGAAGGTCACATTCGACTCCATTTTTGACTTTGTTTTACCCAAAATTTGTAGTCACACTTATCCCGAACCACCCTGTATATTTATAAATATTTAGAACTGATTCCCCTTTATATGCAACGATAGACTGAGTTACCAGCTTGGCCTGCTCGAACCTCGAATCCTTTTATCTTCAAGTTGGTACTAAAACAGAGAATACCACTTAGAACGCTGAGTGTTTTCCTCTTAAGGTCGATCCATACTATTCGGACGTGGCGTGGGAACACGCTGTCCCAGGTGTGATACAAAATTCCAGAAACGGCTTTTGTTTGTTTGTGTTCACATTGCTCTGACGTGACGTGATGGAACACGTGGGATGATTCGTGTCCGAGCAATGTGAACGTAAACAAATAAAAGCCTGAGTTGGATTTTTTTTTATCCCACGTGGGACAGCGTGGTTCCACGTCACGTCCGAATAGTCTGAATTGACCTTTAGGCCCAAATTTATGAACGTTCTTTGAGGTTTCCTCGGGCCAAGGAACCAATGAGAACAGTTCTCAACTGTGATAAGAGCAAAGTGAGAAATCTGTCAATTTACGCTCGATATTCAGTGTGTCCGTCGACAATCTTGCTCACCATTCTCAAGCGAGATATTTTAAAGCGCGTCCAGTGCACAGTCGTGATAGAAACAAAATTTTAAATCTTTCACGACGCTAGTGGAAGAAAATGCGAAAAAAAAGACAGAAGTTTAAGCGTTTTCCACGTTTTTCGTACAGGCACTTTGCGCTGAATGGCTAAAATCGTTAAATAAAGGAAACATTTTTTTTTCTCCAGCTTGAGAGCGAGGTTTCCGAGTTACGATCTATACCCCCCCCTCTCCAACCACCATTTCCCTTTATCGGGTTCATTAAGCTCTCGAGAGTCACAATGTTCTTGGGTGATTGTGAGAGGGCGTATAAGAAAAGCTTCCAAGAAGAAAAATAAAAGGAGCGTTTGATTTGCAATTTGAAAATGGTAGTAAACGAAAACCACAATCAGTGGATAATCCGCTGGTGATAATTCCTTGGCTTGTCGAATGACAAATGAGGGTTTGGTACTTCCAGAAAACCTAATTTCGTCGGTTTGTCGCTTTCTAAATACCAATTTCGCTTTGGCACGCCCTTTGATTGTAACCAACTGTGAACGCCTACCAAAGTATCAAAAAATGTCGCTCCGGCAGCTGGCTGTCGAATAAAGTGCATTTCACTACTACGAAGTTCGTTTTCAGTTAATTTGCCATTATTCGACAAAAATTTGTACTCAGTGTGACTATCTACTTTTATTCACCAATTTCTGCCAAATAATCATTTTACTGCAATTCGTAGCAATGAAATGCACCCCATTTGACAGCGACGATAGCCAGCAGCCTGAGCGATATCTTTTGATGCTTTGGTGAGCTTTCATATTCAGTTCCATTCCGAGGACTGCTTCAGATAAGGTTTTAATGATTTTTAGCATGCTGAAATAGCGACAAACTGGCCGCTATAAACCACAAATTTTGTCTCGCCTTCCCCGTGTGGGAAATCCTTAGGCTAGCACCACGCAGACTGACGCAGTCTTACTACAAAAATTGTATCATTTTTGTCTCAAAAATTTTTGTTGTTGAAATGATGATGGTGCTTTTAGTTATCTGCCTGAACTGTGGCGGTCAAGTTTTTGGATTTTGGGGATAAAATGGTAGCAAACTCAACCAAAAATGGCTAGTAAGTCCAGTATAGTTTGCTGCAAAGGCTAAATTTTCGCTTATCGATTTCTATACAGGTTACATTCCAACAATAATAACTCACGATTCACTACTGTTTCAGGGCCAACAAATAGAGGTAAAGGCTGTTGAAAAAATAAAAGAGCAGGCAAAAGACCATGAAAATTCGCATTTTCAAATCACTCGACCCTTAATGTTTTGAACCAGGCCAAGGACAGCAAGGGCTCAGCTTATTTCGTGGCATATGATTGTTTTAAATTCCATTGATTTTAGTTTTAAGAACCTCGAGTGTTGGTTATTGGAGTGGAGTTATTTCTTGCTTGTGGTCCTGTAGATTGAGGGACATGAGGTATCGATGGATGAAATTGCGGGCATTCGAGTGAGATATTAGGTTTCGGTTTATTTTAGAGCTAGAAGGGCTATAGGTTTAAGCTACTGACAACAAAGTTGATGTCTTTGCCCCGTTCATTCCTACTCGCACGCTGTTTTTACGTTGCCTTTTCCCACCATTAATCCTTTTTACTCTTTTTGCCCCCCAAGTTTCAATAAATTTTAGCGGACCATTAAACAAAATAAAAACCCTGCACTTTTAGTTTTGGTTGTTATTGAATTGGCAGATTTTTCAAGGTCTATTGAACACTATTCATCATAAAACCTTTCGTTACCATTTCAGGTTACTAAATAAATAATATGAACCTCTATAATTCCTTAATGACACGCTTATTAATACCAACGGCCTCATTATTGACTCATTCTTATAACGCTAAGAATTTCCTTCGTCTGTTAATTGGAGGGAGAGGGGCTTCACTTGAAACATTACCAACACCGTTTCAAAATACTTGGAGAAAATTGGTTGGGCCCGATGACAGAATAATCGTGTCTTCATAAATTTCATTGAAGCAAGAGTATGAGCACGTATTTATCAATGTCGTTACGTTCAATGTTCGCTAGTTTATTTAGAAAAATTAATTATTATGTATGAATAAGTCACAACAATCAAACAAATTAAATGTTGTACTGAAAGCAGGGTGATGAATCGGAAAGTAAGGAAGTTATGCAATTTTCCGCAAGACAAAGATATACCTGCCATTCAAGACACAACTCAATGGGGTGGCTAAAAGTTGTGTTATTGGGTGTATTCCTGTCACTCTTTTTCTTTTCTGTCATTTTTCACGAAAGTATGTATGTTTCAGGTGAAGACTTCTGCCACACACTTCACATCATGGACTCGACGGGTGCGAGCGTCGTCGTCAATAAAAAGTGTTCCGACGAAGTCGAATGCCAGCCAATGGCGGTCGGCTGCGTTCACGTTGACATGCAAACTGTAGAGCGTCTCATCACTCCCTCTTTGTTGCATCATTTCCCTTGACTATATTCTATAATATTTACAGATTTGTGTTTCGTGCTGCGATGAAATGTACTGTAACGTCACCGTACCAACAAACGGCTCGAACGCTATTTACACGAGACGAAAGACGAAATCGAAGGTGAAGGACCCGTTCTCGTCGAATGAAGTCTTGAGCGGAGGTTCGCACAGATCGTCGCTCGTCTCGCGAGGTCTGGCGTTTTCCGTTTTAATTTGGTTTGTGTAAATAAACAATTGATCAATGAAAAGAATATTAAAATCGTTACCTAACAACATTTTTAAATGTTATTGAGTTCAAACTCATTTTTTCCTAAATATTTCAAGAAAGAATCGAATTAATTTCGTTTTAAATACCTTGTAAATATTGTTTCTACTATAAAGAATAATATATTTGTCGTTTAAAAAGAAACTAAAATCTCTAACATATCAGAATTGTATTGAAACATTCAACCGCGGAGGGAGAAAAAGTTGCGAGCCATAAAAATAGGGTAATAGTGGTGCATCGTGTCAACTTGAAAACTTTTTTTAAAAATTACTTTAATAAAACGGTGGAAAACATTAATAACAATGTTTCTCTTCAACGAAAAGCTGCAAATTATAGTCTGCTGGCTCTCCGCCTTGCCATCGGTGCAAGCGATTATTACTCTCGGAGGTTTCACGTTCTCCCTATCACCGTTATTTTTATAATATAGTTCAGTAACTAATTACAAAAAGTCATAATGAATTGAGTTATTATGCAATGAATCGTGACTCATACCTCATTTTAGGTAAATGAATAACAAATTATTTTTTCTTTTATGACTTTACGAGGGATTTTATATGAAATTTGATACTCTTATTTGATCTCTTTTTTATATTTTTTTATCCTTTCAAAACAACATTGATCGCTTCTTCTTTCCCCCCGATCATCCCCTCTTGCAGCGCATTATATCGAGGAGTTCAATTTTCAAGTGATTATAGACGTCCGAGAAAGAATATGTTAACATAATATCATCAATCTCCGAAGGCTTTCACTAAGACGATAAAGAGTGGTGGGGGGGGGCGATGGGGGAGACAAGAAAGGAAAAGTATATAGAGGGCCGAGGTAGAAGCCTAAGGGTATCAGAAGATTTCCTTCTTCCCTCTCTCTACGTCGCTCTATTCTTACTTTGGACGGATGATAAACTATGGACCCCTACAATATATTTATATATATAGCTTACAATAACTCAAGAAGAATTTAGGGAAGAAATGAACAAAATAGAGTTGCATTTCGCGATGATTATAAAAGTTGATTCTTTAAATGGAAATTTCAAAAGGGCTGGGTGGTGGAAGGAAGGCGTTGGATTAAGGAAAACTTTCAGAAGTATTTACTAACCACCCTTTTTCCCCTTGAGGCTTTAGTTAGGTTGAAACGTGTGGTAGGCGGGAACAAGAATTGAGAAGGAGAATACTTTAAAAAGAATTCTTAACGGATCCCCCCTCGTCGAGCTTTTTTTTTTGGATTAATAATAAAACGGTGTTACCCTTCGAGTTCCTAAAACGGGTTGATGGGCTGGAGGAGAATGGACCCTATTCCCTCTAGAGCAAGAGAAAACCTAAAAGATGGTTCAGCCCCCCCCCCTCTACCAACGCCCTTATCATCATCATCATCATGAAATCGGCAAGGGTTTCTGGTTAAAACTTCGTCGAGGTGGAAGGTAGGTAACTAAATACAAGTTTTTTGTGATATTATAGGGAAAGGAGGAGTCAGTCATAATCGTGGCGCTTTCCACGCAACCATGTTGTCCTTTTTTTTATTAATTTGAGCTACGGCTGGGTGATCGCGACTAACCTAATTGTTTTCTACAGCGGTACTCGGGATATTCCCACCCCAGTCGAATGAGAACCTGGATGGACAAGACAGCATGGGGAACTAGCCAGCAGGGGAAGACAACCTATTTTTTATCCGTAAACATCTGGAAACGAAATATTGTACAAATTTATTGCGCAATATTAATTGTACGTCTATGGACCCCTTAAAGCGAGCCCGTAGTACGGGCTACGGGTACGGGTAAACTGCGGAGTTAGTGTATACGGGATACGGGTAGTTGCCATCACCTGAATATCACTGAAAGCAGAAATCCTGATGCAGACCAGGGGCCTGATTCACCAACTTTTTTCATCATTGCTTTGTTCAAAAATCATATGTTTCTGTTCAGTTTTCTTAATTTCATGAATGAGATTTCAATGTTTCTTCCAAAGCAACGTTTATATTTCGTTAGAGAATAAGGCCCGTATTTATGAACGTTCCTTGAAGCTCCCTTGAGTCAAGGAACCGTTGAGAACAGTTTCGATCACAATAAAAACATCTGTTCTAATGAATTTCAAGGGTTCCTTAATGTCAAGGAACGTTCATAAATACGGGCATAAGCCCCCAGGAACTGTCAGAGAATTTTCTAAAACTGGAAAAGTCAGGGAATTGCGTGAATTAATTTAAAAATCCAGGGAAAAATGATATTCTCCTCGTCTCCCATGACCACAGCGACTAGTACGCGAGCAAAGGGTGTACCGTTTTTGGCGCCAAGAACATGTGAATTCCAGTTCACCACTTTTAGAGCGTGAATTGCTGGTTTCACTACATTTAAATGACGAAAATACTTCGTTTTCTCATTTTAGGACCCGTTAGGACCTTTTATGAGCACGAATTGCTCTAGTTCGCTAGGAGTGAATAGCCAGATTGGCTACTTTTAGGGCACGAATCGTCAAGTTGGTTATTTTCCAGGGGCGAACGTCAATTATTTTGCAATTTTTGGATCGCGAATGATCAGTTGAGCCATTTTTAGGGCACGGATCGTCAGTTAGAGAAGTCGGCTCCTATTGACGCAGCTGTTAAAGCATGGCATCGATGCCTTCCTGCATCCAAATTTTCCACTGCTGCGGTCGGTAATACACCGACGAGATAATATAAGATTGAGGGTATAGTATACCGGTGCAGTGGAGCTGGTTGCTTGGTTTGAAAGGGAACAAGGTGGCTGTTGCTGTTCTCACCACATCCCCAGTTTTAGGGCTCAATGCATTTCCAAACGAAATTTGAGGCCGGAAACCCGGAAACTGTGCTCCTGGGTGACTCCCTCGGTTAGTAGAAGGGATGAAATGCCAGGTTTTATGATCGACGCAGACTTTAGGAAGCATTAGAGACGATGGGTGTTGAGGGAGGTATCCATCTTGTTTGCTTAAAAAGCACCTGTTTCCCATATTCCTGAGCTGGTAAAGCAGTGTGTATTTACACTACCGGTGTTTTCCTTTCCATACCTGTCTCTCAACTTGCCTATTGAGAAAATGTATACCATTCTTGAAGTTTCACAACAGTTCAACCAAAAAAGTTGAAATTGGCCAACATTTTTAAAACTCGTGTAACTTTTGACCTGTTCAATATATATTTGTTTATGTATTCACACTTTCTGAAGATAATTAAATCCTCTAAAACGTCCTTCCTGAGGGCTTTCTCCTAGGATAAACGGTTTAGACGATATAAAAGAACGTTCAACGGAAAACGTTGAATAAAAATATTTTTTTCGGACATTTTTACCTTTGGGGGTGCATGTATTTCGAGAACGGTTAGGAATCAGTGAAACATACATATGACAAAAGTTTCTGATATTTATGTCAGCTTTAATTGGTTATCATAAAAGATTTGCCTACGATGCTCTGTTTTCGAGATATCAGTGAAAATGCGAAAAATGGTACCTTCTTTGTGCTCCCCCCACTCGGGCTCACCTCCTAGTGGTATGGACTTTTAGTATGTTTACCTCCTAACTAGTCCAAACATGGTTCCGGAGTCAAACTATCTGCTTTCGCTCATTCCCTCTAGACCACCTTTTTGAGCACTCGTTTACTGGACTATTGGACATAAATGTGCGTTACCGAACTAAACAAGGCGAATAACTGAAAGTAATCAACTGAGAAATTTTGCTAACTCATGCACGCGTTATGAGATACGGAATAGGGGGGCTGGTCAAAATTAAGAGAAAGGATAATTTTAAGCCTAAAAATTAAGAAAATTGCTAATTCGCGGCTAAAAATGGAAAAAATCGCCAATTTACAGCAAAAATTGCGCCAAACGCCAATTTGTGACTGAAATGGAGAAAATACGCTAAGTCACAGGTTTGAAACGCTACGACGCTTCACCACTACAATTTGAAAAAGCTCTAACTCGCGGTTGAAATTGAGTAAAATTCTAATTTGCGCCAAAAACTGAATATACGTCAATTTGCGGATTCTGAAGGCAACTTTTCAGGCTGAAATTGAAAAAAAGCGCCAATTTATGGCAATAGGTGAAGAAACAGCTAATTCACGAGTAAACTGAGAAAAATCGCTCATGCATTGCGTATGGTGAACCAAAAAAATCCCAATTCGTGAAAAGTCCCCCTATTTTGCGGCTAATATTGAGGAAAAGACTTCAGAAAAACGTTAATTTCCAGCTAAAACTGAGAAAAGTGCTAATCCCCTGGTAAAAAACTTTAAAAATTGGAAATATGCTGCTAAAATTGAGGAAAACGCCAAAACTTGTGGATAATTAAGAAACATCCCTCACGGGATAAAAACGATACTTAGCTGCTAAAGTTGAGAAAATGCGCAAATTCATGGCTATGGGTGGGGGTGGGGCAAACCCGCTAATCTGCGGCTGAAATTGAGAAGAACGATACACTCGGCAAAAATTGAGAAAAGCGCTAATGGGGAGCTTGCACATTTTTCAAAAGTTGGTGTTTCTTAAAGAGGGCTCTTCCACAAGCCTATTGCTCATTAAACTTTGAAATCAATCAAGGATGCTTTTTTAGCGAATTTTTAAAAATTTTGAGTGGGGGTTCGATTACGTCAAAACTTATTTATTGAAATGGATAATGTGGTGAAGAGGGTGTTACACGCGTTTACTGGAGGGAAATTTTTCATGTTATTTGTAAACAAGCGATTATAGAGTTCCCTCAAATGCTTCACAAGTAAGGATTTACGTCATTTCCCCTCGTACCATCCATCCCCTCCTGAAGAGCTTTGAACCTTTTTTAAAAATCTGAAAATGCACCAATCCGGTTGCAACTTCCGTTGTTATTCTTCAGTTCACGGGCCAGATCACCGGTATGCTTTTCTTCCCAAGCTGAGATTCATGCCAGTTCCCCATTTGCGGGTAGAGTCCAAAAATCGCCCGTAACTGAGAGATTGAGGCTATGATGAGGCCAGCTAGATGTCTAGATTCAAGAGTGTGCTGGCTGGGTAGAATGATGACTAAAATGTGAAATTACGCCCCTCCCCTCACCCTTACGAGATTTAAATCTGATCCCCTCCCCCCCAGGACAAATTCCTACCTTCGCCACTGCCCACGTCACGTCCAAGTAGTCTGTATTGACCTTTACTATTGACCGAGCTGACAGAGGTCCCCGAACTATCTTAAAACATTCTCTAGGAATGGTCTACGGCCCGACGTGGCAGAATAGTTCAGATGAAGTCCCCGGATCAGTCCAAAAACCAATTTACTCTTCACTTTTCATTTTAACAGAGATTGGAAGAGTGCTTAGTGTATGTACAATTGAAAAGTAATTTCAAAAAAACGGGGCCCTAAAATTTCGCCTGACTCCTGCGTACAACTTTCGACTTTCGTGAGTCAAGGAGACGCAGTGAACAGTACGATAAAATTACATCAATTGGGGTTGCATGATAAAGCAATGGTACAAATACAAAAATAAATAACAGGCTCGATGGTGCTTGGGCTTGCGCTAGTTTCAGCCTTTTGAAATGAGAGAGAAATCGAGAGAGAAGTGAATTGCTCATTTTCCCATCCACATATTGTTTGTTCTTGTTCTTTTTTTTATTTTTTGGAAGTGGAACTATCAACTGAAACGCACTGCGAATTGAATTCGTGAATTTGAAGACAATCCTTGTTTTCATCCTCCCTATATTTCACTTTTTGAGCTTTTCCGTTAAACGAAACTGCATTTGCTGGTCATTGTTACACAAAATGTTTCAACGGAATACTGCGAGTCGCTGGGGTGAACTGTGAATTGGACAATTTTTTATCAATAAAACTCTACTTTCATTCCATCCTTCCACGATGTGATATATAAATTGAGTGGATTTCAAGAAAATTTTGTAATTTCTGATGATAATGACGGTATTCTGACAATAGAACCCCTTTCCAGATAGCAAGCAATATCCTAGGAATGTTCCCACATTCTTCGATTTCGAATGTGAATAATCTGAACAACATGAGATTATTCTTATATTATATAAGTTTTCCTAGAATATTCTGATACTAAATGATTCGATTATCCTTAGGTGGGTTCAAAAGGATTATGCCTGGAACATTCGTAGCGGAACATGATTATCTTATTTTGAATAATTAACCTAGGAATGTTCTTTTAGCAGTTTCTAAGAATTAAATGTTACATCCATCGATCTCCGTAATTTTTGTCGTGAGATTGATGCCTGCATAAAGCCGTTTCGGTTTTTATTTGAAATTAGAAATCCCAAATAAATGCTGAGGTTCAGTTTCACTTTGTTTTAGTGCATTTCATTAAAAAAATACACTATTGGTCTCGCCCTGATAATCGCGCATGTGGGTTATGATACTTTTTATTATTATTATTATTATTATTATTATTTTTTTTTTTTTTTTTATTTTTTTATTTTTTTTAGGCATTGACTACTGAGGCCATTAGCCTTCTATTCTCTGTTCTGCGTCTGCCAGCCTCCGCTCATGGCTTCAAGCGCATTATTATTATTATTCGAAACAAGATGATCATGTTCCGCTACGAATGTTCCTGGCATAATCCTTTTGAACCCACCTAAGGATAATCGAATCATATAGTAACAGAATATTAGGATTTATTATTTAATAAGTATATAAGATTATTGGACGGACCAGTATCATCGGTTTCGTTTCTTGAAAAAAAAATGCAAAGGTTTCCGTTTCACCATCCATCTCACCCACTCGATCCCTATCCACACTCAAACATTAAAAGTGCGTACCCTGTTCTTATTATGATATGTGCTTGTGTGGTGTTGATCGGTAAAGTTCGTGTCAGTGGGTTTAGTGGTGGGAGGTCTTCGACTCTCTGATTCGTCCATTTTGCTCTCCTCTCTACGACAGACGCGGGAACTCTTTCTTAACTTTCTGGTTCTTTCTAACAAGAAGTACAAATCAACGTGGCTCGAGCCCATCTAGTTTTTCTCGCGTTTTTCTTCTCGAATTTTCTTCGGGCACGCATAAAATTGGAAAACGTCACATCATTTGATTTGTAGGTAAGGCGACAATTCGCTTGTTATCCTTTAAATCTGATTGTACATGTTTCTTTAATATAATTTGCAGGTGCAAGTTTCACGACTATTCGTCATTAATTGGTCCTACGTCGATATTTATTTTTCTGCCTGTCAACTTTTCTCAGCGACCAATTTTCGGTGATCGAGCCAGTAGCTACATGTAATATACTGAAGTAAAGTGTGTATTTAGGATTGTACGATAATTGTGGGATTTTGTTTTCAGGCCCGCGTCGTCTATGTCCCATCGCCGCGTCGTATTATTTTCTTGGCGTTCTGTTTGTGTGTAGTTGTTTCTCAGCGTGTTTTCTTTTTTAGTGTCAGTATTTTTTCATTCGTTTCCAAATTGTATGCATCATAAATTGAAAATAAAGTAAATTAATTCTGTTCCGTGCGAATATTCTTTTGGAACATTCACGGAATATATACAACATGTCCCGTTTGGACCTCCTTACAATATTCGTACCCGACACTATACATATATCTGAATATTCTGGAGCGATTCTAAAAAAACATTCTTTGAACGTTCAAACTTATCGTTCTGAATATATTCCACGAATCGTCAAGTAGAATATTCCGTTGGAACATTCACGGATTATATACAACCTGTCCCGTCTGGACCTCCATACAATATTCGCAAAAAAAACCAATATCTTCCACGAATATTCTTGGAAAAAAGGTAAATTCCAAAAAGATAATCAAGGAATATTCGGGTAATATTTCCTTGCTATCTGGGTTATTTCCACTCACACACCCCTGTTATTATTTCTGAAAATGAAAGCTGGGTATACCTACTTAAAAACGGCAACATTCACTGTGGATTCAAGAATAGAGTGAAAATGTACATTCAAAAATGTATGTACTTATTGAGAGTTGGTAACAGAAGCGTTAATCTGTCCAATCGTTAATTAACGAAGTTACTATTTCGGTTAAGGGATTTACTTTCATTTCATGGACTCATTAACTTCTGCTACATTTAGTCCCGCTAATTCAAGAGCTTCATACTGGAAGTAGTGGAAGCAGTACTCACGACGACACAGTAATAACGACGTTTCATTAGTGTGCCGCGCCGTCACGGAACTCGAACGAATAATGAAGAAAAGCAAATATTTGAAAGTCCAAGAAGAAGACCATGATGTGAGAACGTGGTTATTGTTGGAAAATCTATTAAAAAAAAAAAAAAAATCATTTCGCGTACTGTTTGTTTCATTTTTTGGGAACACAAAGTCCTTATTTATATATTATAATATTACACGTCCTTTTCGAGGCTAAGCAAAAATGTGTATTTTTTTGCTTGAAGAAGAAGAAGAAGAAGAAGAAAAAAAAAAAAAAACTTCCGTAGTTGAACTCCTCGAGCTCAAACGATGACTTCCAGGATAGGAATTTCAAAATTAACAATGTCCGTAAAAGATTAAGTTACCGAGATTGAGATTCCTTCTGAAGGAACTTATGTGCCAGGAGTTGCCGAGTTGGGCGACAGGTCAAGAGAAATGGCTGAGTTGGGCGACGGTTAATAAAGGCCAAAGAAAGGTACAAATCGAGTTGGGCGACAGATGAAGTCTGAATTTGCCAGTTACTTTTGAGTTGTGAAGGGAGGAAGATTCTTCTTGATTTGAACTTGCTGAGGATGAAGACGCGTTGTTGATCTAAATAAAGTCAATGAACTAAAGAAAAAAAAAAATGCGATGAAAATGGCCTCTTGAAAAATAAATTAAAAAAGTGAAAGGTGAAGATAAGTTTACTCAGACCGATTGTGTTAAAAGGGGCAAAACAATTATTCTCAAACGGAAGTGATCAAAGGCCAAGAGAAAGAGAGGGAGCCAAATGATGCTTCAGCGAAACGAATGAATGGGGTCAAGGGTTGATGAAAATGAGAATGACAAATTAAAAGGAAGTGTCTCATAAAATGAATGTATCTTTTTTCTTAACTTTACTGAACTCATAAGTCCAGTTTAGTCGGCGAGCCGGATGAGGCATCTTGAATCCACGTTCCCGGGAGATGTTAGTTGATTCCTCCATTTTACACGTTCAGTCGACTTCAGTTCTCCTCCAAAGTGCTGAATCTCCAATGAGAAGATCCGTTGTATAGGACGAGGCAATGAACCAGCTTGAGTTCTGAGTTCAACAACTGTGCGTATGATGGTGCACCGTTAAATTTTCGTCTTTGGTTTTGCTGAATTCAAATAATAGAAAAAATGCTTGGAATCCCTCATATCTCGGCTCAACCGAGTTCCCTCCGTCATCACACCTGTGGCGTGGTGGCCCAGCTTCTCTTTTTTTTTGGGGGGGGGGGGGCTTAATTGTGGGGCCCCAAATAATCAACTCACTGGTCTAGACGAGCTAAAAACTAAAATAACGGGATACGTGGGCAATGTATCTTCAAGATAACATGTACACCTATATTAGGGGGTATTCATGCTCTGAAGTTTTAACATATTTTATCGATGTAAACCCTGTCATTTCGTATTTTTTGTGTTCTATGGCCTTACCCATCTGTTCGGAATTTAGCATATAACAAATACAAGGTTTAAAATTTTTCATGAATACCCCTATTTAGGCCAGTCAATAAGAACATTAAAAATAGCTAAAATCGCAATTAAACGGCTATTTCTGATTTTTTAGTATGTTGTTAGGACCAGCACCAGTAGTGTAAATCCAAGTTTTCAGCTTCGAAAGACTTGTGCTACTTTCGTGGCACTCGAAACACCGCGAAAATTTTGCACAATTTTTGGATTTTTCACGTTATCTCCTAAAATATGCATTTTAAGATAAAACGTACGTTAAAAACCACATAAAATTTGCTACAATTTGAGACCTAATGTACCTCTGTAGGGCATATAATAACCAAGATACAACTCCTTGAATTTGATTTTATTTGTCAACAAAATTGAAATTTCAAGTTTTGGTCAACTTTCGACTCAAGTTTTGGCCAAAATACTCATCCTACGGGGAAATCCGAGTCGAGAGAAGTTGTAGCATTTAATTATGTTCCATTTAAGCACACAACGATGTCTGTAGACCAAATAGTTTCACCAAAATCCTCGAATAAACAAAAAGTTTGGAAACTACATTTTTCTAAAAATGAATCTGTTGAGTTCCCACCCCTAAGTTTGGGCGGGTCCCAGTGCACACGAGCGATAAATATAGCATGGTCATCGCTAAGCTAATCATCAGGACCATTCTCCTGTATACACTCTATGAATGGACTGCTCCACTAGTTGCCAATTGTTTTTCCATGGTCGCAGTGACATGTATCGCAGTGACCGGGCGAAACGTATCGCTCGTGTACACGGAGCATAAGGTTGAATGAAAATACCATAAAATTGAAAGAATTGTGTAATTTCAAATAAAACTTGACCATTGGGAATGGAGAAGAAAAATAAGTGAAGAGGCAAAAATTGTAAGCCTAGTATACTTAGTTCCGTACAGTTCTTCGATGTCCCACGTATGCACCAGATGAGGTTTAAGTGATTTCAAATCCACCCCGCCAGCAGAATCTTCAGTTCCCGTCTCGGCATCACGGTTCAGACCAGTTCTGGCGAGCCGGGTACTTACTTGACTCGGATTTCCAAGTCGGGTTGACAGCCAGGGACGTGAATCGTTGTAGGGTAGCACCTCTGCTTCCGGTGAGGGGCGGTCCATCGCCTCCACAATCTTGGACCTCTGATGGACTTGGAGTAGCTCTGGACCATATCCAAAGGTACAATTTTTGTGATTGTCTGGGGGGCCCAATCCAACCCAATCCAATGACCCAGCCGTTTCGCCGGTATTGATTTTTTTAAATGGTCATTTCTAGTCGCTTTTGGCAAAATTGTGTGAAAAAATAAAAGTAGTTCAACTCTCAGTTGACTGATGTAATCTCTGCGCTACCTATAGTACTGTTGATATGTTGAGTTTCAACATTTGTGGACAAAGTTGGTGGGCGTAGCCACTTTTTTTGAAACAACACCTATTTTCATCGCCCTGTACAGAATATTTTCTGGGCCTTAAAAAATCTGGCGGTGACGAGGAGGCCTCGATATTGTACCTTTGTCATCGCCGAATCAAGAAAACAAGACGGTTAAGTGGGTACGTGGTACACCCGTACAGAAACTTTCACTACCGGCTGTTTGTTTGGGCAAGAAAACTCGAAAACACCGATTGAAAAACGTTTTCAACCATTTTGCTGAACCCGTGCCGTTTTCTGAGCACTAAAACAAAAAGGGTGAGCTGGCGAGTACCAATAAAGAAATGCTAAGGCGCTCGTGGGATGTCTTTCAATGGTGAATCCAGAGAAAACTGCCGTGTCTTTTGGTTGCTCTTCCCGTCGTGACCGAGACACAGCACTGTCATTTCATTGTTTCCCAAAAATTGAGTGTTCAACGGTGTCAGCTATCAATTAGGCCAGTGTTGGGAGAAAGTCGACCGCCGAAAGGCTTGGGAGCTTGCCTGCCGTTTGAGTATAAATTAATCAGAAACCATGTTCTCGTCACTTTAGGCCAACTGACTACTTTATCCCCATTATATTACGGACGATGAACACGAAAAAACACTTTACAAAAACACAAACTTGTTATCATTTAACACATGTGGGGAGTACCGGTTTCATTATCACACGACACTAGCGCCGCTAGTGATAGCTACAATCGCCAATAGTAAAGTTTAGTCACCTCGAGTCAAACCCGTGAGTTTCGTTCACTCAAGGGCAGGGGTTCACTTGTGGGGTGTTTGTCACGAATTGTACTTCCTACTTGTGTAAGTCCGATTTCTTTTCGACTCGTCGTCACAAACTCGTCTGTCGTCGCCGTTCTCACACACGGACATACCTCGTTGCCACTCCTTCAAGTCGGACTCAGCGTTGACGTTCACTCGTTGTAGAGGTGACACACATACGCAGACACGTCCCGTCCGCCGTTTCAACCTGCGGACTCGAATACGGACACACCACTTTGCTGAGCTACAAGTCTGATTCGACATTCGACGCGTTGTATACCTTCATCGGTCGCAGTCTTATACGTACACGTACACAACCCCACCCCACCACAGACATACACACCTCCCGCCCCCCTCTTTTCCTGTCTGAGAAGTCGACTCGCCGCTCTACAATCACCCCTTTCTGGACCAACATCTGGAGGACGGTTAACGAACGGAGCTTCCCAAGAGGAATTTATCTGGCGAGTGAGTTTCTTTTTCCTATTCATTCTTTGTTGCTAAGGGTATTTTTGTGTATCGTGTTCGCAGTACGTGTCTTAATTGAACTCAACCTGCGGACCCGAGTGCCCACTGATACGAGCATCTGTACTTCTCGAACAACCACAACTTTTCCTCCAATAAACAAATTCTTTTTTAACGCTGTGTATAAAAACTCTCTGTCGAACACAAACTGAGCAAGCCCCACAACAAAGGTTCAAAAGAAACCACGTTACACACCCATTGGATAAGTTTCACTCACAAGGACGCCGCGCCACCCGTCTTATTCCACACTTCGTGACAGCTCGGTAATTGTGGACACAGCTCAGCGACGAAGTCAGAGGCGCTTGCGGCATAAATTAGGGAAACAGTTATGTGTATACCGGTGGCGTAAGAGCCTCGTCAATCCGGATGCCATCCGTCGAAGCCGGCTAGCCCAAAGTCTGAAAAAAGGCCCCGAAATTGGCAAATCCCATGGCTTCAATTTGTATCAATTTCGTGGCTATTTTTCTTTCGACTTCCTTCGTGGCTGAATTTGGCAAAATACGCAAATGCGACGTTTCTGGGACAAGTTTGTGACTTGAGAATTGAGATTATCACTAATAGCATTTTTCACGACCATAAAAATCAGCTCCGGAACCGAGAATTTCCACCCGTCTTCTCCGTTCCCTTACGATACATTTCAGAGAAGACGGGTGGAAATGCTCGGCATAAGAGCTGAATTTTATGCAAAAGGAAAACGCCATAATTTCCATTGTTTTTCGGGGGGGGGGGGCAAATTTATGCTTAGAATTGAGAAAAAGCGATTGAAATGAGCTGTTCTTTGGTCAAGTTCGCACTGAAATAGCTGATTTGCGACATCCGCAAGCATTTTGCGACTTAAAAGATAGCGCTAAAGCAGCTGAGCTAAGATAGCGGTTTTTGGACTCAAATTCAACTGTGAGAAAGAGCGCTAGTGTGCTTTACTGGAAGAAAATTCGATGCTGAAATTAACAAAAATTGCTAATTCACTTTTCTGGAGGCATTTACTGCAATTGTGATGACCTTAAGACCCAAACCTTGTAATTTTATGGAAAAAGTTACAATTATTATGTGGCTAATCGTCAGGCTTCGGGTGTAGTTATCATCAGAGCATGGTTTGCCCGGCGACATTGTGAGAGAGAGGTGATATAGAGAAAGTGTTCCGCTAATGACGACCTTTATAGCTATTTTCTTTACTACTGTATGTAGTAACTGAATTTTCACTTTGTGTCTGTCAGGGCTTCTGACTGAGGCTTGTACAACCTTCTATTTAATGTTTGAATATCCTCATCTGGGACATCCTTCTGGTGGTGGTGCTCAAATTTTGTGTGTTATAACGCTTGTTAAAGTTTACATAAACACCCTATTAGGACAGCTGAAAAGGTGTGTTGATTCTAAAGGATAGACTTCTTTAGCACCTCTTAACAAGTTCGCCCTTTCTTCCCAACTAGAGAACAACGAGTTCTCATGAAATAAATAAGAAAAAAAAGGAAGACAAGAACAGTGAGAAAAAAGAAAAAGAATAAGGTGCCACTTCCCCCTTTCTCTTACCACCACCCACCCAATCATTCTTTTTCTTCCCTTATAGAAGAGCTTCTGCACTATTCTCATTTTTCATCTCGTATCTTCAATATTGAAAACGGGGAAAGCAAGTCGTAGCTGTGAGTAAAATAAAATATAGAGAGGCGAGGCTCGAGTGTTAAGTGAGATGTTCGAAAAGGAGTCCCTCGTCTCCTTGATTTATCCACTTTTTCCAAATCGAAGGAAGATTATTTACATTCATACTCAACTTTCGCGAAATATTTTTAATTAGTTATTATGGAAAGTCTATTTTCATGAGATTATTGAAAGATTTTATGATCAACCTCTCCAAGTACTTCTCCCCCCCCCCCCCACACATTATTTTGTTAAAGTGTCCAGTATAAGAATGTCATGTTTTCCACGAGAATAGCTCATAATTATTATTATGTATATCACGTGTTTCTTTAAAATTAGCTAAATTACAGAGCGAATTTTTTTAATTTCTACAAAAATTGCTGTTTCTCATAACATGAATGTACACATATTTTTCTGGCCGTAAGATCAATTCCTACAGGTGTTGCTAATATGTGAGGATGTGGATAAGCTGAAAAGAGACCCTAGACTCCCCTACTTCTCAACCCCCCCTCCTAATCCTTACAAGACGCGCAAGGGTTGAGCCCTTACAGAAGTTATACCCGCATAAGCATCACGCTACGTCGTCGTTATCTTGGTTGTAAAACCCCTTTACTATGTCGCCCTCCACCCACGAGCGAATGCGATTTAATTGTGCGGTGGTTCCTAAAATTTCTGGAGAGTGCAAGGGATAACCAAAACCCAGTTGTACTATTATTTCTCTTCCTTCTCCAGAAAATCCCCTTAATTAACGCAGGTCGAGTTACCTACCAGGTTTATAAGCATTTCCATTAACTCCCGTCTTTCTCGTTTATTCCATTCCCGAGGGAGTGAGAGGGGGAGGGCAAAGAAATTATAAAGAGATGTAGAGGGCTGAAATGGTTAAAAACAGATTTAGGTCATTAGAGAGAAAAGGTGGATGGAGGCTAGGAATAAAATGAAAATGTAACATTTTAGGCCAAACAATGTGGTTTTTTCCTTCTCCACCGCGCACCTCCACCATACCTTCTTTCCCGTGGTTCTTTACCAGCTTCAGGGAGCAGAGGAATTTTCTCATTACGAAAATCGGTTAATTCTCGCCTTCTCCACCATCACCATCATCATGACTGGGGGGGTCTTAATTGTGGGGGCCCCAAATAATCAACTCACTGGTCTAGACGAGCTAAAAACTAAAATAACGGGATACGTGGGCATTGTATCTTCAAGATAACATGTACACCTATATTAGGGGTATTCATGCTCTGAAGTTTAACATATTTTATCGATGTAAACCCTGTCATTTCTTATTTTTTGTGTTCTATGGCCTTACCCACCTGTTCGGAATTTAGCATATAACAAAAATACAAGGTTTAACATTTTTCATTAATACCAATGAATACCCCTATTATGTATATTTAATTTGGATAGTCAATTCGCATGTTCTGTTCAATTTAGTGGCTAATGTGGAGCAAAAGCGCTAATTCATGCCTAAATATGATATAAAATTTACTAATTCGTGGCTGGCATTGTGAAGAGCGTTAATGCCCTGTTTTTAGGTGGAGTCCGCTGCTATAAAATTAAGAAAAACCGTTAATTCAATGCGAAAAATGTAAAACCACCAATTTCCTACTGAAATTGTGAAACTCGCTAATTCCTCAATACAATTTGGGAAAAAGCTCAAAAATCACATAAAGGAAAAGCGCTAATTCACAGCTAAAATTGATGAAAAACTTTTCAATTTCACCTTTTTGCAAGTAAAATGGAGGGGAATACTGCAAAATGTTATCATACAAAGCTAAATATCTGTGAAATTGTATCGGGTCTAAAATATCTGGCAAATTGCAAGTTTTATGGTTCACGATAAATTGCAGTTTCGGGGCTTTTCTTTTAAAGGCCATGGCGACTTTTGGGTCAAATTGCCAGTTTCCAGTATTTATTCGTGTGAAATTGCCAGTTTCTGGATTCCGGTCGTTATTTCCGCGAAATATTGTGTTTAGGGAGCCTTTCACAGTGGCAGCGGAACCCGCGTGGTAGCCGGCCATGGCACTGCATAAAGTCTTCTGACGCATAGTCGCATTATTGCAACATTTTGAAGGTAGATATTCGCGAAATTGCACGTCCTTTCAGAGAACCTTCATGTGTCAGGGCCTTTTGGGCGTAAACGCTTCAGCAAACGCCGACTGTGCCCTTAGGTAATGTTAATTGCAATTTGAAATTCAATCTAAAATTGAGTGAAGCTTCGCATGTTCGCTGTTCGGATGCTCATTTGAGCGTAACTACAAGTTTCTGACTGCGAAATTGACAGTTTCGGGCCTTCGGGTCTTGAATCTCGCGTAAAATGTAAAATTTAGGACCTTATTTCCAGCAAATTTGCGCTTAATTTCGGATAAATTGCAAGTTTCTGTGCTAAATATCCATGTAATCGCAAGTTTGAAATTGTTTTTTGTGGGTTCGGACTCCTGACTAGCTGGCCTCGGCCAATCGCAGACGAGACCGTAAACAGCCGCGTCGTTCCTCCAACAAAATTGCAACTTTTAGAGTCAAATAAAAATAATCTGCAAAATTTGATGTGTCCTCCGGGCGCAATTTTCTCGAAATTGTCTGAAATTGTCGTTAGCTAGCCGGCCCCAACTATGCTCATTTCCCGACGAATATATCGGGGTGATTGCAAAATATAGATTTGCAGTTTGATAGTTCTCGTATTTGGGTCTTAATTTGAGCACAATTTCAAGTTTCTTGACTGAATACCGGATAAATTTAATGTTGCGGGTCTTCGGGTCACCAGTTATGGGTCTTACTTTATAGTTTAAGCAAAGTTGTCCTTGGGATATTTTTTATAGCGGCGGAAATTCCAAGTTTGATGGCCAAAAAATATCTGTGGCAATGTGACTTTTGGGTCCTAATTCCTTTGAAAATGCAAATTTTGGGGCCTTATTTCAACGAAACCCAAAGTTTTGAGTCTTAATTTCAGTGTTATTACGAAAGTTGTTCATTAATTTTATCAAAACTGCAAGTTTCAGGGCGTGTTTCTTAAGTGGCCGCTTCCCCTGCGGTCACTTGCAAGTTATGCGTCATAATTTCGGATAAATATCAAATTTTGGATCCTTTTTTTAAGTTGCTGATCAGCAGTAACCCCCCTCTTTCATTATCCGTCGCATTTATTTGTTGAGGTGAAGACGCTAGAGGGCAAAAATGCGAAAAAAAAACCTGGGTGTAATCAGGAGAGCGTCTAATGTGGTTTTTCTGCAGTCACAATGAGGTTTGTTCTATAGAACCTGATAGCATTAAATGTAATATTCAATTCCCCGTATTTTTCAATGCGTAATCACGTGAATAGAACGTCTTAGCCGTATGATCGGAATTTGTGTTACTTCTCTCCAGAAGTGAATCTTTGATGCCGTCTGCCACAGGTTTCGTCACGTCCAAATGGAGGCAGACAATTTTTCCCACTATTGGGGAATTATTCTCGATTTTATGCGCTGGGTAAGAAAAGTATGCAAATGGTTGCACTTTTTACGTCGCTGGCTCTTGGTCTACGAGTTCCGAGCAGGCTCTGAACTCGTAGAGGGAGTGTAAATTCGCGTCCGAGCCTTCAGTATGGCCGACATCCTCATTCTCAAGTAGAGTCAATTCTCCGCACTGAAGATGTAGTTACGAAAGGGGCGTTATTTAACTTTATTTAAAATTTTAATTTATCTAAGTAAAATTTATTTAACTATACGGCTTTATTTATTAACTTGTGTCAATCAAAAATGTGATTTCACCGATTTCAGTCCTTCCGATTCCACCTCTTTGGATGTCTCGGATTTGACACTTACGGAACTCAATTTCATGGTTATGGCTATTTCAAGAACTGTTTTCACCCTTAGTAGCGTTTCCAAGTGAATTTTATACAGGTAAATAGGTCACATGTGGAATGAAGCCCCACTATGGTAGATTAAAACGTGTAGCTTTCCTTTAGCGTTCCATCGTGATTGATAAAAAAGTCACAAACTTTTTAGGAAAATTGGGAAATTGGTAATTTTATGAGAAGAATGTTTCATGTTGAAGGAGTTCAAACCAACAAAAAAAACTTTGATGCAGGGAAAGAAAAGACGCGTCACTCTGTCACTCTCAATGAATGATTACACCTTGTAAACGCTTTCAATCTCAACACCGTGTTTATTTATTTTTCAAACCCGAAAAGGTTTTAAAAGCCTTCAGAGCTGTCAACTTTTGCAACATTCACCCACGTGGATGAGAGTTTCAGAAAAGGGGTGACCACTTGAGAGAAAGACTAAGCTTTCCCTCGTATATACGCAGGCAGCCGTTAATTAAGGACGTCATTCAACCTCCCTTTAAAAAGGGAAACTGTTTGAGTACGTGGGAGCTAAGGGAAACAGCAGAGTTTGAGACAGATATCCCCTTCTCTCTCTAGCTTCGTTCACTTTATGTTACAACCACTTGTTGGAAAATTAGGTGGGGTCTTTTAAGTTTATTGGTTGGATGCTTCTGGAGAAAAAGAGGATATTAGAGCTTTAAAATTAGCATAATGAGTGAAGGATATTGACAACTGTTAATATTTAAACGAAAAATGCCATTTAGTCTCATGGATTGAGGGCATTGAAAAGCCGTAAGAGTGCGCTTTGAGATGCACTTTTAACTCAAAGGTATACATTATTATTTCTAGTAGACTTGGAATATTGATCTGGGCAACCTCCTGCCCTTGTGACCTGACGGTTGATAAAACGTCCCTTCTGGGTAACCAGATAATAATATATCCGCTTCACTCACTCCATCCCTTAAAAAAAAAAAAAAAAAACTCACTCCCACTTTCGAAACCACTTCGGATGCATATACCTGAACCACATCACCCTCAAAGCTTCAACGTTTAACATTTAATCTCCTCCCCATAGGTCACAAAATTTATGTACTGAAGGCATTGAAAACCACCCGTTTTTCCCTTAGCCAACACTCTCATCCTCTTTTTTTTTATCTCTTTTCCCTCACGGAGAGGAAAACGAGCCCCCCTCCCACCATTCTACAGTCCCATCACTTCCTCCTTTGCCGTCCACACAAAACCCGAGTCTTCTCGCCCGTTTGGGAATTCCGCATACATATTACAACATTGAAACCCCTCAACGCGACGGAATTTATTAGAATTGAGTGTATTCCTTTTTTTCCCCCGTTTACCGAAAGCGAAATCTGATTTGTCCGTGCCTGGGGTATATCATTTTTGTATACGATCCAAGTGTAATTTTTTTTTTTTTTTTTTTTTTCGTACAAAGGGAATCCACTGCGATGGGACGAACTGTAGGCGACTGGCAAATTTTTCATATAAAAGACAACCGTCGCCATGCATCTCAAAAATATTCCACCTCTATTTCCTTCCCAATATTTCCCTTTAAAATACAAATGATGATCGAAAATAATTTTGAGTGAAATACTTTGAGGGTAACCGGAGACAGCTGCATAAATTGAACGAGTATGTTTCCGTGTTTTCGGAGCCCCCCTCCCGCGGTCATCCACTACATTCCTATTCCTGACCCCCTTCCCTCCAACACACAGGCGAGTTGACAGTGAGATATGGGCTCGTGTTACAAAATAGATCCTTCTCCATCTGTCTTTCTCTTGTAAAAGTCTGATCAATCCTTCTATTGAACTCTCGTGCCTTGAGCCGCACGCGATTGAAACCATAATTGCTCTATAGCTTGATATGTGATGTGCTCGACGAGAATGGAAATTGTCACGAAATCATATTTAATTCGTCTTCAACTTTTCAAGCTTTTACCCGTTGAAACGAAATTCCACGGGATTGAAGAGGACTTTTTTGTGAATGATGAGGTAGTAAAGAGGGAGGGGGTCACATCTAACTTTTACTCGCGAAATAACCACTAGAAAAGGAATGAGGCATGTGTAGCACTGCGAGAAAGAGAGAGAATGAGAGAGTGAGAGAAAAGCTCCATCACATCGCTATTTACCCACATCAAAAACTTGTGGTACGAGAGCGGTAGGGAAGGGTAACCCAACCGCCTTTTATGTTGAAGAACATCCATTTGAGTAAATGGAAATTTCAAACACAGCAAGACTAACGCCCGCTTCCGCTTCTGAACAAAATACATATAGAACGCTAAAGTAAAAATAAAATGAGTGGACTCGGGTAGTGGTTGAATGTCACAGAAATTTATGAAACACTCGAATAATTTTGTGTACTTTTACTGAAACGTTTCAAAACTGGTAGTGCAAATAAATAGAATGCTTCCTTGAGCCAGCACCCTCCACTTTGACGAATATCCCGTCAGATCTGGCCGATTTAGAAGGTGGCTTTCGGGAAAAAGTTAAGTCTAATTGATAACGGAACTTCGGAATCGCTCAATGATGATTATTATTATAAATTATATTTATTTTAATAACTTTATTACAATTGAAGAGGGAAAAGTGTAGGTATACGTGAGAGGGAACTCATTTATATCACGAATTCACGACATGGGTAGGTGTAGAAAAAAAATTTACATAGGAATTAATCGGTCTAGCGCAGCATGTTCAGTGGTAGATCTAGGAATTTATCTTGGGAGAGGTTCCACCCCCACCACCTCTACAATGCAGTATTTCTTTTAATTAAACAAATACTCCAGCCATTTTTTGGGGGAAAAACGATAATTCACAGCTTCAAAAGAGGAAAACAGCTCATTCGTAGCAGCTACTGACAGAAATAGGCACAAAATTACATCATTTTGAGCTGTATATCTGTGAATTTATAAGCTTCGGAATTGGCAAGTTTAGGATTTTTAAAAAAAGTGATAGTGGAGCCTGGGCCAGCCTTCCACGACAGCTCCCTGACGAAAACCCGCCATTTGAACATTTTGGATTCAAATATCAGCGAAATTAGAAACTTCCTGTCTGAAATGCTCGTTATTGCACGTTCCACGTCTCAATTTCGCGAATTTGAAAATTTCCGGGATTTTTTTTTTAGTGGCCATGATGCCGGGCCGCGTCTTCGTGCAAATATTGAAAAATATATTATCCACGAAATTACATAATGTTGCAGCTGAAAACTGCGAAATGGCAGATTCGGGTCTAAATATCATTGAAATTTCAAGATCCTGTTAGTCTTTAATTTCGCGATTTCAAAATTTTCGGATTTTCTTTTTTCAGTGTCCGCGGAATCCGATCAATGACAATGCTCTGACGAATAGCCGCAAACTCGCAACATTTTTCCAGGTAAATATCACCAACATTGTAAGTTTCTTGGTTTTTCAAGCAGCTGGCTTCCTGGCTTTGGTTAAGCAAGTTTCATGACCCGGGATCGTGTCTGGCACATGCACAGGACTTCCTTTTTGGTCTGTAGGAGACGACACTTCTGAGATCGCCAGATATTTTCCGCGGGACAGGGGCTCACAACAGAACTAACTGTTGGCAAACACACCTTTGCGTGGTTTGAAAACGACTGACATGAGTAAAAAGTCGTTTCCCACGACTAATACGCTACGAAACCAATAATGCCATTCAATTTGATTGTACGATGGATAGTGCCGTGTGCGGACTTTAAAACAAGTATAATTTCGAGGCTTACTAGACTTAGCCAGGTTCATTCGAAATTTGATGACTATGGGGTGGTTTTCTAGTTTATTGTTGGCGAAGAACCGTATTTTAAACTCCGGAATGAGCCGGATTTTTCATACGGTGTGCTCCCGGACCTATCACGTCTTAATTCAAACTTGGAAGCTTGATGAAACCCTTGACTTGGTTTAACGAGCTAGCCAGACACAATAAGACAGTTTTCCAGCAGATCTGCTAGTTGTAGACATTAAACGATCCCTTCTGCATGATGTACACATTCAGTTTTGACGATTTCGGATTTCTTTGCAGTGTTGTGAGAGTGAGTTAATAAGTTACTGTTTATTTGAAGTGTAAAAAAAACTAGTTTTTTGGAGGAAAAACTACTGCGGGCTAAAACGAGCGCTTCTAGGCTGAGTATAGTCGGTTTGTGAAGTGAATAAAACGGTGTTCTAGTCGAGTTGCCACCATTTCTTCTTTGATTACCCCTCCCCCATGGAATTATAAACTCTCTATTCTATCCTCCAACATCCACATCTCTTTTTGAAACAATAGCATTCAGTTGGAGACAATGCTATACTCACCACGTGTCAGTTGTAATAATTACCCGCACCTGTTGTGGCGTTAAACCCTCTTCAACCCCTAGCACTTCACTCATTTTTGCTCGTGTCAGCGGCGTGACATATTTGCATTTAGACAGAACACGGGGGAAGGGGCATTGTTTGTATTCCTCATCACACCCTATGGATTCGATATTTTTATTCCCTAAGCTCCCGTTGAAAAAAAGTATTCTCGGGAAAGGTGTTGGGACAAATATAAATTACGTTAATTGAACTTATGAAACTCTCGCCTTTCCACTGTAGAGCCCCTTAATGGACCTTTAAAAACTTCCACTTTATTCTTGGGGCAAATGATTTTACGATAATATTCAGTTTCAAGGGGTGATAAGGAAAAGTTAGACTCCCCCGGTTAAACCCCCTCACCGCCATTGCTCTTCACCATCCTGCCCTTTCGCCCCTCGATCTTTAGTCAGCCAACTGAGGCAAGAAAAGCCTTCATAGAAACGCTAGGCTGACGTCTGGGGGATAATGAAGAATGATTAATCCTTTCGCTCGCGGATACAAACTAAATCTGCGTGTACACGCTAAAACTCCATTCTCTAAGCCTTATAGTACTCCCTTCGGGCTAAAAACGATAAACGTTGAGTAGTGCTATGAGGAAAAGTGCTAGTAAGGATTGTAGGGTATAAAATATTCAAAGTTACGATGCGTAGTTGAAGGGACTATAAAATGTTTATTATTTCTTCGGCTGCCTCTTCACGCTTTGACGTTTCATCGATTTTCGCTTCACCGATTGTCGTTTTACTGATTGCCGCTTCACCGATTGTCTTTTCATAGATTTTCGCGCCACTGATTGCCTTTTTACTGACTTCCGCGACCCGGTCGATTTTTGAGATTGTCTCCTGTCTTTTCCTTCTGTACCTTAAGATCAAAAATAAATTAATACAAGCGTGTCGTATCCATATCCGTTATTACTTTTCAGCTTCACGTTGGCTAATTCCTTCAGCTCCTTCTCTTTTTTCATTTCTTCTATTATTTCGTCCCGAATAGCGTGTACCTTCTTGATCTTATTATTCCCCCAATCCTACATTAATCCCCCAACCCCACCATAGCTTTCAGTAAGTCTTCGGTATATACATGGCGTGGCGTAGGAAGTAAGATTTACTTTCAAAGAGAGTTGAGCCCCCTCCAAGATAGGATCAATTGTCTTGAATTTGTCTTTTGGAGGTGGAGCTTTGTACCCTGATCCGGATAAATAAAAATTCAATAAGCCGATATTAGGGGCCAAACTTTTTTTTTTTGAAAAACCTTCTTCATCTTCTCCTTCCGTTTCTTCTATCGCGTAGGTGAATTTTTCAAATTCCTCATCTTCAATTAACCTTCCATATTTATTTGAAGAATCCTGTAATTTTATTTAGCGTATTATAATAAATTAAAATTACGTTAATGAGCTCATGCTAAAAGTTGCAATATTTTCTTTTATCTTTTAATACTTCGATAATTATAAATTGCTGGAAAGGGGACGTCAAATGTGACTTAAGCGCCCGATACACGTACAATAAATATTGCGCAATATAGCGGTTGTACAATAAAATTGAACGTGTATGGGTAGTATTGATGGGTTGCACAATATATTGTGCAAACCATGTTTTATTTGAAAACATCAGAAAAATCAAGTAAAAACCCAAATATTGCGCAATATAATGAACGTGTAGGGTGAACATCAAAATATTGCACAAATTTATTGCGCAATAATTATTGTGCGTGTAGGGACCCCTTTAATTAAGGGCTTGCGAGAAAAGGGAAAGCTTACAAATTATTGAAGAGGTCAAACGTTGAAGGATCATTCTGCTTGCCAATGTACGATGTAAATTATCCCGTTTGCCCATTCTTCCGCTCACACACGTTTCACAATGATTATAAATCAAATTATCGTAGACAATAAAACTCACTATTGGTACGGGCATCAAATGCACCACTCGAGGGACAAAATCTGGTGTCTCTTTGGGATTTCTGTGTTTCTCGTACAATGAGGCCATAACTCGGGAGCCTAATTCAATTTGAACGAAGTCCGCGGCGTCAGTCGGTTTTCTTTGGAAATAAGGTCAATTTTTTTTTTTTAATGGAAATCAGAGTGAAGCAAAAGTTTGTCTTTACTTCTCCCCATCTTTTTTATCGGTGATTTCAGTGGCAGGATCTCCTGCCTTCATGGAAGGACGCCGAAAGTTTGTTTCGTCTTCCCCTTCGATTTCTATTCCTCTTTCTTTCGCCATCTTCTCGATTTCTTCTTCTTCCTCTACGGCTGAAATTGAGAAAATTCAATTTCTTACCTCATTCCCACACCACCACCATGTTTTCCCTTTTTTTTCTCTCCTTTCTGATTAGTTTTATAGATGTACCAGGATAGAGTCGGGTCAAGAAATCATTTCGAAGAGCAACGCCTTTTTCCTTTCGCCCTGGCTCACGCACTTCCCAAATTTCATCTCGGACTCGTTTGAAATTATCGGCGTAGCGTGAATCGGCTGCAAGCAGAACCTCATTTCTCTGAAACAGGGTGAGCCGTGGGTATAGTCGAACTATTACAACAAATAAATCAATTGCTTCTCCTGCGCCCACACACGGGGGCCCCCGGTAAGAATGTTCCAGGCGATTCCCATAATACCGATCTCTTAATCCACCGTCCCTCCAAATAGAAAGCCTAATATTGTTAAGCCGGATGCACACATTTTTTTATTTTTTATTTTTTTTTTGTCGGGGGCGCCGGGCTTTGAACCCGGCAGGCGCCTAAGCCTCTCTTGGGCTCCTGCGCCATACCCAGATCTAACTGTGCACTTCACACCCGTACTACGTCGGCGTTTCGATCGGTGCGCGGTTTGTTGAACGCACATCGCCGGGAACGCCCACACGAAGCCCGGATGCACACATGCGGTACTTGCAAAGTAACTTGCAAAATATTCAATCAATTTCTAGCAATTGCCTAAAAACTAACCAGCTAAGAATTTCAAAAATGTGTTGCTCGTTAATTGGCAAGTAAAAGTGCCCCCAAAGCTCGGTTACTCTGGAGGAATGGAAGGTTTCTCCAGGGTCTTTGGAAGTGGGGTTCCGGGCGAGCGAATGCTCCCTAAATGGTCTGGTTGGGTGAGCGGCAAGGAAAAATAAGTGATTCCGTCATGAACGCGGCATTTCGCAAAAATTTACCACTAAAATTTGTGGTTTCACTTGGATTTTCTTTTTTATTGTTTTCTCACTTTATTTTCCCCCATTAAACTTGGATTTTTGCCTGAATGTGGCGTTTCTCCGAAATATTGTTGTTTTTTTCCGACTTGTACAATGCCCAGTTTTGGGTCCCAAAATGGAATGAAATTAAATGAAAAGTCCTACAGGAACTCACTATCAACTTGTGCGATAAAAATTGTCCTCCCACTAAGCGCATCAGAGGGTCTTGGTACGTGGGAATGGCCAACTGACGATCTCCGTCTTAAATGCCTCCAACTATTCGCACACTGAACTTGATTAAAACTATGATTCGTCCCCTGATACTATAAGTCAAACTGACTAAGCACGCCCATGAACGTACTTATGATTTGTGCCCTGAAAATGGCTCTATCCACCCTTGAATCGGCTAAACTGACGGTTCCTGTCTGGAAAATCCTCAAACTAACAATATTTCCTCATCAATTGCCAAAACTGACCATCAGCGATACAAAAAAGGCCAAATTCGAATTTATAGAATGACTAAACTAGTGACTCGTGCATTAAAAATTGCTAAACTAAAACCGTTATACCGGTTCTACCCGGATTAACCGATTTTAACCGTTCGCGCTCTAAACTGACCGTAAGCTTAAAATAGTCATAGTCAAAGTGACCATTAACGCCCTGAAAATGGCAAAAATGTCTCTATAATTCATTACAGAGGCTACACTTACGATTCAAGCTCAAACTGACGAACTGTGCGCTGAAAATGGCAAAGCTGTACACAGCTGTGTGTGTGTGTTTTTGGTGATCCAAAAATGGCCAAAATGGTAAAACTGGTCATTCACGCCTCAAAAATCGCTCAACTGACAGTTCGTGCCAAAAAAAAAAAAAAAAAAAAAAAAAAAAAAAAAAAAAAAAAAAAAAAAAAAAATCCAAACTGGCTATTCACGATTGAAAAAGGTCGCAACGGACAATGTAAGCCTTCAAAATGTCTTAAATCAAAAAATGCACCCTAAAAGTGGGGTAACTAGCCCTGGGCAGTCTAGAAATGGCTTGACGAACTATTCTCGCCTTAAATAATGCCAAACCTATTATTTGTACCATTTAGACATTCACGCTCAAATTGGAAAACTGGCAAGCTCTAAAAAATTGGCAAACTGATTGGCACAACTTACGATTCGCATATTGAAAATGGCTAAACGGATTATTTTAGCATCAAAAATCGCCAAACTGGCTATTCACCTCTATGTGCTCTATACATATACGATAAACTAACGGTTTACTGTTCCCGCGCCGAACAGGTCCGTCTACACCTTTGTGGATCCTCCTTTGTGCGCGGATGTGCGTTTTTCCTCCATTTCACGCGCAAACGAGCAACTTTTCTCAATTTACCCTATTTCACAATTTAGTCGCGAATTGGCGGATTTCCTCACTTTGAGCCGCAAGATAGTGTTTTCTCTCAATCCCACCATGAATGAACCTTTTTTCTCATTAATAGTCGTGAAATGGTCACCATAAACCATAGATTAGCGCCTTTCTTTCGTTTTTGTCATGCAGGACTTTGCATCGTAAAACCGTGGACTGGTGCGTTTTAGAAATTTAAAAGAGAGCTTTTAAAATAAATTTTAGCTGGCTTGGATGCAGAACGCAATTTCTCAATTTTAGCCGCCATGAGTGAGCGCAATTTTTTAAATTTAAACTTGAATAGACGTTTTTCCTCAGGTTTTAAGTGGAAACATTAAAATGAGTGTTTTTTCTCAATTCTACCGAGAACAATCCATATCTCTCAATTTTAGCCGTGAAATGGTTTTTATTAACCGCAATTTAACGCATTTTCTTAACTTTGGCCTGGACTTTGCATCGCGAAACCTCATATTATGGTTTTTTCTCTGTTTTAGCCTATAATTAGCGCGGTTTCTCAATTTTAGCCATAAATTAAGATTTTTCCTCAATTTTAGCTGCAAATGAGTGACTTTCTCTCCATTTCTACCAGGAAATGATCGAGCCCTTTTTCTCATTTGTAGCTGTGTCAAGGGTGTCCGTAAACAGCGAATTACAGTATTTTCTTAATTTTATCATGTACGTTGCATCGCGAAACCTCAAATGGATGCGGATGAGTGCTATTTCTCAATTTGATCCGTGAACAGGCATTTTCCTCTGTTTTAGCCCCTCAAACGCCCCCTCAGTTGCGTTTTGGCCGTGATTGGCTACATATTTTGTCAATCATGCACTGTCTGAGGGACTCATAAACATGGCAGGCTCGAATCAAAGCACATTGAAAAAAATGTCACCTTGTTCTCAAACCGGATTTTGAAATCGAGACGGAATTTCAAGCTCCAAGTTGTATGAACCACCCAACTTGATTTTTGGTCCTGAGAGGGGTGTCCCTCACTGTTTCCACGGCTGGTTATACGCCTCATACTTTCTATGCTTTTGTGGGCTGGCACGGTTATGTGTAAAATAAATAAATTGACTCAAAATGTATGGTCTGTGGAGCAAGGACGGCTGTGCACTAAGCTGAACTTCGGTTCAGAATTTTGCTCTCCCAATGTCGTTTAGGTACCGCCACCACTGGGTTTCTCCCCCAGTGCGCTTTTGAGCTCTTCTTCAAAACATCCAGGTGTGTTCCTGTATGATCCAGCCAGTGGTCAGGGAATCATTGGTCTACACCGGCAGAGCCATTGTGCCATAAGCCTATATAACAACATAATACAGATGTCCTGGTTCATATAGCAATTCCTCTGGATCGATCAATTTAATTTTGGAGTTCAATATAAGGTCTGTTCGCGAAGCTACACTAGGTTGCCCGAGGGTACACTAGGGCGCCCGAAAATCGTTCGCGAGCAGACGAGTGTAGTTAGTGTAGCGAGTGTAGGGCGTTCGCGATGAGTTCAGAGCTACTCTGGACTGCCCGAAGTTACTCCAATTTTTTGTTATAAATTGATAATTCTTATCTAACATGCACAGGAGAGATAAAATATTACGACTGTTATGAATTTACACTGGCTGCTCTGAAAGCGTTCGCGTAACAAAAAAATCCTCACTGCCCTCGCCTACACCAGCTGCCCCAACCTGCCCTACACTACACTACACTACCCTACACTTTTTTTTCGCGAACAGACGTATAATAAATATGTAAACATATTATAGTTCTCAAGCTTCATAATACTGTGTATAAATCGGTTGTAACTCACAGTCAGCAATAAATGTTGCAGTAAACACTATTTTAATGATTTCAAAAGTGGCTGCATTAAGTCGTAACGCGTGGGACCACACTAGGTTGGATGTAATAAGACCGTCTTCAAGTTAATGGTTGAGCGTGATTTCCCTAAAATAATTTCACCCTTCCCAATCACGAATTAATTACCATTGAGAGAACGGCGGGCGTGCGGGATAATCGGTAGCGCAATAATGTTGGAAGAGGGAGGGGGTGAGAAGGCAAGCCGTATACCTTACACCGCACCTTCCTATCTTAATACTCAAAACGTAACCACTTCAAATTAATCACTTTACCCAAACTCCTAAAGTCAAACATTGTGGATATTATTGGGTTTTGAGGTTCAAGCGTCTCTGAATTATGTGGTTAGGAAGTGTAATGGTATGTGTGACGGGAGGATCGGTTTACCTATTCGAGTTAATCGCTGAATTTGGTTAGGGTGAGAATAGCGGGGAAGATGGTGAATTTGGGATTGCCTTAAGAATCATTGTCACCTTTTGAAAGTTTGAACTTCCACGAAAATGATCAATTAATTAAACTAAGACAGGGATAGCGTTAAGAAGCTTGTGTTTCATTATCTTGTTATAAAATTATAGCTACTTCAACAGTTAGAGTAAATTAGATTTAATTTTGTTTTTTCAACGAAAAAGGTGAATTAAAATCCTCCGATTCCAACTAAATTGAGCTACTCGATGGCAGTTCTTACCCTAATTTTGTCGAAATAGGCATAAAAAACCGATCACTGCAGTCGATTTTTTTTTCTTCCCTGCACCCTACTTTTCTTTCCACTTTCCACAACAACTCTGCTCTGGTTCTAGCTGTAGATGGTGGGAGGGGGGAATGAATAATTCATGATTCCCGAACCAGGAGGTTATAGGGGAGAGAAACAGGAAATGGTGGATTCTTAGTATAGTTCATTGCAGGGGAGGGATGTAAGCTTCTTCAACAGAAAACGTTAGCCGGGCTGTTTCAAGGTGCGAGAGTGAAGAAAAGCGTCCCTTTTTATTTATTGAATTCCTCTTCCCGCTCCAGTGATGTGCCGTTAGGTAGGCACGGGGATGGTGAAATGGAATGCTTAAAACGCTGCTGATGAGGGGAAAGTGTCACATTGTGGTTTCAATGTCTTTATTCATAACGACAGACGCCTTTTCTCAATAATGGGTCTGTTTAATTCGCAATGAATACGCTCACTGTCACCCATTATTTATCTTTTCACTCACACTCGCTCATTCTCTCTCGTCCACTCTCACGACTCTGTCTCTCTCTTGAGAAAAACCATACGGAACCGGAAGAAACCATCATCACCTATAACGTAATTTGGCAATGTTTCACAACCCCTCTCCTACCACTCAAGTAGAAATAATTTTTTCCCCTGATTTATTGCAGGGCTGAGGCTTTCGATGCTTCGAACAATGGAAAATTGGAGATTTCAACCCTTGTTACGCGGCACACCCTTCTTGACCACACAGCTCGACGAAACTTTATCACCTTAGAAAATCCATTTCTCTTTTTCCTCCTTTACCACTCTATACAAGTAGAATCTTTTGTGGTCTGTCATTTTCAAAATTTAGCGTTATTGAAGTAGAAAATTTCACACCAAACCTGACCGTGCAACATTCGTATTCATTTTCACTCTATTAGAACGTTATACCATAAACATGACTCATTTTTTTCTCTAACCTCGAATCATGTTGGATTCAGCCAAGGTAAATAGACTAAAGAGGTATGCTCTTAATTTTCAACCAATTATTATTGTTTGTGCCATGACGTCATGGGATGACAAATTTTTAAAAAATTAACAGGTGGGACATTTTTCAATAAAACAAAATTATCAACATTTCTGGGGCCACTTTTTAAATCGGGAGAACTACGCATTATTGCCTGCACCTGCAGGACAATGTTCCTGTGAAAGAAGTGATTGCAGGGCCCCTAAGTGTAATGGTTGGAGCAAAGAAAACTGCTGCGGGTGCAGGGTAACATCTCAGTTGATGAAACTTTTAGAAATTCTTTTAAGATAGAGCTAAGTTCAGCAATTTTTTCGTTCCACTCATCAACGTAGAGACGTCGCCACCGTTCCATTTAACAATAATAAATATAAGCTCCCCGAAAAACTTTGCTTCGTATTAAGGGTTCTCGGCGGTGTTTGTACAACAAACCGCACATCGACCAATAGCTCGTATGGTGAGGGTGTGAATCGCCCTACTCCATTCTGGGTATGCGGCCATGCAGGGGCCGTATGAACGGTCGGGGGAAAAGCCGCACGCGGGATCCAAGGACGCCAAATAAGAAATAACATTATCCCGCCATAGCAATCACGTCTAGCGGCATTTTCGCACGAGTTTGTACTGAGGCTCCAGATGAGGCAAACAAATTCCTCAATATCGACAGTGATTGAATACGGCTAGGTTCGAGGCCGGGATTCGGGTCGAAGGACACCATTAGTACTAAAATATTAAATTACTTCTATTTTTATACATGACAGGGAACACTTTTAAACTTCAGCTTTATTGTCCAGCCTATCTAAGATATGCTCGTGAGCGTGATTATCGCGGGCAGCAGGGAAGCCCTTCCTTGCTCCCTCATGAAGCTTACTGGTCGTTTCTCACTGATACACATAATAAACTAGCCCGTCACTGCGCCGAGTGCTGTCTGTATTGAATACAGGGGGCTTCACGTGGTACGTATCAATTAACTGGGCCTTAAAACGGTACATAAGGTCTAAGGAACGACTCCGCCAAATTATATCGCTTTTAAAAAAATTTGCAGGCACTTATTTTGGCTTTTCATTCATTGTTTGTTTGATCTACAAAGAAATTCCAAGGGAGAAACCATGGGAGGGGAAGCTTCATATGTGAAGTTTGGTCCCTCATTAATTTTTTTACTCCCGTGACGTTAATTTTGACAAATATTTCCTTAGTTACGAGCATAGCTCTGTAAGTCTATTTACCTTGGGATTCAGCCACTCAGTCCTTCCCCAAGTCTTTCGTTGAGCAGAAATATTAATTTAAGCCCTGTTCACACGATGCAATGTTTGAAGCTAAATTGCTTGAAGGATTTTTAAAAACATCCGGTTACTACCAAGGAACATGTGTTTTTAAAAAACCAGCATGCAATCTAACTTCAAACATTGCATCGTGTGAACAGGGCTTTAGCTATGATAAAATTGCTAAAATTAAAGCCCTGTTCACACGATATGTTTGAAGTTATATTACATGCTGGTTTTTTAAAAACATATGTTCCTTGGTAGTGACCGGATGTTTTCACAAATCCAGCATGCAATCTAACTTCAAACATTCATCGTGTGAACAGAGCTTAAGGTCCGTTCACAAGCTCTAGGTTTTCGTTGTGTGCTGTCTATGCAACCTATCAAAATGCTTCATTTTTCGAGGGAATAAATTTGTTTGGCTGCATAGACTCCACAGAACGAAAACATAGAGCCTGTGAACGGGCCTTTAAGCCTCGGAAATGGAATGCTCGCCCCCATAACTTGGCTATTATGCCTCAGGAACATAATTACCTATACTCGTATTTTACAGGAAAAGGTAATTCATCTGTAAGCAATCCTGATACCTCCAGAGGGCGCTAATCGTAAACTTAGATACCAAAATGTGACTATTCGCCACATTAAGTGCAATTTTTCTTTTATAAACCTATTGCGAGCTAGGCAAATAGCCCGCTAATTTCATTTTATCCTGAGCTGTCACGCAATCCACAGGCCATGGGCTACCCGACAAAGAGCGTCGACGCTCGGTGGACTACTGGGTTAGGTCACTCTTGAATGGAGACAATCGACCAGAACAAACTACGAACTGAAACACTCATTGCAGGCCTCATTAAGTTTGAGTGGCACTGAATGCCCTTAAGGAGCGTTTTGGCCACAACCGCGCCTGGCCAGCAATGAGGGACTCATATTATCATGACCTGCTCAAATCTCAACAATTTGCCCTAAAACTTTTCCAATTATTGGGTGGTTTACGAAAACATGTATCTTGGGGTCTCTCGGCACAGGAAGTCGAAACGGATTTTCGATCAGACCAGCCGTTGGAGGCTCTTCCCATGATTCCGCGGCGCTCGGGGGTACTTGAGGTCTTGGGCTATTTTTCAGGGACCTTCAAATTTTCACGGTTTGCGACACTTGCTGCCTGACTTATTTCTTCTTCTTCTTTGGGGAAAATCACCGAGGAATCCCCCCCCCCCCGTCATTATCGAGGCAGGCTGTCTAGGTGAGGAAGTTTTATCTCATCATTATCCGTGTTTGGCCATTGCACGTGTTAAGAATGTTTTCTTCCATAACACTTTTCCCTCAATTGTTTTTCCTTTTCGTAGCTCGTCCCCATGCCCTTCCTGAAGCTCTGAAATCCTGACCTTCGTCCGTCGGTTTTTCCGTTGGTCCCTTTTACCCGTTTCCATCGCGCGTTCGCTCACGTCCGCTGACGTACGTCTGGAGAGACAAGGTAAGAAGACTTTCTTTGTTTTTGCAACGACACTGTTTTATTATCATTATTTAGTGTTGGGCATTTGACCGGTCAAAATATTTTCCGGTCAATTGACCAGAATTTGATAATTTTGACCGGTCAAATTCCGGTCAAAATCTTTTTCACACCAAATTAGGATACATTTCGGGATAAGCAAGGTGCGTTTGTGCATCAATCACTGTCAAACTCATCCAGGAAGAAAACTACACAAACTAAAATCAATCAATCTGCCAAAGAAAAAAAAGTTTTTTGATATTGGTCTTTTTACCAATTTTTCCGTGCCACCTATAAAGGAAACGAAACGATTTATGACACAAACATTTTTTTGAGAGAAAAAGCGGTGGCAAATTTTGTCAGATACTCAGGATACTCATTGTTACGCGCAGTGGCGTACCCAGAAGGGGGGCGATAGGTGGATCGCCCCCTCCGGGAGGCCGTTTTTAGCCAAGTTTTTGCGAAATCCCAGCAATACGAAGGGCATTCATTACAATACCCGTCCCCCGCTAGTCCTTAGTAGGCTGCGGACTGCCGGAATCGCCCCCTCCGGAAGGATTTCTAGGTATGCCCCTGGTTACGCGGTCCTACTCACTGCGTTGACTCACTGCTTAATGTGGGGACCGGGATAATGAGGAAAAACTGTAATATGACTCGATGGTACGAGTACCTGTTTACCCACTCCCATTACAGTTCCAGAAAGTTTTGGTACGCTAACCTCTCAACAAGGGAGCTGTGGACTGAAAATTAACGAAATTGAATATCAACAGTGTCATGGTGCTTTGTATGTCGTGAGAAAAAGAAACCGCCACGGAGCGGGAATCGAACCCGGACACCGTATCACCGTAAATCCGGTACCTCCGTATATCGGTATCGCTCCGGTACGGCTCTCAGACCACCGAGACACCGCGGCGACCAGGAACTACTCAACTCCGGGCTATCTCTCTCCCTCACGACAACACCACGTTTTGTTTGCTCGGTCCCGATTTCCCGGAGGTACCGGATACACGGTGACACGGTGTCCGAGTTCGATTCCCGCTCAGTGGCGGTTTCTTTTTCTCACGACATACAAAGCACCATGTCACTGTTGTTTAATACAAGTCCGAAATAACTTTATACGTATTTCGACACAAAAAGCTTGAAATTGAATATGTTGTCGCCACGTCTTTTGTGTAGTTCTCGTTTTTTTCTTAATTTTTGCCGTATACATTAGCGCTTTGTTTCAATTTTAGGTGTGAATTAGCTCTTTTTCTTCATTTTAGTAGTGTAGATTTTGACCATGTCAAAATCCGGTCAAAATCTTTCCTGTCAATTGACCGGTCAAAATTGTCAATTGACCGCGGTCAATTGACCAGAGCCCAACACTATTATTATTTTTTTTTTTTTTTCATTTTGCGATGTGAAAAGGGCAACTCCCCCTTTCTTGTCCCTAGCCCAAACAATCACAAACAACGATTACAGCTTTACTAATTCCCTTTTATTCGTAGTGTGAATTCGACTGTTTCTAAGCCATGCTCTTCATTTCAAAAAAGGCTGGTAGGCCCCTTTTTGATGAGGAATCGCCACTTGTTGAGTCAAATTGACAGGTTTCCCGACAAATCTGCCATTTTGAGGATGAATTACCGCAATTTTGTCTATACCAATCAGTATGATTAAGTATTGCACCCAACTACCCCTCCCCCTTCTAAACAAAATTTTACAGCTACAGAAGGCGCGCCGAAAGAATGCCCCTGAGAAAAGAATTGTGACACTTGTATTACAATCTCAAAAACATTCGGCTCTTCGATGACGGGCAGGGCTCCTCTTACCCCTCTGCAGGTTGATGGTCTGTCTCCTTGCTCCGTGGGCGCTCATCTTTTTTAGAAAAGGCAGTATATCAGACGAGGGGGTGGTTGGAGGGAATTTTTCGTCAGGGGTTTCGGCGCGCGAATAGTATGTTTGACCTTTTTTGCAGGAAGCCATCTTGAAGAATCATCATTATCACCATAATAATGTGGCCTCTGCACATTTCGCGTTGGCGCGCGACTTGCGCGTGTTGGAGCAAGTCATCAGTTTGGTCATTTTTATGGAATATGAATCGCCATTTTTGTTATTATTATTATTTTTTTTTTTTTGAGGTGGTCGAATCGTCAGTTCAGACATTTTCAAGGCGTGAAGGCTTGGTTTAACCATTCACAGGCCACATAGAGTCATTTTTGCCAATTTCAGGGCGAGAACAGCCAGTTCGGCTATTCTTACGGTGCGGACTGCCAGTATAATTATTTCAAGGGCGTGAATAACCAGTGTAATATTATTTTCGGGCCAGTTCGGACCAGTTTTGCCGGCATATTAGGGCCCGAACAGTAGGGTGCCGACGACCGACGGGGTGGCGTTGGGGGCTTGAAGATGAAAAAATAGGGATTTTTAGGTATTAAAGCGTTAATTCGCGGCAAATTTGTGAATAAGCGCTCATTTCCCGAGGCTGGTGTCTGACGGTGAATTCGCAGCTAGAATAAAGAAAATACGCTTACCCCGTGTGTATATAGGGCCTCAATTGGCGGAAGCAAATTAAAAAGATGAGCTAATGTGCTGTTCTTGGGGCAAGTACTCAGCAAGAAGTTTGAAAAAAGCTCTAATATTTTAGGCTAAAAGAGCGGAAAAGTGCTAATTGATTGCTAGGAGTGACAAGAATCACTATTTCGCGGATAAAAATGGAGAAAAATGCTGATTCGCGGTCTTGATTGAGAAAAAAGCGCTGATTCACGGCTATAAAATTAAGAAAAATGAGTGATTAATCGTTCGGCAAACTCAGCTAGTACCAATTGAGAAAACACCAATTCGTAATTTGCCGAGAAAACTTTGTAATGTCAGCAGAGAAAAAGTGCTAATTCACGTGCTAAAATGTTAAAAAACGCCAATTCGCGGATTGATTTTAGAAAACCCGTTGATTATCTCACCTGGGCTAATGTTTAGTAAAAATGAAACTTCAAGGCTAAAATTAAGACATAATTCGCAGCTAAAATTGAGAAAACATGCTCATTCGCAGGTAAATTGGAGGAAAACGCTGATTCACGGGTCAAATTGAAGTAATCCACGCATTCACGGCTCGCGGCTAAAATTAGGAAAAGTGGTCGCTAATTTGCGGCAAAAACTGATAAAAAGCGTTCATCCGTATGGCTAAGAAGCAAAACAAAGTGACAAAATTGAGAAACAGCGCTAATGCGCTGCTAAAATTGAGGAAAAACCGCTAATTCTTGGCTCAAATTGAAATAAATCGCTGTTGACTTTTGCGGCTATAATAAAGAAAAAAAAGCTAGTTCACGGACCAACATTTGAAAATCCGCTAAGTCGCTACTCAAAAAGCCTGATAACCGTCATCTTTTTTTTTGGCGTGTGGGCCGTACTTCAATTTGCACTCTGTGTAGCGAGGTCATGTGCCTCATTGATTTCCGCCCCGGGCCTCGGTGGTTGTTGGTCCACCACTTGCTTCCAAATGGTCAGTTTAGCCGTTTTTTGAGCGGGAATTGCCAGTTCAGCCTTTTTCTAAGCGTGAATGGTCAGTTTAGCTATGTTTAGGGCACATGGAATTAGTTCTGCCGATTTGATGGCTTTGATTGCCGCAGTTTGGCCGTTTGTTATGCAGCGCTCGGAGTCAGTTTTGCCATATGTGAATGCATAGAACGCGAATAGTACGTCAAGCCAAGGTGCAAATGGTCAGTTTGGCTATATCATGGCACGCGAATGGTCGATTTTGCACATTTTCAGAACAGGAATCATTTGTTTAGGCATTTTCATGGCGCGAATAGCCAATCTATCAATTTTTAGGGTCCGTAAAGTCAGATTGGCTATTTTTGGCCCCCTGACTGACGAGTTTGGCTATTTTTTAGCACGCAATAACCGGTTTAGCCTGTACCCGTTTTCAAGGCGCATGTTGTCATCAGTTTTACTGTTTTTAGCACGTGAATAGTCCGTCATCCGTCAAGCAAAGATGCGAATTGCGAATTGTTTTAGCGCGCGAATGGTCCGCTTGGACATTTTTGGTGCGAGAATGGTAGGTAGCCATTTTCAGGATGGGAATCATGATCTTTTCAGGTATTTTTAGGGCTTCACGAGTCGTCAATTTGGCTATTTTTAGGGCACGAATAGTCAGTTTAGCCATTTTTAATACGTGAATCGTCAGTTATCGCCATTCTGGGGTGCGAGTATAGTCTGGTCAGCCGTTTTTATGCACGGAACAGCTATAGTTTAGCTCCCTTGAGAAAATCCTGAATCAGCGTCAGGACTTTCAGCTTCGGTTTAGTTCTGCTGTGGCCAAACTTCTGTTTTGTCGACCACACAAGCCCTAGGGACGCATTTTGTACGAGTTCCTGGGGTGAAAGGCTGGGTGTTAGATAACTGGTTAAGTGGGTATATATGAGTCATAGGAATTGTAGCAGGAAGAACCAATTGATACAGATAAAAAGGAAAATAAGTCATCTCCCGCTGTTGATACATTTATTGGACCGGTTTCGGCTAAACAGCCATTTTCAACAGAAATCAAAAAACCCCGTCAGAATTTGAATATAAAGCGGCCCATACACGTACAATAATATTGCGCAATAATAGGGGTTGTACAATAAAATTGAACGTTTGTGGGTTGTATTGATGGGTTGCACAATATGATGAACAACCTATTTTTTTATCCCTAAACATCTGGAAACGAAATATTGTACAAATTTATTGCGCAATATTTATTGTACGTCTATGGACCCCTTTAACATATTCAAGGCAAGCTAAAGAAGCAAGAGGGTCAACAGCTGCAATGAAAAACATTAACAGAACGAGATAACGGAACCAACAAATACACAAAAGATAACTTAAAGCTATACATAATACAACCAACAACTCATCCGATCGATATATAAACTTAAACTGACTAGTCCCTTTAGAATGAACAGCGTTAACCGGACCGGGCACTCCTTCCCCACCCAATCAGCGGAAGACACTCTCAAACATGCACTCTGGCACGGTCGCCAATCGAACGAGGTGATACGATTACCGCATCCTCTACCGCATTAGAAATCACGCGGCATTCCGCTAAGTGCGGTAGAGGATGTGTTAATCGTATCACCTCGTTAGATTTGCGACCATGCCAGAGTGCATGTTTGAGAGTGTCTTCCGCTGATTGGGTAGGGGAAGGAGTGCCCGGTCCGGTTAACGCTGTTCATTCTAGTCAAAAGGACTATAGTCAGTTTAAGTTTATACATCGATCGGGTGAGTTGTTGGTTGTATTATGTATAGTTTTAAGTTATCTATTGTGCACTTGTTGTAGACCGAGAGCTGGCGACAGTCCCATTCAACCGGAAGAACATAGTCACGAAAGGTATGCAAAATGATGGCATTTGACCCCCTATATACAAGTCCGGAAGTCTGCCATGCTCTATCTGGGGCCTAAGGATTTTATAGCTAATTGAAGTCCTTAATTTGGGACATGAATTTAACCGGAAGAACATAGTCCTGAAAGGTTTTATGGAGCCGATTATGAATATGATCGTCCCTGGAGCATTTGCCCTCGGTGGCCGGTCAAACTTCCTACATCTACGGCGGCAGACGATCATATTCGTTATCAGCATAAAACCTTTCGAATTAGACTAGTATCACGACTATATTCCTCTGGCTTATCATTTTCCCTCTGTGCAGTTTGACGGGTCACTGAGGGCAAGTGCCCCAGGCAGACGCCGACAGACGATTATATTTTTAATCATTTCCATAAAACCTATCGAATAGGACCAGTTTCAGGACTATGTTCTTTCTGTTAATTAAAATTTTCCAAATTTCGAAAGTTTGGCGAGCCACAAGGGGCAAATGCCCCAGGCAGACGGCGACAGGCGATCATATTCGTAATCAGCTCCATAAAACCTTTCGAATTAGACTAGTTTCTGGACTATGTTCTTCTGGTTAAATTCATGTCCCAAATTAAGGACTTTAATTAGCTATAAAATCCTTAGGCCCCAGATAGAGCATGGCAGACTTCCGGGGGGGGGGGGGTCAAATGCCATCATTTTGCACACCTTTAGTGACTATGTTCTTCCGGTTGAATGGGACTGTCGCTAGCTCTCGAACTATTGGTTCCGTTATCTCGTTCTGTTGATGTTAATGTTATTCGTTGCTGTTGTTGACCCTCTTGCTTATTTATCTTGCTTGTATGTTATAATCAAATTCTGACGGGGATTTTTGATGTCTGTTGAAACTAGGTGTGTTGAAAATGGCTGTTTGGCCGAAAAAGGTCCAATAAATGTTTCAACAGCGGGAGAGGACTTACTTTCCTTTTTATCTGGAACATTGCTTCTGCACCTACGGACTATTATTCATTATGAACCAATTGGTTTTCTAATCGACACGCGAACGACAGATCCGTTAGTCAGGAAAACTAACTGTATTTTTAACTGTAATCTGCTGTATTTTGCAGTATTTACACGACAATACGTCACCAGTAAGTTTTAAGCCATGAACGATCATAGATAAGTAGGGGGGGGGGGGGTACACTCCATGGTCTAGTTCCAGGTCCCATTATTATGCTCTTTGTCTTGTTCGCCATTGTGCCGTTGAAACCACAACCTTAAATACCAGAACTTTTTATTCAAGAATCAAAAACGTACCAACCAAAAATATTAGGGGTGTTCACATCAACTTTCGCACTGTTTGTCTGTCCACTTAGTGATAGACTCTCGCCCGCCCCCGAATTTAGTGAAATGAGCTTCCCCTTTACCCCTTCTACTAAAAATAACGCACCGGGAATGATTTTAGAACAAAATGATCACTGTGTAGCGTCTATACGTAACCATAGTGGCCGTAGAAAAAGTTTGTTGTTGTTCAGGGGGCCTGTTTTGTAACTTTTAGGCCCATTTTCCCCAACAAAATTGATCTCGTTTAAAGTTTATCGTGATTAGTTGCCAATAACGACCCATATGAATCCTGATGCAATTGTTTACATTGTAATCGTGATTAGTTTTTGATCGTGGTTTAAAACGTTGGTGAAATCGTGCCTATGTTGAGTGTCACTATCACTGTCACTGTTCCCTGTCCTTTCAACTGTTCCTTGTAACTGTCATTTGAATGGCTTCCTGTGATAATGACTGGGAGTTCGGGGGAGTTCCGTAAAACCAGCAAAGTGTTCCTTTATAACCTGAACATTATCTTCCCATGTCTAGAAATTATTATTTTGTAATAAATATCACGCTGTTAATAATTCAAAAATAAGGCAAACAAAAACTTAAAACATTTAGTCAAAAAAAGGAATACACGCCGGAGAAGAAACTAACTGAAAATTTTAAAAAGCCCGAAAGCCGATCGAAGGTTATAAAAAATACTCTTCAAGTGATCCTTGTAACACCACTTGGCTATCCCAAAGGATAGTGAGAGTGTTCCCCCAGTCGTGACGTCAGGGGAACAGCTACAAGAGAATACTGAGATACAGAACACCAAAACATGACGTCACAACGGGACCTGACTGTTCCTAGGATCAGTCAAATTCTTACAGAACAAGCCCCCAGTTGTTAATTTCATTAAATATTGTTGGTGGGAGTGAACAAATCGAACTATCGAAATGAAGTGGACAGACTTTAGTTTTGTAATTGCGTAGTCAGATGTTTGTTACCAGGGAAATCAAGTTTTGAATGAATGTGTTAAAAATATTAGAGACTTTTAGCAACACCCCCGCTAACGCTAACGCCAACGATAAATCAGTCGTTGCTTGGTTACCCAAATGAAAATAAAGTTGAATTAAGTTTGAAATTTGAAAATAAAGTTTCCGGAGGATTTAACGGTAGAGTGCTAAAACCGGGGAGCGGTTTAATACTCTATAGAGAAGAATCTGAATAAGGAAAAAGTGAGGCCGATTTCGAGCGACGGTGGCGATCCAAGTGAATAGCGACCGAAGTTTCCATGGATCATGCGACGTACGGGGGAAACTTCTGAACCCCCTTCCCCCCACCATTACCCTTTTCCGTCTCCCTTTATTTTTCATTTTCGTATTCAGGGGCCTTAGGCCCGTATTCAGAAACCACACTTAACGCAACCTTAACCTTAACAGACCCCCGGGGAAGCATTTAGTAATCAGAGACCGCCCTTATCAATGTCTCTTGAGGGACCCTTAAAGAAAAAAAAAACTGTTATTCAGAAAGCAACCTTATCCTGCGTCCCCCCTTAAAAAGACGATATTTCATGGTTATCCGCTAAGGGAGCCCGAGACCATCCTTAGGGCCACTTTTAAGCGTTCATTTGTGCAGCATTGATGTGAAAATGTCGGAATTAGAAGAGTTCATTGGTTTCATAGAAGCTGCAGAATCATCGGTGCCAAGAAATATAATAAGGGGATCAGAAGACAAACCTTTTTTCGACTTGAGTAAGAAACAATTTCGAAAAAGGTATCGCTTCTCTAAATAAACGGTGGCGATCATTGTCGAGATGATTCTTGATAGCTCATCCGACCGACGAGGGCTACGATTTTCACCATTGCCGAAAACTCTTATATCGTTAAGGTTGTACGCTACGGGAAGTTTTCAGGTACATGCAACGATAGTGGATAAATGTCAAAATGTGTCATTATTCATCTTTTTTGTGTTTCTTGAGCTTTCGGCCAGTACGATTAGATGGGTAGTGGTTTATTCTGCCACACTGCCTCATTGGTACTGGTGCAAAATTCAACATTTCCATGGATATCATCTGCATTATTCGTGTTTTAGATAAGGATGTATCAAAGTTATAAAAATTCATCGAGAATCTCTTCCCACTTTTTCTTTTTTGCAGCGAGACTGACTGCGTCTGACTTTTTATTTTCGACAATATCCGCGTATTTCAAAAAATTGTCTCCTTCAAGAACGCCTTCTCCGCAGCACAAAAATTCATCCATTTCTTTCCCGAATCTACCACCTTAAAGGGCTGAAGGCTTTGTACAGAATGTTCACTCGTGCACGATCAGCTTGAGTAATTTCAAACTCGGAGAATGAGAACAGACCCCGCGAACCCACCAAACTGGCAATTTTTTGCCACCGTTGCAATCCCCTCCCCCCCTACACATTATATTTTCAAAACTCACGGCTAACCTCTGTTCCAGCGTGCGTAAAAATTATGGAGAAAAATGAATCAAACTAAAACATCATTCAAATAAAACGGCTGTAAGTAGCTAAAAAAAAACTGTACAGTCACCTCGAAAAACACAAAGTTTATCTCATATCAGCTTAGGGGACCCTTAAGCTTAAGGGTCCCCTTAGGGGGCCTCTGAATACAATTTCTTAAGGGATCGCTTAAGTGTACTTAATAAAGGATCCCCTCAGGGTTGCGTTACGTGTGGTTTCTGAATGCGGGACTTATTCTTGAACGCCTTGGCAACACTAGTTTCGATTGCATTATTGCTTTTTTGAGGAAGCAACATTGCCTAGTCGAATTCTTGAAATTCGCAGTATTGCTTTGGGCGCCATTTTTCTAAGGTAATATTGCCTTTTTGTACTTTTTTTGAAACACCCCCAGCGGGTGTTTCCATTTTTGTCGATTCGATCACAACATTGCCTTCTCTGTTGTCATGGGAAACCCGAAAGTTTCCATTTTGTTTTTTACAAGAAGGAACTTATTTTTCACAGTTGAGCTTTCTTGTTCGGTGAGTGCGGTTTGTAAAAACAAAAGAGAATCCCTCGAAAAACGATTATTTCGTCTAGTCGTAGGGCGTCAACCGAAAAATGAGTTGCCAGTGACCTGAATCAGCGGCATGCCCACGAGAAACGCTCAGTAAGATGCGTGGGGTGGCAAGGAAGGGCTGCACTCCACAATTACGCTCACCAGCATTTCTCAGATGGGTTGAGCAATGAAGTCGAAATTTAAGGCCCGTTTTCACCAACGCCGATCAATGACTAATCGCGATTAAAATAGCATTTTGTATCAGAAATATAATGGTCGCTAATGGCAACTAATCGCGATCAATTCTAAACTTTGATGGTGAAAACGGGTCTAAAAGTTGTCCTTGTGCATGAAAGTGGATGTAATTTAGGTCCATCAGTGTTTTTCGACCAGAATCCCTGGACTAGTCTGAGGTCCTTTGCACATTAGGAAGAAAAAGTCGCCCAGGTGTGGCGTCGGACTGTTGCAGTAAAAATACATAGAACTCTATGCGGCCTTTTACATTTGACGACGACGCGGGAGACGTCTCACCCCCGAGAAACAATACGCTGGCACAAGCGATAGGTGTTTTTTTTTAGGCGTCGAAAGGGGCCAATTCAACGTCGACAACGAGATAATCTTTCCCCATGTGAGCGCTTAGAGGGACAATAATGAGCTCTGCTGCTGTAGTCGAAAACTCTCATTTTAACAAAGAATTTCTAAGCATAGCTCTAGCTTTAGAGATTTTTAAACAAAATCACAACAGAAAGGAATCCCCGCGGTTATTTTATTGCATCGATTCCAGTATTGCTAGCAAGTGGTATTCTTGAAACACTGAAACACTCTGCAGCCCAGACAACATTGCTTTCACTTCTTTCAAAGCAACATTGCCTTCAAAGCAATATTGCAAAATTCTCACAATCTCAAGTTCAAATTGAACCATCCAATATTTTTTTCTGAAAAATGCCTAATAAATGGTGAAATGCACTAATAAAATGTACGAGATGAACATTTTCTAGTTCAGCCTTGAATATTGACAGAAATAGATAGTTGAAAAACCAAAATTTGCTTGAATACCCATTTATTTCTTTAAAACTTGACTTCCTCAGAGACACAAATAAATGTACGCGTTAGTAAAACCACAAACTTGTCGTCTAGATGTCGTCTAAATTTTAGAAAAATAAAATCAGCGAACCTGCCATCCTTTGGAATTCGAGAAAAAACTGATCACGCCACCAGCTTAAATCATACATCGACGAACATCCAGGAACGATACATTTTTCGTGGCCCATTTTGCCGAACAACAATATATTCGCAACAAATAACTAAAAATAAAACATAATCGAATTCGCTCAACTTCGTACACGTCTCAAAAGTGACAGCGTCAGCTTTGAGTGAATGAAGTGGATATGCAAAGTTTCACAAATTTATTCGCCCAACTGACATTTATTGGGAGGTGGGCCGCGGGGTATCTTTAAAATGTAATTCAAAAAACCTTTAGCGCTTCACGTGAATAGCGACCAACTAAAATTCGTTCCGCGGTTTTCTTACGTATAAGTTTCACTCCCGTGGCTAAAACTCATTAATGCCCCGAACTAAATGAACGACAAAATGATTCCAATTTCGATTTCCCTAACAACAGACCTTAGCAACAACCAAGTACAAAACTACAAACAGTACGACGGTTCACGTGAATACCCTTATTACAAAACTATGAGGTCTGAAATCGTCAATTTCAGAGCATTGGAAAATTAAAGCTTTCAGAGTTTTAAAACACAGACTTCGACACTTCGGCTATAAGCCAAAATAGTAATAAAAGGAGTGAGGTAATAAAAGGGGTTAAGCTTGGCAAATGAGAAAAAGGGTTTGCAAGGCTATTCATGCCCTCCCACACAACAACCCTTGCTCACACCCCTTTGTTTCCTGTTTTTTGAGTCAAAGGTCCATACATTGATGCCCCACTGCCCCAGTGATTAGTTTCAGAGAACTTTTTTATTGTCTTGAAGGGTAGGTATACCCTTGTCGTGCGGGTCGAGCGTATAACTAGGTTTCTAATTTCCCGAGGTACTGTCATTTTCACCTTTTTATTGCAAGTCGGTTGGATGTGTACTTTAGGGGACGACAAAAGGCTCTCCATTCTCTTTTCTCACTCACTCTAGCCTTCTGTCTCGATAGCTGCCTTTGTGGCTCAGCTTTCAAAGAAGAGTAGGTAAACAAAGACATTCGAATCACATTAAGAGGGTTGCCTGTTTAGGAAAGGGGTTTGATTATTACAACGACTTAAAAAAAAAAAAAAGGAGGCTAGTTTAGAAATTATAATTACTCCGAGGATGAAAATTTAGTTCGAAGACTTGGTAAATCTGCAAATTACACTCATTTGCTTAAAGTCACTATCAAGGGACTCCCTTTCCTGTTCCATCACCGTCTCATGGGATGCGGTGCGGTTTTTAAATAATTGCCTGAATATTTCAAGAGACTGTTTTAGTCAAGTATAAATAGTTGACTTTATTAGTTTACTTTTTATTCGTTCGCCACTTTGGTGACGGTAAGATGGGGGTTGGGGGTCTGATGGTCTCGTTAAGTTCACTAGAAAAACGAGCTAAAGCGTTTGCTTTAAACAGACGACTAAAACTAGACCGAACTAGTTTCCACAGAGTTTCTCTCTTGGTATACAGTCACTAGCACATTAATTGTTCCTGAACGAAAAGCGCAGAGGAAAGGAAAAGGAGCTTATGGTTTTCATTGATTACAAGAGACCGTTGAAGCAACGCCCATTTTCCCATCCCCCTCCCCCGGTACACCGCCACGACTACAACCAATATTCGTTACTAGCCCTACCCAACTAATATTAAAGGCTATAACTTTTTTACTTGCTGGTTATCCACGACCATAATTAGTTTCCAGAGAGGCGCTCCTGGTATGTCTTCCGGTTTCGTATTGGTATTCGTGCTAACTAAAAAAAAAAATTACGAACATTGATGAAAGGTGAGGCTGTGTAGTGTGTATTCCTTGTCTTACGCGACTTTTTCTTTTTAATCGATTCTAAGATTTCCGCTTCTTGTTTAGTAAAATGCCAGCTATTCTCCACAACGACGGCCTCACCCCGAAAAAAAACCGTTTCATGCTCTTTCTCGCCCTCTTTCAAAGCCTTGGGTGGTAACTCGTCCTCATCACCCATCGCGGGCAGACGGTCAGTCTCTGAAATGAATGTACGGGCGAAATGAATTATTCAGCCGCCTACAGGGCGGGTTGCCCACAAGTTTTGGGATCAAAAAGTTTATATTTATGGTACAGAATCCAATTCCAAGATTTTTTTCTAAGCCTAACGTTATTTTCGAATCCTCCAATAGAGAAAGCCATTATTTTGTCTTATCGATGCATCCCTGGCCCTCCCTCCAATTCTCTATCGGAGAGTTTTGTAATGATTTCAAACTTTTACGCTCTTTACTAGGATTTTTGATGGAGGGGAGTACACAAATACAAAATTATACTCTCTTGAATTTGAAAAAAAAAAATGAGTTTCATTTATTCCGTGCCTTTCCCCCGCCCAAAATTATTTTGCCTCACAAAACTTCTTCTATGAATAAGAAAAGCAGTTGAAAAGGTAAGATTTTCTTACCGGCATCTTTAACGAATAGAAATACAGCTGGAACGATGCAATTTCCAATTCCTTGGTTCTCGCAAATCACTTTACCGTCTTTTCCTTTCAAAGTGAGATTTATTTTAACGTTCGATTTCGATGTATTCAAACAGAGCGTGACGAGGGCGGCTGGTGGAATTAAATCGCTCGGTATTGTGATCAAAAATCTGCGACGCGGAAATGATGGTTTTTTGTTACATAAAGTATGCCATGAGTGTCATGGTGAGGGGTATAGGGGGGGACCGATGAAGCACAAACCGGCAAATTGAGGCCTTGTAATTGGGAATGTAATTGCCGGAAATTGTGTGTATGGTTAGAATAGGATTAGGTCCTTTCTCCCCTTTGCACACGCCCCATTTTTCACCGGTGAAAGACATGTCTTCTTTTTTAATTTCCTCTTTTAATTTGAATTCACCGGCTCCCGGGTCGTACGGTTTTATGACCATGTCCGCCTGTTCTATACAAATAGACAAACAAAATAATAACGGTTGATATTTTTTCCCCCGAGGGGTGAGGGCAGACGAGAAAAAACCTTGGGTCCAGCCGTACGGAGGAGATAAACTGCATCCGTGAGGAATGTCGGGGATTTGAGCGCCGAAACATCTGACTCGCCATTGAGCTGATTTATCTCGTTTTTCCTTGGCTGGCCAACCGTGAACGAGGACGACGTATCCTCTCTATGGAGCATAAGTACATTTATTGAAATAAAATTGTTGTTAATTTGGAATGAGCGTTTCCAAGGACTGCGCAAGGCAGCTGCGGGAATTCACTACAATACCCCTGCCCCCCCTCCACTTTGCCCACTAACACAAAAACATATTTATATCATTATATTATTACTCTGGGAAGAACGGTACCAACTATTTCCATGTTTGTGTCCCTATGGTCCTTTGGGATTCTCAAAAGGGCCCTAAAAGGCACACCTTTCAAAAAATTGCTGTAATTTGAGAATGGCCTCTAAAACACACCCGAAAAAAGGCTATTTTCTGTTGAAATGCTGTCTATTTTTGCTTAGAAAAAGGCCAAAACGCTTGGAAACTAACAATTTCGCCCCCCCCCCTCTCACCAGGACTGTACGTTCTAGCAGAAAACTGCCAATTTATAATTCAGACCCAAGAACCTGATTGTTTTGGTTTTAAAGTCCAGAAAAAACAAACTTGATTCGATAAATGACAGCCAAAAGTGGTTTTTTTTGGCCGAGAAGCTTACAAAGGTTATTCATCTCAATTAAAAGCCGCTCATTAGGTTCTCGTAAGCAACCACCAGCGTGAAATAGTCACCAAACTGAAAATATTCTGGAATTAGTACGCATGAAATTGCCAGTTTCGGGGCTAAATAGCTGAAAAATTGCAAGCGGTTGCCAAACTTTCGAGATTTGTTGGATAAATATCCATGAAAATGCAATTTTCCAGGCAAAATATCTACTTTCAACATCACTACTTAAGAGGAAATACCATTGAAGTTACAAAGCATCAATCTTGATTTTGAACGTGATAATAAGTTTCATTGAATAATCTAGCACAAAAGTCATACGATAAGCAAATTGCAATGATATTGCTACATTCGGAGTTGAAAAACTACACAATTGCAACTTTTGCGTGTGAATATCAGCAAAATAGCACGTTATTCTGGTCTTTACTTTTGTGAAATGGCAATTTACTAGGTAGGCGTGGAGGATAGTATAGTAGGCGTGGAGTCTAGCCTAACCGGTCCCGGAGACCCCTAAAGCCGGCAAGTTACATCATTCTGAGCCTGGTGTGAGGTCTAAATATGTTAAAAATGGCCAGTTTGTGGTTTCAATTTTCCCAAAATTGCGAGTTTCGGGGCTTTTTTACAGTGAGCGTAAAGCCCGCGGCTGGCCGACCTCGACAGCGCCAAAAATCTGACGAATAGCCATGAAATTGCAGCATTGCCATGCTCTAACTTTTAGGCAGGAGCTAAATATCTGCGAAATTGGAAGTTCCCTGGTTGAAAATTCGTGGAAAACGTTAGTTTCAGGTTTTTATTTTCGTGGAATTGCAAGTTGCTGGTCTTTATTATCGGGAAATTGTAAGTCCGACCACTAAATAACATCACATCCAAGCTCAAAATCTGTAAAATTGCTATTTTTGGGTGCAAAATCCGCGAAATCCGTAGTTCCTGATATTTTTTCTCATGAAATTTCAAGTTTTGGGGCCTGTTTTTACTGACCACGAAACCCAGGCTAGCCAGCGACAAATTACCGCAAAAATTGCAATTTTTTGGAGTCAAATATCCCGGAAATTGGAAGTTTCCTGGTTGAAACTGTGCAGAATCATCAGTTTTTGATATTTATTTCCAAAAAATTTCAAGTTTCTAGGTATTTTTTTGTTCTCTGGGCGAGCAGACCCCAACTGTGCTCCTGCCCACAGTATATGGCAAGTTGACACGTGGACTAGCAAGCTCGGGAAAAAACCCATGGCATTGGTTACACCTTGCCCTAGATGTCATAGTTTTTTGCGTGCGTTCCTCGTGGCTGATGTTCTGTATGGCCTTAAGGGATAAATATTTGTGAATTTTTCTAATTCGGATCCTAATTTCAGTTAAATGAAAAATTTCATGGCTCAATTCCGCAAAATTAACAGTTTCGGTTGTTGACTTAAGCAAAATTGCAAGTTTCGTTATTTTTTGTTTTTTTTGCGGCTCCGGAACACAGAGAAGCCGGCCCCAAAAGTCTGACGAATACCCGTGAATTTGGAATTACTGAGGGATTCAAATTTTGGGTCTTCATTTTATTGAAAGTCTAGCTCAGATGCCAATTTGAAGGCTTTCCCGTCAGATCTGACAGATTCCGAACGTGGATGACGGGGAAAAGCTCCGTCTAACGGATTTTTTAAACGGAATTTCGCTGAGGAGAAGAAGAAGAATCAACTGGTTCACTTGCTTGGGTAGTAATTACCCTCGAATTTCACGTGCGTGTGCCAACAGTGCGGTATCTGCAGTGATCTTTAAGTTTCAGGCCTTTTATTTGAACTTCTGGCAGAAAAATTGCCCATTATAAACGATAGTTTTGAGTTTTGTGAAGTTTATGTGATGGCATAGTAGAAGTGTTGACAAATTCCTGCGCACTTCTTGGAGAAAAATGACCTTTTTTCACAGGAGAAAGTCATTTTTTGAAGAATCATGTCTAAAAAAAACAACATATTATGAGGGAATTTGGGTGGCAAATCCATGACTTTGTGTTTTTAAGAGTGGGAAATCCGCTAAATTTGGTTTTTTAAGGGTGGCGAAACCGCGCCCCCCAAACCGGGCCAACCGGTGCCAAAACCAGGAAATCGGGATTTTAAATATCCAAACCCGTGAATTTTATTTCAGAAATAGCCAACCCACGGAACATCCATCGTGTTACCATGAGTACACTGAAGACGATAGGGCAAAGATGGCGTATTGCCGTCCCTGTACCTGTGTTTTAAGACTAAGAAGGACGGCATGAGTCATTTTGACTCATTTCGTTCTTTGCTCTTTAATTACTTTTGTGCTGTTCATCGGAGAATATTTTACGTACTTGTCTTTTAATAATCTTGAATGAAGCCCGAACAATTTTTTTTTTAAATTTTTAGTTTGATTATTTTTTGAGTGGGGGCTTGATCCACCTGGCTCACAATAATTTATTGGACAAAATACTTGAAGGAAGTCGACAATCATCGGCTCGAGCACAGCAAGCATCGAATTCAGCGAGAAAGACGAGACAACATTGCCAAAACGCAGTCAAAATGCTCGGACCCCACGAGGAAAGGTTGCGTTACCTGCACACATTCGGCAAATGCTCCAAAAATAAGAAAATCTGTCATAATTGATGTTCCTTCAAGTTCTTTTGCTTTCCTTTTTCTACGTAATACGAAAATATAGGAAAATTGACTGTTAACGCCTCAAAACAATGAATGAATCCCAATGAGTCATTTTGACTCGTAGCCGTCCTTCTAGGCAGAAAAATGTCCCGTCCTCCTAGTGTTAAGGTGTCCTCCAATGAAAAGTGGGGTTTGACGATCAAAGAACCCACACTAGTCGATTGTGCCCCAGTCAAAACGGGGAAAACACTAGTCACCCGCCCTCTTTCTTTTATCATCTTTTGACTCCTAGCTATTTGACGTCATGCGGCACTTTTCCATTTGACGGACAGATTTCTGACGGGATTTTGAGGTTTGAGGAGCAGATTGTCAGTTGTCAAAGCTGTCAGCTGGACCCGAGAGCACCTTGATGAATAGCCACAAAATTACATCATTCGAAGTTGAATATCCGTGAATTTACAAGTTTTGGGGCAAACTATCCGCGAAATTGCAAGTTGACAATAATTGTTCATGTTGGACATCTTAAGGAAATTAACTGTTTTTTTTTCTTGCAATTAATTGTATCTTATATACTTATTTCTGTATACTAAAGTACGCGACACGAAATAAGGCGGGTGTGACTCATCGACTAAAAAACCAACGTTGCGCATTATAGTCCCAAAGATGCGATGAAAAGCTCAAGTCCACACCCATAGCTGGCAACGTTGCGCTCCCATCGTTGTCACTTTGGAGAGCTGTGAGCCGGTGAGCGTTCGTAAAACCCCACCCCACATCACCACCCACAACGCACGGAGTGGCAACAGGGCATGGGAGAGCCGATGACTCACACCCGCCTTATTTCGTGTCGCGTACTTTAGAGAATCTCTAAATGCTCCCTTAAGCCCGCAGGGTCCTTATTTACAAGAGAAAAAATCTGTTCACCGTAATTATAAACCCCTGGTCCTACTTAATGTAGTAACTTCTAACTTCTCGCAAACAACATTATTCCCCCCTCCCCATTCAGTCACATTTCCAGGAAAGAAAACTAATGAAATGCTCCTCACCTCGTTTCTCTTGATGTAATAGTTAGCATTGATATTAAGACCCAGTGGAACCTCCTCGCACTTGTCCAAATCGTACAGTGACATCGTCACTGGAGTTGTTTCGGTGAAGAGTGAAAAACCTACTGGAACTGGCTAATTAAAAACAATGAAATTTCGGGTTAATTCTCATTGTTTTCGGAGATTTTTTTTTTTTTTTTTACAGTTTTACTGTGAACATTAAGCCAGATCCGTCCAACGAGAAGCCATTTCGTCGGATAATTAATCTGTTCGGTGACTGAAGCGACATCGAAATAATTCAAGCGGTAAATGTCGTCGTAGCGGAAAGGATATTTTCTGAGAAGGTGGTCGTGGGATTTCACCATTTGTCTGTGAATTGCGACGTTAGAGAGGAAAGATAAAAGACAGAAATAATATGATGAGCGGTGAAGTAGTACTGTGTGTTGAGGGGGGGGGGAGGTAGTTGAAGGACTTCACAGACCTGAGAAGGTTGGCGTCGTGCAGTGGATTTTCAAGTAGGAACTGATTGTAGTGAACTTCTTGTTTGATGGTCCTGTAGGTTGGGGATAGAAAAGCGAGATATTAATAATTTCAAAGAGATCCCTTCCCTTTAATCCCTCCCGCCTTAAACTCTAGTTCAAAGATAATAAATTGACTAAAGAGACGTGAGTATTTAATTGGCTGTTCCGCCTCCCTTGACAGCTATGCGACTGTTTTAAGCACCTATTTAGGAGTGTATTTATAATTATATCTCCATCCGAGAAAGCTTAATTAAACAAGGTTGAGTTAAACGTTTGACGTGAGGGGGGGGGGTAAAGGTTTAATTCTCTGTGATATGGCAAATGACAAAATACCGGTCCATCATAATTCTCATAAACCAATTTGTTACAAACTGTTGAACGCTGTTGAAGAACTGACATGGTGGAGGAAGTTTGGAAGCTCCATTGACAAAGTGAAATTTTAACGAGTTTTTTCTCGTTGCCGTTTTATTCATGTTCATGTTTGAAGTTTTCCTATAGCCGCATGAGTAGTTTTTGTTTCAACAATGGAGAGACTTCAGGGTTGGCGATAGGGAGTGAATGGGTGCTATGGAGAGAAACCAAATGCGAAAATGAAATGGTTCAGCAGCACGGAGTACCCATTATCAGGAATTTAACTATTTTTTGGTAGTTTATTTCTAAATCGCCATAATGTTGTACATCTGAACAAGCTAGGACGAACAAAACCGATGCCAGTTCGACGACGATCACTCTGATGAAGGGGGCTAAGCTTTACTACCTCGTACATCACCCGGGATATAAATTGGAACCCTTCCAGTGTTCTACACGTTTTGCGAAAGGACTTATTACAAGCTGTGTGAGTTATAACAGCGCCAACTATTCTGGACTATACCCACGCACCTTTCATTAAAAAGATTGATTTTTTTTTTTTTTTTTTTTGTCTCAAAAATGCGTTCTCCCCAACCGGCTAGTTTTCCTGCAAAGTTCTGTGTGCTTATTAGAGAAAATGTGTTTTTTTTTTTGTTTTTTTATGGCGAACAGTCAGTTTGCAAGGCTGGACAACCACGCATCATGGAAAAGGACATTTTTTGTGTACAAAACACGAAAATCACAAATCGGCCAGGTGTCACACCCGCGCGTGAACCGATTAGATTACCGAAGCGTTGAAATTGACTAACCCTTGTAGTCAGGAGGTTGAGACTGGCCAATTGGGAAGACTCACGCTAAGATTTTGGGCTAAATTAATTATTAGCGAATCAAGTAGTAATAATACAATTTTAATAATAAATTTGTACTTTTATGAAATACCTGGGGGCTTAGGCCCGTATGCTAAGTCGTTCCTCGAAATTTCCTCGACCCCAACCGTCCTCGCAAACTGTAGAATCACATGTTATTTTATAATTTTTCCAGAGCTTTGAGGTTGAGGAAAATTCGAGGAACGACTTGGCATACGGGCCTAATTCTCTAACAAGAAAGCAATATGTATTTCAAAGGTAAATGTATATTTCATCAATTTTCTTCAAACAAATGAATGAGATAGAAACATTGCTACGAAAAACATATTACTTTTTTGTTAGAGAATAGGCCCCCTGTATAAGAATCATGCAAGTATAGGTAATTTTCGAAAATTACCACTAAAAGTTCAAATCAGACAAAATCAAGCACCTATACGTCCACTGAAACGGTTTATTAACAATCAGTCGAACTTTTTGAAGCGTTTTCCGGGTGGTCAAGAATTTCCCTCGTGAACGACACTCCTCCACACCGACCCAATCAGCTGTGACGAGCTATTGGGCCGCGTCTTAGATTTTCAGATCCTATTATGCGGGTGCTGATAAAAGAATGGTGCCTGACCGACCTGAGTCAATAGACTGCAATGAGAAAGGACCCTGAATGAAAATGAGACCCTGAATGCTGCAAATGAGAAAGGACCCTGAAGGAAAATATTCACGGGAATCCCATTGGGATTAGGTGCATATCAATAGAGAACGGGCACCGGGGGATTGAGGCCTCTCCTTCAGTGCCCTGCTCAGCGCGGTTTCAGTCTCGAATCTCACGCGTGAGAAAATCGTTGAATCATCCTCAAAATAATGTATCCAGCACCAAATCTGTTAATTCCATGCCGAAAACTGGCTGTTCAGAGCCATAGAGAGAATATTAGGGTGATCGTGAGTGGGGGCATGTGCGAGCTGCCAGGTCTCCAGATGTTTTCTACTGTTGGCCCAGGTCTTGGAGAGTCCTTGGAGAAACGTGAGATCCCCTGCCCCTCCCTATTGAAACCCTTGCTCATGCCAGTGGCTGTGCGGTCATCATTGTACACATAACAATCGAATAGTACGTGGGATGCCGACCTATCGACCAGTTCGTCAAAAGGGCACAGGGGCAAGTCGCCACAGCAAAGGCCCAACCACAGCACAGACAAAACCACAGCAGAAGTCCAACCACAGCGAGGCTCTAATCTTATCAAAGGCCCAACCAAAGCACAGCAAAAGCCCAACCATACCGAGGCTCTAACCACAGCAAATGCTCAACCACTGCAATGGCCCAATTACAGCAAAGGCCCAACCACAGAAAAGTTGCAACAACAGCAAATTGCCAACTACAAAAAGCCCCTAACCATAGCAGGAACCTCCAACCACAGTAATTTCCGAGCCACAGCAAAGCTCCAAGTAACAGTAAACCTCCAACTACAAAGAAGGTCCAACCACAGCCAAGGTCCAACCACAGCTAAAGTCTAACCACAGCCAACATCCAACCACAGAAAATTTCCTATACAACAAAAATGGTCCAACCACAGCAAAGAACGAGCCACGACAAAATCCAATCACATTTGAGCCGAGCTACAGTAGAGTTTCAACCACAGTAAAACTTTCCTTTTTTTTCTCTGCTGTTCCTTTTCGTGATTTTTGAAACCCAGTGTGGCAATTTTCAGGGCAGGTTAATCTGTAAAGGCATTTTCAAGGCATGTATCGTCAGTTTAGCCATTTTTAGGGCACATGCAGTTATTATTTACAATTTTAGAGCGTGAACACCCAGTTAGAACCAAATAGTTAGTTTAGCCATTTCCGAGGCATGAAATGGCCAAGGTGTGCCATTTTGAGGCAATACTAGTATTGACCATTATTGGCATACAAATGGTCAGTTTGGACATTTTTGGCGCGCAAATGGTCAATTTTTATATTTCTACCGCTGGAATAACGATTATCTTCAGGCGTTTTGAGGGCTGCACAAATCGTCAGTTTAGCCATTTTAGGGCGCTTAAACTCCAGAACTGATTTCTGGAGCGGGAATTACCAGTTTTTGACATTTTAGGGCCCAAATATAGTCAGTTTAGATGATTTTGTGGAATAGAAAAAATACGTACTTGCCCTTGGCACCTCCGTGAAGGGACGAAACTCGTTGTCTCCCGCCCTTTCCACCTGTCGACCCCCTTTTACCGCCGGTCGACTGTCGTTTACCGCCTGTAGATTGACGTTTACCGCCCGTCGACTGTCGTTTACCACCAGTCGGCGGTCGTTTACCGCCTGTTGACTGCCGTTTGCCACCGGTCGATTTCCGCTTACCACCCGTCGACTGACGCTTACCGCCGGTCGATTTTCGCTTGACGCTCCCTCTTTTCCCACCGCCAGAAAGAAGAAAGAAGAAGAAGAAAAAAAAAACAACCGCAACACGTGCTCGCTAATTTGTTTTTTGCATTTTCATTCTACTTACCTCCACCACCTTTCGACTTTCTTTTCACCGACATTCGCTTTCCTAAATTATAAAATGAATTAAAGTTATGACGGAGCTGGGAGAACAGTATGATTCAACGGTACCTTTCGACGGCGATATAACTTTAATTCCTGCACTTTCATCATCTTCATCAGGCAACTGTTGTTTTTCCAACGTTTATTTATTTCATTATTATTATTTGTACTGGCAGGAAAAACCTTATCCAAAGCTGGAAGGCCATCCAGCTTTCTCGTATTATTCAACCGATCCAGGTAAAACGAGTCCCATTTATACTTTTTGATGCCCATTATTTTCTTATAGGCTTCCAAATGATAGTGCTCGCCGCTTTCTGACAAATATTTCTCACCAAACTGCCGGTCATTATCATCATTATTAATCCACCCATGCCCTTCAACCGTTTTGTACCTTTTCGTCGAGGAACGATTTTTGAAATCCGAGAACTATACCCACAATTTTATCCACTTGCGTCTGATGGACTTGCTCGTACAACATTTCCATGATTTTTTCCTCGAATAACTATTTAATGGAAGGGGGAAATTTTTAATTATTTCAACGGGGTAGGTGACGCGTCGTGAAAGACTCACTGGCATCAAGTCGTGAATAGTCAAAATCGATCCAGGCTCGACTGGGTTGGGTATGTAAGAGCATAGAATGTATGGAGGGCAAAACTTTGAAATGAATTTAGCGAGTTGCTCGGTGTGCTGAGGACTTCCAGGATCCAGTTTAATCAGTTTACTGTACGCGTCGGCCATTTCATCTGAACCAAAAAGGGTTGAGATATGGAGGATGAGGGGTGAATAAACGACAAATTATTTTCTTTAAAAGTCGCCTGCGTTTTAAGATAGAGTTCTATACATATGACAAATGATTCGGGTGGTTTGAAAGACATATGGTGCGTGCTACGTAGACAGACAAGTCGCGAGTGGTGAGGAAGGGGGTGATTTATAGAGTTGGGAGTTTTGGTGCTCCTGACAATAAGAAGAAGAAGAAAAACGTACATCCATAGTTGAAAAACGAGGCTGACTCTTTGGCGGCGTACGTCGTTATCATCTCGTGATGTACCAATTGGAACGGCGTTTTCGAATGTATTTGAAACTGATAATCTTGCGGGAGGCTGTACCAAAGTCTTGTGATCTGCAACCTGGGCGCGAACGATAAACGTGTAATTGTGATTTGCGCAGAAAAGGGAGGGAGGTCCTTTATTACCCAGGCCCCAAATTAACCATTTGAGATTTCGTCCCGTACGTTCTAAGGCTGAACCAAGAAGGTCCCAGGGTTGTTTGATTCCACTGCCATCCTTCGGCCATTATCATTCCTATTGTTGGGAAGAGGGGAGGGAGGGTCATCCGGACTTGCTAGTAAAGTCTAAAAAAATAAATTAACCTGCTGGCATCTCGCGTTTTTCATTATGACAAGTGAGGGTGAAAAGAAAGTTCTTGCAATAAAGAGTGTCGCTATCTAAACCCTCGCAACCAATAGTAAAATATTGTTGTATTTTAAAAATAAATAACATGGTTTGTTCTTACACAAATAGAAACAGTCCCCCGTGATGTTCATGTTGCGCAACTCTTGGGGTGTCCACTTTTTTATGTCCCGCTTGTCCGCCGTTGCTTTTCGCTCTGCCTGGGCGACTTTTATCACTACATCAGGAATGTTGTCTATGATTTCCACGTAATCGAAGTACGGTGGGCGGTAATAAATGTGTATCTTCCTTGTTAAATAAAGAAAATCATAATAATATACATAATTACTTATTTGTCAAGGTCAACTTAGTTTAAGTGCCTGCAAGGTTGCTGGCAAGGGGAGTGCCACTAAAATGGGAGGGGGGAGGGCGTGTTTGGGTGTGTTTCGGGTTTTCCTCACTCGAAAAGCCAATTTCCCAGGATTGAATCCTTAAAAAAACAAATTTTATAGGGTTCGCCCATTCAAAAATCCCACTGTTCCACGGGGTTTACACATTCTATTCATATAAAAATAACAATTCAGCTGGTTAGGCACTTTTGAAGTCCGAATCTCATGGATTAACCACTTCCGGAGTTCGAGCCCACAGAACTCAACTTAAGATTTCCTTCAATTTATTTGTCCGCTGAACAGCCGAAAATGGCATTTTTTAAAATGTTGACCCCGGATTAGAACAAGTCATCGTTTTCTGAAATCTGAATCGCAAAGCCGCTGGACTCGCCAAACTCGCAGTTTTTGTCATGCAGCGTTGCCGGATTTCCCGACAGATCTAACGGATTTTGAAAGTAACTGACGGCAAAAATCCCGTCTAACTGTTTTTTTAAACGGAATTTCGGAATCGCTCAATATTATTTTATTTATCTTAAGAATTGGTAATTTATCTTAATAATTGGTAACACAAATGAACGGGAAAAAGTGTACGAAGGCAGGGGAAAACACTCAGTAAACGTCTTTTTACTTCCTTTCTTCATAGGTATTTGCTCCCGGGGGATTCCCGTCATTCGGCGCTTTCCACTTGATGAAAGTCGAGCAGTAAGCCAAAAAATATATCTGTGAATTACGGTAAAGGTAAAAAGCATACATAAGCAAATTTACACATTTACCAGTAAAAGGGCACATTTTCCTTGCTGAGTGTGTACATTTACCACACAATGGCAACATTTACCGTCTTCTTCCCACATTATTTTATAGCATGTCGACATGATCTCGACTATACGATCTGTCGATGTAATCGATTCTACAATAATTTTAACGTTTTTCTCAATTTTAGCAGCGAATTGGCGCTTTTTTCACCTTTTGTTCATTCATTTTTTCCCTCAATTTTGGGCAAATAAAAACTGCCTTCTAAAATGGTGAATTTACGTTCTTCCAATTTCAGACGCGAATTGGCGTTTTTTCAAGCATATTGCCGTGTATTATCGCCTTTTCCCACTTCACACTTTCTGTGAAATAGATCAGGGCGATATTCTGCAACGTTATACACCAAGAATACGGAAGTACAAGGTACCTGATGATTGGGGGTGTCCTTGACCCTAAAGAATAAATAGGACTTCAGACGAGTAAAGACTAGTAAAAGCGTCGTAACCGATTGAAATTGCCAGCCCCAGGCGCTCGCGGTGGTATTGTTGGTGTTTGTTGGGGGAAGGGGTAATGTGATTCCAAAGAATCAATTGGGAAAAGTGCGAAAACCTAGGCAGACAGAACAGATGCCTCACACCCCCGAGACCTAAATGGTTTATTTGGGCCATTTATTCCCTTCTCCTCAACCTCTCCCGCGTCCTCAAATTTTGTAGATTCATTTTAACATGTTCCAATACTTCCCCCCACCCCCGTAACACCTATTGGCCCTATTGGAACTCACCTCTGAACACTCATTCCGTTCAAGCCCAAACCATAATGAAAACTGTCATTATTAATCATGGAATTTTCCAGAGAACACCACGTCTCTCACATGACCTCAGAGAGCAATATAGAGCTTCCCCATCTAATAACACATTAACCTTCATCTTGATAGCTCCCTGTAGACGACGATTTGAAGGGGTGGTTGATATGACGGTGGCGTTGGCCGAGAGGGGTTAAATGAAGCTCTTGAGAAAGGGGGTGGGTTCGGTGTTGCGGCGAGGGCAGGGTTAAAAGGTCATAAAGTCACGGGAGAAACGATATGAAAACGATACTGCAATACAGAATTTTTACGACTGTTCCCATTTTAATTAATTATTATTGTACTGATGGTGTTTTAAAAACTTACTCGATACAGTTTGCAATTTCTTCAAACAAATAAACGTCGCTTTTATGTTTCTCGGTCGTTTTTTCAACCCGGCCATCAATTTCCTGAAATATTATAGCCTTTAAAACTTTTATTTCCTCTAACTGCCCTCCCTCATACTAAAATGAAAGTCTTTGTAACTCCGCGACACAACCCCCCCCCCTTCAACACCATCATCCCCACGCACACTCACAGAAAACTTGAAAGACTTACGTTAAGTACTGTAGTGATTTCAACGTCGGGCGGTTTTTTTTTCAACGGCACGTACAATTCTACAACTCGCCGCAGCGATCCAGGGAGCCCTGTTGGACAAGTCGAACAACTGGGTAATAAAGTGCTTCTATTTGTTACGAAAACCGCAAAAATAGCGTGGCTACACGCCCGCGGGAATAAGGTAATATTATTCCCGCGCGATAACTTTACTCCTGCAGGTTGATAGCAAGATAACTCCTTTGAAAATCCCCATTTTGGACCCGCTTTTGGCCCATAAAACCCCAGGGAGTTATTTGATCAAACTGATCAGATGTTAGGACCAACTAGACCCCAAATGGAGTCTATGTGCGAAAGAACGAGTTTTTTCGAGCAATCCTAGGGCAAGATATGGCCCGGACGGCGGACGGCGGACGGACATTTTTTTTTTATTGCAGATTTGGATTCTACGCACTTTGAAACGTAAAACTACAAATTTTGAGGGGGGGGGGTCAAACAAAATTTTTTGCGATACGATTACAAAGACTTATTATTGAGAAATAATAAGTCAAAAATGCTTCAATTTTCGAGGGAATACATTTGTTTGCTTGCATAGACTCCACAGAATCCGCAGAACCTGAGCTTGTGTGGGCCTGTTCTATAACTTTACACTGTCACTAACATTGTCTCTTTCCACCCGTCCTATTGGTCCTACCAATCAATATGTGATTTAATTTGGGATGGTCGGTTGGAAAAATATATTCCCTGGAACACTGAAATCTTAGAGAACAAGCCCCCTGGCCTTAAAATTAAGAAAATATGCCAATTCAGAGTTTCTTCGGAGGCACTTTGCGGCCTCCATGAACCCACTAGAAATACCCCTAAACTTCCTGTGCTGCGAAAGTGCTACTTTCTACCGATTTTCACAAAAAACAATCGTAATTTCACGGCTATTTAGCCCCGGCTCGCAATTCCACGAATAATCCGTCTAAAATCACACATTATTGCTTCACTAGGTACTTGGCAGTTTTTCCGCGGAAATAAAAATTTCGCAGCTGTTTGCTGTTGAAAACCGGTTTGGCTAATTTGTTGAATAAAACATAGTGAACGAGACAAAAATCTCTCAATTATGGCCCAATCATACGTAGGTAACGTTCACAACGTCACTCCCACACCTCCATCGATCTCTGAGTCTAATGGAGGTTTTAGTAGACGTCGGACTTTAAGTGAATGAAGGAGAATTGAACCAAAAATCACGACGGAATTAATAAAAACAAAATTAAAACGTTTTATATGAAAATCTAATGCAAATTTACTTTCCACTCTCACCCGAGCGTCCCAAGTTTGTGAATTATAATGTGATGGACACGTTAATTGGGAATCTGAGAGTTTAATTCCGTACGAATTTTCTCCGAGCTCTCATTTTCCACAGCTATACATCGTTTAATCCTCTCCTTTCTCCCCTCAACCCTTTGCCCACCGCCCTTTACCACTCATAGAACCCATCTCTCGTCTTTCTGCACGAGTAGAGGACGCCGACGGAGAAAGTTTTCACGAAAATTCCTAGAGCGTTTAATTTGAGAGTGTTTCTCGCTTTTAACACACCATAGCTAGACCTCTCTCTTCATCCTCATCAGCAACGCTATCCACCATCCGCTTTGGACATTTTTTTTTTAAAGCGTTGAAACATTTTTATTCTGTGCACAATACTTCCCATCCCCTTCGCTGGTACTCAATTAAATAAATTCTCTTGAAAGGGCCACACTCTTTCTTTATTTTTGTTTTATGCGAAGGTGTTAGTAGTGAAACTAATCCCATTTTGGATCGCTATTTTCCTGAAAATAGCTTCTATCTCCCCCTCCCCAAAGTCACATGAATCTTCGATAGCTAATTATTGTCCGACCTTGTTTTTCATTTACATACAAAAATTCTCACACCAGCCCTGTCTAAAGAGACCGAGGAGGGACCCCTCCCCCACCAATAGATTGTCGTCGAATAAACGCGACGCAGGACGATAATGAACAACGAATGAAGCTCTGCAAGAGGCTGAGGATATTGGGGCAAAGTCCCACTGTTTTGTTGTTGTTGTTTTTGTGAGTGTTTCTTTTTTGTTCACTCTTTTTTATGTATTGTGTTCTCAAGTTATGAATTATGAACTGATTCAGAACGGGTGTTGCGGTCCCGTGAAGGGGAATATAAGTCTCGCCCTATACCCGGAAACCGCCTTTTACACATAACGAGTTTAGTTTAGTTCTCGTTTAAAGTTCAAGTTATGACTAAGTTTATCGAGAGGTATCTCATCCTTCCAACTGCCTTGATTTACCCTGCACTGATAACCGCTTCGTGATCGTGTTCTAGGAAATGTTTACAGCGCTTGCGGAAATTTGATGCGGATTTCTCTCGTTTTTGGCCAAGAAGAGGTGGCGGTTGGAACATTTTGATGGAGTCTGTAATCCGTAGTGCTACTGGGAGAGGGGATTTTTGTTTGCTCGCCCAATGGTTTTAGGGGACAAAATAAATTGTATTTTCAATGGAAATAAATAACGAAACAAATGAAGAGCGTTTGTTTGCGAAATTAACTGTGTTTGCGATTCACCTGAATGTGTGGGAGGACGGGTCTAATATTACAACAATCAATAATTCTAATACGAGGAGAAGCAATGTCACAATCCATTTACAGTTTGGACCCCTCTCACACCCCTCAACGTTTAAACCATCTAATTCTATCTGCGAATATCTCATTAAATTACAAATAGCAGTAACTATCATAATCCCCATCCATTCCTGATTTATACCTCTAATAAAGCCCTTTTCCAATGCCCAGTTCACCCAACGAAAGCTCTTCCATTTAGGCAAGTCATCAGGGACGGCGTCATTTTCAGCCATGGCGAGGAGAGCGTAATGATGGTAAGTGGGATCCAGCGGGCACTTTTCAACCTGTTTACCAGACTGAAAAGAAAAACAAATACATATATTAAGCGATTCAGTAATTTACATTTCTTCAAGGAAATCGCCTGTCCCACCTCCTGCTCGGAACGGTCTGAAAATTCAAGGAACACGTATCGACTGCCGGGTTGATCCAAATAAACGTTGGCGGTTTCGTGGATGCAGTGATCAACGTCGAGAGGGACGCAGAAAGGACGCTCGGGGTTATTCTGGCGAATTAAATTACTTTGAATGATTCTCCAGATAGGGGCTTCCTTCATGAAACTGTGAGGAGAAAGGTACAACAACATTATTTTTTTTTTTTATTTCCGATCTTATTCGTGTTTTCATGGGGGCCCAACATTATTATTTTCTCGACAGTATAAGCCACGTGAGTTTGGGTTTTGGGCTGTTGAAAAGATACTCAACTGTTTTGTTTTTGTTTTTTTTCGGTTCTAAAAAGCCGCTAAACCTCCTTCTTCCCTCTGTAACGACTAATAAAAACCCTTCAAATGACCCATGATTGGTTTTTTAACAGAATGTGAGCCAAAATGCCAGTTTTTGGTCGATTTGTTTGGATTCTGGAGCCGAATTTCAGGATTTTACCTCCATGTCCCAGTATGGTGTTCGTGGAAAAAATCGATTCCCGACTTCATATTCGTGATCAGCAACTTTGAAAAGGCAGGGAAACGTGGTTTCGGTTCACTTTTCTCAGTTATTTCATATTGTTCACTTTTTTCCCGAATTCTGTCAACAAGAAAGATCGTTCCAGCCATGAAAAATATGAAATAATTGGAAAACGGGCAGAACCACTTCTGCGACCGAAAATTCGTCCAGGATTTCCCGACCAAGAAGCCCCAAGAATACGTGGCTTTGTCCACTTTGTAATTCTGGCCCATTGCGTTAAAACTAAAGAGCCAAAACCCACTAAAATTTGGTGTTTGAAATGACTGAATCCTGCTAAATTTGAGTTTCCAACCTCGAGTGATCCAACCCCGCAAAATTGTTTTTTGAAATATGCCAGATCCATGAATTTTCGGTTATGAAAGAGCTAAATCCAATAAATTGCTACTTTGAATTTGAATTTTCGTCATCCCCACGAAATTCATTCTTAATGCTCATTAAATTCCATTGTTATGAAGAAGGTCGACCCAGCGTTGCCAACTGACATTTTGTTTTTCCCGTCACGCCAAGCTGATAACCCCGTCATAGCTCCGTCAAAATGTATTCCATTCCATTCCATTAATAAAATCCGTAAAATTGGTGGTACCTACCGAATAACAATACGAGAACAATAATTTTGTTTTGGACGGCGCCAATACTCTCTCGCTCACCACGCCTCGCTATATGCTGATCCCCAGTTTTTGCAGTTCTATACACGGATAAAATTGAGAAGGCGCACTAATGTGCTCTACTTGTAGCAACTACGCAACTAAAAGTTTAGACAAAACAAGAATATTCGTGGCTAACATTTGCTGAAGTAAATGCTCTAATTCACGCTTTTTCTATGCAACTTCAAGACCCAAATTAAGAAAAAACCGCATATTCGCCGTGTACGAACCACGAACGAACCGCTCTTGGGGTAGGCCACCAACTAAACTTTAAAATCATGAATGTGATATCACCTCGGACTCGATTTTTTTCACGAACACCATACGGAAGTAAAAAGCGCAACATCGTGGCAAAAAGTGAAAAAAAATTGCATATTTGCGGCTAAAATTGAGAAAAAACGCAAATTCACTGCTAAAATGAGTAAAAAGATAATTTGCGGTTGAGAAAAAGTGCGGGTTCGGGATTTCCGAGGTGAAATCGGCTAAAATCGAGAAAAAGCGATAGCTTCATGACGAAAAGTAAAAGAAACTGCTAGTTTGACGCTGAAATAGAGAAATACGTAAATTTGTAACTAGAAAATGGAAAAAGCTCCAATAAATTAGGTTCCATCTGCCCATTAGAGCAGGAAAGGCACTAATTTTCTGCTAAATTTGAGAAAACACAGCTCAAATTGAAAAAAAAAAAAAAAGCCTGATTCGTGAATGCAATTGAGAATAAATCACAGATCCGGGGTTTAGAGGCCTCCTTAGAGGTAAAATTGAGGTAAAAAACGCTAGTACACTGCTCTTAGGACAATTTTTCACGCTGAAAGAGAAAAGGCGTTAATTAGTGGCTTCTAAAATTAATAAAAATGCTAATTCAGGGTGAAAATTGAGAAAAATTGTTAAACCTCGGCTGAAATTGAGCAAAACCATCAATTCGCGAATAGAAGAGAGAAAAGGTGGTGATTCGCGGCAAAAATTTAAAAACAAAAAATCACCAATTCGCGTATTCAAGTGGGAAAAGGCGCTAATTCATGGTTTAAATGGAGAAAACCCTTAATTACGACTAAAATTGGAAAATGCGCCGTTTCCGAAGACAATGTCGCTCAAAATTGAGGGAAAAAATCATGAATAAAAGATGGAAAAATTGCCAACTGTCAAAAAAATTGCTAATTCACGGCTAAAATTGACGAAATAGTGAAAAAGTAAAATGACACTAATTCTGGCCATATCAATGAAGTGGACCCTTGGCTGGCCGGTCTCATGAAATGGTTAAATTCATAAAAAGGGCCGATTCATGGCCAAAATTGAGAAGAACGCTAATTCGCGACTGCAATTAAGTAAACACCAATTTGCGACTCTTCGCTGAAGGAATCTTCTTGGCCGAAATTGAGAAAAGGCACTAACTGAGAGTGGAAAAAGCCGCTAATTCGCGGCAAATATTAAGAAAAATGGCTAGTTCGTGGCTAAAATTGTAAAAACGCTAATTCATTACTATAAGCGTTTGAAATGCAAACGCTAATTTGTGGATAAAATTGAGAAAAAGTTCAAATATCCAGGTAAAATTGAGAAAAATACGCTAATTCACGGTCATAATGGAGAAAAACTCTAATTAGCGGTTACATTTGAGAGAATGCCAATTTGTGGCCTTCTGGTGAATGCAACTTTAAAATCAAAGTCATATGGATTACAAGTTGCACCACTCCACCCCCTCCCGCCCTAAATCAGCAGTCTCAAATAAATTTCTCATTTTTGATCCCACAAGATATAGCACTGCGTTCTTTATACTTTATTCAAGTTCAGTTCACATGGTTCCTTTATTTTAGCCCTTTGTGAACTGGAGAGCAGAAATTAAGTCCGTTCCATTGTTTTTCACTAGCTACACTAGTGTAGAAACCCATGTGATTTCATTGATTTATTCTGAAAAATTGAATGAAACCAGATAATTTTTTTCAAAAGTGTAGCACTCGCGAAACAATGGAACGGACCTATTGTATAGTTTGAAGATCAGGGTCGTACTGACTACTGAGGCTACTTCGTCTGGGTGGGAGAGTCGGATTCCCCCCACCACCACCAAAGAAGCTGTAAAATTGGGCGTTCTTCTTCCTGCCGTTACTTGTTCTCATCGTGTTTTTGTCCCTTCGTTACAGTTTCAACGAACATCTCATCTCGTCAATACGATCATAACATTAAAACTAAATGCTGTGAAAGACGCAAGATCAATGCTGCAAAGCACTCCAAGTTGAAGTACTGAAGTAGCACTGCGTGTTGTAAGGATGATTAGGGTAACGAGTTAATAGACCCATCAAACCGGAGCACCCGTGGTTAACGATAAAGTGGGGGCGGGGGGCTACCTTTGCTACAAATTAAATGTTTTTTTATTTATTTCAGGAATCTTGAACGAATTTTAATAACTAGTTACCTACTTATTATTGTCAGAACATGACATTTTTTGTATAGTAAGTCTAAGTTTCCTGGTTGTAATAAGGCCCCGTTCACAAACTGTCTGTCAACCCATTGACGTGCGTCTGTGGAAGTTTCAGTCTGTGGAAGTGTGGAGCCTGTGAAACCTATGAAAATGCTTTATTTTTCTAGGGAATAAATTGGTTTGGTTGCATAGACTCCACAGGCGCTTGGCACATGCAGAACTTATGAACGTGGTCTAATATTTTTTTAAGTTACTGCAGCACATTTCCTTAAAATTGAAATTAAAAATAGTAATTATACAGGGTGGAAGGAGATAAGTGTGACAAAAAAAAAGTTGGTGAAAATAGACATCATTTGCGACCGAAAACACCCTACCTATACGATGGTCCGAAAATCAAAACCCTTCCAGATATGATTTTTCAAGCGCTTTTTCATGGCTTACTTACATCAATTTTTTCAACTAACTGCGAGAAAATCGCTTTCAATTTGCATTTTTGCAACTTTTGGTGATGGATTCGGAAATAGCACACTATTTCCTGTCAGGATTAGCCATTTGCGGTAGATATGAACTATTTTATGTTGCCTCAAATGGGGCCGTGCAAATCGGAGATTTTTTTTTTTTTTTCAAAAAAAGTCAGTCCCCGTTTGTCCAAAAACAAATCACAAAACTTCTTCAAATTTTTCAGGTCAAAATAAGCGATTTTGAAGAGAATAATCATTATTTTAAGTTATAAGGGCCTAAATAACAGAAATGTACCTTATTTTTCCTTATGATCTGTTTACGTTTTATTTTTCAAAATAAAACCCACAAATCACCCATGAAAAAACAATAAAGCATCAAACAATAATTTATTTTCATAATTAATTGATTTTCCAAAACATGTAAAAAAAAGTACGATTCTTGGTTTGCCGCCCCCAGATAAGCCATTTGCCTTTGACTCATCAATGAAAAGAAGTGCCCCACCTCCCACGTGTTCGTTTGGAAGCGACAAGTCGCACTTAAGAAAAGAGATATATTATGCCTTTTAAAACGTTTGGAAAATCATATCTCAGAAACAATTGAGTTTCGGGCTATGATGTATTCGGCATTTTCGATTGCGAATAAGGTCTACTTTCATCCACAAAGTCCGTGCTAGATTCGCAACATCCTGCATAAAAATGGCCAAGGGCCGAGACGAGTCTACAGCGTCCGATCTCGTATTCCTAGGTGTTTAAACCGCATCTACTGTACACATAACGAAACAGAGTGATAATTACAAATTGTTAACAAATTTGAGAGCAGAAGCCCCCCAGGGAAAAGTTAAAAACCTACGCCCTTGAATATGAATAAAGTAAGAATTGCAGAGGCATCTATCGGGATCGATTTTCCCAAAATGCTTCAGGACCGTGTCTTATCAAAAGCGGCGCGACTTGTAATCCATATGGCCTGCTTTACACGAGTAAGTTTTTTGTTCAAAAATGTGTTCAATCTGAGCCCAAACAGACGATTTGAGGCAGGGAACATCTGTCAATTTTTTTCAAAATGGCTAATTTGATCAAAAAACTTACTCGTGTAAACGGAGCCTATGACTTTGTTTAAAATATTGAAAAGCGCTAATTATTGACTAATAGTGAGAAAACCACACTAATTCGCAGCTAAAATGAAGAAAACGCTACTGAAATGGAGAAAAATATCCAATTCACGGCTTAAATTAAGAAAAAGTGCTAATTCGCGGCTTTAAATTGAGAAAAAGCTCTAATCTGCGAATAAGGTGTGGAAAAAGCACCGATTCGTGGCTAAAACTAAGAATAAGCCATAATTTAACGCTACGAGGTGTTGATTTAATCAAATTGGTCAAAATTAGGCACTGGAATCTCCAGGTTTACCACACTTGTGTATCGCTAACGAAAAAATGAAAGTACCTACTATTCATTAACTTTGTTTTTCACTGTCTTAAAGGCCTTTAATACATGAGAGGGGGATTACTGCTCATAAGGGGGGATTTCTCGTCCAGCCATCAGGGGGAGGGGATAGACGCCGCTGCATTAAAGGATCTCGAACATGCGCTAGTAGAATGGGATTCGCCGGTTAATAAAAAAAAAAAAAAAAAAAAACTCACTCCTCTCCCTGGGCAAAAACGATGGATCAATGTGGCGTAAAAATTCAGCGAAGCAACTTGAAAGTATACCACCACTCAAAGTCGGACACACGTGGGTTTCAACACCGGAAGAATAGGCAGTGCTCTTTTCCGAAGTACTCGAGGAACAATTCAAGCTAAATCTGAGCCCTGCACCTGAGTCCCATACCAAATTAGAGGACACCGTCACTCAAGCACTACCTCTTACCTCATTTAACACGTTCGGTGCTGATTTAGTAGAATTACTACATTTGGTTATTCCTGCCGGCCGGCTGTAGTAGATCTATATACGCTCTGTCTTCCCAACCGGCCGGATGCACATGAGTCAGTCTTACCGCGTAAAAATCGATTCCTCTAAGTCGAATTAATGATGAGCTACCTTCGGGTCTGTTTCCCGCATATTTTAAATAAAAACAAGTTGCGCAGTAGATTTACTACACCCGGCCGACAGTAAGGTCTGGATGCTTCATTCTTTAATTAGCAAGCGTAGTAATTCTACTACACCCGGCTGGGATAGAAGTCTGGTGTGTAGTAGATCTACTACGCCCGGCATGCAGACGAGGCTGGTTGTTTCTAGCCGACCGACGCAAAAGACGTATTTGGCGATCAGCACCGAGAGTGTTAAAGATTACTTCACTCCAGCCCAAGTCAATATCGCAATAGCTAGACCACCAGATAACAAATCTCCAAGCCCTGACCTCATTACCAAGCCCCTACTACAGAACATACCCCGTAAAACCTTAGTCCTACTCACACAAATTTATAGTGCCATAATCCATGATGCGTAAAAGTTATTTACACCCTACCCCTACACGCTGGAAACATGCAAAAATAATAATGATAAGAAAACCTCAAAAACTAGCAAACAAGAAATTGACGTAGCTCTTTACGATTAGCTGAGAGCGCAACGTGACTACAAATAACGGTCAGAAGTGCATTTTTATTGACCGAATAAAACTATAAATCCTGTTATGTGAGCAATATAAATGCAAGCGATGTTATAGACTATCTGCTAAATCCAATTTCTTCTCTGTTTTGTGACGTTGGTTCACGCTTACATTAGATCATGGGCCGGTACGATTTTTTGGTTCTGTCATTTTGTTTCATCGGACTATTGAATCAGGCAACGAGTAATATATTGGTAAGTCCGTTTTTAATAAAACCGTCTTAGACTGTTGCTGGTGGAAACGCCTGACCTTGTTTCGAAAGAATGCGTCTGAAGTTTTGCGTTGTTTGTTCGGTGTGGACGGTTGGTGAGTCATAGTTAGAACGTTCGAATTGTGCCTGCAATTCATGCCTACAACCTACAACCTGGGCGGACTCACGTAAAAGTATTAACCGCCCCTGTTACCCTCCTCTTAAATTTCACGTCCTCCTTCATCCTTTGATAAATGCTACATAAGTACATAAAATAACCGAATCACTTGTTATTGTTTTTTTAGGTATGCCCAGCCGAAGGCTGCCATCTAAGTGCGGCAGATGTAGAGAAATATTTTCCAACTCTTAAAGAAGAACTCAGTACGTGGAACTTCAATGGAATCAATATTAAGGTACTAAACAAGTTCGCATAAGTGTTTTTTTTTTCTTGGTTAACCCCCGATATTATCTTTAACGATTGTAGTCTTTATACGGCCGTTTTGAATACACCGCGAATTTCGACTATCACGCTTCTGATGGTACTACCGTAGTTAATTGCACCGCTCAATGGGCCGGAGGACTAAAAATTACTTTTTCGAATATGGATGTCAAATGCAGAAAATAGACGTTGAGTCAAGACGTTCATGCAAGATTACCACAGTTCAGATCGTGATTCGTGATTGGTGAGATCCGCCAGTGGTGTTTTTTTTATTGTTGTTGTCGTTTTTTCAATTAGTTTATAAATCATTTTCAGTCCTTATGTTCATCAAAATAGTCCAAATTGTTTCTTAAATATTAAAATTATCGCAGTGATTCCTGTTCTTCGCGAATTAAATCTATGAAAAGCGAAGTCACGCCAGCTGTACAACCACGGTAAAAATGACATACTATTCACCATCAGCAATCCCCATCAGACCGCCACCACCACCACACCCCTTTTTAACCTGAGCGAAATTAATGGGCAAACATTTCTCGAACACACGTCGGAACAATGCCTTTATCACCACGATCCGGAAAAGTTTCCCAGAACCCGTCCCACTCTGCATCCCACCAGCCAATTATCGCCAATTATTAACCAACCACCACCAGGGCCTACACGAACATCTCCCCCCAACCCCCATAACACAGCCACAATCTGCGTCAGGGTTGCTGATGTGGAGGTAATTACCCGTTTTGGGGGTAATTTAAAACCTTGGAGGGTAAAATGGGGGTAATGAAAGAAAAGGGTAATTTGGGGGTAATTTCAAATGAACTCCTTTAGGTAAAATTCTAATTTGACTGGACTATATGGCGTAGCAAACGGTAACGCCAGAATCACAGGTAGTACACGTTCAACGTTTCGGTCGAAAAACTCCAAGACACGCAGTTTCGTCCCAATGCCAATGTGGCGAGCTTGAACCATTCAACATTTTCAAATTTCTCAGAGGGCTCCTATTAGTAGTCTGCCCTGCACCGACGACTGGAAGGCCAACGCAGATCAGGGTTGCCGATACCCTGTGCCTGAATTACCCCACTTTTGTCTTGAAATTACCCCCCATTACCCCCACAACTTTGTAAATTTACCCCTAATCCATAAAATGACAACGCACGTCAAAATGTCGAAGAATTTTTACAAAACTGGACTAATTAGAGGTGACAAAAGGTGTAGAAATCGACGGCAGACATTCTTTTCTGTAGTTTTTTAACCATATAAACTTGTAAAGAGACCCTTAAGTACCTATTAAATGAGTTTGCTTATTGAGTGATAAACGCTGAATTCTTTAAAAAATGGAATCTAGTAAAGTGGTTTCTTAGTCATTCATAACAGACTTGTTCACGGTTAAGTGCATTCATGTGGCGTACATACAGGGTGGATCCGTATAAGTGTGACAAAAATTTTTGAGTAAAACTACGTTAAAAGTGGAGTAAAATGGTACCTTCGGAAGTTTCCTACGTCGATCCGTTCCGGAGTTATGATTTTTTTTGTGTTTAAAAAAGTAACCAATGCCAGTAACCAATGAACGAAACAAAATGGCATGAAATAATTAATATGGCTGAACAAAGAAACCGGCAAAAGAAGAAGAAAATAGAAGCCTGAACCCTAAAAATAAATCATCAATTTACGTAGTGGAGATTTATGTTGGGACAAAATCGCTTCTGCTTGGCCGAAAAAAAGTGATTTTATAATTGTCTTTCTTACAAGTAGTGGGGAGGGGGCTTGAAAAGTTGGTAGTGACGGAGGGATGAATGTTGACGGCAAGAAATGAAGCTCATCGAACATAATTGGTCGGAAACGGGCAATTTTGAAACTTTCAACCATTACAGGAAAAATTGTCCGGGAGGCTGTAGCGCCCTCCGTATTGGTCGTAGAAAAATACTTTGAATACAAAAGATGTAGGAAATTTAATGCCCTATCTGTGTTAAGCGGAATAATTTCCTCTAAAGCTGACGGTTTTAGCGAAATGTAGAAAAAACTAAAAAAAAAGTGCCGAAAAATCGTGGTTTTCGGGAAGCCAAAAGTTGTGCCGGGCGTTTTAGAATTTACAATGTTTTTCTCGAACACTCAAGATAAAAAAATAAAAAATGATGTTGGATCTTTTGCATGGTAAGCCGATTTTTTCGGATAATTTGACTGGACTAATATTTTCTGTGGCCACAGAAATTGTCTCTGGGGACGGAGCCCACTCTAATTTACACCCATGAAGCCCAAGGAAGAGGCTTGGTTGCAGGCGGCCAAGCCCTGCAGCGGCATCTCGGGCAGTGTGGACTCATCAGACTCACTGGACCACTTGTGTCGAAAAAAAATGTTTTCAAAAAACCAATGACAACGTGAAAGGCCCGTAGCAACTGTGCCGCTCAACAAATCATTCAAATTTTAGCAGTATCTTCTAGGAACCTAGATGAATATTTTGAACGATCGGTCATCAATTTTTATAACATTCACTTGGAATAATTATAAGGATTCAACTATTTTTACTTTGAGCACATTTGTTATAATATCTTTCATATCGCTCGACCAATATCTTTCATATCGACTCAACTTTTGAGCTGTCACTCATCCAGAACTGTCGAGATCAATGTATCATGACGGACGACAGACGCCATACTGAAAATCGAGATTTAGGCCTTTTCGGGGTCCAAGAACACGAAAAAAAGGAGCTAAAAAAATTTTTTTTTGGCATTACCAAGCTTCCTTCCCTACAGGAAGTGTCATCTCCGAGACACTAGGATGACTAATTAGCTAATCGCTAATTAGCAGCTAAAAATTGCGATGAGCAGTTAAAAATTGTGGTGAACAGCTAGTTCGTGGCTATAAAATTACGAACCATTCTAATTTGTGGCCAAAAGTGAAAAAAATTGTTCATCCACAGGTAACTGAGATTATGCGTTAATTCACGGCCTAAATTGAGAAAAATCGCTATTTTGCTGCTTAAGTTGAGAATAATCACTAATTTGTAGCTGAAATGGTTATAAAGCGCTAATTGGTGGCCAAAACTGAGAATAATAATTGCTCGTGCAAAAAGCTGTAGCCGTAGGAGCATACATTGTCTGTCTTCCCTCGTTGAGGTGCGTTAAAAACGAACCGGTTGTTACAGTTTCAGTTGTACTTTCAGACGCTGAAGACGGCGAGCCTGCCGAAACCGGTTCGTTTTTAACGCACCTCAACGAGGGAAGGCAGACAATGTAGGCTCCTACGGCTACAGCTTTTTGCATGCACTACATACTACTAACCCTCGTAGTTTAAGCGACTAGCAACTAACAATAGCCTGACCTGTAACCAGGAAACGGACAATTTCACTCGTGAATATAAGCTTATTTTTTGTATTAGCCCAATGATCTATTTCTATAAGCTAAGGTCTGCTTTCCCTGGTGCCGAATGCTAGAGAGAAATGTTGGAAAATGGTTACCCACTCTATTCCGCTTTTGTGAAGCGTATTACGAGATGTTTCCATTACAATTATTAAAACAAAGAAAACTACTTCCGTACACGAATTGAGGATTTTCATCAAAATTACATAGAAAAGGCCCGAAAGGAGCTATTGATAAACATGTTGAGCGTCTCATTTCTCCTTGGATTTCTTGCAACTTGAACTCATTCACCTCTTTTTTCCTGTTAATCCACGTTTCGTATCGCAGCTTCGCTAATTGGAAACGGTGAGGGCTGATGATATTAATAATGATGATGATGATGATAAAGACGAGTTGTGAATAAGCATTGTTTTCATGTTTGTTTCTAAAAGGGCTCCGAGAACATTTCAAGCTTTTTGCAGCTGACAGATACTAATTGGTGCCTACCTACCCAGCCACCTCTTTTTTCATTTAACTATATACACCGATAGAGGCAAATTAATTCCCCTCCCTTTCACCACGTGGCTTTCACTTTCGTGTTTCGCACCGCTCCCAACAACATGTACGCATCCCAACAACGACCGCATCCCAACAACAACAGTTGTGTTGGCGAGGGAAACGGGTTATCATAAAAAAAAAAAAAAAAATACCGTGCGTCGATAGTATTTCTCAGCCATCCTGTTAGACAAGTGATGGGGTCGAAGTCTAAGCAGTCGTCCCAAGAGGTCCACGATACTGAAGCGATTTTTAGAAGCGCCTTAGTTAATAGTGGCATCCATATATTTAATGGATTTTTTGAAACTGGCAGTAACATCTGCCCTTGAGCATCGTATGGAAAATATTCGTCGACCGCTATTCGCCTCCATTCGCCCTTGAAATTTGAACAAATTATAAGAGGGAAAAAAGGTAAACGGATGAAGAGTGGTACTCTCTCAGCTTCACGACGAGAAAACTCATTATTTTTACCATGAAGTAAATCCTGACGTAGTACAGGCCGTAAGGATTAAAGAGAGGTTTGTGCGTTGTCCCCTCGCCGGCTTTTGTCAGCGAATAAACGTGATGCCAAGGTTTCCAACTTTCATTCACGTTTGAAATAAACGATTCAGTTTGAAACTCGACCGGGAAGGGATGAATCGTTCCGGCTCTTTCCAACGACATTACGGCCGATATAATAAGCCTCATTATCTGTATAGAGAGTGATTGGTTAGACAAGAGTAGTATAGAGAGGGAGTTTGAATTTATTGGAAGTTAAAATTGATAGCAAGACTTCCTACGCCACAACCTGTAACAGTTCCTTATCCCTGGGGCTGTTTGTCGGGGAAATTAAGGAGACGCCTCTTCCATTCATCCTTCTCCCCCCCAAACACCACTCAATCCATTCTCTTTATCTATTTTCTCGTAGAACTCAGGAAATCGAACCAATGGCACGTTTCGCAACATTGCTCTTTGACTTTACTAGAAAGGTTAGATGAGTAGATGGGGGAACAGGGCTAGTTGTCGTTATTAAATTGAAAGGAAAAACCTTCAGTCTTGACTCTAGGATGGGTGGGTAAGTGTGGGGTAGGCATATAACTAGCATAAACTTAAATTATTTTTTTATTTTTAGAATACTTTCGAATTTAAATATTAAAAAGAAAGGCAGATTTAAAAGTTTGTAGTAATAAAGATGATAGCTAGAAAAAGTTATTAAAGGCTTAAGCGGAGCTTTCCTTCAGTTCAGTTCTTAGTCTCTTTTCAGAAAGAAAAATGTTTATTGCACCGCCCTTCACCTCGCTCAAATGTTCGCTCAAATTGTCTCATTTTGAGCGCGCTCGGTGGAAACTGTCTCGCGTTTCGATTCATATGACATTCTTGTCATCAAACCGTTTTCAAACTTGAAATGAGAAAAAGAACGTGAAATGAGGGTCCTGAAGAGCTTGACAGTCATTTGTTCAGGTCATTATGCGAATTTCAACTGTTCCGGAAAATTTGTAAGCCGAGACGGAGAAGTAAAGTCATCAAAACGATGTGGAACCCCAACACACCCCACCCCTCATCACCCAAATTGATTCATCCTAAACTAACTAAGAAATCAACCGGTAGCCTAAAGAAAGCACTTGAACTTGTAAAATTATTAAAACATTCTATTCTAACAAAGCGGAAATTCAGTACAACACTTCTTCCTCCTCTCGCTAGTTCCATTCATTTCACCTTCGAATAATTTTGCGGTTGAAATAGACGAATAGCTGGGGGGGGGGGGTACATTATAAGGGACAAAACTTGAGCAACCCCGCCAACTGTTCTCATAGAAATGAAGCTCAGTCGGAATAAAAGGTAATGACGACGGAAGGAAGCAACCTGCTAACAACAGCGAGTCATTGTTTCGAACGAATTCCTGATAGCTGAGGACGTTCTCCCTCCCACGTCCCACACCATCATCAGTAAAGGGTAGTTCAATGATTTAATAATAGCTTCATTCAGTTGGATGAAGGGGATGCCTTGCCGCGAGAATAAGACTTTAAAAACTGTTAGTTCAGCTTGAAAAACGAGTAATTTGAGGCTGAGAGAGAGAGCGTGGCTAAAACAATGACATTAAATTGATCACCACGGTTGATTGAACGAATAAAAAATGATGAATAAACTTTGATCAACTTGGAACCTTAAAAGATGAGAAAAGTAAGTCAAGAAATATGCAATTTGGCCCTGTAATCGGACTAGGTACTCTGAACTATACGAAACATGAGAATCAGCTGCATTCCGGTTGTTGTAACCGGGAAGCTGGCTACATCCGAATCCCGTTTCAGTTCAAAAATTAGTAACTTAGCCACTTTTTGACTCACTAAAAACCCTCCAAAACTGATAATTCTGTAATGAAACTAGACGTAAAGCCTTAAAATCAGCTTCTGATTTGACGTTCAGTTGGCCAAAGCACCAGTGTGTCAAAGTGTCCGTCGTCCTGCCCATCCATTTTTTTTTTTTCAACCAACCACCCTTCCTTGTCAAAGTGACCATTGCCTTGTACTGCTGTTTTTTTTGTGTGTTTGTTTTGGGTTTCACTGCTTCCTAAACCAAATTTCGCGCTGCTGACCCATTCAAAAAGCAATATCGCGGGGTTGGCTCAGTTTAAATGCAGCTATTTCAGGGGCCCGGCTCTTTTTAAAAACCAAATTTCGTAGGGTTGGTCTATTCAAAACTAATTTCGCAAAGCTCTCTGGCCAAAAGAAGCGATTATGTGGGTTTCGCTGCCTCAAAATTCAAATAGGTATCGCTTTGATAAACCATTCAAAAAGGAATTTCGTGGAGTCGTCTCATTCAAAACTAATTTCGCAGGGCTGGCTCCCTGAAAAACCAAAATGTCAAGGGGATATAGCTTGTCAAAAACTAGTTTATTAGGGGCTGGTTCATGGAGATAATATAACTAGAGCTTGAATTGTCTATTGCGCTGCGCTCCATGATTAACGTCACCAAGAGCTTGAGATAGCTCCGAAAATCCCTTGAAGAAGAAGTTGAAGAAGTTCTCGTGGGGTTGTGGATGGTGTGAAGGGGGTCTTTCTTTACCATTAAACTCGTCCGTGTTGGACCCCCCTGACCCTGCACAAATAGACTAGAGATTATGAAGTGCCGTTGTTTCTCAAATCGGGGACTATTTTCTTAACTTAATTCCTCTCCTTCCATTTTTTATTCTTCTTTTAAATAACTTGAAAAGATTTATAGCGTTTCCCATTTTCGTAAAATTCTGCAACGGGACAATTCATTTTCACGCGTTTTCTCAATTAACATTATGATTTAATTCAGACAAGACGGGTCGAAATGACCTGCCCAAATGCAGAATTTTGTGCAAATGGGGAACGCTGTTAGTTTCATGTCGACTTGGACACACAAATTTTCATAAAAATCCGAGATACCGAGATACCCTTGGTTGATTTGGCGTGGAATTATCCTGCATAAAACTAAACTTTTTCATAATGTAATAGTGATTGAATATTGGCCCAGCAGAGTGGCCGAGGTCGTTAGGGCGTCGACTCTCATGTCCAGGTATCGTCTGCTGAGTGGGTTCGATGCCCACTAAAGGCTGGATTATTTAAGGGGAAATGATAACCACGTGAGAATAGTAAAATGTGTGCTTTCGCCCTCGTCCACGACAACACCGTATGTATGGTAGTTGGACGTAAAGCACGTTGAATTACCACTCCAACTCATTTTTTTTTAGTGATTGAATAGGAGATTTTTCCAACGTACTACGCATCCCCATTGAATGCGAAAATGGGCGTAACAGATCAACAAAAAATTACTATGTCCAAAGTTAAAATGTACTTATTCAACGCGCTTTCAACTCGTTACCCTCAACATAGAATATAGAGAAGGGTTTCAAGTATACATGGTGATTCAGGGGGAATGTGACAAACTTGCACAGGTGATACAGTGCGTACCTGGACGCACAAAAAACGTCATTTAGACGCATTGCCGAAAATGCTTTGGATACGAGATATGAATTGTCAACCACCTCCCCTCGGATCTACGCTCATTAATCAGTCCACTACCACGAAAAGCGAAAAAAAGTCGGCCGGTATTGCGTTTCTAAAGAAGTTTTAACCTATCCGGGTATCCCCCATCTTTCCTGTCAAGCCCGCCGGCTATGTTTATTTTTTTAGTGACTCAAAAATCCATTCCCCCTCTCCTCATATCTAATTTCTCACATTTTGGGTGGTTTGTTTTGTAGCTACCTTAGATTGGAACAGGTGTGTATTCCTGGTATACAGATCCAATGAGCCTTCCTCCGGTTCCACGGTCGGTGGCACTCCGTCGGGCCAGGGTGCACGTCTCCACAGGACAGGTTTCAAGTAGGGTGGAAGTTTGGCGTGACCTTCAGGGTCTACAAAGGGCCCGAAATCTTTTTTTTCATCCTGCATTTAAAAATAATAATTTATTGACTTTTTGTTGGCATTTATTGACTTGACGAAGCTCACTTTGTCCGGAACACCTCGCAATCCAACTGATTTTCTCCCACCTCCTCCTCCTCCTCCTCCACCCATTGATTTTCGTTTTCCACCCATCGACTTTCTCTGTCCACCAGTCGACTTGCGCTTACCACCGGTCGACTGTCGTTTGACGCTTCCCCGTTTGCCACCCGTTGACTGTCGTTTGACACTTCCTCGTTTTCCACCGCTGGCGGTCGATTGCCGTTTCCCACCGGTCGACTGGCGTTTGCCACCCGTCGACTGTCTTTTTCCGCCAGTCGACTGTCGTTTGCCACCTGTCGACTGTCGTTTTCCACCCGTTGACTGCCGTTTACCGCCTGTTGACTGTCTTTTACCGCCCGTCGACTGCCGTTTTCCACCCGTTGACTGTCGTTTCCCGCCTTTCATCGACATTCTTTTACTAGAACTGACGACCGAACCTCTTTTGCCTTTTAAATAATCTGTCAAATCAAAATGTAATAATTTTTTAAAATCTGCTATTTTGTTCTTGAGAGAGAGAGAGAAAAAGTGAGGAAGAGTTTTGTGAGGTGGATTGAATGATTCGTGATTACGTTCTCTCACACAGCCTCTAACATTGACCCTCCTAAAATCTGAATGACCGGGACTTAAGACTTGTTGTTTAACCCAAAATTAACTTACTCTTTTTATACAGATTTAGAGCTAAAACTAACACCCTTGTCCGTCCTCTCTTGCATCGTGACTAGTAAAAATATTTCAAATCATTCAATCCACCTCTGGCCACTATAAAATAAAACAGAATCGAGAAGGAAAGACGTGCTTTAGAGATTCATTCAATATTAATCCGCTGCAAAAGGAGCTGGAAACGCCAACTCACGCGGAAATATCGGCAGCAACCTACATTACCCCCACCCCGCTCTTCATCATGTACGGCCCCTTTTTAAATTTTTACTTAACCTTCTTCCGCGATCCGCGCCAAGTTTTCCCATCTCTTCCCATTCCCACCATCAGAATCAAGATTGATTTTTAACACAAGGTTTGCCACATTGGACCCCTTTTCCTCTCCCTTGCAGTCCTTCTCACCCCCCCCCCCTCGTTTTTCCACTCACCGGGGATTGGTCCTTTGAACAACTTTGCCAGCTCCGGCATTTCATCCCATTTCGTCTCGCTTATGGCCCAGTCTTCCCAAATGGGGTACGGTGAATGGAATAAATCGATCGCTTTGATCGGGCCTGTCAACAGCAACAAAAACAAAAAAAAACATCGTTTCTATGGCTATTGTGAGAGCATTCGTCGGGGTGGAATGCATTTCATTTTTTTTTTTTTTTTTCTTATCTGCTCACGCGTTCGAGGTGGAATGTTTGCTCTGGATTTTCTCTGTTTTGACGATCCACTACCTCCGGTCCCGCCCATGCTCTTCCTTTTACCACCGGACACGCTCTTTCGGGCGACGCTCTGGCGTTTACCTCCTGTGCTCTGGCGTTTACCTCCCGTACTCTGACGTTTACCTCCTGTGCTCTTTCTTTTTTCACTCATTGCTTCTTGACTTTTTATTCATTTATTCATTAATGGCAAAAATCAGAGCCAGATGTTCGAATCGATTTAAAAATATCGTGGGTGTCTAGAAGTTGTATGTGGGTGAGCTATGAGCTAACTCAATCACTTTTTCTTCCCAAAAGCTTCCCACGGTGCTTCTAAATTTGTTGATTCACCTTTGTTTGCCCAACGGAGGAGACCCCGTTTCTTTGCTCTATTTCTTCTCCTTCAAACCACCCCTCAGCTCTCATAAAGGCAACATACCCAACTTCTTTAGGTTGCTCTCCAGTAATAGAGAGAGAGAGTGAGTGAGAGAGCTCTCTGCGGAAAATCCTATTCACTCTACTGGCTTTTCCACCCTTCCAGAATAATAATAGAACCTAAGGCTTTAACCCTCCCCCTCTCTTCATAGTTTTCCCGTTTTCCTCATCACCATCTTCACCTCACTCCTTTCTCAGTTTTAATTAATTCCAAAATGATAAAATACACAAGAAGCCACCCTCATTGCTTTATTCTAAAAGGAGCCGCTACAAATTTTAGTGAACGAACTGTCTTGTTAAAAGCATGCACTTAAAAAGGTATTTGCTCAGGAAAAGAGGCACCTAAAATTTCGCAAAAATGAAAAAGAGAAACCTTAAACTGTCGGGTGTGCGTTTTCTAATTTTATTCCCGCGCTTCTCTCCGGCCACCCTTCCCATAAACTCCGAAATATTTTAATCGTGGGAAATAATTCATACGAATCGAAATTGCGAGTGTTTTTCGGGCGCTTCTCCCGCTCCTCGCGCCCCATATTTGACAAACGTGAAATGTCACGGAAGCGTCGCAAATGAAGTTCGTACAGAGTGAGTGTGTGACAGCTTTAATAGACGATGGGGGTGTCATTATTTATTTTTCTCAGGATCACGTCAAACCCGTTATTCACTTCAAAATTATGCTGAAAACGAGGATGACGGGTTGGTGGTAGGAAACGGGGTGGCTTAACTGTAGTATTATGGGTCCTCTCAATGAATATTATCCGTTTCTCGGTTTTCCATTGCTTTTCAAATACTTTTTTTTTTCCTTTAACAGCTATTTAATTTGCTGTGAATCCGGTTTCAATGAAAAAAATCTCTCTTTAAGTCTCCTAGGATGGGATATGGCTTAATAGGAGGAAGAAAAGATAATAAATGATCCTTTGATGTCTTATGAACCAAGAGAAGAGCAGAGTGTGGGTATAAGAGGTTGTGGCGATAGAGGGAAAACCCCATTCGACCGCTGGACTAGAAATTTATTTTTTTATATTGGATGAGCCACCAGCCTCTTCATCATACCCTCCCAGTTCACTTCCCTTCACGCACACCAGACCATTTTTTTCTTTTTATGAAACGAAGCGGAAGTTAAAGTAGAGTGATGCGAAGAGTACTGAGTGTAGAGGTGGATTGACGGTGCGCTTAATAAAAGGGTTCTTTTGCTGGAAGGGAAAGACAAAAAAAAAACTGCGGTGAGCGGAGGGGTGAAACGTGTGTTTTTCCTCCCTTTTAAAACCACTGGACTACCCCCACTGGGAGATGTCCTTTTTATCAAAGGATGATGGAGAGGGGAAAGTTTAGCTAGGACGATGCGACCAGCATCCCACCAAAGTAACTCAAAAAGATCCCGGGAGGGGGGGTGGCCTACCTACACATTTATGAGTATTTTGCTTCCTCTATTTTGCACTCCTTTACTTTTAAGACAAATTAATGGGTAAATAATAAACTCGGAGAACTTTTCTGGGCGGTAATTCTGATTGATGAGAGAGGGATCATAATTTTTCTTGAGTTCCCATGGAGCTAACCTTTCTTCCCTCCCTGCCTCTTACCCCCCCCCTCTTGTCCTTCTTCACGCAATGAAGTTCCTTGATCCTTGAAAAACCATCGTGAACGCCAGAGAGAAAAATGGAAATGCGGGGAAATATTCTTGGCTACAAAGAGGGACCCTCAAAACCAACCAATCCGTCAAAACAGTTCGGTCGTGAGGGTACAGTGGAAGTTAGGCAATGTCCCGCAAGACGGCCCACGTAACTATAGCTGAGATAATTATTTTTGTTTTGATTGTTTTTAAAGGCTCTTAGCAGTTGAAAGTACTGGTGAAGGGGGAGGGTTATGACATGAATGAACGCATTCCTGTCTCCATGAAGTTTAGGTAAACTATTAAACGACGAGGATAATAACTTTTCCCTCTGTAATCGAACTTTCAAAGGAATTAAAGGTGAAATTATATAATTTCATTGATTTATTATAATTAAATATTTATACGTTTCCTAACTTTTCAAGGCTTCAAGGAGAGCTTTCCCCTAATCCCCGCATAACCCACAGACACAAAAACACACATAATGGTTGAAATTACCAGCGCTCAACGGTAATTTCACACATCTGGCCGTGAAATACTTGAACCTGTGAGAAGAAACGAATTTTCTATAGGAGACCGTGCAGCGTGCAGTATCCAGGGCACCAAAGGTGGAGCCGAATTTCTGCAGTTTCCCACGAGGCAGCACCTTACAGGGGTTCTACTTCTTTTTCCAGGTGTTCAGTGTCCTGTAATGAAAAAAACATTAATATTCTGAGGGATATACATATAGATCGCATGCATCAGCGAAAACTGTTTGTCCCGACACCCTCATCAATATTATTAAACCGGTGAACTCAAGTCCCCTATTGTTACAGTGATCAGGTCCTTCTTCAAGACGGACGGTACTACTTTACAGTTTGTGGTCATAAAAGGCCCCTCAGGATCCTCGAAAGGACCCTAAGAGGTACTACTTTCGAAAAACTGCTGAACTTTTGGAAGGTCCTCTTGAATGTGAGATGAAAACAAAAGTTATTAAAACATAATTTTCTTAATAAAATGCCCGGAACATGCTCCTCTACCGGGACAGTTTCCTAGAATTTTGTTTGTAACATCAATAAATATGAAAGAATAGGCGTTTTTTTTAAAGTGTGACTGTGGACCCTGAAGAATAAATTCTCGTTGCGAGAGTTTGATAACCGTCGTGATTAGGCACCGTACCCGCCTTTTCCCTTATTACTCCGTATCACCTCATCTCCGAAATATTCTCCAAACTTCCTCTCGCCTCGGAGATCGGGCCAACTGAAGTATTTTTTTTTATTTTTGCCTTATTCTACATTTAGTGCTGGAGCTTTATAGTGCTCCTGTTTTTCATTTTTTCAAAAAACCTCTAAAATTCATCCTGTACGATTTTTTCCCCCGAAAACAATAGCCAATTCGCAAATTCACCGATGAAATTGAGAAGAAGTGATGAAGTGTGGAAAAAACTGCTAATTCTCGGTTCCTGAAGTCCACTTCACGGAGGTAATGGTGAAAGATTCGCCCGCGGGGGCACCAAACGTCCAAGGCCGGCACTGCGATGAGCTGCCCCAGGGCACCTTTTTTGTGCAAATGGAAAACGATATTATACTGTGGTTAACTTATGTTGAAGAAGTTATTGAACGGGGCCCCAAGTGCTTTTTATTCAGAGCGTCACGGCCTTTTCCTGAGATCAAAGTGTTGTGCTCGATTGGGGGGGGGGTGTGGGGGGGCCTGAGTTCTTACAACCAGGTTTATGGCCAAAGTCCAAAAAAAGGTTGGGCAGCCCAGCTACAGAGTATGTCCAAGGTAAAAATAACACCGTCACGGATTCGCTGTCAAGATTGCCAATAACAGATGATGTTCATCCGAATAGCCTGGAGGAAATGGAAAAGACCAGTCGTCGTCATCTTCTTCGCTTACATTTACAGGACATGCCTGTGACACCATCACATTTTAGGGGACTGACAGCCAGAGATAGAGTATTGCAGAAAATTATAGGATATTTGGAAAGGGGATGGTCGGATATGAAGGACTTGGATGTGAAAATCAATCCATTTTTTCGAGAAGAAAAGCGAGCTGTCGGGGGACGATTATGGACAAACTCAGAGAATTTTTAATTTCGTGTAGGAACACGCCTCTCTCTACCACGGGAAGAACGACTTCAAGCGAACTGATTATATGGGTCGCCGGTTACGATCAGTTTTCGATTTACTGAAGCCCTGCGTTTCTGAAGAAATTGATGTCGCCCTGACAAAACAAAGGCTTTACAGAGATTCTCGATCAAGGTTCAGATCGTTAGGCGAGGGGGAGGAATTCTGGGTGTCTAACAAGCTGACGAAAGGCTGGACCCCAGGAATCATATTATTATTATTAGGATATTAAGTAGAACAGGCGACATCTCATATCACGTTCTTGTGATACGAGGGAAGTGTGAACGCAAGCACGTCGACCAAATTTCTCAAGAGCTTAATGAGCTCTACTTCATTTATTTTAATCACGTATACTTCCCCCTTCAATTGTGTTTGAAATTTTATTTTTGAAATAAATATAATTTTATAATAATAAAATGCATTAGGCAATTTCCAAATTACGTAACAAAAATCTACTAAGGGTTACTATGGGAGAGAAGTCCTCGTCAGAACACGTACGGGGGGACAAACTCTTCAGAACAAATTTTCGTCAGAAATGGCATGCATAGTAACGGAAGCCTAAGCCGTTAGTTTGAAGAAGAACAGAACTTCAGTGTTTTAATTCAAGTTAACGTATACCGGATACTCGGGTAAACTCCAAAATATCCCTAATAACTTGCTCACTCTACTCTGTAATAAAAAAAAATAATATTTTCCTCCTCCACGATAAGAAGAGAATAGCCCAACACTCACAATTTGTGTGGCCCTTTGCTCTCTTTTTAACATAAATGTTTTCTCTTTCATCAGATTATTTCCGTTACACTTCGCTCACACTTTAAAATAGTGTTTTACCGGTGAATGATAAATTCGGACGGACTCCTGAGACCTGCTTGAGCTATTCCCTTACAATTTCTTTTTCTTGACGTCGGTATCTCAAAACCATAATAATAACTATGTGTGTATGTATTTACTGCGGGCGGGAGTGCGCAAGTTTGAAGGATCATACTCAACATATTCTTCAAACACACAAGGGCGAGAATCCCTTCAGTTGCCCCTATTGCCAACTGAAATGCGACGGAGAGAGTGAACTTGATAAACATTTTTTAACGCACGTCAAATACACTCAAATATTCACATGCTCATGGTGTGTGTACATGTGTAACGAAAAAAATCTCCTTGACGAGCATATTCAAACGCACGCCGGCGATAGACGCTTTAATTGTCCTCGCTGTGGTTACAAGACCATCAATAAGACCAATTTTGTTCATCATTTTCGATTGCACATCAGCGAGGCACCCTTTAATTGCCCGCACTGTGAGTACAAGTGCGACTTTAAATTTGACCTTTCTATGCATCTTCGAGAACACTCCAAACGCTACCGATGCCCGTACTGCTACTACAGGAGCAGCCGAAGGCACCGACTTGATCGTCACCTTCTAACACACCATGGCCAATAACTATTGTCTTTTCCACACAAATATTGAGGCTACAAAATGCCCTCCAACTGCTCAATTTGTAAGTCCTTCGAGCAACGTTTTCAAAAATTAATTACAATGGACTATATTCACTATTAATAGTCAACAAATAAAGACAACAAATTATGTGTAATATTCAATCCCTCGAAGTAGTGGCGTCTATCCCTCTTCCCACTGTTGGCTGGACGCGAGATCCCTCCGCCCTTACGAGCAGTGCCCCATTCATGTATTAAAAGGCTTCAGAAGGAAAAGTACAATGAATAACAATGCTAATGAATGGTAGTTATTTCCCTTTTTTGCTATAGTGTTACACTAGAGGAGAGAAACCTGTAGATTTCATTGACTTAATTTTGAGAAATTGTATGAAATCTGATATTCATTCTCAGAAATTTAACATTCATGCTACCGACGTAGACCCAGTTATTTCGTTTTGTTGTTGTTTTTCCAATTTCTTTGTCTCTATGGACTACCCCATCTGTTTGGAATTAGTGATGCACTGTGTCGAGGCCGAGACCGAGACGAGACCATCATTTCTGGTGCGAGACCGAGACCAAGTTTTCTGGTCTCGAGCCGAGACCTAGACGAGACCGCTATTTTCGAGACGAGACCGAGACTGGTCTCCGTCTCGGAATTAAAAGAATGAAGAAAAAAAAAAAAAAAAAAAAAAAAAAAAAAAAATGATGGCTCATTTATGAATACAGACATTTTAACAATGAAATGACCTTGTTTCATGCCGAGACGGCTATTGTGTTATGGGCCTCTGGGATGTGGTGGATCCAAGGGGTGGACATATCCCCCCCCCCCCCCGACGCACAAAATGACATAAAATAATGGGGAAAAATTTACTTTTTGTAACATTATCGTTGGAAACACGCATATTTCTTCTTCTTTCACGAATTATACATGATGGTTTTCGCACGATCACGGAGGGAAGTGATACTTCCCCTTCGCCAGGTACCTCAACAGGGAAGTTGATTTTTACTTGAAAAGATGAGCTAGGTGAAAAAAGTATTTTTTTTTCACTCACTAGTGAAGCAAATTAAGGCAGAATGCCAATAATTTCACATTTTTTCTCGCAAGCGAAGGAAACAGGAAGGCTTTCACTCACTAGTGAAGGAAAGTGAAAAAACGTTCTGTATTCAATTAGCGTACCCTTGCCTCCGAACACTTGCAGGAAAGACAATTATAAACCTGTTGGTCGTGCGAAAAATAATATCCACAACTCGTGAGGAAGAAGCTTTTACTCTGCTAGTTGTTTTTAGTTCACTCGACCCGCCTCATATAATGAATTAACGATATAATGAATAAATCTGTCGCCGGTATTTTAATTATTAAATTAATTAGACTGATATTATCCGGACGACGATGGAAGGGCATAGCGCAACACGATTCGAGTTTCGAGAAAAAATGGCTCCCCGGCGGGTTTTGAACCCGCAACCTCTGGATTACCAGTCCAGCACGCTGCCATTTGCACCACGGAGACGCCTATGGGAGTCGTACTCCGAGGGACAACCTAAGCCGAACCCCACCCAGGTCCATTGTTTCTCGAAACTCTAGGCGCTTCTCCTGATCGGTAAACCACGCCGAATTTTATCTTATCTAGATGTTGTTAGATGGTTATAATGAATAAATCTGTCGCCGGTATTTTAATTAATAAATTAATTAGACTGATATTATCCGGACGACGATGGAAGGGCATAGCCCAACACGATTCGAGTTTCGAGAAAAAATGGCTCCCCGGCGGGATTTGAACCCGCAACCTCTGGATTACCAGTCCAGCACGCTGCCAATTGCGCCACAGAGAAACAATGGACCTGGGTGGGGTTCGGCTTAGCTTATCCCTCGGAGTACGACTCCCATAGGCGTCTCCGTGGCGCAAATGGCAGCGTGCTGGACTGGTAATCCAGAGGTTGCGGGTTCAAATCCCGCCGGGGAGCCATTTTTTCTCGAAACTCGAATCGTGTTGGGCTATGCCCTTCCATCGCCGTCCGGATAATATCAGTCTAATTAATTTATTAACTATTACATATTTCACTTGTCTCGCGAAAAATATCGTGCATACCTCAATTCACTTGCTCGTATTAATTTAGCCGACTCGGCTTTGCCTCGCCAGCCAAACAACGTAATCGCAAGTAAAATGGCACTTGCGTGTCTCGTTATAATATGTAAGACAAGGGGAACTCACGTTTTAATAAGTATAGTAAGATACTATTTTTTAAAAAACAACTGATTATTTTGGAGCCTAGGGGATAAAACTTTCACTTTATCGCCGTGACCCAAAAAATCAGCCCATGTTTTAATAAAAAAAATACTGTACACACCGCGTCAAAAAAGTGATTTTGGGGATTTGGGGGGGCGGGGCTACGCCTCGCCCATCCAATTTTTTCTTTCGGCCTCGAAAAAATCGCTTTCTTGCCTAGGCGTATAATCTATTATTCCTAAGATCATTCTTAAAGAAGTGTTTGAGCAGACGTTCATCGTGCGTAAAGACCTACTTTACACACGCCGTGCGGTAAAGAGTTCACGGTAAATGAGTTAACTCTTTACCACACGGCGTAGGTAAAGTAGGTCTTTAAGCACGATGAATGATGGGTGAAGGATGAGTGGAACCGTAAAAATTATAACCCAAAAAGGTCAAAGTCAGTTGATTATGTTGGTGAGTTGGTAGAAGAATTGAGGCAGGGAAGCCCGCTTATTCATCTTACGCGCTTCTTTTGTTTCCTCTTTTTTATTTCTCTGGAATGAAGTTGTGTGGCAAATGGGAGACTTTACGGAACCCTTAAATTAAATAATTATGAACCTAATTGGCTTTAAAAGGCTTTGAACGACCGAAGGTAAAAAAAGTGTACGATCCTGAGGCGTATAATCGCACTACAACTCTACCGATGATGGCACTCGACTTCGTCTCGTGTCACAAACATCGTGCCTCGTTGGTTAAAAGCTCCTTCATGCCTAGGTATCGTAATAAAAAAATAAGATAGGGTTCCGGGGGGGCCGGTGAAATACAATGCAACCTATGGTTGCCCGCGCACTAGGCAGCATAAAGATTTCCAGGCTGGGGCAGCCACTAGGACAAGCCCAACTGCACAGCAGCCAACTGGCTGCCGCCAGGCCGGCCAGGCTGCTTAGTGCAAGGGAACCTCGACACCGATTTCAATTTTTTTTTAGAACTAACATTGCCAGTCGAAGGAGGGTCTGATGTATTAGGGGGGGATTGTGCACCTCTGCCTCGTCGTGTCTGGGAAGGGAAGTCTCTTGCTTGAACTAAATGAGTTGGCATGTGCGAGATTTTGAGTTGATCTCGTTGAATTCCCAACTGTTCCCCTTTCACGTTCTTAGTGTGACGATTGTTTTAAAGGCACGATTCTATTTTGGGGCAATTACAAAGCTCTTTGGTCATTAATCAGTAGTGTATCACTTATCTCCCTTCGTGCCACGAGCCACCAAGGAAGGAAAGCAAAGTATACGATCAGTTCGCAGACAAATTACTCAAATTTATTTCATTCTTTTAGCAGAATGTATATGCCTAGATAGTGGCTCAGCACTAGATAGTGGCACTATCAGCAGTTGACCACTCTGCTGATGTCTAAACGTTTACACTCCCCTCCTAATACACCAAGTAAAAAAGTCGCGGAACACATTAACAACTATACAGGGTGTTCGAAAATTCGATGCTCAGCCGAAAACTGGTCATAGTACAGCTGATTTGTGGTCGAAATGTCTAAATTCACTTTTCCGGAATTCAGCTTGGTCTTCGAGTTATTACACCATCTTTAAATTTTTTCGTGGGGCTATATTTTTTTGGAATACTTGCTCCCGGCCGCTCTAGAATCAATTCTAGCTCAAAACTAATTGGGTCATTCGAAAGAGCGCACAATTTTCTTCAAAATGACTGTATTGTATTATGAATTTGGTCATTTCCTCAGGGCGCTAAAGCTGCTGGAAAGTGATGTTTTTTTATCTTTGTATCTTTCCCATGTTTTTCAGCTGCGATTTTCTCCCACTCCTTAAAGGAAAATATTTTTTTTGGTTTATTGGAAAAACTTCCTCATTTTGTAAGCTTTCAAATGGAGTGCAATAGCCTCGGATTTTACAAGTATTTGGGAAGAAGTAGCTGTTTGAATAGTAATAACCGACGGGCTTTGATGGGGAATGAGAGATCGTTTTTAGATTAGAAGTAGGTTTTGAAGCCAGAGTTGGCGAGGGGAGAGGCAGGGCCTCTCAGAAAGTCTGAATGTGAGCTAATAAATTACAAGAACAGCATAGATAATATAAGTAATAATTGAAAAAACAGCCAATGTTTAAGGAAAAAGTGATTAAGAATGAGGAAAAAGTACGAAGTGCCGTTCGTTGTGGAAAGAGCGACCCTTCATCTGCAACCAAATGTTCCTCCTTATGTGTAGACCGACATCAACCAAGATTCGGCGCTGCCTTCGTAAAACAAATTTGGATGAGTTTTTAGCAGTACCTAACGCAGAAATACTTTCACTGGTCTCTCAACGGATATAAAACGTCCTCAATGCGGACATAAAATAATAATGCGGATATAAAACGTCCTCAAACGTGCTCAAAAAGAGCAGAACCGCAAATAATCGGTGTATAGGAATCTACTGATGAGGGAAGAGTCGTAAATGATTTTCTGCTCGTCATACCTCGACGTTTTAGGTTAAGGAGGTATCTGAGGGATCACCCCGATTAAGGATTTAAAATTGCTGAAGTTCCCATGTATTGGGGGTTTAATCCCCATGCCACGAAGGTAACTCATTACATTACCAACACCAGTTTCGAGTGAATGTGCTTATAGGAAAAATGAAAATGCAAATTCTTCGGCATTTAATTTTTCGCGATTGTTTCACGTCTTCTTGTAATGCACAAAAACGTCGCCAAATTCCTGGTTGATGTCCCTTTTCGCACAAGGAGAACTTTGGCTCAATCAGTTATCGTTCCCCTCATTCATTACCCATCACTAATTCCGAATATCGGCTGTTTTTTCAATTGCTATTCTTGTACTTTTTGTAATTTATTGGCTTACATTCAGACACTCCGAGAGGTCCCTGTCTCTCACCTCACCAGCTCTGGCTTCAAAACATACTTATCCTCTAAAAAATTTCGGTTATTCTTCACAAAGCCCATCGGTTTTTACTCTTCAAACAGCTACTTCTTCGCGAATACTTGTAAAATCCCGGGACTATTACACTCCATTTGAAAGCTAACAAAATGAGGAAGTTTTTCCAATAAACCAAAAAAAATATTTTCTTTTATGGAGTGGGAGAAAACCGCAGCTGAAAAACAAGGGAAAGATACAAAGATGAAAAAATATCACTTTCCAGCAGCGTTAGTACCCTGAAAAAATGGCCAAATTCATAATACAATACAGTCATTTTAAAGATAATTGTGCGCTCTTTCGAATGACCCAATTAGTTTTGGGCTAGAATTGATTCTAGAGCGGCCGGGAGCAGGTATTTCAAAAAATATATAGCCCCGCAAAAAAATTAAAGATGGTGGAATAATTCGAAAACCAAGCTGAATTCCGGAAAAGTGAATTTAGTCATTTCGACCACAAATCAGCTGTACTATGACCAGTTTTCGGCTGAGCGTCGAATTTTCGAACACCCTGTATACTCCAAAGAACATAGTGGAGGCTTTGTTCAATTCAACCCCTATCAATCCTCTTCTTCACCAAAAACATCAATTTCCGGTATAGGACATGAAGATATAGCGGACATTGTTCTGTCAATCGCCACACTAATTCACAGAACAATATTTTCAGATGAAGACATTAAAATTTTGTTGAGAGAGACAATTGAAAATAAACTTAGTCCGGCTAAGGAAATTTGGAAGAATCCAGCCTTTCCAACTCTTTAAGCACATCGGCCTCTCTTACCAGAATGGAACCGATGGATACGACATTCTGAACGGGAAGATCTGGAGAAACGATGACTGGAGGGTCAAAACCAGACGAAAACTGACAACGAAACAAATCCGCAATAGACTGTGGATCCGAGCCCCACTCAGCGCCCAGAAACATATCATTTGGCAAGCTATTGCCACCCTCCCTATAATTGAAAACATTTCCTGAAAGCCTTCAAATTGCCCGGTATAGAGCGCTGGACATCCACGACGTACCTCCGCGCCACGCACTCTCGATATCCTCTTACATTCACTTCGCAGGAGAGAAAACAACTTATAGTCATAGAGGCTGCCGGTTGTGACCGGTTTCGGCTAAACAGCCATTTTAAAAACACCTCATCGATGTATAAACGTGAAAACGTAAAATGGCAAAACGACCAGTCGCACGCCGAAAATTGGCCAAACTGAATATTCTCGCCCTGGTTTGACGTATTATACGCCTCGTAAGTGACGTAAACTCAATGACTAAGGGCCCTAACAATGAACAAGCCAGGAAATCGGCAAAACTGACTCTATGCTCCCTAAAAGTAGTTTAACTGGTGATACGCGCCTTGTACATGACTAAACAGACGATTCTGCCATGAAAGTGGAGAAACCGAGGGACAACTCACGCGCGATTTTGAAAAAAGTGGGAAATGGGGTTTACTTGTCCCTCCGACGACAGATGTCTCGTTGAGCGCTCTTGGTGACGGGGTTGGTTGCAGAAATATTTGTTTTCCTGCTTGAAGTGCGACCTGACTTGTTCATTTATTTTCTTTTTTTTTTGTATTTCACCCTTACTTTGGTTTATTTTTAATTGTTTATTGGTCAGCGAGAGTAGGTCGTTAGTTTGTATATGTGCAGTGCCGTAGAGTTGTTCAGAAATTATTTTCTACGCCGGTGTTCAGTGTAGTGGTGTGATAAAAACCTTACAATTTTTTTTCTCTCTCTCTCTTTGGAGGTCGCGGACAACAACGAGGGCTTTTCTAAGCTCCGCGATATCCGAATGAGGCCAGTAAGTCCGCATCCGGCTTATTTATTTCATTAATATATTTGGAAAAGGCTCGTGTAAAACGGTTTTAAACGGGAAAACTGGAGGCGGTGCCTTGACATGCAATCATATGTCCAGCCTAACTCGAACTAGGGGTCTGCTGGAGTCGAGGCCGCCAAATAGCGGTGAGGACACGGAGAATTCGGGCAGTAAAAGAAAACGATCTCCGACGTCCGGTGGTGACAAAGGTAAAAAGTTGAAATTCGGAGGCGAGCGCGGCATGAACGAGACCAAGGCGAGCGAGCGAGCCAACTTCTCGGCGCTGTCACCCAACTCGAATGGTGTTAAATCTGTCGTTAACGTTAGTCTGAAACCTGGGGCAGCAAAGAAACTCGTCATTAAAAATCTTAAAGGTAAATGAGCCCCTCTACCCCTCACGCCATACCTGAATATAATAATGACCATTATGACTTCTCTTGCCAGACAAGCCTCAACTCCCCGACAACTACCAAGAAGAAACATGGGAGAAACTCGCCGAAGCCGTCGTCGCCATACAGACGTCCCGCTCCATCAAATACAGCATGGAGGATCTGTACCAGGCTGTACAGAACATGTGCAACCACAACATGGCCTCGGTCACCTATCAAAACCTAACGAATTTGACTGAAAAACACGTCCGAGCCTCGATAGAAGAGTTTACAGGAAATTCCATGGATCGCCTCGTTTTTCTAAAGAAAATAAACGAGTGCTGGCTCTCGCACTGCAGGCAAATGATCATGATTCGCAGCATTTTCTTATATTTGGACCGTACTTATGTCTTGCAACGCTCAACAGTCAATTCAATCTGGTAGGACGTCTCTACGAGTTCTAAAAGCATTGCTTCCAAATTCTTAAACGTGTTATTTTATCCATTTTACAGGGATATGGGACTGGATTTGTTCAGGCATCATATTGTTATGAACAGTCTGGTTCAGACGAGAATCGTTGATGGCCTGCTGATGTTGATTGAAAAAGAGCGGCAGGGTGACGCGGTGGATCGAACTTTGCTCAAGTCTCTTTTGAGGATGCTGTCGGATCTTCAAATTTATAGAGAAGCCTTCGAATCCAAGTGAGTTTATTATATTTGTTCTTTTTCATCATTCAGGACGAATACCGCCCGGCGTTTAGTACTGAATGACTTCAAACACGCTACAGTTTATATGTCGAGGGTTAGCACCGTTAATAGATAAAAACTCCTGGAGAGAATTCCAGGGGGACTAGCAGACATCTATTTTGTGATATTCTGAAGGGGGTGCAATTGTGCATCCATTCGGCCAGTTTGATGGTTATACAGTGCGAAAACTTGAAGCTTCCCTCCTCCCCTCAAGAGAAGAACGTTGTATTACGGCCCTGAAAAGTTTGTCTGCTCCAGGAAGGGACATCTCCTTTCTTAATAGCTCTTTTTCTACCCCACTGGAAATCCCCAGCCCAATCGCCAAGATTATTCCTGTCTACTGCTCATTTATTTTTATTCTCCATTCGCCTGCAGAATGATGTTTCCCTCAGGTTTTCAATGAAACATTATGCATGAAAATAATAATTAATGATAACAACTTTGATTAGTGGTTACCTACTTTTATTTAACGTTACCAAACATGAGCAATGATAGACTGAGATTAAGAGTGAGAGACGGATGGTGTTTTCCATTCAACGCAATCCATTAGTGTGGTGTAAGTTTTTCCACCCGTCCTCTCTGAATTGAAATTTATGTTTATGGAGAGGACGCGGCACTACGCTTGTGTAGTGTGTTGAAATGGAAATCGCTAAGAGTGACTTACTGTGTTTTTCCCTAATCCACTTAAGTGAAGTACATGTCTATGAACCCACCCAGCCCCAGTGAAAGCCAACTCCCTCTGAAAATAATTAGTCAAAAATGTTAATGTCCGCATGGGTGAGTGCAAGTTTGTTTTCGAATGAAGGGGATAGGTATACAAACTTAAAGTTATATTGTTGGCTCCATATCCCAAAGATTAGGTTCTTCTTGGGCCTGTAAGGCGGGGAATGGCTTGAAGCGCGCTGACCCATGGGGTTGTTGTTAGTTGAAGCGGCCCTTGTCCACTAACACCGGCTTTCTGTCGACCAGGACCACCAATCACCTAGAATTATTATAGAGTTACAGTGTTTTCCCCGTAAGAAAGGATTTTACCATTGGCGTAGCCAGAGTGGTGATTATGGTAGGGCAATCCACCCCCCACCCCCGACTTCAAAGCGAAGCTGTAGGGGCAGTTGCCCCACAACTAGATGTGGTCGAAAAGTGCAAGTGCTTCACTCCCTAAATCCCGATTTTCGGTACAAAAACTCCCACAATTTGCCTGTAACCTGTCGGTGAAGCCTTGCAATGTGTAAAAACTGCCAATTTTGCCTCAAATAGTGACACTTTGGCCAAATAAACGTGAAACTTTATCCCGTATGAACTTTCTAGGTAAAGGTAATTAGCCCACCGGTCTAATGATTCGACCAGCGGATTCTTCCTTCCGTGAAAAATCAATTTCGGCGGCTGCCTCATTCAAACACCAATTTCGCAGGTGTTGAATGCGACCATTTTGACTGACGTGGATTCCGCTTTTAAAAAACCTATTCCACGGATTTTTCTCGCTAAATTACCATTTTCGTGGTTAGTCCACAAAAAGCAATTTCTCCGATTTATGCTGCAGAAGAACCAATTTCTTGGGGTTGCCTCCGTCAAAATCATTGTCGTAGAATTCGCACACTGAAAACCCAAATTTGCGGCTCTGACTCGGATAAAAACCTATTTCTTTTTATTTCTCTCGCAAAACGCAAAATTTTCGGCGTTTTCTTGCAATGAACGCTTATCCTAAATATTAGTCGCGAATTAGAGCTTTCTCTCAACTTTATCACCGAAGCGCTTTTTCTAAATTCAGCAATGATTTAGCGTTTTGCTATATTTTATTCGCTAATTACCGATTTGTTTACTATTGCCCATTAATTAGCACAATTAATTGTTTTTTTTTGCCTCCAAAACCGAAACTGGCACTTTCTCAATTTTAGTCATGAATGAGTGTTTTTTCCTTAGCGGCGAATCAGCACTTTCTGTCAATTTTACACGCGAATTAGCCCAGCTATTTTCCTCAATTTTACCCGTGAATTAGCGTTTTTTCTCAATTTTATCCGCCAATTAGCGCTATTTCTCAAATTTATCCGCGGATTAGCTAATTTTCTCAAATTTAGCAAGAAATTAGCGTTTTCATATTTTATCTGCAATTTATCAATTTTCTCTCTGTCAGCCAATTAATTTGAGCCACGAAGTTGCCTCCGGAAACAGTGAATTTGCCATTTATTAATTTTAACATCGAATTATGCACTTTTGATAAATTTTGACCGAGGCATCGTCCTCAACAGCACATCAGAGCTTTTTCTCAATTTTAGCTATGAATTAGCACTTTTTCACATTTTCAATTTTAGCGATGAACGCTTTTCCTGAATTTTAGTCGTGAACTAGAGCTTATCTTGATTTTAGCCGCGAATCAGTGCTTTCTCCCAATTTTAGGCGTTAGGTGGAGCTTTTTCTAAATTTCAGTTGTGGATTAGAGCTTTTTCTCAATGTAATCGGCGATGTTGCCTCTATAAACCTTGAATTAGCGGTTTAGCCAAAATTTCCGAATTTTGTTGACAGCCAATAAACGCTTTTCCTCAATCTCAGTCACGTTCACGAATTATAATTTTATCCCAATTTTGGCCGCGAATCATCTATTTTTCTCAATTTTAGTCGGGGATTGTTTGAATTAGCGCTTCTTCTCAACGTTAGCAGCGAAGTTGCCTCCATATATCTCGAATTGGAATTTTACCATATTTTAGCTCTGAGATGGCTAACAATAGATTTTTGTTTTTAATTTTAGTTGCAAATTAGCGTTTTTCCTCTATTTTACCCGCGAGTTAGCACTTTATCTTTATTTTAGCCTCGAATTAGCGCTTTTTCTTAATTTCAATCGCGAATGAGCGTTTTTCTGTCGATTTTTGCGCCGAACTTGCGCCAAGAACAGCACATTAACTTTTTTTCTAGATTTCAGCCGCAAAAGTGCCCCATAAGCCGTGAATTAGCGATTTCTTCTCAATTTTGGCCTGGAAGTGTATCGAGTTATGGCGAAATGAAGCTTTTCTGCTCTAGCCGTGAACTGTAGGGGAATCTATCAATGGGAACGAGCCGTTGGAGGGGTTCCATCCTGCGATGCCGCCGTTTTTGGTCACCGTCCTTCTCTGGTTGGGGGAGGGGGCGTACTGGCGACGTCCTTGACACACACAAAAGTATCGTTGGACATTTTCATAAACCACGATTAAGTGTTTTCTCAAGGTTAGTTGCGAATGATCGCTTTTCCTCACTTAGTTGGGATACATCTCGGCTAACATGATCACACGCACCTGGGGCGGTCCGTCCCAGCGTTGGTACGCTACCGCACTTCCAGCCGCAGAAGCTTGGTGCTTGGCCCAGTACCCATCCTTGGAACATTTTTTCACCGCTTAACAGAGAATTCAACGCTACGAATCTCTTTTTCGGGGAAAAAACTTGTCGTTCGAGGCCCAGAAGTTGCTCCTGTGTTAGAAAGTATGGTCCTGAAAATTATTTTCTACTTCGAAACTTGAGAAGTCTGGAAACTGCTAATTTTAGGTACATGCGCTGGTTCAAAAATGGTGATTCGGCACTCAATGACGCCACAGTATATATATATAATTTGACTTTTTTTTTATTGCCGTAATTTGACTTTTCTTTCCTGCCATTCGCGTTCACACGGCTATTTGGCCACACAACTGGCAATTTGTTCTGAAAATCTGGTATTCTATCGTTCTTTCTTGCTCCCTTTGGCTATACGTGACCTCCTCCTCTAAAAAATTATTAGCCACTACGGTCACATCCACTCCTGCCTCCTCCTCTTACAGCTCCTGTGGTATGGAAACCATGACTTCTTGACAATTTTCAGGTTCCTTCAAGCGACTGAAAGATTATACGGAGCCGAAGGTCAAAAATTAATTTTAGAGCAAGAAGTTCCTGCCTATCTACACCACGTGAACAAAAGACTCGAAGAAGAGTACGAGAGACTGCTGCACTACTTGGATCCGTCAACCAAGTAAATTTACTCCTTCTCTTTCTCCTGAATAACCTAAAAAACCTCGTCATATTACTTTTTTTTTTTAGATGGTCTTTAATCCACACCGTCGAAAAACAATTACTCAGCGAGCACCTCACGACAATTTTACAAAAAGGATTAGACAGTTTATTGGAAGAGAATCGCGTCAGCGATTTAACTCTTCTGTACAATTTATTCACCCGAGTGAAGAAAGGCTTGGTCGAATTGTGTGCCATGTTCAACGCTTATATCAAGGTACGTCCGTTCGTGTTTTTCTTCTATTTCTTTTCTTTTTTTTTACGAGTACGCTAATTCCTCCGTTTTTTTTTTTTTTTTTGTATTCAGAAGAAGGGTCGAACCATCGTCATTGATCCAGAAAAGGATAAGACGATGGTACAAGAACTGTTGGACTTTAAAGATAAAATGGACAACATCGTGGCTGTGTGTTTTACAAAGAACGAAAAGTTCGGGAATAGTCTCAAAGAGGCTTTTGAACATTTTATCAATCAAAGAACCAACAAGCCCGCGGAACTAATCGGTAAATAGAAATGAAGGGGGGGGGGTCTCATATTTTGAAATCAACTATTGAAATATTTTTGTTAGCGAAATTTGTCGACGGAAAACTCAGAGCAGGGAATAAGGAGGCGACAGAAGAAGAACTGGAGCGTCTCCTGGACAAAATTATGGTTTTGTTTCGATTTATTCACGGGAAGGATGTTTTCGAGGCTTTTTATAAAAAGGTTTGGTCCATCCCCCCCCCCCCCCAACCATCGCTTTAAAGGTGCTTATGAAATTTTTTGGTTGAAGGACCTCGCTAAGCGTCTGTTGGTTGGGAAGTCCGCGAGTGTTGACGCCGAAAAGAGTATGCTGTCGAAATTGAAGCAGGAGTGCGGCGGTGGGTTTACTTCCAAACTGGAGGGCATGTTCAAGGACATGGAGCTGAGTAAGGACATCAACGTGGCTTTTAGACAGGTTCGTTTAGTGCGCTATCCCGATGTTATTGCTCGCCCTATCTTGATTTAATTGATTTTTTGTTGTTGTTCCACAGTATATGAGTAACGTCAAAAACGCCATGCCCATGGAGCTCACCGTTAGCATACTCACTATGGGCTACTGGCCCACGTACCCCATTATGGAGGTGACCGTCCCAACGGAAATGGTTCACTTTCAGAATCATTTCACTCGTTTCTACCTTGGGAAACACAACGGTCGAAAACTTCAGTGGCAACCGACCCTTGGGCACTGCGTTCTAAAGGCCGAGTTTGCTCAAGGAAAGAAAGAACTCCAGGTCTCTCTCTTTCAAGGACTAGTTCTCCTTCTGTTCAACGATTGCAACGAAATGCCGTTCGAAGAGATCAAAGCGGCGACGAATATTGAAGACGGCGAACTGCGACGTACGCTGCAGTCGCTTGCCTGTGGGAAAGCTCGCGTTTTGACGAAAAGTCCCAAAGGAAGGGACGTCGTCGACGGGGATAGATTTGTTTTTAACACGGAGTTTACAAACAAATTGTTTAGGATTAAAATTAATCAGATCCAAATGAAGGAAACGGTAAGCACTGTGG